>CM068581.1:38766274-39475440 GCA_035048485.1 Pteria penguin
TAATCCCACCCCCTCAAAAAAAAAAAAAAAAATAATAATACAGTACTATCGTCTTTGATATAGATTGCTTTGTCATATTTAGTGTTTTTGACGGACAAATACTTGATATATATGTACAAATATGAACACATTATGTCAAATCAAGTATATTCTAAAAGTAAAGATGGTTAGTTTATATGGTCAGGTCCGAAAATTTCAGTCAACATTCTTGAAAGAGGGTTCTGAAATTGCACTACATCCCTATATTTGTATGCTGCATATTGAGTGATCCAATGTTGTAGAGATGTTCTGCCAATACACCTAATCTGAGCACGACGGATACAACGATGAACCAATATGCGAATTATGTATACGTTGTAAGATACTATTTGTTACAGATCTGGAAACAAGAACTCGATTTGTTAAGTAGAAAGTTCTGTTTTGTACAACTATCTCTCCTTTGAACGGATAATATATTGATATATCAATGTGTTTTTTCTTGGATGAGTAATGCCATCCCTGTTATAATATCTTTTTTAGAAATGCAAAGATTCATCATGTTCCTTAGCTTGTTTATCTGATAGGTGCATTTTTCTAATCAACTCCCTTAGTTTTTAATTTAACCGCCAGATGTCGGGAATCGAATGGCGGCCATTACGAAGAGTAAATCGGTACGAAGAATACAAAATTTGGAAATACTATGTAAGAAAATGGCCAAATATTATATATATGACAGTTTCAATTATATAGTATTTTCCGTAGTGACCTCATAGGGAGTAATTAATTGTATTGTAAAGATGATGGATAAATCCAAACCGTAAGTCCGAAAATGAGGAAACCTGAGGACATATAAAACCAGTGAAAATGAAAAAGAATAGAAAATAACGAAAAATGTCTACTTGAGCACATGTGAACCCCTATGATGGAGTGAGATCAGGTGCCCGGAGAGAGTGAGCCTCTTCTGCTTTCTAGCAACACCCGTCACATATACCCAGTAGAAAGCTTCAATTCATGTGAATTCCATATGTATTTATATATGGAGAAGTCTAAGTATGTAACCTTCTAGTATAGAAGGTGTCAAATCTGTGTAAAATGATCGGAATCGGTCTCAATCCACAATATCATTTAAAAGTCTTGATAACGAAATATCATATTGATTAATCCTCAGTGACGTTGTTTGTCTAGCACATATATTACCCTGGTTGAGTAGCTTATCTAAAAGTGGCCTAGCCCTCAGAACAAAGTCATTGTAATTTGAACATGCTCTGGAATAACGGATTAACTGAGATATGAATACGCCGTATACGGGCGATGATGGAATGTTGCTACCTATGAAAGGAAATTTAGTGATAGCGAAATTGAAATCGTCACATTTGTCATAAAATGAGGTGTTCAAATGACCATTAATGTCGAAAGACAACATAATATCTAAATACGAAGTAGAATTACAACTTTCTCTGGTTTCTTTGACCTCCAGGATAGGTGATGCACGAATGAAGGATCAGAATATGTGCTGTATATAATATTATATACAGCGCATATTCTTAAAGGAAATTCATCTGATGAAAACAGTTATATAAAAAAATTTGTTCTGTTTGTATTTAATTGATTTGAGGTCAGACACTCATTGCTAAATTCCCAATTTGAATAATCACTGACATCTTAAGATCAGACAGTCATATAAGGCAGTTATGTGAAAAGTAGAACATGCAGTCAGGAACAACACGACAGGTAAATGTTAGTGAAATAAACGTTTTTATTCATGATTTGGATATTCTAAATAAATAGATTAAATTTAACCAATATACAATGGATCTTATGAACTTTTGAAACATTGTAGGAGTGAGTGGTACAAATAAAACTGTCTTATGGAACACGGTAACAAAAGGAATGCGGAACCTATACCTCTACCAGAGAGTGTTAAGAATCTAAAGCATGGTGAAGATAGAATTGATGATTATATTTTAAGAAAATACACATCAGTGAAACTCCATTCTTATAACACATTCAGAGTTTCTTCAGTATGTCACAAAGCTAAAAGTTATTTCACTTTTCCAACTTTGAGGTATTGTGCTGAATAAAAATTTCTTGTGCTCTCCCAAGTAAATCACTAATACTGTTCAGCATCATATAGAATATTTCTCTGTTGCTTCATGCAATTTATATTTCATACTCAGTACATAATTGTATCTGATCAAGCAATTGAAATGTGAAAAACGGAAGTAACTGGTGTCATGTGGCTATGGCAATAACAACAATATACCACAGCGGATATTCACGGACCCCCGAAATTCAGAGGTGAGACCAGGTGCCCGGGAAGGATTAAGTTCTCCTGAATGGCGAACCGCACTCCTAAATGCTCTTACATACAGATGAAACAAATGTAACTCAACATTGTATACATGAATGAATGTGAACCAACACCGTACAAAGTGTCGTTGCCACATAATAACAGGAAAAAAGAATAATAACAATCGTCGGAGGGAAAATTTTCTACGAGCTCCACATTGCAAGTAGCATAAAATGTGCTACAGTTGAACGAAGTGATGAACTATTGAAGGAAGTAAAAGAAAATTATGAGGTTACTTTATGCAAATGTATTGTACAAACAACAGTAAATCCAGATTGCTTATTTCGTACAGCGAATCAGACCATTGATTTTTTAATATTTCTTATGATGAGTATATTAGCAAACTTATCAACAGACTGAGGACATTTTACTGCTAAGTTTTGTTACAAATGATAAATCAGAATCGATGTTTCCATACTTGCATGTGTATATGTAAACAAAAATATTATCAAAATGTGTTGTCACTTACATCCATGGAATCTTTTAACAGTTTTGGCCGGATTGAAAACGTTTTCTTTCTTTAGATGTTGGTAGTCCGTCCAGATATCTGTGCGTCTACATTTTGGTTAAGTTTCTGTTGAAGCAAATTGTCAACAACTAAGATAAGTATAAGCATAATTGCTTATGACTCTTTGTGTAACTTCATGTATACACATACACTAACTTAATAATTTATTATATGAAATCCTTAAGTACATATAACATATTGATATTTTGAATTTTTTTTATCTATAAGTAAAGATTTTAAATGTTTATTATTTTTATTGCATTAATTCATATAAATATAGAACATATATACCATTTAATTCAGTGCACCAGATGCGCATTTCGACAACTTATGTCTCTTCAGTGATACTCGTGGCCGAATGATTGGAATTATCAAAATATATAAATATTTGAAGAGCAGTGTTGAAACCAAAATGACCGAAAAGTGATCCAAAGAATCTATCTAAGGACAGAGCATTTCTTATCATAAACTTATTATTGATTTGGTGATTCAAATAAAACATTTTTATAGAGATTAAAGTTATTTCTTTTAAACAAAAATTGGAAAGGAAATAAATTTAAACTGAAATGTGTAGAAGTCAGTCAATCTTTAAACAAATTGTGATATTAGATACATTTTCATGGTTTATGGATGGAAATAACACACTCTTTTATTAGGCCCTCCCTCGTTTTATAGAAGGGATATATTGCTTTGCCACTGTCAGTCCGTTAAGTGTATTTTACCAGAATACTCATCTAATTATGTCCCCCTTCCTTTTCGCAAGAGGGGTATATTTCTTGTTCCTGTCTACTGATAAAGTATTTCATGTATATATAGCGTGCTGAATTATATTTGGTTCGTCTGTATTTAAGGACATTCATGAAGGTGTAGCTAGCCAAACAGGAGACGCTCACTCCTCCCGGGCACCTGGTTTCACCTCAATTTCTGGAGTCCGTGAATGTCCATCGTGATACATTACTGTTAGTGCCATAGTCATGTGACACCAATTACTTGAGTATCTTACATTAACGTCACACCTATTCCCTCCACAGTGTGGAGCCCGTAAAGAAGTTCCCCATGGAGGATATTACTTTTCATTGTCAATAAAACGAAAATTATAGAAATTGCGCATTTGCTATGATGATATTGTAGGGCCTGCTGAATGAAATTCATTGATTAGCCACTTTGTTGCTTCGCTGTTATCTAGAGATGTACTTAAGGTTGGTTCATCACATATTAGTGTTAGGAATCGGTAGGGAAAACCATTATCAATTAATCGACAATATTTTCGTTTCGTTTCGTTTTCGATAATTTCTTGTTCTGTTTTAAAGAAAAAAGAGGAGTTACTGGCTCAGTTATGTGGCAGAAGTCACCATGGAGCTATACAATACATGAATGTAAATAATATACTAGAACATATAACACATTACAAAAATATTTGATTGTAGTGCAATTACGATACCGACTTAGGACGGTCATTTAATTTGACAAAAGCCAAACAAATGGTGTGGTTAACCGGTTTACCGGCCCACCTTCCCACTCACCGTAACAGCAGAATAATCAAAGGACGTACATTTAAAAATTTATAAATAATCCTTCATGTAAAGAACAAGGGTCAACATGTATCGCATATTGAGTGGTCATAAAAATATAAACACCTAAGGTATTGTAAAACACATAATGGTATAAAAATATATGCGACATCTACATGATAAACCGTGCTCTGCCAGTCTGAAAGCGAGCTAAGACCCTAGATCTGTAGGAGTCCCGACTAACAGTCAGAGGGGACGAGGTTCAGGACCATGTCCTGTGAAAGAGGTTTGTACAAGGCCCGTCATATAGTCCCCACCGCCCTGTTAGTCAGCGTGCAACGTTCGAAAGTGCCTTTCGACGGCCATTTACAAAGTATATACAAATTAAAGTAGTTTTCCAGTGTAGTGAACCCTCTCTTTTAACTAATATTAGAGGGCAATTCATGAAAAAAAAAAAAAGAAAATCTTTCTTTCCTTTCTTTGTGTTCATTCTGAACTTACATCAACAAAACAATGAAATCAAGGTTCAAATTTGTAAAAAAAAATAATGACATGAAATGTCATAGTAAGAAACGAAAGACAAATTGTAAAAGTTCATAACAAATGGTAATTTGTAATTGCTCATTTTGTCAATGTATATGTTCATCATGTTAGTCTTATGGAATACAGCTTCGTATAGCAGCTTTTCACCAAACTTCATGTTCTTGTTTATGAATATCATGATGTCTAAACTGTCATAAGGTAGCCGAAATATTTTATTTGCAAGAATTTCAGATAAAGTGTACAAACGATTAGAAAAGAGAAGACAGAATATATCTGACCATGCTGTATGACCCAAAACACCAAGGACATGCACATAAAACATGATAATATCCAAATAAACAAAGAAAACGACAGTACAAAATATTTCATTGCTGCCGTAACGATACCGACTTATGAAGGTCAATAAAATAAATAAGGGTTACTCATTTGGTGTGGTTTATCGCTTTACGGCGCCTACCTTTCCACTCACCACAGAAAGCAGAAAAATCTAAGGACACACATTTTAAAATCTAAAATATATATCTTCCATATAGAGAAGAATGATCAACAGATAGAAGTCGTAAATATTTCCACACGAAACATTTCATGGAATAATATGCTAGTATCATAATCATGTAAGGCGACATCTACAAATGTAAACCGTGCTCTGTCCGTCTGTTAGCGAGCTCAGACCCTTGATCTCTGGGAGTCAAGACTAACAGAAATAAATAGGCTTAGGACTTTGTTTCCTCTTAAAAGATTTGGACAAGGTCCGTCATACCGCTTTGTTAGTCAGCTTGCAACGCTCAAGTAAAAGTCTGTATAAATTTGTAGAGAGAGAGCAAATACAAGACCTATGGTGTTTGTGGTGATCTCAGGTTTATATTGTTGATGTCGACGGCGTTTAATTATTTAAAAACCCGTCAATATGAAATTATTGGAACATTTGACCCTCCTTAGTTTGTACACTAGATCATCGTAGATATTGAGATAAAAATTTCGTTGGATACATATTGTTATAAGGTCGAATTTACATCAAATGATTTGACTGGGATTTTTTTGCGAGAAAATCCAAAATGATAGCCCAGGCTCTAGCAAACGGAACCAACTGATTAATATAAATACCATATAATGGGAGTCTAAGGATATCACCATTTTAAAAAATGGAATTTAAAATTGGAAATCCAGAGTTGTTTGTGTGGATATTGTTGTTAATAATTTTGATATTTGGTATAAGAAAAGTGTTTCCTTATTAGAAGTATTGGTTTTATTTAATTGAAGTTTAGGTCGATAAATGTCAGAATTATATTTTTCAAACTCAGGGTTATCGATTACTGAATTATCATTAAGATATCTAGAAGTGTCATTGAGCTTATAAAGTCGAAACATTTTGAAGTTTGAATAAAATACATGAAGTCCATCTTACAACAATATTAAAATAAATCTGCTATAAGGAAAGTGCAGTTAGTGCCAATACGAATCACAAGAATATGTTGATAAATATAGCCATTAGAGTGCACATAAATATTATTCATCAAAAATGTGATGGCATTACATAACTCAGTACAAGTCCCATATTTATACTTATCATGTTTGTTTGAGAAAAATGCAAATCTAACTAAAGCACAGAGGTATGATTTAGACTGTGGAAACATAAGCATATGATTGACATCAACTTGGTGTTGATTAAGTCACCAGGTATAGAGATATATAGTATCGAAAAATAAAAAAGAGACTTGATTGGCCACAAAATTTATCAAATGCAATTTTTCAAGACTTCGCTATAAGTGTTGACTGACCAAAAGTAATTGATTTACTATTGTTAAAACAGCATTACAATATTTAATAGCATAGTCTTTCACCGCAGTAAGAGCAGATGTAATATGTTTAGAAAGTACAGTTGTAGAATAAATATAGAACATATATACCTTTTAAGTCTGTGCACCATATGCTCATTTCGGCAAGTTATGTCTCTTCACTGATGCTCGTGGCCGAATGATTGGAATTCTTATAATATATAAATATTTGAAGAGCAATGTTGAAGCCAAAATGACCGAAAAGTGAGCAAATAATCTATCTAAGAACAGAGCTATGCATGAGGGAGATGCTCCTTAGTTTTAGAGTGATTTACTGAATTTGATGACTGAAAATTTGAAGTATATATATCATGTCAATACAAAAGCACTGAAAACTAGACTTATGATGCCCTGGGGAACTGATCTTTAATATTTGAAGAGCAATGTACAATGGCCTAATTAGATGTTAAACGTGATTAATATAGACATTTGTGTAATTTGAAAGCGAATACATAGTTTGATTTCTATTCATGCGTAAATTAAAGTCACACATGGTGAAGTAGGATCTTGTCCTTCAACAATACGTACAACTAGTGTTCAAGTCAGATAAATAGCTGCAGTTTTGAACATTTTCCAAACAATAATAACATTATAAGCTGCTTTGTCAGCAGATACAAACACATTTCATATTTCATTGTCAATAACGTGTGTTGTGTCCCAGTACAGGGATAGACGGTAGTGGTGGTGACTTGTTAGTGCTGCTGTCATATTGTTTCGTTTTCTAAACACCGGAAGCAGTTTTGGTCAAAACATTCGGTTCTTCAGAACGTCTTTTAACCCTTTAACTGTAATAAGCCTTTTCACACATTTCTGAATTGCTTGTGTTACAAGGGCCTTAGCATAGTTATTATTTGATGTATCAAAATCTGAGTTTCACCACCGTAATACAAGATTAATTTTGAATAACTTTTTGTGCAGAAACATTTATTGTGAAATTGTGAGGAAAAACGAAGTAAAACGTATTGATATAACAATTTTGTTATGCAAATGTAGAGCAATTTATCGGATTTCGTCGAAAATTGATAATATTCATTTGTTCATGACATGTTTATTTATTGACGAATTGTTTGATTTTTTTCTCATGCAGAAGAGAAGGATTCATGCAATATTTCACCTCGATACCGTTTTCATTTAACCGCTAGAGAAAGCGTGAAACGGTCTTGAAATCTGCTAAGAATACTTGAATTTTGAAACGGCGCGTCCCGCGTGTATGTGAGACGTTAAGATTTCGTAAACACATGTTTGAGACACGAATAATAGCTTTATGTGCACCGCTCGTTTGTTTATATTGCGCGTGTTTTTCAAAATGGAGAATCTCGAACAGACGAAGGCAATCTGATAAACGTGATAATGGTAGCGGTAATAATTCTGAATAATACATAGATATTGAAGGAAATGTCGATGTCAGTGACTCGTTTTTCATCGGACACAGAAACTGAAAGGGAAGGGGAGGGCGAAGCACAATCGTCATTAGGAACATGCAGAAGTTAAGTAAGTGACAATGAAGAAGATGATTTTTGAGTACAGATTTAACTTCTGTTTCAATTTCATCGTTTGACGAAGAAACTGCACCGAATCACAAATTCTCCCCAACGGTTTCAGTGCTACAGAATACTTATTGCTTTTAGTTTCTGACGGTATATTCGATTCTGTTGCCGAGGAAAAAACCGCTATGACGTGATCCTGCCTGATCGCCTACAAATAAATGTAAAATACAAGCATATTTTGGACTATTTTCATGGGCAAACATAAACTCCTCAGCATTGAGATGAAATGGTCACTAAATAAGTAGTAAGTAAGTACAACTGCAGTATTCATTCTCTTTATAAACATATTGTATAATGAAAGGAAAATCAACGAAGAAATAGAAATGATTCAAGCACATTTTTGCTATTTGTATAAACTTTTACTCACGATTATTGATTTTGACTCGCATTTAGTATATATATAAAACAATTTCTTTGAACTTCAGTCATCTTTGTGAGTGTGCTCCTAACGGTTAAAGCCAGTTTGGCGGGTGGTGACAAAATGTTTATTGAACTCGGACTGTTTGCGACTCAATCTCAATAACTAATCCTTTTGTCTTTAAGTGTTTTTACTTCCATTTCTCGGCAAAACCTTGAGAATAATGGGATATATGCATGTGGAACTATTATGTCAAATCGGAAAGGATTTTCACACGAGCTTAGAGATTATAATTTCATGGCAGAGAAGATGGAAAACAAAGACAATTTTCGTTAAAATTTTAATGTTGTAGTCCGTAATTAATGTTTCAGTACTTTGGTTTGGTTTGGTTTTATCAGTTATATCGAGGATGCTATTAACCGTCATTTGTTCACAGCATTAAAATTTGGCGATTACAAACACAGTTCTGGTTTGTGCTATTTAATATTTGCAAAACCCTGTTGCTTTTATTTTTTTTTTTTTTGAGTGAATTATGCAGAAATGAACACATTCATGGTAATAGATTTGATAGCAAAAGTAAATTACTCGGGAATAAAAGACGGTTTACAGTAAGTTTTTGGTAATTACTGTTCATTTACTATGATTGATTAAATATTGTTTTATGTCACTCCACGTATATTTCACGTATATGGTGACGGCATCTGCCTGATGTATTGCATACAAGTTTCGACCTTTACAACGGACCCACCCGAGGCAGTAAAGGATCTTTTACGTGCAATGCCTTCCGTGACACGGGAACTCGATTTTTAATGTCTCATTCGAAAGACAGAACACCGGTGCGCACAGGGCAGTAGTCGAACCCGGGAGCCGAGCACCCTATCCACTAGGCCACACCGGCTTCATTTACTTACGATATTCTGTTTTGTTGTGCATGTTCATCTCGTATCCACCTCTTCTTACCCCTTGGGGGATGGTTCAGCTTATCGCAGAGTTCCAGGTGAAAGCCCTGTACTTATTCCGCATACCAGCAGTAGTTCACTCTCAGGAGAAATGCTTTGGGGTTGATAGGGAGGCAATCCGGGAAGCACTGGGAACTCTTCATGAATTTCATTTTTGAAGTAAGCATTGTGAATGCTGTTCTTCATTGGAAAAGTATTCCAGGTGTTGTGAAACGATGCAAACACTTCTCTTTATCTTTTTTTTATGTTGATGTTGCAGAATTACTAATTGGAGAATATAGTAGACGGACAAAAGGAACGATTCCAATCACAGGAACAGTCACAGCAGTCGGAGTAACATCTCATCATATTGTAAAATTGACTGACATACCTCGTAGGCAGTGCAAGTGGTCTTTGAAACAGGGCAGGAGGAGGATGTGACATATGTCATATAGATGTGACTAATGCTTAGTAAACTTATATCAAGGATCTTGTATTCGAGCTTATCATCGACATACCCTTTCATAATTTTACCTTCGTATCAAATTATTATTTTATTCTACCTTACTTGTATGCATAATACGTACCTAACTTCAAACAATATTCTACACTATATTCTAAGGGCAGTCCTTCATATTACCATGGCAACCAATATATTTTTCATGATAATAAATCAAATTAAATTTACCAATGAAGATATGTATAGCTAAGACATTCAGACTTGTTTTTCTTATCACATTAGGATATTATGGACTATATATGGCAAAATAGTGGGAAAACTGTAGTTTTCAGTCTGCCTTGTCGCCATGGAAACAAAAATGACCAAATCATATGATTGTTCTCAATTTTGTCATTCATTTTATATACGGGTTGTTATATGTATATCCAAAACTCACTAGAAAATGACGAATTGTGTATTTTTATCATGCATACAGGGTGTTATGAAAATTACACAAATGTTCAGTAGCTAAAGCTGTTCTAATTCTGATCATGGTCGATTTTCAAATCATAATCGATTAAACGATTTTTGAAGCGCATAGCGAGGATGTCGGCGATAATCGGAACAACATTGTGAAACACATATACTTGCATAATACTGTTTAATTGCAGCATCATAAATTCCTTCTTTGTGTTTATCTGTGAATTGTGTACTATAGAACTCTTTTTGTATTATTATAAACCTATGTAGTAAACGGCGATAAACGATTCATTTTATCGTTCGCAGGTTTTGGGGGTTCACACCTACGCATCAATTCCGGTTTATGGATTTAAAGCAAAAACGATGATGTAGTCTTGACTGCACATTTCCTCGAGACCATTCACCATAAATACATGGTGATTCAGAAAACCTTATTCCAAAACGCAATTATGATGGATCTGTTCTGGGAGATATTGTATGGTATAATTCTAATCACCCGTTTTTTATCACAAATATAACAAATATAAATAGTAAAATAAAATGAATGGACAATTCCTTGTCTATTATAATTATAATTTTCGGTGCAATTGCACACTTAAATGTGGTTTGAAACAAGAGCATCACTTGTAATTATCTGTGGTCATAAAATTAACAGCATTTCAAAGATATGAATAATGTGTCTGGTTATTTTCATTTAAGAAATTGACAATCCTAGTATTAAGCAACGTCAAGATGGATTCCAATTCTATTTTTGTTATCTCCTCGCAACAGTGTTGGTGGAAATATGGTAATGCGGCCATTCGTGTGTTTGGGTAAGTGAGTGGATGGTTACGTAACATGCCTGCGAATGTGCGTGAGTCCGCGACACTTCACTTTGGGGCCACAATACACACTACAGGTTTTGTCCGATCACTTTTATACTTCACATGTAACTTGTTGATGATAAAAGGAAGAATCTTTTTGAGTTCAGGTCAAGATGAACATTGGCAAACTGTCTGTGGTTTCGCTGCCGTGCGAGGGGATTCAACCCTTGGCGTTGCTCTTGTTTTTTTTTAATTTTCATTACGTCATACACTTCCGAATTGAGCTCATGTTAGGACGAAAAGGTGGAATACAACTGTTTTCAAGAAAAAAAAAATGTTATCTAAGACCACAACAAATTAATGTCTTGTTCGACGGAATCGCCGCTCCGATTTTTCCGATTTGATATGTTGGAATTGTAAGCATTTTAATTAAACAGTCCTATCATATATAAAGGTACAGTTTTCCAAAAAAAAAAAAAAAACAAACCAAATTCGCTCGATAAAAATATTGAAAAAAAAAAAATAAATAAAAAAAAAAAATAATAATATAAATAATAATTTTCATCATAAAAAATCCGAAGAACAAGTTTTGTTTGTTTGGTGTTTTATTTATTTATTTATTTTTTTTTTGGTGTGGCCTGAAGTTAATTTTATTTTTTTCTATAAAGAAAAAATTAACAGATTGAACTACTGTGGCTTCATTCTTGTAATGTCTGAGAAAAAACATGTTTTATAAAACGGCGAAACATTTTCACCTCGAAAAGCAAATATTTTGCATAATGTCTTATGTGAAATGAGATGTACTTTAAAAGTAATAAATAATTTTTTAGTTGCACGTTTTGATCATTGTATGAGAATGTTGCCTTAGGTACACTTGATTATTGGTGAATAAAATGTGTGGCTCGAACCCCAAATGTGTCGCTATCGTCTCCTCCAGTAATTAATGTAATACTGCATATCCTGAGTAATCGTGTTTTGTAATTTCCGTTTCGTCTATGACTTTTGTGCATGTGGTAACTTTTATAATACATCAGAAACACTTTTTTATTTCCCTGTGGGTATTGCAATATAAAAATACCTGTTATCATCCTGACTACAGTTTCATGAAAATAACCCAGCGGCTTTTCATCTGTAATGAAACAATAACAGTTTAGACATTTACAAAGAAGACTGCATATTCACTATAAATAGAAGACAAAATGTAAATTTCAGACACGATGACATGATTTCTAGGCTTCTTCTTATACTACCTTCGCTTTAAATCTCTCTTAACCGCATCTATTGAATGACGATCGTCACTCCCACTGACCGTCCTTGGTTAGTGTAGCAACTGCATTACAGTCGAAGTTTTTGCGATGTAAGTTTATGTGATTTTACGCAACCGTCGCCACTTTTCTCATATAGCTGAGCCAGAAGACTTCTTTCCTTCTTTTCTAATTATAAAATATAGCAACTGTGTCATGCCGATTGACGTCATTCCAATGAGTTAAATACAAAGAAGTAAATAAGACGTCGATCAGGAAAACCCACTGCTTCGAATTATAATTGAGACGACACACTAATAAATAGATCGCTTATCATTATTTGTTAAAGTGTACCGGCATCACACATATTAGGTAGCCAAGGAATTGAGTTACTGTCATAATGTTAAATACTGAAGTAGTATTTCGTTTTACGGTGTACCATGTCGTCATTATCAAATAAAATTCCTTTGGCACAAAAGCGCTAGAACAAGTCATCGGCCGATGAATATATGAGATGCAGTAATATCTCATGTTTATATAGTTTATCGGATGCCACACATTTCTACGAATATATACTTCGATATTTTTGTCAATTTACAGGAACAAATTAATCAAAACTGTACCATATAACATCTAAAATTAAATATATCCAGTTTACATACCTCTATGCAGAGCTCTGTCTATCTATATAGCTGCTTTATAGACAGATATATTTCAAAATGCTAAAAACATTCAAATTCGTTTTATGCTTATAGATGTAGATCAGATGGTAATTTACTATTCAGAGTCAGGTACATGGCATAGAATCGTTTGGGACAACATATATTTTTAGAGGAGTGATGCAAAATTATATATACTATACTATATAATAAATATAGAAACTGAGCAAAGCTTCCATGACATACCACAAGTAATTTTAAGTTGAGTGGTTTCTGTTTCACTGACCTATATTTATTAGTTTTATATTTCCGAATATATCTGTAAGCATATTGTAAAATGTGCCCTGGGACTGAAAAATGAGTTTTAAGTATGTTTTAGAAAAACTTTCTGTAATAGCGGAAAATCTATGTTCTATGTATGAAGTCAGTCAGTAGATGTATAGATTACAGTATCAACGAAAATTGATGTCTATTTTGGCGCAGATTCCATTAGAGACAAATTAAATCCATGACGATGCTGTTCAAATGTAACATCGCTGTCGATTAAATATTTAAATAATGTTTTAGATTTCACCTCTAATTCTTATTTGTTTTCTCTGAGGGAGGCACTTACACATATATTAAAGATTACAATTTTGTTTTAAAAGCATCATCGCCTTTCCCGGAAAATGGCATTGTATTTTTATGACCTCAAACATTATTAGCAAAAAATATTTATTGGAGTTTTTATATCTCAACTTATAAGGTACGCAAGAGCCTGTTCTCTATACGACTGTTTTATTCCAAGGGCCAAACGACTGGCCACTAAGTTGCTCCTGCAGGGATATGTTAAAGAACGTCTGAAATCGTCACTGAGGAAGTTCTACGGTCGCTATGGGGATCTTGTACGTAAATATGATGTGCCTCTTTCTAGAATGATTGATAATATTCTGGAATGCGACTAAATGACCTGTTCAGTGAATACCAAATATGACTTTGTATACCAGTTTTGTACGTTCGTATGTACAATTAGGAAACCAAAACTCTTGATTTTGACATGTTTCTTAAGAACTGTTGTGACGGGTGATGCATGCAAACAGGAGACGCTTACTCTCCCCGGGCACCTGGTCTCACCTCGGAATTTTTCAGTATTTCGGGGTTCACAACAGTTTCTTTTTGAAACTTACACGATTTTGTATCTGTCCTTGGACTTTGAGAATGATTAACGGTTTGGTACTTCTTCGATATTGATTATTTATCAATAAACTTTTAAATATTATACCATATATATGTAGATTTCATAAAATGATGCTATTAAGCTTATCCAGTCTAAATATTCCAAATTAAACGGACATTATCCTGTATGTTTTCACATCAAGAAAAATGCGAATCCCAATTCCAAAGTTGAGGTGAGATAAGTAGATCGGGTAGAGTCAGTGTCTCCTGCTTGCATAAAACATCCGATGCAAATGTTAAAGTCTGCCACATACCATAAATATATAGTGCCAAACCAGGAATTGTTTAAAAAAGTATTATCTTGTCACAAAAGGTCTATTATTATATTAGGGAGAGGGACTTCAAATTGCATGAGAATCCTATATCAACCAAAGAATTTCATCAGTGAAAGTTTCAGAAGTTCAGTTATATATCCTTTGTGAGTAACTTAGTGGCAGATAGGTTAGTCTTAAAGACCAAAAAAAAAATCGTATTTAGAATAGCCTTTGCAAGTTGCGGAATGAAAACTCTATAGGCAGGAGAGGAAGGTATGTTGGTGATACTAAAATTAAAATTGTCCCATTTGTCAAAAAGAAAGGTGTTTGAAGGACCAGCATCATTAACTGACAGGATTATATTGAGATAGGGAGAAGTAGAGATGGTCTCAGTTGTTTCATTATCGATGTGCTTGTATGTAAAGCCTAATCAAGATGCAATCTGTTTCTGTCCGTTGGAGAGTAGAAACCCATGAACTGGGTTTCGTATGTGTATATGAAAATATCAGCCAGGAGTATATCATGTGTAAAGGGACAAATTTCGTTCAAAAGGTCGATATCCTATTTTACATTTTAGAACTATTAACATCGATTAGATAGAATAAAGAAAATGCGAAATGAAAGTATAGCGGAAAGGAAAATTTACAGGTAATTGAAATATAATAGGATTGTATTAATTGTTTGTTAGTTTTCGACACACTAATATTATTTAAGACTTATGTAACAGGAGCTAGTTGTTCAAATTTTTAACCACTGGTTAATCTAACCAGTGGGTAAAATTTGAGAGACAATTACTTCAATTTATATGAATTCTGTATGAAAATTTAAATTACTTTACAAAGCTTGTTTTATATGCTACAGATCTGTACACAGACTATGAGTTAAAATCTGCTCATTTCAAAGATATAGTTAGATGAAATTTAAAGATTGGTTAGCTTAACCAGTGCTTTACCTTTTGAACAACTGGCCCCAAATCAACCCAAAACAGTAAGGGATCTCTAACGTGCCACCTTTACCCTGACACGGGATCTCGGGTTTTACTGTTATCGGAAAACCAAGACCTCAAAGAGCCATCGGAGGGACTCGGACCCGGAACCTTACCGTAAACACTCAAGCACCTAATGCTATGCGTGAAATAGATATATTGATATGATATTGAGGTGTATAACTTTTGTCAAAAATCCCAAAAATATTATCTACTAGAAACTCCTGGATTATAATGATATCTGCTTCGGTGTAGTGTTCCTTCACATAGTATAGATTTTCATGGCCCGACACTAGGTATTTATATCAACAAATTCAAATATCTTCATGATCTCATTTTTGATATATTTGCTATTAAACAGTTCAATGATAAATATCTGAAATTAGAGAACTGGCCCAATAACACAGGAGCTTTTAAAAGCAATATTTTTCGTGTAGTGCAATAAAATGAATGAAGCATTTGCTTATGATGTTATAATAAAACACCAAGAAAGGAAATCCTCCCTACAAGAATACATTTTGTATTGGGGCACTGCTTGTAGATTACATCAATTACATGTTTTCTAGGAACAACTTCATGACTTAACCGTATAAAACTATCATGCATCATCATTTAAATTGGAACTCATGTTGAGTATGTCTGAAAGCATAGAGTTGTTGACGGAAGACGGTGGCTTTCTGAATGTCTAATATTACACAATGATCCGATGGATATTGTTAATGAAAGTCGAAATTATTTTAATGATATATGGTTGTTTGGTTCACTGCTGTTTTACTCGAATATCCATTTATACACGTCAACGAACACTTGCATTCATGACATTCATTCTGCAGGATTTATGACAAAAAACAGAGGGGACTGATACGAAGGTTTCATTGTCTTTGATTCTGTTTTGATGAGGCATATAGCTTAGTCTAAAAAATTGAGTCCTCTTCGAGATAAGCAGACAGCTGATGGACCAACATCGTCTCCATGGAGTCTTGACCGCTATGTATGTGAGGTGAAATAGCCAATAAGAAACATTATACAACTAGACAAAGTAGAGATATTGAGTATCAAGAGAATTGGGATCAGGTGCCTCAGAATTTCCTGCTGACCGGTCACACCCGCCTCAATGTCATACCTTTGAGCTAGTATAACCTGTAATCATATGAGGGGGAAACAGTAATATCGTTTGATACTGTATTATCATAGTACAGGCAGTTTAACAAGGACCACAATTAAATAAGTAAAATGGTGGCACTCAAGCAACATTATATATATATATATATATGACATGTTATCGTAAAAGATGTCTTAGTTTAGCAACCGATGTGATAAAATCTTTGGACCTTACCATCTTCATTAGATTGTAAACTAATTCATGATAAATTTGGACTGGAGATTCCACTTCACATTAACACACGGGGTCTTCGATACATTGTCCAAATCAATCCTATCTATAATATCATTTTCTAATTATATTGTAAAAATTCTTGAAATAAATGATGCAGTAATGTTTATTTCCAACTAATTTGTTTTCTGATTTATGACATCGCCTCTATTGTATTAAGTTTGTTACATTTTATCTATTAGATCGGTATATTGTCTTTACTTTTACGTCATATTTTTAATTAATTTGCTTTTAAATTTCTCAACTGGTTCGATTTGTTACAGAATGTACCAACGTTTTTGATTTCTATTCAAGAAAATTACCTGTTATTGTCGAATAAAACCCATGGTTACAGATGCTATAAACTTTGAAATCCTTTAAAAACTTTAACATAAATTATCTTATTTAAATATTGTATATTATTTCGGAACACTGACTTTTTAGCAATATGTATTCAGGAATATTTCACATATACTTTTCAACGGTGATCTCATCTGCAAATCTAGGTGGGGTGTAAGCTCCGATAATTTCAACTTCACTGGTTAAGAAATAGCGAAACGTTTTCTACATTGAAAATATATCCTGAAATCATCAAAGAGTGTTGTATTTGACTCCCCTACAGCCGTATTACGGGCCGCCAGGAGGCGGTCCGTATACTGTAAAGGTTTAAGAAAGTGACACTGCGTTTCTGCGGGATTACTACTCATTTCTACGGAATGATTATGCATGTTTAATAATGTGTTTTATACCTAAAAGTTACATTGAAATATATAATGAAAAAATAAATAGTATATCAGCAGCAAATTATGACATCATCGTTGCGGCGCTATTTATAGGTATGTAATATATACGGCGATGCAATGCTCAATGTTTAGTTTATTTTTAGAAACCTTGCTGACGCGATAGTATAGTAGGGATTACCGGAGAGATTCGGTTTGCCGAAAAGATCGTAAAATCTACCGAAAAGAAAATACAGAATAAAAATTTACCAGTATTACAAGTGATCACTGAAGAAATTGTATTCCAAGACGTATATGTAAATTTATGCCAAACAATGATACATACAATGAAGCATACAAAAATATACTTTAAGTCATATTATACAGATTTAAGCCTTTTATGTCATTCAAATTTTAATCACATGTCATCATTTATAATTTCATAGATTTGTCTGAAAGAAGAGTGTCTTAGGTAGTACAATTAACCTCCAAAAATAAGAGACGAGATGAGCATATTTCATTTCAAAACAAAATTTTCTAAATTATTTTAGCTAATTCGCCTCATATTTTTAAAGGTGAATTGTACAACAAAATGATTACTTATAGATAAATAAAGAAAACAGGTCATGTTTGAAATCATTATCACTAATTATCTACATATACAGTTGAATTAAAGTTTTCAAAGAAATTAGTAAGAAATTGCAAAAAAATTAACAGTAATTCAAAATAATACAAACTGTTTTGATACCACTTTAAACCTTTTTGTTCGAAATTCCAAAGGTATAATAGGTAAAACAAATCCATATGAATTTTTAAACTGAAACTGTAACATTTGAATTCAAGCTTTTATTTATTGGTTTGATTTCATTGTAATATTCTTAATTTGGATTCAGTCTATAATATTGATAGTTATATTGAATTCAAAGGTTATATTTAAAGCATTTCAATTAATATATTTTACATTTGATACAAAGTAAAGATTGGTGAACAATTATTCTAGTATTTTTTTTTTCATTTCCAAAGTTTTATATTAAAATTAATGATTTATCTTAGTGTGATTTTAGATTATCAAAATATTATTTATTTTAAAATTTTTGGATTAATTACAAATTTAATTTCAATATAAGTTTGAATTGTATTTGAGCCCAGCATAATTTTTTACATTCATTTGCAGTCAAGTTTTGTAAGTTTGATAACATTATTTATTTCAACGAATGACCAAAACCCTTGCATACTAGTCAAATGGTTAATTTTTTCTATCGTTTATATGTGTTTTCCCAAAGAAAAGTTTTTCATCTGATCTGTATGTCATTTCTATTCATATTCAAGTATCAATAAGAAATTTAGAAAATACAAAAATGGACTTTCAACATACTAAGTGTGTTACACTTGTCCTAGCCAGCTAGCACATAATGATTTCCTGCAATACATAATGTTTATTTCAAATAAAGTGTTAAATGCTTGGCATGAAATGGTTGAACACATAGCATTAACCTTTACTGTCATTTTGTCTTTCTGTGGTAACTAGACATGTATAATGTGCCATAACTTTCCTGCCCGCACAACTAGACAGAAGATGCTTACTCCTCCCTTAAAACTGCTTTCATATCTGGATTTCATCGAAATTGCATCTACATTGCACTTTTCAGACCTTTTTTTTATGTCGGCTGACAAACTAAACGACATTTGGATCAATTTGTCCGTTGTGCATCTGTGTGTCTATTAGTCATGCTTTCAAATTATTGGCCATAATTTAGTATTAAAGATCCATACTTCAATCAAACTTGCGGGGTTGATTTATTACAACGAGAGCCGAAGGTCAAACTGAGACCGCCTAAATCATATTCAAGGTCAAGGTCAACATATGGGAAGCGACATCGTGTTTGGGAGCAATGATTTTTTTTTAATTTTTCAAAACAATTATACACTAAGATTTAAGGGCCAAGTGCTAAGTATTGACTAGCTAAAACTTTTAAAGTAGTTTCTTGACGATATCTTAGGATGCTATTTTTTCAGTATGAAGCGGCATTATCCTTTCAAATATTATTCAATCATAACCAACAAATATCACTCCTTTAATTAAACTTTTTTTTCAATTACAGTATTACTTCAATGAACATATCATAATCAAACTTATTACATAAAATCAAAAAAGAAAACGGCGTTTAAACAACTATACACTATAGGTAGGTCGAAACCTATATTAATGGAAATATAAGTCAATGAACAATTTGGTTATGGCCCAAAACTTTGACGCTTGCGTCAATAGATTTTCTTGTGCATACTTGAATGTAAGCGCTGCATTGACTAACAGGACTCTGGTGGACATTGTCTAAACCTTGATATGTATTAACTATTAATGTTCTTGTTCATATTTTATGACCTCTCAACTTACATATCATGATGCGTGACAAATGCCATTTCAAGTGACGGTGCTTAGTCATCAACACAACTGCACTCTAATCGAATATTTGTGCGACGTCATTTTGTGTGCTTATTCTTTTACTATCTGCACGTGTGTTTCGACTTTTCTCATACTACCGAGGCAAAAGTATTCTTTCTTTCCATGAACGTTGAGAGCACTGGACGAAGTCTTTATAGAAAGTATTGTTGATACTTGGAGTCAGAAGCATTGTGAACAAAGAGTACGTACAATGTAGTAATACATTTAAAGACGGTATATCACAGTTATACATGTCTGAACGCTAATGTATGGACCAATCAGAATTGTGAAAACAAACAAGTGAATTAGAGTAACGATTTCTCGCTTTCAGAACTCTTCATTGTGACATTGTCCTCACAAAAATATTGTTCAATTCTTAAAACTCAAAGGCGATCATTATATATTACATTTTGTAGCACAGTACATTACACGTGAAAGTATCTCACTAGATGAGGTGCTTGACTCGTGACCGAATCCCGTCGCGAACACATCGGCGTCATTTTTATGCAATGCATTATGTAGATGCCGTAATCATGTAAGTGAAATACTCTTGATGTGATGTAAAACAATAATCAATCATTATACTTGCATCACTCAGTGCCACTGCTGGTTGACCATAAGTGTCTAAGAAAAATTGATGCCAAAATTAACGTTCAACTTTGGTTGACGGGTGTCGCAAAATCTAATTTTTCCCAGACTCTACTTAATTATTGGCTTTTAGATTCATCCATTTGATTTACACTTTGTCTTTCGGATCAATGATGAAAATGATATATGAAAATGATACATGATATATGGTCTTTATTGTACATAATATTTCATTGATTTCCTTGTTGCAATTTACCTCTAAATGCTCATTAAATAATTACATCTTTGTTGATATTGTCTCCAAATGTCCGAATATAAAATCTCCAAATGTCCGAATATAAAAAGACATAATAATAATAATATTAATATTAATAATACTACTACTACTACTAATAATAATAATAATATCTCTATGACGTGGGGTTTATTATTATTATTTTTTTTGGTCAGAGAAGAAAGGGTCTTGAAACTTGTCCTTGCTGATGGATCGCCACGACTACCATAGAACAAGGACGTTAGTCTCTTTCAGATGGGTAGAAATGTCATTTTTTCCTTGCATACTATCAGAGGATTAATAGAATATAAACCAATAAACGTTCTGTGTACCAAATGCTTGTTTGCACACATAATTACTGTCTCCTTTCTCCCTTGATATTTTATATAAGGACTATTGTTTTATACGTCTAATTTCCTTTTTGTACTCTTACATCTTTTATTGCCAAAAAATTCAATATCCTTTCAAGAGACAACGATCTTCTTGCAGATAGAAACGGCGCCAAATAGAAATGTAATTTTCTTATAGAAATAGCTCAACATGATTGATATGGACTCTTAGATTATAGATTTCACCTTTAATAGATCATGCTATTTATTTCTAAACTGAGAGAGAGAGAGAGAGAGTGTGTGTGTGTGTGTGTGTGTGTGTGTGTGTGTGTGTGTGTTAATCTGAACTGGATATTCATAGATTTTCAAATATAACCTGACTGTTTATAATTCTACTAAATCCTGAAGAAGTTAAAAGTTTTCTCCATTCGATATATTTGTAAACTTTTTTAAAAAGTGTTTTTCAGTTTCAATAGGTAAAAATTCGTTTGCATCAATAGCATGATAGGATTTCGATTGACCGGAAATGTAATGTCTATTTCACATTCAGATGTAAATGAATTGCCAGAGTAAAAAACAAGTCCATTATAAAATTGTCCTGGCCAACATTTCTAATGCAGTTCTCATCAAAGATAAGAATAAATTAATGAAACGGCCTGCGATACGGTACTTCAGATGAGTGACAACGTATAAATGTCCATATCACATCGATTTGTCGTGTCATGTGTATAGTCGAACTTTGATTAATTCATGGATAAAGTATCATTTATCAGTACATCTTAACATTTCTTAACAAAAACATAACATATAAGAAACAACAAATATGAAAACAAAACGTAACTGAAAACGAATGATAAAACTACAAATTTGACAAACCTTAACAAATTAAGAACATGTCATATCGTATTCGAATATGCATCGCTAATCTATCAATTCAAAATTATCTTTTTCAATACGAAGTTTTCAATTTTCTTCATGATAGTGACAGTGATACTATTCTTACATTTCACTGTCAGAATCACTTCCGTGCACATGGTCTCACCTCAGTTTTGAGGATAGAGTTATGTTTTATAATGAAAATAATATGATAATTTATTTATAATCTATAATATGATTATTACAGAATATAAAAATAATTTCTACTCTGCTTAACCACGACACAGTAAAAACAACACGCATTTGACATATGATTACGCATACTGACTGACTGACTTAAGTCTGTATCGTACCTGTAGTACCATCTAATATTTTTGTAAGATCGCTATCTGTGTTTATTTGACTATCATCATCCTTTATGTGCATGTCCTTGGTGATTTGTGTCACACAGCCTGGTCAGATGTCTTCTCTTTTTCTAATACGAAGTGTTTTCAAGCATCACAAAGTTCCAAGTACCTAACGAGCAGAGCAGAGAGAAATTTGTGTACAACCAAGTCTCATCTGCGAGTCGCGTTATGTAGCAAAGTCATAAAGGGAGAATAAACAACCATCGGTTTATGAATGCTGCATGGTGACACGTTTCGTAAGGGAACAGCGATCGAGATGACGTGAAAGAAGATTTCGGCACTATGCTAACATTTCGGATTTACGCCTTGTTATGCTCAATATAAGATGGTATATATATATGCGATACATGTAGGTAAGCGAGGCTCAATTTACATGATTGGCTAGTGATCGAGAAATCTCGATAGTTTGTCCGTTTTATAACTTTCCGAAGTTTGGTGCCAAAATAGAGGTTGCACTTTAATGTTTCCTTAATACTTAAAAAAGAAAACGACTCCCTTTAATACGAGTATTTGTAATGTATCCTTAATATTCAGTTTTATTAGCATTTAATTCGATTAAAAGACATGTACATAGGTTTAAGTAGACAAAACAAAGCAGAAAAATAGGATACAATAAAGTAGAGAAAAGACTGAACAAAATGACAAAAAAAAAGAACACATCAATTACATGTGTCTACAAAATTTATCATACAACAACGATCTATTTTGTGACTGCATGGAAGAGCATGAATGTATACGTCTTACTATTCCAAACTTGATATTTATTCCTATCCCTCTTTAGAAATTGCATGTAATACTTAAATTTCCAAAATCGCCTTTCATGTGCACTTTTTTGGTTATTATTGTATCGTTCAAAATAATTTCGAAATAATCTATATATTAGTGCTGTCACAAATTTAATCATAAGAATATTCATATTTAGACCTAAAAAATTCACAGTATACTTTGGTAAACATAGTCGTTGTAATAAAGATAACATGTAACTTTTTCATATTTACAATGTGTTTTTGAACTTAAAGGTATGCGTATCAACTCCTGATCAATAAAAATGTCATATGAAGTGCAACCAGAAATATAATTAACTCTTCATATCACCATTTTCGTTCACTTCTTTCTTTGATGGTGCATAATTGCATTACGCCTTTACAAGTGAGACAGCATTTTCGCTATAACTGTTGTAATCAAAATTCATGTTCTTCAGGCGGTAAACTGTTTTAAAGTGTTAACGCTAATTTCGTCTTTCATTTTAAATATCTGTAGGTGTCTTTTGTTTTATTTCAGAAAAGTGATTCAGTTCTTATCGATCCTTATATTACAATGCGATAAAATGCTCCAAGCTGTAAGAAGTATTCATAAACATTTATTTATTTCCCTCTTGAGTACAAAATGATATTTCAGTAGTTGTCAATATTTTGGAAATAACATAGTTTCCTATATTTAGTACGACATAATACTGCAATATAGGCCTGTTTTCTTTAGTGGTACTATAGGACTGTCTGCTAACATATCTATTGGTCATTAATTCTTGACAGCTATGACAAACTGAATTTTGTTTTTGCGGTTAGATCCTTAACTGGTGTCAAAAGCTATATTAAGTACTGGAATCACCATGTTTGTATAAATCTATTTCGATTCCCTTTAAAGGTGACGACTACTAAACACATGTTTATGTAATTCTAGAATGCCTCCTTTTCAAATACCTTTTTAATATAATTTATATCTCTTATATGATAACTTGCCAAAGTTGGAAATGTTTTCATTTCAGAATTTTATTCTTTCTCAACAAATTTTAAAGCGCATCTAAAAGGTGATTGGGCATGTTTAATTTGAGAAAGCTTAAGCTTTTAAAATAGTTTGGAATTTGAAATTATGTTTCATTTAGCACCCATGAAGTGCATACACTGAGGATAGCCTTTTTACATCAAACTTTGTTTGGAGGTAAGGTTTTTCAACAAATTGTCGGCATTCCAATGGGCACTAATTGTGCTCCGCTTCTGGCTGACATATTCCTTTATTCATACGAAGCTGAGTTCATTCAGTCTTTGCTTTCGCAAGGAAAAAAAAAACAATTGGCTCTTGGCTTCAATTTTACTTACAGATATATAGATGACTTGCTTTCAATTAATAATCCTTCATTCGCGGATTACCTTAGCATCATCTATCCAAGTGAACTGGAGGTCAAAGAAACCACAGAAACTAGTAATTCTACTTCGTATTTAGATATTATGTTCTCTTTCGACATTAATGGTCAATTGAACACCTCACTCTATGACAAACGTGACGATTTCAATTTCGCTATCACAAACTTTCCTTTCATAAGTAGCAACATTCCATCATCGCCCGCATACGGCGTATTCATATTATCATTCAGTTAATACGTTATTCCAGAGCATGTTCAAATTACAATGACTTTGTTCTGAGGGCTAGGCGACTTTCAGTTAAGCTGCTCAACCAGGGTTATATATGTGCTAGACTAGCATCGTCACTGAGGAAGATCTACGCTCGTTACGAGACTCTTATTACTCCATATGATATCTCGTTATCCAGACTTTTAAATGATATTCTGGACTGAGACCGATTCCGATCACTTTACACAGATTTGACACCTTCTATAGCTAGAAGGTTACCTACTTCGACTTCTCCATATATAAATACATATGGAATTCACACGATTTGACTCTTTCTACTGGGTATATGTGACGGGTGTTGCTAGCAAGCAGGAGATGCTCACTCTCCCCGGGCACCTGATCTCACTCCATCACAGGGGTTCACATATGCTCTTCAAGTAGACATATTTTGTTATTTTCCATTTGTTTTTCATTTCCACTGATTTTGTATGTCCTATGGTTTCATGATTTTTGGACTTGTGGTTCGGATTTATCCATCATCTTTACATTTCAGACAATTGTATAATTTTAGTAATATTTTGGAGCTACTTGAATACTTGATACGTGTTTTCTTATCTAATCTTGAACACACAGAAATAAAAATCTACTTTTATTGCTAAGCCTGAATTTATACTCGGCTTGATGAGGGTAAGAAATGTTCTAGGCTAAACACCCCTCACATGTATATATCTTACTTGATTCTGGTAACGATTTAAGGTCGACAAAATAAGAATGTGGATGAATAATTTAACCCCAAAACATAATGTGAAAAACCAGTTTTTCCATGTACCAAAAATAACAATAAATTTCATGTTTAACACAAAAATAAAATAAAATAAAATAAAATAAAAAAAGAAGTATCTTGTTCTTTAATACATTAAATGGAAGTGATCTGACAGAATTATGATATGGAGAGAAAACAGAAGACATCTGAGAAAGCTGTATGACACAAATCACCAAGAATCTGAACACAAAAAAAGAGAACAGCAGAATATACACGGAACGACATTACAAAAATATTCGATTGTGCTGCGGTTACGATGCCGACTTAGAACGGTCAATTGAAGTAACAAACGTCACTCAATTGGTGTGGTTAACCGATTTACGGACGCCCACCTTCTCGCTCACCGCAAAAGCACATAAATCATAACATTAACATTATAAATGCAGAGAAGTATAAACATATATATATATATATATATATATATATATATATATATATATATATATATATATATATATATATATATATATATATATATAGTGGGATTGTTGAAACATCTACAGATATGTGAAATGTACCCACTGAGATAATCGTATCGATGTATTTACTGGATTTGCGTCATCAAGGAAATGAAATAAGCCTAGATGGTGTTTTGTTATTACTGCGGTATTACATTAACTATTGAAAACCGATTTGTTCTCAGATCTACTTAAGGAAACATTATTAACATTGAAATTATTGAGATAAACAGTGTTGCCAGTAGCTTAAAAGCAGGACGCTTATTACTGAAAGTATCATAATGATCAGCAGTATAAAAGCCATAGGTGTAAATGTGTTGGCGTATAGGTACATGACTTAACATGCTTAGTGTTTAGAATATACAAAATATTGCAACAATGTATTACAGGAAAGTTAACATTTAAATTCCATCAAGCACTTCAATTTGCTTCACACTACCATGGGAATAAGAAAAATAAGGTTAGGAACTGTCTGTGCCTCTGTAATCCTTATCATGAAAGTAGCTATGTAGACATTAATTGATTTATTTATTATCGTTTTATGTCACTTCACGTTTATGGTTCGGTCACGAGCCGAGCATCCCATCCAATTATGTACACTGTTTCACATAATTTTACATTTGCTGGAAATAAGGGAATTCTGAGCTACGCATTAGTGATCCGATTGAAGTGAAATGTAGGGTATTCGATCAGAGGTATACTGTAAACGGATACAACCGTGATCAACATCCCTTAAGGAAATTCTTCAAAGTGATGAAAATAAGTGTTGTACTGCTGTGATTTTCACTTAATATGATTAAAATGTATGTATAAATACTTTTGTGCAAACAAATGTCCTCTTCCACATTCCTTTACAAAAGTTTGGTGTTACAGTTTTACCCTAGTTATACTACGCTGGATTTAATGCCTATCATTTCACGAAAAAGTATGTAAAATTCGAAGCGGATGCGTGTCTCGGAAGTCCTGTATTGTACTTAAAAACTATTGTTGGACAAAGATTTTTTCTAGGTCGTATAAAAATGCACCCTCAGAGAACATTTTATCATTTTGTATGTGCATTTCATTACTTTTTATAGCATAAAAATACTTCATCCAGATCTGTGCCGTCATTTACAATCACCCATTTGTCAAAATGAAATCTTCTAGATGTTCACGTATTATATTTTTCATCGATAATTTTTATTATTCTTCGAAGAAGCCAACACTGCAACGGGGTCTGCTGTACCGAAGAGCAAAACCGAAAAGATGATAAACAAGTTCTACCTCTGCTACGTCTAAGTTTGATTTCTGAAATCTATTTTAACCTAAACACATTGTTATCATTCAAAATATTCATGTATTTGTTGAAATTTGCACGTTTAAACTGAGCGAATTATTAACTTTACAAAGAGACGAATGTAAACTCTTTTGCCACTAGGAGCGCGTAAAATTCGAAAAATGGCTGTCCTGATCGGTGTCTTGAAACTGTTGTATTGACACAACTGTATTATAAATGAAAAAAACCAACAAAAACAATATGTATTACACTTTGAAAAAAGATATTTCACTTTCAGACTATTAAATCTACTATGAAGGTAGTTCAAAATTAGATTGTTTCATCTGTGGTCTTTTTGATTGTGGCTGTGCGAGTTATCTCGCTTTTATACAGCCCAATTAAGCATGACGTCATCAGTAATTCGTCACAAAGCATACAGGTTACTAATTGCCCTTTAACTGGATTTCACTCCAAGGTCAGACGTGTTATTGTTTCTCCAACCTTCAATTTATATGAAAGAATATGAAAGAATATATTTACCCTTTCAAAAATAATCTTAAAAAAATAATCAAGAGTGCAATTGAGGTTATGATTCAGACAGATTTTCCTCCATATACATTGTTGATTTTGCGATGTCTAAGGATTTTTTCAGGATCAATCTTGGCGTCTGATCCAGGAACTTTAACGTATTTAACTTTTATTCCTAAGTAAACGGATGCTAAAAATTTTAGGATACATTCATTTCGCGCCATACAGTATGAGCTTTGACTGCTCTACATTACCAATCGGACTTTAAATTCTGTCTATGGCCATTGAAATTGTGTTGTAACTACAGGGTAAATTCTTTGAAAACTACGCGCCAGTATCAGCATACTTACCTTAAATGCAATGGTAACTACCCCATTATTGCTCGTTAACCACCAAATCTCCCGCAAATGCGTAAACCATTTAATCCGGGCCCAAATCGGGCTTAAGACAATACTTGCATTCTATTTCGGGCAAACAGGCCATTCAGCCAACGACCACCAGGTCAGCCCTATTGTCCACAAAATTTTCTTCCTTATTATTACTAAAATATCAAGTATCTTAACTTACTACACAGGCCCTCGTAAAAAAAATTATCCGTGATAACTTATCATGTCGTCAAAAACACCAAATGTAGCTACTGAAAAGCTGCAAAAAGTGGTCAACATCTGTTGCAGGACAGGTCTTTTTATTTCGATCCCAACACATAATCTATATGTTTGTATGTATCACTTATAGGCCTATTCGCAAGCATTCCGCCTTTTCACACACATTAACATATATCATACACCGAAAATCTTGGAGTGAATCATTACATAAACATAAGTTGTGTAACGTTTGTTATAGATCCGTTGTTCGCTCGGGAAAAACGCAGAGCTGGCAAAAGCTGACATTAACAGCGCATTTCGCTTGATACCTGTATATCCAGTCCATTTTGACTTTTTAGGTATCAGGTTTCAAAATGGATACTACATTGATAATTTATCTTCCTTTCGGATGTTCATTCGCATGTGGCATTTCGGAAGAATTTGCAATCTTTTGCAATGGCTAACGGAAAATAAATTTAATCAGCCCACCACTGACTACCTCGGTGATATTATAAAAGGCGTTTGTGAAACTTCCATGGACATTTTAACATCGATAACAGATGTATTAGGTATATCATCAGCTCTCCAAAACTCGGTTGGTCCCACAAACTGTCTTGCCTATTTAGGGTTGATCATCGAAACGATAAACAAACTCATAAAAATACCTCAAGAGAAAGCTTAAAGGTCTTAGTGATCTTTCCATAGAGAATTTTTCTCTCGCTTTTATAAAGTACTACATTTTTCTTTGACTGAGTATTTTTTACCTATAGTTTTTCTGACCTGTCATATATACCCGTTAAGAGATCGTTTGATTTTGTTTTATGTATAATTGAAATTTAGTGGTATGATTATATATATATTTTTTCTTACAAGTTATTAATTATGCCTATTCAAATCTTGCCTTCATGTGCATGTATGCAGGTAATTCATGCTTATATGTATTAAACACAAATACTTTTACGTATGTTAATAAATTTCGACTCCCTGCATATTTCATGGGCTGGTTGGTCTTTAAGTGTTTGTCATTCTAATATACCCTTTACTCTATTATGGGTTGAATATCTGATCCCAATAACGAATAGTTTCAGATTTTATCAATTTATGGTTCGTCAGTACCTCCATATTTAAGCACGCATCAATGTCCGCATTTCAGCGACCAATGGGATAATACCCCAATTTAGAAAAGGTAGGAATTTCAATATGGGGGCAGGGTGGATTGAAACTCTTGAACATGAAATGTCGACTTCGCCATTTGCTCTTATGAGAGGGCATTGTATACTTCTTCATTGTTGGGCGAACGACATAGAAGCCTCCTCATTACAGCACCTCTTTTTTCGGTTCAAAACTTAGTACCAGAAATGTAGGCCTTTCTACACGATACGAAATTTGAATGGTCCCAACTTCTTCCTCACATCAGCGACAATGGAAAACTGGTGAGACTGAGTCGTTTCGTGGTCAAAACGGACCTAAGACACGGGGGTTACAATATTAAGCATCCCGTCTACCTGCCCTTTAATCCGTTTTTGTATAAGAAAAATGGGGTACACTTGCATGACAGGAAATGCATATTTTTAGTATATTTCAGAAAGCATTCAGAACATTTAAGACGACTGATAGCCATGTATTTTCCAATCCTCCGCAGTAAATGATAAGTCTTGAAAATAAAATAAACGGCTTTCAGTCAAATTGAATGAGTTGTTGTGGCTGATGCAGAATCTTATAACTGGCCAGTTTCCGGGGTTCTTTTCAAAGTGGCGGCTTAACAAAGTGACTGATATCTTCATATTTACCTGCTGGTTGAGTCTTAAGTTAACTAAATGTGGGTTAAACAGAACATTTGAGTGAATTTAACATTGATGGAGTTGAACTTTCATTGAATTCAGATCTAATTGATTTCATTTTCATGGAATTTAATTTAATTATGTATGTTTATTCTATAGAGGTCAGCCGCGTCCATCAAAATCCATAATACTATAATGAAAATGAAACAGTTGCATATTTGTTGTCCTTTTTTCCCACGTATATTACATCTTGGTACAAAATGTTCACCTATTGAATAGTGGTTATCTGGATAAAAGAGCAACCTTACCTTATTCCAGAGACATATAAATGTTTCTGCTAATTCCTATTATTTAGATTTTGCCAGTGTGGCCTTAAAATAATATTCGTTTTCAGAATTGTAAACATAGTAGAATCAATCGATTTTACAAATTTTTACATTGAAATAGAAAAAGGTATTGTGGACAGAAGTAAAAAGCTATGGCAGACAGAAGAAGCGTCGTCAAGGCATTATTCAGGGAAAATTGATGCTAATCATTTCTGATAGAAAATTGATAACATTTAATCATAAGGTGAACAGCGTGATTTCCTTTTACAATCGAAATCTGCGCTTAGCAGTAAAGTGGTTAGACAGCAGGTCTACATTGATTGATAATATCTTAATAATATCCTAAAAACAAATAATTTACAGGAATGCGATTCTTTCCATTACAAAATTTTCATCGATGTTCAAATCCTGTTGGGTATTTTTATTATGTATAAAATATAAGATGTACTGAAACTAGAAATGGGTAAATTATTCAATGAAATTTATGTATGTATTATCATTTTTCATTCAAACATAGAGACGCCAGAGACGAAGTACGCAAATAAAATTAGGAGATAAATCATTAAGGAGGATTAAGATTTTAGTCTATTTTTATACCAAATTTGAGAATAATTGTCATTTACTTAAGGTAAAAGTACAATTGGGAAGTCCTAGTTTTAACGGCTGAATGACAGAATCAACCATAGCCGTGCATAATAATCTGATAAATACGTCAATACGATAATGTCAAAATATCCAATGATTTAAGCATTGCTTCATCGACTTCGTACGTTTCAAGAGTATCGTTGAATTGTATGTTGAATTATGGCTTTCAGTACTTTGTCTTGATTTATTGTTGCCTAAGTAATAGACATAAATTCTTATAAAAGTTTACAATATACATGTATGTACTAAATCAAATTTTCCCAAACCGTTTCCCCAGAGGTCTGTGTTAATGATTATCTCTATGTATACCTGATAACAATAATATACTATGCATATATATAAAAATATATATATTAATATTTGATAAACATGTTTTCCTGCCGGATATCACAATGTCGATGGACACTGATTAAACCTTATCGTTAACCGATTAAATTCTTTATTAGTACGAAGCTGAATTCTTGCAAAAGCTTTTTAGTTTACACAAGAAACAGCTAGTTATGACTTCGAAATGAACATAAAGACAAACTGATGATGTATTAACCAATGAAGTTAACTAATGAAAACTTTGAAACTTATGTATATTCAATATATCTTAATGAATTTTAAATCAAGCGAATAATAAAAGAGACGGTAAACTAACTGCTTCCATATACATGTCTTAATGGATCCGATCTCTTTATTTACCGAGACAAACTGCTTCGTGAAAAGTTGAAATTACATCGACGTCGATACGAAATCTCAAGTCTTTAATTAATACTCACAAATGAAGGGATGCTTCCTTGTTTCATTATTGTTCTTTTAAAACTGTTTGTTTTGCAGTGATTGACCATGTTACTATTCATACTTATGACTATTTACTGATTGTATTGCGGTAATGATGTTGAAATATGATTAAGACTTTTATTAGCTCGAATAAATATGTGTCTTCCTGGCGGGTATGATTTGTTATCAAGAGATTCTCTGCTCTTGCACATGATTACAACTCGCGGTTCTTCGAGTGGTAAGTTTATAATTTTGATTGAGCTGCTAAACTTGTACTTGGGTTAACTGGGAAAAACACAGATGAGACACATCGCTCACTAAACTAGTGATCTAAATATCGTTAAAAATTGCAAGGCCAGTGTCCTCCTCGGATCTATAAAATCTTTAAAATGGAAAGGAAGAAAACTTTATTTTCTGAGGTAGCAGAAGTTCTGAGGAACCCGTAAATACCTGAATTTTAAGAAAACAGAGCTGGTCGGTGGTAACCAGACTTAGATCAATCTTTAAGGCCAAGGTCAAAACAAAAAGTTTGATACGTAAACAAAGGTCTTGTGACAAAGAATACACACCTGAAATATTTAATTCATATCTATTAGTGTTCATAAGTTATATGACCGCGGTCAACTTTTTGAAAAATATGTCAATTTCAAGGTCGATGTCACAAGGTCAAAACTTTTGGTATCTAATGAGAGGTCTTGGCACAAGAAATACACATGTGAGTATGAAATCCCTGTCTCTAATGGCTCTGATGTTAAAGTTTTGTCTAGGTAAGTCAATCTTCAAGGTCAAGGTCACAATGCAAATCATTTTGATGATTAATGAAAGGGGTTGTCACAAGGAATATTCACATGAAATATTCAATCCCTATCCCGTACTGTTCATAAGTTATAAGATCCAGATTAAAGTTTTTGAAAAGTAGGTCAAACTACAAGGTCAAGGTCAAAAAGTCAACAGTTTTCGTACCCAATGGCCTAAATCTGTTGACCACGTTCGAATTCTTCAAATACCTTTATGTCATCAGCGAATTTCCGTTCTTCAAGCGCATTATATCATTACACCAGCAGATGAAGTTTCGAATAATGGTAGGAAATAAAGAGACGAAATATTACTTCGCAGTCTAGTGACAGAATATGGATAATTTTCCGCTCCAGGAAATCTCACTAATGGTCATGAAAATATGTCAATTTCAGAACTGATTGACAACATATCCCTTGTTTCTAAATAATCCTATGTTCCCGAATTAACTCGTGACTGTAACTTAAACTATTTTACCATGTATATATTTATCATATGATATTGCGATATTGATGATCTCCTAAATATCTCATTCCATGATAAACCCGTCAATATCAATTTCAGCATCACAAAGTTTCCCTTTACGCGAAGCGATATCAGGTTACCGCTTGCCATGTAATAGTGATATCTCAGGTGGTACGTTATACCATAGCAAGTTCAAATTACCATGGCTTTGTCTCGAGTACAAAGCAACCTTCAGATAAGATGTTCAGCCAGAGAAATGGTACATGTAAGTGGTAGACTTGCAACTTCATCAAGGATATTTTATGGTCGATACGTGGTTCTTGTCATACAATATGACATCAAGATTTTTGTATTGTATTCTGAATTCAGGCCACCTGAATTTACCTGATTCGACACAATCGAAACAATGTTCGTAAGTGACGGATGATGCTAACACGGCGCAACTGGCGGCACATAACTATGGCGCTAACAACAATGTACCAAAATAGACATTCACAGACCCCTGAAATTCAGAATTTAGACCAGGTGCCCGGGAGGAGTGAACGTCTTCTCTATGGCTAGCCATACCTGCCGTGAATGCCTTTACATACAGACGAAACAAATATAATTCAACACTGTATATGTATATATGTATATATATACTCAGGGACGTTAAAAACGCCTATATGTATTTTTTTCATGTAAAACATAAATGTTTTGAAAATAAATCGATTTGAATATCTGCTTGGTATTATGTGATTGCGGTAACTTTCGTGCTATCGGCGAGACAAATCACTCAAACATAACGTTATACTGCTCATCCGTGCGCTTTTCAAAAAGTGCTCGACCACGTGCTCTACATTGAGTCATTTTCCTCAGAAATAACGTATACTGGTACCTAGTGCCTTTATCTATCCTGATTTCAAACTTTGCTTCATTAAAACTAACGCGTGAAATGCCGAGACTGTCTGAGCAACAGAGGTATGCTGTTCTTGGCCTTGTAGACGCCGGAGTAAATCAAGGTATCATTGCAGGACGCTTCAACGTCCATTTGTCTACAATCACGAGACTTGTACAGAAGTATCGGACCACAGGAAGTGTTAAGGATCGTCCTCGAAGTCGCCAGTCACGCGTAACGACAAGACGTCAAGACTTTTTTACAAGGCAACCTCATCTACGTGACAGGTTTGCGACGGCCGTAAGCACGTCAAGAGATGTGATAGGTTGTCACGGTAAGCAAATCCACCCCAGGACAGTACGCCGACGATTGAAAAAGCAAGGTTTACTATGCCTTCGCCCATTGAAAGGCTTGATCCTAACTCCTCGCCACCGAAGAAATCGTCTGTCCTGGTCCCGAGACATGCTTGCTAATCGACGTAATTGGCATGACGTAGTGTTCAGCGACGAATCCAGATTCAATTTGTCCATGGCTGACGGAAGACAGCGCATTTATAGGAGACGCGATAAACGTTTTGCCGCAAACTGCATGATTGAGCGTGACAAATTTGGCGGTGGCGTCATGGTTTGGGGAGCCATCAATCAACATTTCAAGTCATCACTGGTTATTTTGAAGAACATTCTTATCGCGAGGCGCTACATCGATGACGTTTTACAGCCTGACCCTCTTCCAATAATTCAACGCCATCAAACTGTCAACAATCCGTTGACGTTTCAACAAGACAATGCACGTCCGCACACGGCTAGAGTCACCTTAAACTTTCTAAACATCAAGGGAATTAATGTAATGGATTTCCCACCACGTTCACTCGGCCTCAATCCTATAGAGCACATGTGGAATTAGTTAGGGAGACGCTTACGTAAACGTCACCGTCAACAAAGAACTGTGGATGAGTTGGCACATGCTCTTCAAGAAGAGTGGAATAATATACCTATGAGAAAAATTCGAACTTTATGTCATTCCATGCGGTCTAGATTGCGTGCATGCGTTAAAGCAAATGGGGGGCATACTTGTTACTAAACAAAACACATGAAATTTTGGACGTGGTATACATAACTGATGAAATCAAATAATTTTTAAAAGAAAAGTGTGATACTATCAATCATATTGTCAAATACAATTCAGATTTTCGAAATAAATCACGTTTAATGCAATTATTTGCCCTAGTTGTTGATTAAACTATAATAATATTAGATAGGCGTTTTTAAAGTCCCTGAGTATATATGAATGTAAACAAGCACGGTGTAGAAAGTGCCACTGTCACATAACATCAAGAAAAATGATATAATGAATGGTATAATAACACTAACAACAGTAAAACCCTCCGCGGTGGAACCTTTTTACGAGTTCCACACTGCAAAGGGAATTAGTGTGACATTCATATAGAATACGAAAGCAACTGTTGTGAATTGTGAATAATAGAATTTCGAGGATAAATCGTTGACAGTTAAAACAAAAGTCAACAATGATACATGTATACATGTATAGGACAAAATGGTATATTATCCGTTCCACGTTTCATACATGTAAAAACAGAAGATAGTTATAGACGTGAATAGAGAAAAAAATATGGTACATTACACTTTTCAATACAATACACATACGGTACACCACAGTAATACACGTATATATGTTCCATCACTATGCAATTGGTGTTTAAAAGCGGACTTTAATAATTTGTAGTTTAAATTACAGAAGGATAAGATAGCAGTTGATGGCTTCTGCAAATTTCTGTCTTCATTACATGTAATCAATGTCATGGCGCCTCTGATTTAAGTATTTCTGGAATGGTGTTATGGCATTCTAGAATTATTTTAACAACAGACTGCCACGGACTACCAATTTCCGTTATTCAACATCTTGAAACAATTTTTCTTTATCTGTGAGAGTTTGCTCACAAAAGATTAAATGTTATTTGTTGGATGGGAATTGCTTGCCTTCTTATACACTTGTTGTAATCTCTAGCTTCTCATATGGTTCTCGATGGAGGGATTATTGTAATTATTATTTGTTTGCAGATCATGAGAGAGATATATATATATAATACCAACGCATATTTTTTTTACAAATCCCTTGGCGAAATGGACTTACTCAGAACAATGGGGGCTTTTTTCTTAGTTGCAACACTTAAGTTTTCAAAAGAATTGTAATTAATCGAACATCCAAACAAGATCTATATATATATATATATATATATATGTATAAAGAATGGGGTTACTGAATAATCATTAAAATGAGATTTCCTATTATAAAGTGTAACAAAATTAACAATTAAACCCGAAAGCCTCAACGATTTTGAAAGTACGAATCAGTAGGATCCACCTCTTCAAACCTGGGATTGGCTACTGTAAGTTGAATTGAATGGGGTTTTTTTTATTATTTAAATATTAAAGATTTTTTTCGTTTGTATTTCTCTTTGTACGTGAACCAGACATTCAGAACTCTTTCCGAGTTCTTCTAAACAGAAGGAAAGTCCTGATCGATTGTGGTCGACAATGCGGTAATAATATTAGTTCGATTAGAATATGGGCGGATAATTAATTATCACAACCAGAATGTATGTACGCAGAACACGCTAACACACACACGCACGTACACACACACACACACACACACACACACACACGCACTCTGGTTCTACATTCCCGTTCGTGTTTTGAATGGACATCATTGTTGCTCCTGTTTTCTAGTGAGTTATTTTTATCAAAAGTTTGCGGTACTTCAAAACAAGAGATCTCAATATTTTTTTCTACAGAAAACATAATTTTAAATGTAAGAAGTAGAACAATATTTTGATATAACAATTCAAAAATATATATCATGTAGAAATTAAATTCTATTAGACGTAGGGGCAATTTAGGTAGGTTTTATTCGTTTTACGAAAATTTCATCCTGTAAAATTGTAGATCTTGTTTGGGTGTTCGATTCATTACAATTCTTTTGAAAGCTGCAGTGCCGCAGCTAAGAAAAAAGCCCTCATTGTTCTGAGTAAACTCTGTGTATCACTCCCTGAATTACTTACGCATTAATATGACCATAAGCTCATTTGCTTTTCATATCCCTTTCGCCAAGAAATTTAGATCCGTAAAAAGTCTGTCGTAGTCAATGGTCTCGTTCCTTTAAAATGTAAGATTCAAAACAGACTGCCAACATGCAGAATCATGTATTTTTTCATATAGCCTTAAATATTCATATGATAGATCTCATTCTGCAACATTAATCGTTAATCGTTAAAGAGGTATTTGATCATCTTAAAAGTTGTGTCGAACAGCCGTGTATAGCCATTTAACGTAATCTTTGGCAATGGTCGTAAGAGCGTTGGACATACGTCTGACACTTCTACAAACAGTGGATATATGATAACGAAGACAGTCCCGTATGGTCCACATTGTGGTTCCTGTTGCATTAAAGCGCCGCACCGTCTTCACTTGACTAAACGTGCACAATAATTCATGCCAACAAAAGCCAAAGAATAATCATTGAATTGTTTTTATTGTTTTACATTTCTGTATTGAAATGCTTATTTGAAAAGTAAGTTTTAAAGCAGATATTACCTTGTACATATATATACATAACTGTATTCATTATTTTTCATTTCATGTCTTACAAAAAGTGCTGTTTTGTGATTAATATTTTGATAGCGTAAAATGCTAAAGTATATGTTTACTTTGTAATCACTCAACATTATTTTTGATCCATATTTCAGCTTAAACATATGTCAGGGATATGATTACGAACAGGAAATGATATATATTTTCAAAATGTCTTTTATTAACACTGCAAAAATTCCCTCTAAATGTTGATTTTATTTAGCTTAAAGTTGCACCAGCTGTCATTTTCCGTATTAAAAACCAAGTGTTCGAAAATAGGTGGGATTACTTATTTTGTGTTTAATTAGGCCTGAGGAACCGACAGACATGAGATGTCCTGTATTTCTCCAATGAGACAGTAAAAATGTGCACTCTGATAGCTATAGCTTCGTGATTTAAAATGCGGTCTTACCCCCTAAGTATCATTACACATGCCAAGGATATTAATACAGATAAGACAACAGCATTTTTTTTCTGCTAGCTGCGAATTTAAGGAAACAGAAGAGACAAGAACAGAAGAAAATTTGAGTAATGGATTCACGTCAATGGATTCTTGAACGAATATCGCCGTAGGAACGCAGCATGTAATGGAAGATCATAGTCGGCAGACATAATAATAAACACCTAATATAGTTCTTACAAAGTAATACACTAATATTACCACCTTTGTACTTTAATTAGGTCTCCGTACAAAGGAAGGGAAACTATTATGTCTAAAATAAGCTTTTAAGCTGCAAGTTTGCCAAATTAAGATGGTATGAATAGTATAAGTATCATTATATAAAATGTTAATTGGCATTTGTTTTATGAGGACAGACTTGTTTTAGTGGTTTAGAACTTGGTTTGCAGTGAGCATAACCGGCGTCCAATGACCAGGTTGTGTCATTATGTTTAAGATGTTGATTACCTGAACCATTACACAAAATGACTGAACATTGTGAAAAGCGGTGTAAAACACAAATCACCTCACCAACCAAATTTTGGTTTTCTTTTCTTTACATCGGCAACAGTTCTGCTCGCTGATTGCTTTAAATATGCCTCTATGACCCTTCATAATTATGATGACATGCTCATGAAAATGCATATGAAATCGAAATCGTTTTACCAAGGAAATCGTCAAATAAACATGTAGGCGTACGCGGGAAAAATGAAACTGCCTTTCTTTATTTTGTGGAACACACACACACTTGTATGCGAAGTGGAAGAGGGTACTTTGATGTAAAATATTCCATAAATGTCAAAGGCACATTATTTGGTACACAATTTGCTAATCAGTATCAAAGAAGTACCAAACCGTTAATCATTCTCAAAGCCCAAGGACAGATACAAAATCGTGTAAGATTCAAAAAAGGAACTGTTGTGAACCCCAAAATACCAGGTGAGACCAGGTGCCCGGGGAGAGTAAGCGTCTCCTGTTTGCTTGCATCACCCGTCTCCTGTTTGCATGCAAAATAAAATTTGCAAAATGTGTCCTTGATTTTGGAATTAAAACCCACAATTTGTAGCCTGTCACTTACAAGCTGCAGGGATGTATTGATTTAAATGGTTACACCTTTTGTTACCGTATGTTTGTCTCCATAGCGCAAGGCTACATTGGAATTACAGGTATATGGGGTTTCTGTAATGTAAAAGAAAGGGATTATTAAAATAAAATCTGATGTGTGATTTTCACTGTCTCATCCGAAAGGGAAGGCACACGATATGGGATCTTGTACCTTCAACTAGTGATCGTATCTTTGACATTATTGCAGTAACTAAAAAGGGAGGGAGACATCTGACCTATGAAAAAGTCGCCATGGTCAGTCAGATAACAAAATCAATAAGCACACAAAACGATATAACAAATATATTCGATTGTAATGCAGTTGAGATGCCGACTGTCAAATAGAATGAAAATTATCACTCAAATGTAGTGGTTACCTAGTCTGAAGATCCGATCACAGGACTTAGGTCTGAGAGAATCGACTGTAATTGAAGACAGTGAAAGTGTTTATTATTTACCAATCGCTTTCTCATTTACATGTTTACATTCAAGTTGCAATGCTTCCATATAAGAAAGTTCGATATACCATGTATACGACCAAAGGTTGAAATGTTTAAAATCGGTTGCTGCGAGTCCTTCATCGAACTTTCTGATATGAAGAATTTATGCCAATTGGAATTTTGATGATTTGTGGAATAATTGGCCATCGAAAACTTCCAAAAAGAAAGTCTAGTGGGTTCTTATTCATTCATTATAATATTTATTACAGACCTGTATTTTTATGGTCCTCAGAGAATTTTCATGGTAATCTTCTTACATCTAAAGACAAGAGGAAACAGAAGACATGTGACCAACTGTATGTCACAAATAACTAAGAACATACACATTAAATAATAATAAAATAAATACATAAAACGATATTGCAAAAATATTTTATTGTACTGCAGTTACGATACCGACTTAGGAATGTCAATTAAAGTAATGAACGTCTCTTAATTGGTGAGGTCAACCGGTGTAAGGGTACCCACATAGAGTCTCTACCGCCCTTTTAGTCGTCAATGCGCACCGCTCAAATAATCTATATAAGACTGCTGATAGACTCAATACAAGACCTATGGTCTTTGCGATGATCTCATTTTCGTCAATATGTGCAGCGATGATCTCATTTTCGACAATATGTGCAAGGTTCGTCAATATGAAATTATCGGAACTTTAGTTTTCAGTATTTCGTGGTTCACAACAGTTTTTATTCTGAAACTTACACGATTTTGTATCTGTCCTTGGACTTTAAGAATGATTAAGGGTTTCGTACTTCTTCGATATTGATTTGTACACTACATCACTGTAGAAATTTGGATGAGGAATTCCGCTGGATACATTTTGTTGAAAACTCACATTTTCAAATTAGATAAATGTCTAAATAAGATCTGTAAATTATCAAACTTTTTTCGAAGTTTAGGATATCTATAAGCCTCACTTAGAAGTTTGGAAGTGATTTGAACAAAATACAAAATATTAGTGCAGGCTCTAGCAAACCGGACCAATTGACTAATGTAAATTCCATATGATGGGAGTCTGGGAACATCACCATCTAAATAAGGGAAATTAACAATTTGAGATCCAAAATCGGCACATTTATCATATATGTTTGTATGGATATTGTTGTTAATCATTTTAATATTCAAATTCAAGAAAGGTGTTTCCTGGTCAGAAATATTGGCTTTGTTTAACTGAAGTTCAGGTGGATAAATGTCAGTATATTTTTCAATTTTAGGGTTATCAATCACTAAAATATCATCAAGATATCTAGAGGGTTCATTGAACTTATCAATAAGGTCGAAACGTTTTGAGGTTTGAATAGAATGTATGAATTCTCGTAAAAATATAAAAATAAAGATCTGCTATAAGGGGAGCTCATCTGTTGATAATTTTTGCCACTGAATTGCACATAAATATTATCCATCAAAAATGTGATGGCATTACATAACTTAGTAAAGTCCAATATTTATTATATTGTTTGTTTCAGAAAAACCCAGATATATTTGAAGTAGAGAGGTGTGATTTAGACTCTGTCTATTCACCAGAGTCTGAGACAACTTGACTTTGATTAAATCATGAATTTGAGAGGTATATAGTGTCGAAAAATCAAAAGTAGAATCTTGAATAGATTCAAAATTTGTCAAACGGAATTTTTCAATGACTTCGCAAAAATTTTTGATTGACCAAAATTAACTGACGTTTTCTATTACGTTCTTTAATTGCAGTAAGAGCGGAAAGCACAGTTGTACAGCAATGACTAGACTTTGATATGAAACGCAGTATATATGGACTTTCGTGTAATTTGTGTAGCCAATTCATGGTTGGAATATCAGTTTTATCAAGGCTTAAACTAGTCGCACATAGCTATACGATGGTCAAATGGGATATTGTCCTTCAAGAATGGACCGGGTGGCTCTTTTAATTAATTAGGATAGAGTGTAAAATCATCGATGCAAATATCGATTATTTGTAAGATATATAATTCTGGTGACAGGTTTATACAAATTTTACGAATATATCCACAATATTTTAAACTTGAATATATCGTTTGCGTGTCAAGTAGTAGTAATACTGTTTAAACCATATGTAGATGATACTGGTATATTATTGATAACCCTGAATTTGAAAGGCACATTAGTGTAATTTATTAAACTAAATTTCAAATTAACAAAGCCAATAAATCTAAGAAGGAACCAGTTTGAAATAAACTTTGAAATAAAAAAAATTAACATAACAGAAAACAACATATAAAATTTATGATAAACGTGACAACTTTACATTTTCTTCTGTAAATTTCTTCTGGTTTGAATGATCCCAGCATATATCCAAAGCAGAGGGATTTGTGGGAGTGAAAGTATCTGATCGTTGCATTTCATCGGATATTATGTTAGTTATACTCGCTGCCAACTGGTCAGACTGGCCATCATTCCACAAGTGTATGCGAATTAGTATTATTCGCAGTCACAGAAGTTAGGAACGGCACATCAATATATATATATATATTATTTGCAATATACGTAAGAAGACCTGATACTTATCATGGTAGGCAAACTCTAAGTCAGCGAAAAGGCTTTTGGATTTCTTAATATCCAAAACTGATTAACATTAGTTATTTTTCCTTTCGTTAAGGAGGGCTGGTGGAAATTTGGTAGAGTATTTAACAACTCGCTCCATAAGAAACGTTACGATATACATTGCAGAATCACAAACTTCCCCTTCTGTATCCTATTATCGCCTGCTATGGTTTATTCATATATCATATAATACCTTATATCTGATCAAGTGCAATTGACAATCACTTTGTTCTGAAGACAGAGAGACTTTCAGATAAACTGCTAACTCGTTGATATGTAATGGTCATTCACGCTGTCCGAATAATAACAACCTTATGAATGGAATAAACTTGCTTTTCTCACCCATGTATTGAAAACCACGCCTTGTCCATTGATAAGGCTGTTCGCACTCGGCGGAATTAACGCAATATGAAATATCGCAATTATGATAACGTCAATATACACGCAAACTTCGTGATTGTTAAGACTTCATATAATTATGATTAATTAAGTCGCCCCCATACAATGTGCCCACATCGAGAACATTAGATTTGGTACGTAATCAAATGCAAACCTTGGCGGATTTTAGTATTTGAGAAATTGCATGTTAATCGAAGTCGAAATCCATGCAAAAACAAAATGGTTTGAGCACTGGTTCTCACATGTGATAATAAACTTCTGTTAATATAACTGAACTCGGTATAGATACAAAATCCTCCTTACTAAACAATCATACTGGGCTGAAGTGACGGGTGTTCCTAGCCAGGAAGGATACTCTCCTGTATACTCTTACGCTTTCTTGGAAGTTACTTGTGCTCTTTGTTTTCAATATTTCTCTTTTAACTAATTTCTATGCCCTTCGGTTAGTAAATTTTGAATTACCGAATTAGTTTTACCCATTATCCTATCAGAAAAGTAATTCTGTTATATACGAACGCATGTTCGGCGTTTTATGATGTGTAATCCAACTTGTTTGTTTCGTACAATTGAATTATTACATGCATTTTATACACTTTTATATTTGAGCAATTACTAGGATTTTTCCATACACAGAAAATGCTAAAGAAATAAGGTTGATTACCTATTCTTGTTTATAGTCCAACTTTCTCTGCAATTGAAAGCAAGTCATCTATATATCTGTAAGTAAAATTGAAGCCAAGAGCCAATTGTATTTTTCCTTGCGAAAGCAAAGACTAAATGAATTCAGCTTCGTATGAGTAAAGAAATATGTCAGCCAGAAGCGGAGCACAGTTAGTGCCCATTGGAATGCCGACAAGTTGTTGAAAAACCTTTCCTCCAAACACCACAAAAGTGTTATCGATAAGAAAGTTCAACATCTGGATGACAGCTGTTTCAGTGTATTTATTTTTGGAATGAGAATTTTCCCTATCAAAGTAAGTTTTATCATGGCCCATAACTATATATTTAAATTTGCGGCTTCCGTTTTACTAGTAAATGCATTTTGAACAATTTCCGCTAATCTGTCTTTTAATTTCTGATGAGGGATCGTTGTATAAAGAGTCGAAAAGTCAAAAGACTTGATGGAGTGAATTTTAGTAAAACTTTTTGATTTTAGATGTTCTAATAACTCTTTTGAATTTTTAAGGATTCACATATCCTCTTCAAGTAGACATGTTTTGTTATTTTCCACTTGTTTTTCATTTTCACTGATTTTGTATGTCCTCTGGTTTCATGATTTGTAGACTTATGGTTTGGACCTTATATATATATATATATATATATATATATATATATATATAGATATATATATATATATATATATATATATATATATATATATATATGTGTGTGTGTGTGTGTGTGTGTGTGTGTGTGTGTAACCTTTATTTCGAATACAAATTTGTTTGAAGAATTCAAATATGAACATTCCATTATCTCAAGAAACTAGGTTACTCTATAAGAAATAAGGATTAGAAGATACATCGCCTTATGGTGAGAAATTGGATCAATGTTAGAGGCTATGATCTGTACAGGAATTAATTTAACGTGCAGATTGGGGAAACATTCTGAGAGGTAGTTAATAGGAACGACAGGATAATAGGAAATCTGAGTCTGACAATGACATAATCTTTATCACATTTGCGTTTTCTTCGATACTCGAATCAATATGCCTTTTTAAATTCTTGCATCACTTTCAAGGAAAACGATCTAATACATAATGCCATTCAAAGAATATATTCAATAGACAAACTATAACTTGGGTTGCAAAGCAAGTTCGTATATCAAACAAGACCCTTTTTCTCCATATGAGGTATTAATGGGACTTCTGTTTAGCCGTTCCAATAGCTATTAAACCTGCAGAATACAATACTGAAGAAAAATGTTTTGCAAATTTGTATAGAGACTTGTGACGAGAATAATGGTTTACCAATCTTTAAAAACGAAAGAAACTTAAATCATCAAATTACAGACCAGTTTCTTTAATATGTATTGCGCGAAAGATGATTTAACACATCCCTGCTTTCAGAACAAAACAAGTCGTCCTAGGGAACTTGCAATTCTCGAAGAAAACATCCAAAGGAACTCCTCTTTCTCTTTCATGTGACTGATAAAGTAGTATAACACTCAGTTGTTAAGCTTTTTAACGAGGAAAATTTTCTCTTCAAACAGATGAAGTAATATCAAGTAATATAAGATATCAGCTAGTTGATGAAAATGACATTCTTATGCTGAATGATTTTGGCGAAAGAGGGGAACTGCAAGAACGTTTATTCCGGCCAAGATTGATGACCAATATATAAAAAATTCATTCTTTTCGAAAGTAGTTTATGAAGGCAAATGTTAGTTGTTATCATGATAATTAATATATGGATGTATATACCATAAGTATTCCTCTTTCTGAGGTAAACTCCGTCCTGTCACGAAATCAGATATCCTATATTTGTATATAGCTTCTAAAGATTATATCGAATCTAGTAATAACTATGCTTAGGATTTGCTTGGTCTCAAAGTCTTTATCTCTTCTGCGTTAAGAATCACATTTTAACAAAGTGAATATATACTTTTCAACTTCCTTTTTTTTCATTTCGATCGACATAATATATCTATATACAAAGAATTTGGTGTCACTTATTCATTCTGTTGAAAATCTCCATATCATTCTATTTTGTATCAATAAAGGAAAATACGAAACTAACTGGTGTAAAGTGACTATATGGCACTTACAACAATGTATCGATGGTGACATTCAGAGGTGAGACCAGGTGCCCCGGGAGAAGTAAGCGTCTCCTAAAGGAATAAAACTATATAAAATGCAGCTATGTTTTCGCAGCATGTTTTGAGTAATAAATATAGAACATATATACCTTTCAATTTTGTGCACCAGATGCGCATTTCGACATTTTATGACTCTTCAGTGATGGCCGTGGCCGAATGATTGGAATTCACATAAGATGTAAATATTTGAAGAGCAGTGGTGAAAAGTTAACCAAAGTATCAATCTAAGGACAGAGCTATGCACGAAGGAGATATTCCTTAGTTTTAGAGTGATTTTCATAATTTCATGACTGAAAATTTAAAGTATATATTACATGTCAACACAAAAGCACTGACAAGTAGACAATACAATGGCTAGTTATTCAAAATAACGTTAATTAAATTTTAAGAGGTCAGTAATACATATAAACACTGCTGGTGGACTGATAGTTCCCGAGGTTCTTAAGTTTTCAGTACTAACGTGAAATATACACTTAAAATTTTCAGTCATGACATTTTGTAAATCATTTAAAAAGTAAGGAGTATATCTCTCATGCATAGCTCTGTTCTTAGACTGATTCGTTGCTTACCTCATGGGCCACTTCGGTTTTAACTCTACTCTTCAAATATTTATGTATTATTAGAATTCCAATCATTCGGCCATTAGCATCACTGAAGAGACATAAGTTGTCGAAATGCGCATCTGGTGCACAAAATTATATCGTCCATATGTCCGAATATTTATTGGGCCCAGTGTTTTTATTGTATTTAATGTAAGTAAACATTACAGTTGCACTAGCTATCGGAATTGGTATTTCATGAATGTTATGTATCATTGACTGATCTGAAACGAAATACGATAAAACTACAAAATACAGTTACACTAAATCGAAAGTCAGCTCTTTTGACGATGTTAACGCGTTTTTATAAACCGGCAAAACTGAGAAATGTCCGTTATCCTCACCATTTACACAATATTTGATACGACTGTAGATCACGCCAGCAAATCACGTGACAAAAACAATGGACTCGAGTGTGACGGTGAGTAAAGCTTGGTAAAGAATATGTTTTATCAAACTTTATAAACACTTTTAGATGCATACATGTATACAGTTACTACATAAAAGAACAGAAAAAGATAAGTAATATTGCCAAGAGTAATTTGCATTAGTTATCCAACGTCGTTTGATCGAGGGGCCCCGAAAAGGGACTCATAAAGAATTATTTTTACAGTGCTGTGACAATATTATATTTTGATCATAACGTTATCACAACAAAGTGGAGTACATGTATGTATAACAATTTAGTTACAACTATATTAAATTGTAATTTACCCATCTGTGGAACCTGGAAAAAAGGAATAGTGCTTTGGGAGTCGGTTTCCCTCCCCCACTTCTGTTTTAATATTATTGTCTTCACTTATAAGCATATTATTTGTATTAGTCACATTGTTATTTATAGTACATTGTATAAGATTCTGATTCACAAAATTATTTGCCTGGAAGACAACTTGATGACCACATTTACTCATATATTTAATGTAATAACACCCCCGTCTTTTCTTTCTCTTTCTCCAACGATTTCATTATTCTTATCCATACCTTTCATACCATTTTAAATATATAATGCTGAAGGAAATTAGATGTTTTCTGATGTTTCCTTGAAAAACACCAGTGACCTCGATATATCATTTTATTATGAGAGAATATCATTTTCGTTATTCATTATTTCTGTAGATCTACATGAAAGTACATGTAAGTAAGATTTTAATGCAGCCCTACATAATGCTATCTTTTACTAAAAGTGTTTTTCTGTATAATAAAAGTGGATAACAGGCAAATTGAAGGAGAACTTTTGAAACTGGCCCCTATCATTTTTAAAATATCTATGATGTGACCATGTGTCCAGTAAATTCTTCTTCCATTGAAGACTGCATTTGCAGCATCATCTCACTGTGTTTATTACTAATGACTATTAAAACATAATGCAAGTGTCAGTATTATACTTTACTTGTAAACGTGTATTGTATTTCTATATGGTAATATCTATATTATCATAGTATTTATAAATATACATGTAACCTCCTCAGTGACAAAATAGGTTACTGCCCTGGTTGAAACACTCTATAGCTTTTTAAGTATATCAAATCCAAGTTCGATCCCAGATCAAGGCAGCTAGCAATGATGATTTTGAAGCTTATATATAACATTGGCATATTTAGAGGAGGGTTCCAAACCCATCCACTCACCCCATCTTCCTTTTGGCTAAAACATTTTACCCAAAAAAGGTCAATTTGGGCCATTTTTAGGGCTGCAACCCTCTCTTTTCAGGCCGAATAGTGCAAAAACATTAGTCATGAGACGCTGCAACCACTCCTCCCCCTATTAAAATTTATAGATCCGCTTATGTATAATATAACTATAGGATAGCAGTATAAATGACAGCAGAGTAGAGACTTAATATGTACCAATGGAAAATAAAAGGTACGAAGCAATCATAGTAAAACAGAGAAACAAAGTGGTTCAGGTCAAATAGTAAGCAGAGAAAGTGTTAGAATAATGGCATAAACTAATTAATCTAAAGGCCATGGAATGAGAAGAAGGAATAAAAGAACTACAGGAATGCTAAAGAACAGATTTAACGATTAGAGGTACAATGGCTAAAATGATATGTATGATTTTGACCTCTTATATGCTACTTTACAGAATTTAAAGTATTATGGTAGAAAAGGACACCACATTAATCACATTTGAAAGTTAATTTACATTGCATGACAAATTAGGAGACATCAATTATATTACAGTAAATACATTGCAGCAATTTACTTATTTTTGAATTGCTAATTTTCACATTTACACTTTTTTACATACTCATAATACCAATGTACTTAATCTTGTATTACCCCTACTAGTCAAGGTTTTGATGAGATACAAAGTTTTTTTTCACCTCTCCCAATTAATAATAATTTAAATTTTTCAAAAAGATTATAAAACAAATAATGAAAGCCGTTAAAATTACTTATCATGTTTGTTTCATTAACTGCATGTTTTCTTGTAATTGCATATTAATGTATTGATAATTTAGCGGGAATGACAACAGATGATAAAAGGAAGTTTCCAAAGCTCCCATGAAAGTTGAATAAAAAATGTAATATACTAAGCACATAAAGGTCCAGATGGAGAGCTACACCCATGTCCAGAAAGTCTACCAGGAAGAAACTGCTAGCTATCAGAAGTGTTATAAAACTTTCATAGCCACTGTATATATGTTATTTCATAATGTTTCATCCTTGTCACATGGGCAAATGTATTACGTTATATAAGTTACATATACAATAAAAGGTTGGAGTTTAAAGGCATTAGGTAAAGACAAAGTACTCATAATCCCATACAATAAAAATGTTCTTTTGACTGATCAATTTTTAATGTGATGAGCTGTATAAGTAATAAAGGGCAATATTGTACCCTTCTTTGGAAACCTCTTCCGAATGCCTTGCTCTACCTAACAGTTAAAAAGTTAAGAGCTTATGTAGTTAATAGATTGACCTTTCCAAAGTAATATTAACAGAAATCTCTGTGTTTTAATTTCAACCATTATGAGTCAAACTGAGACATGAGGTTAACCTCAAATATGATGGCAGTGTCTAGGCTGAAGCTGGTATTACCCACAATAATTGCAAGCTAAATCATTTACAAATGTATCTCTGGTCCCATATGTAAATATAAAAGAAAAAGTTATATCGCTAGTGGTTTAAATGACTTGTATTCATTTATATACATATTCATATATGGCTTTATACAATTAAGATATAGTTTGTACATACAAATGTGTATATGTTCAAGTCATTGTATTCATTATCATGACTGAAATATTTAGAGCTGTCATAGATTCAGATTTCACCATTTTAATTCATATACAGAATTGTACATCTACTCATATTATTTCTATATATTTATTTATTGAAATGCTTCAACGTTCACAATGACCTATCTTCTTTTATAAGAAGTAATAAAATTTCACTTCTTCAGCATATATTGCTTTTCATTAATATTGCTGTTATTTGACAAATTGACAGAACATATAAAGAGCTAAAGTTTTGGATATGCACTGTGACTTTTCAGGTCCTCATTTAACTCGGTAGTACGGATACCAAAGCAAACAAGTTGGTCTCTCTCTCTCCCTATATTATATATTCTGAAGCTGTCTTCCAAAAGCACCTAGACTTTATTTTATCCATTTGGGCATGTAATGGAACTCCTTTTTTCTTGACTACCATTCACTTTTAGCCTGATTGTTGTTTTATAAAGCTGGAGGTTTCTGAATGTCAGACAATTAGAAAATCAATATGAAATGTATAATTCATTTCATTCCATCTGCTATCATTACTGGTATCTAAATGATACATGTTAAATTTCGAATGATGAACTGCTAACGGTATACTAAATTAACTAAATATATAGTGGTAAGTCACAGAAAGCAAAATATGTCACTATAATGACTGATTATTTCCATATGTATATTGATCTTACTAGTAATCAATTGAATTTAGAGTATGTAACACCAGTATGGGTACTGTTTTCTATATATGTAGAACTAGAAAAGTTCCTGTAGAAAAAATAACCTCATGTCAGCAAAGTGGCACAACAACATTTGCAAGAACCTTTTAAAAAATAAGTTTTAGGCTTATATATGTATAATCAAAGCAATTTAGAACTAATTAACCTATAATATGCACTATACTAGCTATACAGCTTTAATGATGTTATTAATTCATATAGTGCCCTGAAATAACAAATACATTGTCCCTTTATACTCAATTCACCATCAAGTTAGTTTCATTTACCTAACAGCCTGAACATTGTATATTATAAATATTAAACTGTATATAGCACACAGAGTCAATCCCAGGTAGCCAAGGGACCTAAGTTTGAATCCAAGAATGTCTACTACATTTAATCCTGCCTATTAAGACTACCTGAAGTTCAACCATCTCTCATCAGTAAACACTCTTTGTTTTGAGGTGGATTCGAGTATGTGAGGTTTTCGACTGTTGGCATGGAAGCTAGGAATACATGTCGATACAAATATTATCTATCCAACATCGTTTATTGTTGCAGTTCGAACTCCCACATAGTCATTAATTTTCACCATAATCGTTATCAAATTTAAAGTATATGATATCAGAAACATGCATGCAACAGCTAGTATATGTACATCATGATCTATTACATGTACAAACCCGACAGGCCCTGTTAGGTGTAAAATTTATTATAAAGATCATGGAATAAAAGAAAAAGTTAAAAGATTAATGTTCAATTAATGTTCAGCTGTTAACTTGAAATGTGCAGGCTGAGAGTACATATGCTTTTGAGTCAAGATAATATCTATAAATACAATATGAATTATTTTAAATTAAACAAAGTTTATAGAACGACATCTTTCAAGGTCATTCTGACTTTTTTCATTATTAAAAGAAATATAAAATGAACGAAATATATTCTATAAAACAGGTACACTGTCCCTTTTTGGAACCCCAACTTACATTTTTCCTATATATACAACTTACAAGATGCATTAATTTTCTTTTATGTCGTCCGCTTAGCACATTATCATGAACAATTAGCTATCACAGACTACCTTATCTGATGACAGTAAATATTGAACCGTTTTTCATAATACAAAGACGTAATTAGTCAGTGCAAAGGCATTTCCACGTGGTGTGAAAAATGTTTACATTCGCCAAGTATTCTCTGCAATTTGACAACTCTCACAGCTTCCCATCGCTCCAAGGCAACTCCTCCGTTATTCTTGTTCTAAACAATGTTTCGCCTCAGTCTTTTCATCCCTAATGCCCTCGAATTCTGTCTTTAATAGGGGACGTTTCATCTTCGATACCTTTGTGTACATTTTGTGCGTCACCATTGTTGTTGTTATTATTGAAAGTATCCTGACCTCGCGTTAGTTGGCTAGGTCATTAATACGCTTGGCATGCCAAGTGAAGAAAAAATTACCGACTTTGTGCGGGTAGGTCGTAAGTATTTAATTGCATTTTAATTTTTTTTCCAATACTTGTCGAAAGAATATATTAATGTAATTTCGTATGACGGCTTAATTTCAGGAAAGAGTCCAGCGTTTGTTTTAAATACGGAAAACGACAACTTGTGCACTTTAAACACGTTCAATTATTAAAATACTGAGTTTTATACCATATGATTCTTATAGTTATCATAGTGTTAATTGGTTTTGTTCTTATTTTCTGAGTTGCACTATAATGACAAAATAGTTTATAACCATACCCTAACTGACATTCTTCTTTATAGTATTAAAAAGTACATACATTTAATGATATATATTTCCATCCACTTTTTAACCGCTCCTACCCTTTCCATCTCCACTAACAATAATTTATATATTATAGGTTATTGAGATTAATTGAAATAATGCTTTGTCAGTTTCTTACTAGAAATGTAAAGAGAAATGCTATACATCTTTTTCTATAAAACAATTTTTTCACACTATTGTGTGGGAAAAGTAACTGAATTCACAATGTGATATATCTTAATAAAATAATCGCTTTGTGTAATTAACTCTTCTAATCATCGGAAAAGCATGTGGCATTCAGAGTATTTTGAAATGCTTCACTGTGTTTTGTTCATTTTAAATTACATAGGTATGTATGGAAATTAAATAAGGCAGTTTAATTGGTAGGGGATACTATATAATAAGTAATTATATGATTTAATTCTCTAGATGCAATATTTATCAACATGCATGAGGGAAGCGAAACAATAAGCTTGATATTAGTATGTAAAAATAATGAACATGATGCTATTCGACACAAGACGGCCCGTAATAATGACACAACTTTGCATTTAAGCTCTATCTTTCCAAGTACCGCAAAATCCTTGCAATTAGGAAAAACGTGTTAAACATTTGTAAACCAAAACATTGACATTCTTTCAAACGTTGCTACTTCTCGACTCTTTTTAAATAGGAATATGCCGGTAAATGTCATCAATTTTTGCCATAAGTAGTCAAACTGACATACGGATATTTAAGAGAAAGAAAAAAAGACCTCTCATAGAACCGTAATAGGTATCATTGCTATCAATATTCCATTCAATCAGTTCAGTGATGATTTGACAGAGGGACAGGACAGAAAAAAACACGTCCCCCAGAGAGTGAGGGGAATATCAAAACTCAAACCAAACACGGACATGCAGTATATATATATATATATATATATATATATATATATATATATATATATATATATATATATATATATATATATATATATATATATACAAAAAGAGAAAATGCCGCATGTCTAATGCTAATATAGCAACGAGATGATATGAGTTTTTACATACATGTAAATAGTTATGATTATAGAAATAGGATAGGCCATATATTGTTAGTTCTATAGAATGGTGTAATATTTCATGATTATTTTACCGCGCCTCTCAATGTACAAAGACTTTATCCTGATCTGATTTCCTGTTTTAGAAATAGTTTCTTTTTTACAAATAATCAAGCAGGAAACCCTAACCAAGTACTTCTACTGCCTGCATCATTTCAATTTTTGGTTTTATGTGTTCGGTTATGATTTTACCTCATGAACTGATCATATTTTATTCTGATGTGTTTTGACTACATTGTATTGACTTCTAGTTGAAATGTTTACAGGAAGATAAGAGATGTAAACAATATGATAATATTGACCTTAGTAAATTCAAGAAACAACTGAATATACTAACAGACATTTTAAATATTTAATTAGTAGTTATACATGAGGACAAATATGTCTTTACTAACAGTAACATACGAAACAATGCAATTATACCATTGTCCGAGTCTGTATTTAATTGTTCTATGTAATTTAACACTGCTTTTCAATTGGCGGATTCTGTCTTGAGACAGAGTCACAAATCTTCTCTCTTTTGATCTTCTCCTTCAAATAGACATAAATCACTTTGATTTTGTAGGAAAATATACCAATTATTAAGTAACATTCATAAAGAATAATCACTCAAATCTCAAATCTGGTAACTAATACAACCACGTGGACTTAATTATAAATTGCCTGTTTTAGAACTGCAAATTTTGTTGATAAAGAGAATCGCGAAAAAGGGAAATAAATGCAATTGTAATCGTTTTCTCACTGAAGCAATTGCGAAGAGGATCAATTGCCTAATAAAACAAGAGAAGACTATAGAAGTAAAGGGAAATTACGACTCGTGAGTCTTGTGACACTGGCAGTCTAGTGAAAATCCTTGTTAAATGCGTGGTATTATTCTAATCAATAATAGCTCACACAATTCAGGTCTAGAAGACCTGGACACGTAGATTCATAGTTAGTGTAACTTTAGACTCAGAGGAATCCGGATGCGAATTTTTTTCAAAGTTCTTTTTTATTTTGAAGATGCTAAGGATTTTAACATAGTATGATTGCTGATTTTGAAGGTATGTATCTAGACAATAATAATGCGTACATATTTTGTAACGATGTAACTTGTTTCTTTTGGTAGCTCTTAGTATAGAAGTAAAAGCTTATATAAAATGTTTTTGTTGAACATTACATTTTCCTTGAATATAAAAAAATATATACATATAAACCATACTTTAATAATTTAATTTCACATATAACAGGCATTTTGATTGGTTTAAAAATTTGTGTTATATCTCATACACGAAATTTTTGACGACATAATTTCCCACGTTTTCTTAACTGTGACGTCAATATTCACACCCCACGGCAGAAATTTACAGATGCTGAGAAATAGTGCATACCTAACTTACCAGTTCCTGAGAATATAAACATGCTTGAAAGTAATTAAATGATAAAGAATGAATCTTATTTGTTTTTCGTCGGATGGGGGTATACCACGAAAAAAAAGGAAAAACTTATGCATCATGCGCTACGCAGTTTTCCGTCATTTTTTCGTCGTATACCCTCCATCCAACGAAAAAAAAAATTAGATTCATACCTTAAAATTTTTGTCATGTACTACTGTCGGTAGTGGAATATGCAGAAAAGATAAAAATTAATGAAACATCTTGTATGATGCATAAATCACTTCAAACACCGGGAAATTGTGGCATGAATCATTGAAATCTAAGTAACAGATAAGTCACAAATTTACAATTCCCTCTAAAGTTTAATGTGCTTATCATGAAAGAACCTATCAAAAGTAAGGGCACTGGATATGAAATGGGAAGTTTGATACATAAATTACAAAGTGAACAGTAAATAGTGTGCTCTTTATCATTTATGTTTTTTTTTCTTTTTGTTTTTGGGGTTTTTTTGTTGATTTTTGGTGTTTTTTTTTTTTTTTTTTTTTTTAATAGTGATACACTTAATTCATTGCTGTGTTTATATAAGGAAGAAATAGAGAGGTATCTCAGCTGTATGACAAACTTGCCACTATTATACGAAACAAAACAAGATTACACATAGAAAATGTCACAAAAATGCGTATTTGTTATGTAGAGGTCATGTAATCTATGCTTCTCAGGTATCGGAACACATCGATCCTTTTACAATACATGTGTACGCATCTTCCATTTTCGTTGTATGATTAATGAATGTGGAAGAGTATGTTATAAAATCTGGCCTTCCGTGGCTAGAAGTGATAAGGTACTTTGATATGGTACTCTAACTTCTTACATATAAATTCTCTGGAGTCTCCTAAAAGTCCAACTTCTGTTGAGAAAGTGGTCAGTGGCGAAATGCCACATATTTACTCCATAAATAAATTCGATGAAAGGAAACGAACGAAAATATGACAAAGAGAGATCATGTCGGGTATTATTGTTTGGTTTAACATTGGTCGCCTATGAGTTAAATAGTGTAGTACAATTGTACAGTCGAGTAGAAATGAAGAAAATGTCTATTTAGGTCTTTTATAATGATAGTTTGTGCATGTTTAAATTTCTAATTCTTCATTTCTAGATATATTACGTCTTTCTCTATTATAGTCAATACAAAGATAGCAAATTAGGGTTTCAGAAAAGATAATATTCCACAGTTGTAGTAAGCTTTAAAATAAATAAAAATATAAATATTCTTCTGGCTCAGCTCGATAACAACTCCGTTGGTGTATAAAACGTCATGACGTTTTGCATACTACGCCATTTGGTTATGTTATTGTATCAAAAGATAATGATGATTATTATCATATTCATAGTGTTTATGATATCTCTATTCGCTCAGGGTAATACTATTTAGAACTCAATATATAACAATTATCCTGAATATCAACATCATGACTGTCACATAACATATAATGGTTGTGATAAATAAAATTTACTTTACATATTGATATCGTCATTATCTGATTCATAAGTATGTTGTATTTTCTGTTATTTCACTTTCATGTAACAATGTCGACTTTTACTTTCATACCATTGTTAAACACTTGCAAAACCTTCTGTATGTTTAGAGAACATTGTCCATACTTTGAACTGAATATGTTAAATTGGTTTTATTAGTGTACGTTGAAGATATGGTTCTTATAGGTGAAAGTCCAGAGTCGTTAGAAGCTATGCTGGACACTATATAAAAGCATGTTGCAGATGAAGGAAGAAAAGGACTTTTGCAATTAACAGTAAATTTAGAAAATATTAATTTAATGTAAAAAGCAAGTGTTCTGTTTTCGATAGATATGTGAACGGATGTAAAATTTGGGGTTTTCATAAAGCCGATGATTTTGAAAAAAAATTCATACAGTATTCTGCAAAATATTCTAGAAGTAAAGGAAAGCGCTTTTTATAGTTTAGTTTCCTTTGTATATTATTAGAAAATTAAGAATTCGAAGATACTGGAAAAAATTAAAGAATTCAGATAATTGCTATTGCGATCTTGTTCGGAGGATAGAGAGTATTTAAATTATATTTGAATTGATGACATAAAGATGAAGTTTAACCGTATAGGTCTTGGGTCCTTTTTAATGAATTTCATATTGATAAATTTACAAAAATACCTTAGAACAAAGACTTTTTTATTTATATAAAGGAAGAAATGTTTCCGCAATTTGAAGGTCATCACAAGGGGAATATGAACAACATTTGGCCGGTAAATTTGGACTAAAGTACATGTATCACTTATCTAAATCAATGACTGAAATAAATAGAAAATGCACTACTAAATTCAGACTCTTATCTCACAATCTTAATGTAGAATTTGGTCGATAAAGAAATGAATTCAGGAGCAATCGAATCTGCATATGTAACTTAAATAATATAGAAGACGAGTTTCACTTTATTTGAAATATCCAAAATACCAAAAATATACGAAACTTATATATCAAAACGTATTATTTTAGACGACCTAGCATTCTTGAAATAATTCATTTATTAAATTTACATAATCTAAAAGAACTGCTCAACTTAGGAAAATTTCTATTTCTAGCAGGAAAATAAATGAGAAAAGATAATTCATAAATTAAAGCACACCCCTTTAGACTTTTGTTTAGGTAAATACTTTTATGAGAATCCTTGACTCTCACGCAGTCACCCTTTGTTAAAGTATGTATGTAAGTTATACTTATATATGTGCAAAATATCTGTTACTTGTTTATCTGCATATTAAAAACGTAAAAACTGTATAAAATCCAAATATTATAAGCTACAGGCAATAAAATGTTAAATGCTCATAAACATATTTTCTTTCAGGAGGCAAATGATATTGAATAAGGGTACATGTGCAGATGAGTATGAGTATCGGAATTCGTTTGTGACCCGACTGAAACATTCTTGGTTTTGTTATTCATGTATTTTATCGTCAAATCAGATGATACATTTTTCATGTTCTGAAAATAGATATCTCTCATAAGAATAGATAAACAAATTTATTTGAGATAAATTATTTTATTTATGAATGATCGATTCCACTAGCATTTATAATTAAACAAAAATAACACTTTTATGCAAAACATTCGAATTTCTTAGTGTCTTCAGTTTTCTTCGTTAAGGTAAAATCTAAAATTAAATCTTACGAGGAAAGTCTATGTCTATTTTTATCTACTACCATCTTAAATCGTTTATTTCCATATATATATATATATGCCCTGATTGCCCTGATTGCGGAAATCCAGTTTTCATGTTACTAAGACACTAGTAGGTAACAGTAAATCGCTTCATATTAGTTAGCCTCCTAAACACTTCAACTGTCATACCCTCGCACTATTTGCGTTTCAAATACTTTTAGTTATGTCATATTATTGACTGGTAGACAGTCATGTGAATCTACATTATGTCGTGGCAATTGTCTGGAGATAAAATTTACGAAAATAGTTATATTACTTTCCTTTTACCTATAAATCGCAGATTATTTTTCCCTTTAATGTGTACTGTAGAATGCTAGTTTATGTACTAGGACGTCTATAATACAAATTGTAGTCCTTGTAAGCCACAAATGATATACACGTTTTACCACCGTAATTTGATAAATATTAATTTCCCTACTGTGGCTTTTATGGTGATACGCTTAGAATAAATTATGACGTAGTGCAAAATTTACAACATTTCCACATGATATTATTGCATACGATATAAATCATTCAAAGCACTTTCAAATACCTGTATGGAGAAATCAGTACCATATCTCCATGGATACAGAATAAACAAGTATAAAGAAAATAGTATGTCTATAATGCTCTAGTAAGGTAGCACATCGTGGAAATTGCGAAATTGTTTTTACATAGATATATTTCATCATATCCATTAATTTCAGTGTAAGAAAATCATGCAATATAAGAAATGATATTAAGTCCACTGAAGAAAATTGTGAATCAAATACATAATAAACACTCAATGTTCACAAAATTTGGCCAGTTGACCTTGTTTGAAAGTAAGAACAAAAATATAATAGGTAAAATCCATGTCAGCTAGTTAAATCAACCCAGCGTTACATCATAACAAAGATATGTCTTTTTTTAAATTTGATAAGGTCAATCGCAAGTGGCCGAAAATCTGTGGACATCGAGTGTTTCTTTTTATTTTATCTTATATTACTTATATTATTTGACGTTGAAATGCTTATGAATATTGTCTTGGTAATGTAGCAACAGACACAAAAATAAATGACATTTCAGGGACAGAAGTTGACGTTTATATTAACATACATTATCGAGTAATTTTTTAATGTTACTTTCGTAAACTTTTATGTTGAAATAAGCAAAGGTGTTAAAGCGTAACCATTGAAAACAATGTCAATCCACTTTTATTATGAAAATCGCTTTGGATATAATCCATCGGCGGATCTTTTATTAACACGACAGAAAAATCGATGTCACATATTCAACCCCTGATAATACTTTGATTAATTGCTACCTTCAAATATCTTCCTGATCTGAGTAGGCTGTCTTTAAACAGACTTGATAAAAACAAGAAAGAAAATAAATCAAAGGATCAAATCAAGCATATGCTACTCTAACTTCAGACATTTTTGTATTGTTCTCAGACATTTACATAAGAAAACCTGAAAAGATGATATTTCTTGCCTGATGATTATTGATGTGAAGTGTCACACTTCAGATATGACCCGATTCCATCAAATAATATTTGTCTGAGGTTTGTTTAGCGATTTTGCTTATATAGTAAAGAGATAATACGTCCGAAAACAATTTCGATCAGCTCCACTGAATTAATCCATAGAAAGTGAGGAATCTTTTACTAGTGAACGTTAACTTTATACATGTTCAAGTTTCTTTTTTTTTATTGGTCTCATCCAGACGATAGGTCCGTGGATAGTCGGGTTGAGCGACCCCCTACCACCTTGGTAGCCAGCCCAAGTGTAACAACGAATACAATACAGTGACTTGAAATTATGTAATTGCGAAAATGATGCAATGTTACTGTGGTTCATAATTGTTCACACGAATTGAATACGGAAATAACGAATGTTTCACATTATGTATTCATCCAAATGGTTATTATAATGTTCCATATTGTAATAATTTTCAATATATTTCTTACAGCTATCAACATTTTAACATTTTTTCATATCTTCATGTTGCCGACAACTAATGTACAATGAAATAAATTTCGTTACATCCAAAGGCTTATTAAATTCAATCATAACAGATATTCACCCTTCCACGCTTCGTAACGGAACCCGATAGTCGGACGATTTTCACTTGTACTATCTATGACGCCATAAACAACTGCTTTATTTGCCGGGATATGTGGGACCTCAGATGACGTCATCACAATGAAAAATGGAGTTTCGTGGAATTCAGAAAAAATATAAGTAGAAACGTTGGTGAACAAAAGATGACGAAGCCAAGCAACAGTTCCTGCCCACAAGAAACACCTGTCGTTAATTTCGAGCTTAAAATAAAGCACAGCATAATACTTTTGTCTGATATAATGTAAACAGAACATCGTGAATACAATCAGTGAATAGTCACGACATAATAAATATAAACTAAGTGATATCATACCATCTCAATCCAACGATCTAACAAACACATCAATCAAATGAAGGGAGTCAAATAATTAGTCACACCATGGTAGTCAAAAGTGGTAACTAGAAATGCGTAATATCATACATTTAGATTAAGGGCTCAAGACGAGAAAGCGACTACCTTGCTTGCAACATAAAAATCAAATTGTCAATTTTAAAAGAAGTTAAAGAACAGCTTAACCTTTTTGTCAAAGTTCGATATAAATCATGGGGAGGGAAAGGTAGTATGAAAAAACCATAATAAAGTAATAAGGGATCAAAAGAAAAGAAAGGAATCACAAATAAAATTAGTCAAAGAATGAACATACACGATTAGATAGAAAAACGGGCTTAGATACTGCTCAAATAAGGACTAAATCCTAATAGATTAGGGGTCTATTTTATTCAAGGAATATGAAAATGCCATTCTTTCAGCCTAGTCCTTTTATCTATAAACGTTGTTTTCAAAATTGATTCAATTATCCATTCTCTTTTAGTCAATACAAGACGTTCTCGTAATGAAATATTTGTTTATGGCGTAATTAATATAAATTACTACAATAAAAGTCGCTTGAATGCGATGTTCGTTTACTTATATTGTAAGGGTCAGCTGATTTATTGTATGTTATACATATTCTCATGTTTTGCAGGTACACGTCTTCATAACACTCAACAGAAATAAGGAATGTGTGTTTGTATACCCTCTCAGTATCATGGCTGAAAATACACCACGTGACCATTTCCATTTGGCCTTCAAAAACATATCCATTGAAAATGATTCAATATATAATCAAATGTACCTTCCTCATTATCCGGGATCATTGAATTCCGTACCAACGCATCAACAAGTCTGGTATCTAATAGATCAATATGCTGTACCAATTATATTTACGGTCGGAATTATATTCAATATGCTCACCGCTGTAGTCGTACTCAAAACGGAATTAAAGAAATGTTCACCTTGTTTATACATCGTCGCTCTCTCAGTAGTAGACAATGTATTCTTGATACAAAAGATGATTCCATGGGCCTCCATGCGGGTTTACGATATCTACAACGTAGCCGGAATTTGCCAGTTAACTTATTACTGTAATTATTTATCTACGTTCTTGGAATGGTGGTTTATTGTGATGCTACTAACAGAGAGGGTCGTTCTACAATATTGCGGACGACATGCCCGGAAAATGTGCAGCCCTTTCAGAACTAAATGTAGCCTGATAACAGTTGCAATCTTCGCTATCGTATTTCATCTCTACCTCACATGGACAAGTGCTGTGATAACAATTTTTAACAGAAGCGTTTGCATTATCATTCCAGAAAACGCAGAGGATATTGTCCAGCTTAGAAAAGTTGACATAATATTTGCTTTTATCCTACCGTCCTTTCTCCTCATCATCCTTGTCATGTGCTGTTTGCATAAACTTTTAAACAGCCGAAAGGTTAACTCTCCTCGTAATCCAACGCGGACACTCAGTCGAGGAAATTATAACTCGTCTGTGAAACGACAATCCGCTCCAACAATTGTTATCAACGCTAAAAGAACATACCTTAAGGGATTCGAATCCAAAATATTCTCTGACAAATTGAGAGTAACACTAGTGACCATAACAATGGCATTGTGTCTGTTGTTACTGTGTGTACCATACGACAGTTTGAGAACAAAGATGACTATGATCAATGATGCTACAAGAGAAGAAGGACAATGGCTTCAACTCTTGCATGAAATCTACGCCGTCAACTTTGCCTACAAAGGCTTATTGTATCTTTTCACATTCGCTGAATTTCGTCTAGCGTCTTGGAGATTGCTAAAATTATCCATACAGTCCCTGTTCAGTAAAAGTAACAGCTTTGATATCGAGACAAGTGACGTCTGAGAAGTTTAAGGCATATATATGCTCTATTGGACTGAAAGTAATGCTATATCGTCTATTATTGTACAACATATCACTTACTCTGTATTGATGATACATACGTTCCCTTTAAAACATTACTTACATGAAATTGTTAGAAATGAATAGACTTTTTTCGAATCTGAAATGATGTAAGGGGCTGTTTAAAAGTTTATGCAAACAGCACAAACCACTTTTTGCCGGAAATTGCATTATCACGTTAATGCTTGGATTGTGATGTCACAGTAATATGACACACACCTATGCGGCAACACTTCATTTGTTCGGTATTGTCCCTTACACCATGCAAAATTGGTAAAAGGTCTATTGAAGAAGAAAGATTGCATATTATGTGATTATCAATCAAAAGTGTTAATTGTAAATTAAAAGTATAAGATCTTTCACATTTTCAAATTAACTCAAGTAAAAATATCACACATATCTATCTATCTATCTATCTATCTATCTATCTATCTATCTATCTATCTATCTATCTATCTATCTACAGATGGGTGCAATCCTAACATAACATGCACGTTAGCGCGAAAAGCGGTCACGAGGACTGCTTCAGCACACATTCTATGACTGCTCGACCGGACGCGCGTGCGCTCCTTGCGTTAACGCGATTTATTCCCGCGTGCACTCGGTCCAGTCGCTCGTTCACATGCCTACATTCGTAATTCTCTATGCAGTGGTACGGATGGAGGAAATAAAAGGGGTCTAATTAAATTACCGCAAATGTCGCCATATATATGTGTGTTACATGTAATGTAAAAATGACACCCCGCATTAAGCGTTTCACATGTAATATGATAATGGAAATTACCACGTAGACATGCACTGAGGTATTTATGAAAAACTTCGTCAGTTTATACCATATAGAATCTAGTTTAATTACATTCTTATTCTGTTTTATATATTTATTTTTAATTAGTTAAATTATGTATTTATTTTTTATTTGTTTATTTATTTATAATGTATTTATGTATTTATTCTTATGTATTTATTTTTTTTTTTAGCTATTTTTCATAATATATGAATACCATGATTATCATCATTATTATTATTTTAATTATTATTATTATTATTATAATTATTATTATTATTATTATTATCCTAAAATAAGAATAAATTCCATTATATTCAATGTTCTGGTATTGTATTTAATATTTTTGAAATTCATCCCTTAACTCGTAAGCGTTTTATCTAATTCTAAATATTTAAATACATGCACACGGTAATATGTTTTTATATTTAAATATACAATGTGTATATCGATTCTCCTTTAATTCCTTTCTGTGTACATCTTAGTGTAAGTTTCAGGTTGTAAGCAAGCCAACGTGGCTGTCAAACACGTTCACGCGGCAGTCAAGCGCGTTAACGCGGTCTCGAAATTAAGTTTACGAGGAAATCTGCGTTAACGCAAACGCGTGTGCTCAGCAGTCCTGACTGCACCACACTGTATCTCTCTCACACACTCTTTCTCACACACACACTCTCTCTTTCTCTCTATTCTCTCTCTATATATTCGTCTGTGTTTGTGTGTGTGATATTTTCAATTAATTATATATAAACGCCAAATTGTGCTTTTCACTTGCAACTTTGAAAAAAGTTCATATGATATTCAATATTGATGTATACTCTTAGAGCATGTTGTGACATTTGTTTAACTTGTTGTGACAATCCATACTTAATTCACAAATGAAATTATGAATAAACACCTCACTTTTTATTGATATAGTCGCCAAATATACTTCCTATGTAACTCAATTGCCGTTTAATAGGTTTTTTTCATATATCTGTTTCATGTGAATGATCATTGGCTCACGTCCGAACATCATGAAACCAGAGGACAAACATAATTAGTGAAAATGTAAACCAAGTGAAAAATAACAAAATATGTCTACTCGAAGAGCATATGTGAACCCATTTGATGGAGTGAGATCAGGTGCCTCGGGAAGGTGAAGTCGAAGTAGGTAACCTTCTAGTATAGAAGGTGTCAAATCTGTGTAAAATGATCGGAATCGGTCTCAGTCCAGAATATCATTTAAAAATCTGGATAACGAGATATCATATGGAGTAATGAGAGTTTCGTAACAACCATAGAAATTCTTCGGTGACGTTGTTGGTCTAGCACATATATAACCCTGATTGAGTAGCTTATCTGAAAGTCACCTAGCCCACAGAACAAAGTCAATGTAATTTGAACATGCTTTAAAACAATTTGCACACAACGTAAGAGACCGTTTATATATTGATGGAAATCATCGCAGAGTTTGCAATAATTTAATGTAGGGACTCCGATTTGCAAGGGTTGTTGTCCTTAAATAACTCATGCTTTTTATACTCTCCGTTTCATAATGTCATTCTTCTGTTTATGTGTCCATCTGACGGTACATTACCGCTTATATTATGGATTTTTACATGCTTGCACAATTTTACATATTACCTACTAAAGGTCTACTTTACTATAACAATTATAGTTTGAAATTCGAAATTGGGTGGCATATATTCGCTTTTTTTAGCGAATGCATCTGATAGACCGCCAGAGGGCACATTTTTCAAATCGTATTTTAGATGTTATTCTAGTACCTCTATTAACAAAACACAAAATCGAAGTTAAAGTCAGATCGGTCAGAGGCTCATGTGACTCTGTGACTACTGTTTGTCGGGCGTCCATTCTGCTGGTTCAAATTAACGTTTTTTACATTTTGCTTTTTTACTTTATTTGAAAGATGAATTGGACTTTTGATTTCTAATTGTTAATTTCCTTTGGCTAGAATTTGTTTCTTTCTAGACTTCCATCATATTGAAATATGTTTTCCTAATACATGTAGTTTCGAAGTGTCTGCACTATTGTTACTTATTTCTATACAAAACTTTCTACAAATTGCTTTCAGAGAATGACTTTTGAAAAAGTTTACTGGTCTTATGAAGATCTATTATGTAACTTTGGAAACTGACTTTTCAGCAGCATTTATCCGGGGGAATTTTTGATCCAACTTCTATAGTGATCTTATACAAAACCTAAGTAGTGTCAGGTTCCAATAAGTTCATTTCGCTGGGTGCAAAAAAGTTAAATGCCTTTGACATCGACAGTATTGCCACGAAATCATTCATCACAATGGCCGTATCGTGCATTGGCCCTCTCAAAATAGTGATCTGGATTCGATGACAGGTCTTATTTACATGTTTTCAGAGGAGATAAGGTCCTGCACCTTGTATCCGCTGACTGTGAGGTTTCAGATGGGCGGAGCACATGCTGAGGTAACTAAATTTTTTATATTAAAATTTCATCTTATAATGCGATTCGTCATTACATTATTTAACACCTGTAAATTATAGTACTCTATTGATCCTTGTTTTATATGGACGGGGAAAGAATAGTTACTGACTCAGTCGTATGACAGAAGTCACAATGGAGGTATGAAGTATATAAGCGTAATAATTTGGAAAAAAAGGATAACATATTTTTTTAATGTGTGTTGTATTATTGTACCTATTTCATGGCGAGTGGTATTGAAATATGCGTCGCTAGTCACAGTATTATAAGCGGTTGAACCGTCAAGCAATTTCTCTCGCGCAAATTACATATCTTCGTTATCAAAGATTTATAGGGAAAAAAACGGGTTAAGGTAGTATGAGACAAACGTTATGCATATGAAATTAAACACAGTCATTGAAAAAAATCAAATATTTCGTATTCAATCGCTTGCCACTTTTTTAAAAATAAACACAATGCACAAGCGAATGATATGCCACTGTTACAGTCGTATCATCTACCTGCTGCATGGACTGATGATATTTACAAATGCATCGGATCCATCTGAAGCAGTGACAGATACTTTACAATCCCCCAATATCCAAAACACAGATAGGAATGCAGAGGATATTTCACCTCAAAAATCTTTTTCGATAATTTTGTTCGAATATCATACTTTGGATTAGAAACGTTACAATGCCGGACCATTGGTGCCCTAGTAATAATCAATTTACGAAATATCTATTAAAACAGGTGTAAGTTTGATGTCACGGTTTTAGTATTGACACATAAATGGAAATATGGATTCTTTTTAGTATTTCTAGGCTAATATCTTGGTCTAGGAGCATGTGAATGAAAACCTTTTAATTTTTCTTTGTCACATCATATCGTAAAACTTTTCTTTTATGGCATTTCATATTGTGGAACCAAGAAAAAAAATTTAAATATCATACCCGATGGACCCACTTTCAATACAGATCTTAGCTTTTTATACCAGTAAAGAATATAGATACGAACTTATATGCTTGGGTAAATTGAAAATCCATTTTAAAACAAAGTTATACACGAGATGATACTTCTTGGTTTTAGAATAGTTTCCAATATTTTCACAACATATATTTCAAGCTCAGTGTAAAAGAACAGAAAACTTTGCAAATGACACCCTCGGGAACTAACAGTCCACAAGCAGCGACGTCGGCGCAGTGGTATTAATAAATATGAGAACATTTATTCAGTGTGCCATATGCGCATTTTGACAAGTTATGTCTTTTTCGGTGATGCCGAAGATAGAAACTGTAAAAATGCAAACTATACATAATAAAGGATAAATAAAGAAACAAACGATTTCCATATTGATTTAAAACGCCACAGAGTTCATTTATGAACAGTTAAACATATATACCACACATGATTTTCCGATAGGTAAAACTAAACAAAACTAAGAAACGTAGGCGTATTGGTAGATTTTAATGAATATCGGCCTTTTAATATACTTATTACATGAAGTCATCGAAACAAGAATACAATAATGCGTATTCAAATTTTAATGATTACTGTTGGTTGCGATTTTAGAATGTAAAAATAAGTGTTAATTTATTATATTTTTCATAATTTATTTTATTGTGGTAGCACCTGTTCCATGCCACCTGCCACCTTGATTGACTAGGAGGAGTATAAAATTTACAACTTGTTTGCATATCTTTGATGACGACTCCACTGGTACGCCAAACACATCCGACATCACTTGTAAATTCGATGAACTTGGCACATGATGGCATACCTTTAATCTCTTGACCACATCATCCCTCACGTATTTAATGATTATAATAAATTTAAATGATCATACAGTCTCCGTTCACATTCATTTCGTATATATAGTATCGAACTATACATAATGTTTATATCTTGGAGCATTCCTAACAGGCAATTTATTTCAATTCGAGGGGTCCACAGTGATCATACAATAGTATATTGCCTTTTCAGTGTTATATAATGAATATTTCACACACTATTAATTTCGTTTTTATTGTTATGTTTCATGACGAATTTTCACTATTATTTTGAGGTAAAACGGAAAGCTACATATTCAACAGACAATTTCCTACAGGTTTAAGATAAAAGTGATTGAGATATGAAGTCAATAAACAAATATTTTTGACAGTTTAATTCTCGCTTCCATCTAATCTTGGTTATATTTACGGAATATTTTAGATGATAAAGAAAATGAAATGTCCATTGTTTTGATATATTACTCCAAATCATTCTGTAAAACAAAGAGAAAGTAGTCATCCTTGTAAATTGAAAATATTTCACATAAGAAACAAATCAGGACTTTTTATGTGTAAAATCGCACTTAAATGACAATGCATATAAAGTATTACTCGATATATATATATATATATATATATATATATATATATATATATATATATATATATATATATATATATATATATATATATATATATATATATATATATATATTATATATAATATATATATATATATATATATATATATATAAAGCACAAAGACACTACAGTTAACAAGGCACCCTATATTTCACTTATATTCGTTCCCCGTCTGGGAGCTCGGGTAGCTCAGTCGGTTAGAGGGTTGGATGCATGACAGCTAGGTGATTCGGTACCATAGGTCGTGGGTTCGAGTCCCAGACGGGGAACGAATATAAGTGAAATATAGGGTGGCTTGTTAACTGTAGTGTCTTTGTGCTTTATATGTTTGTCTAATTTGTCTTTATTTTCTACAGGCATTTCTTCGGAGATCCAAGGTACATAGTACTCCCAGGTGTTTCACTGATTCTTTTTGTGCTTTGTATATATATATATATATATATATATCAAGAGTTAATCTCAAAGGATGTGTGAAGAAACGTGCAAAGATTCACCACGAATATGCAGATAATGAAAGAATAAGCGTAATACTGATAAGTATATAATTCCATGCGGCCTATCTGAAGTGTACATTTATAAATAATCCGCCATAATGGATCTACGATGCCGTTGTGTGGATCTTGGTAAATTTAAACATTTGGATTTGCAATTAAAGTTTCCACCATAATATTTCCTTAAAATTGATAACATACAAAAATTCAATTGAAAATAATGAATAAGCAATGCGAAAACCAACGACATTAATATAGAATGTGCAAAAATGACAAAAAAACCGCGTGAAAGCAGTATCTCGGAAGCTGTGTAAATAACATCTGCGACAAAACCTTAATCTTGTCCATCAAACTGATGCATTAGGTTTTACGATATATGCAGCCGTCATGAGGAAAAAAGCTCTTCCAAAGAGAATAACTTTTGGGTCTATGTCGCTCTAGCTTGAAATGATTTGAACGAAGAACAACACTGGTAGGAGACTTCATATCGAGCCGGTTAAGGCTAGAGTAAAAGGAGCTCGGCTTGTAACCGAGATGTCCAGTAATCGATTTCGACACACTGGTGTCCTGACTGTTGGATGAGACTGAAATTTGAGGTTCCACGTCCTCCACCTCCTCAAGTGATTCTCACAGAAATGATAAAGTACTATACACCGCATTAGGCAGATGAACCAAGTCCGTGAAATTATCGTGGAGTAATTTTCAATAATAATCATCATCTATTAAAATTTGTCAAAGGAGTGTAAAATATGGGATATATCGCCCTGCTCTGGATTCACCTATTTGCAGATCTGACTGAAAGCATCAAGACCCCATCCTTATTGAGTACGGTTAAAATTTCTTAAAAGGTACTGAAGAAGAAGAAAACAAAATGAATAAATAAAATAAATAAATAAATAAATAAACAGACGCAAGGGAGGAAGTCGCATCTTAGGCTCAGTTGAACAACGGAATGATCTTTCAAAGTGACTCGTTTGTAAAGATAACCACAGCGATAGAATAGAACAGATTCTGTTTTCAATCCGAAATATTATTGGAGTACACTGTGTTAATTACAATGGTATAGGGCTAATCAACGTTTGATATTGTCTTTTACCGTTGTTGTAACGTTGTAATTCATAAAACCTACCTTTAATCATTAAAAGATTCTTGAATTTTATGAATACGATGTTAAATTCAGGGATCAGAGCTTAGTCGCGTAATGCCCAACTGATATGAACAGGATGATAAAGCCCTAAATAAACCAAACTCCACACTTGGCGACGGAAATGAAGCAATGTATGCGGTTGACATAAATGGTTATTTTATTGACTGCCAACTAATTGAAAAGGCCTTATTCAGCATTAGCCCAGGACTTCAAATGGAATCTGTCTCCTTACGCCTTGTGATATTGCTAGAGGCATGCTAAGTGCAAAAGAGCATCAGAAGTAATTGGAACCTAAAATGATTTCATATTAAGGCGCTATGGAGAGTTGATTGGAATGATAATGATCAAGTTCATATCAAATAATTTCAGCATAATTAAATTATTAGATATATGAATCATCTGTCATTTATTCTGTCATTGGTATTACGAGCATCACTGAAGAGACATAATTTGTCGAAATGCGCATCTGGTGCACAGAATAAAAAAGGTATATATGTATTTTATTATGATAACCACTAGGCCGGTGTCACTGCTGGGGGACTGATAGTCTCCGAAAAAATTATGTCTAGTTTTCAGTGCTTTTGTACTGACATGAAATATATACTTCAAATTTTCAGTCATAAAATTAAGTAAATCACTTTAAAACTAAGGAGTATCTCCCTCATCCATAGGTCTGTCCTTAGATAGATTCTTTGGTTCACTTTTCGGTCATTTTGTTTCCAAAACTGCTCTTCAATTAGTTATATATTATCAGAATTCAAACCACTCGGCCACAAGATTCACTGAGGAGACATAAGTTGTCGAAATGCGCATCTGGTGCACAAAATTAAAAGGTATGTATGTTCTATATTTACTTTTCATAGGTAGCCAAGATAAAATTGTCAGATTCAAAGGGTAAAAACATTTTCATCTGTCGGCTGCTTCCTGTGAATGCTTTTGCTATAAGAGTACCATTGACTGTAATATTAATCTTAAAAAGAACATCTTTAGTGTAAGAAAATGATATTCACACAGTTTCAAACATGTGTCAATAATTAAAATTTGCATATTTTATAATTTAATAGATTGAAAGAGAAATTACAATATGAATACGACAGTACATGAACAGGTGGAGCAATGTAAAGAGCGAAGTTAGATTATTTTGGCGTTTATCATATATATTTTTATTCTGCTTCTTTATAACATGACCCCTTACGGAGTTTCGCCGGATCTTTACCCGCAATGGGACAAATAGAGAAGCGGAATAAAGATATGGTTTTAATCAGATTAGGTGATATCGTGGAATATTACTTTCAATACTCAATTGATATTAATATCAATTGAAGGTAAATATTACTGCATATCTACATAAATAATATTTTATTATATTTGATTTCTTTTTGACGCTTTGAAGCAGTAAACTTTTATTGTCGTCAATATGGAGAAGTTTGTAAATTCTAAAGAAAAAAGAGGAGTTACTGGCTCAGTTATGTGGCAGAAGTCACCATAGAGCTATACAATACATGAATATAAATAATATACTAGAACATATATCACATTACAAAAATATTTGATTGCAAACATGCAAACATTGACATTTAGTTAAACAACTGACAACATTGCGATAACTACAGAAAAAAATGCACGATGTACTTTCTGATGAATATTGGCAAATCACTGTGTCTTACATTTGATTCAAGAAGTGCAGATAGTTTTGTTGACAAACGTATTGTATATGCAAAAATTTCTCGACAGCACAGAGGCAAAATTATATCTCGGAGAAGCGACAATTTGATCCCTTGGCATTGTTTTCACTGTAAAATCGATAATATCTCAAAATTAGTGTCAATCATTTCTATAATACATGTATGAAATTCAATTTTGGCATCGAGGTTGTCCATTTAGGAAGTGTTTTCGAAGAGTACTGTCTCAATATATACAACGATCTGGAGTATATAAAGATGTAAATTACTCTCTCATAGATAAACAATAGTATCTGCGTGGCCGTAAAATGTAAATGACCATTTCGAATTCCTGAATGATGATCTTTTTTTCATATTTGTTGGCAATGTAAGAACAGTGGGAGCATATATATCTACACGTATTATTTTGTTGCATTAAATCTGCATTAGAAAAATAAATAATGTGACGCTCAAGACCGACACTGCGAAAGACTAAACTGTTTTAATTAAAAACCTCACAGAATACTCCTAATATGGTAAGTCATATAAACAAACTAAAGACACATATGCTTGATTGAGATACCCATTACTGTTCCCCTGTCCTAGTGCTCTCTGGCCCTTATATTTTCTACACATGCTTATCCACATTCGTCTATACAGAGTTGAATCATTTTTGTGACGTCTGTATGTCTTAGACGTTTACCTATGTAGCACGCCAAACAGGATATGCTTATTTGTTTCGGATCTCAACTGTATCTTCAAGGATTTTTTTGTACTTTATATTACTTTCAACATACTTTAAATAATCGTAGACCATGCGTAAGTTGTTTTAAGATTAGCCAACACGACATCTATACACGGGACATATCATGAGATCTTTCCCTCCACATAAAGATGAACATAAACAGTTGTAACTAGAAATGAACATGTGGTTGCATATAAACAATTATTCTATTCAGTATCACAATTTATGTATGTAAAACAAACTTAGGAAAATGGGAAACCATGAACACCAGGGAAATTAATGTTGATTAGGGACCAAAGAAGAGTAAGAAGAGGGACACCAAAAAGAAAAATTATAAAAACACCCCCCCAAAAAAACCCCCAAGACCCCCCCACCCCCCAAAAAACCCCAAACAAATACCCCCCGCTCCCCTGCAACCCCCCAAAAATTATAAAAACACCCCTCCCCCCCAAAAGACACCCCCCAAACAAACAAACAATCCCTTCCCCTCCCCTGCACCCCCCCCAAAAAAAAAACCAAAAAAAACAAAAACAAAAAAAAAAAACCCAAAAATAAAAACCATACTTTTGTTCACTTTGACTGCACATACCAATAAGAACTCAAGTATTTTTTTATATGTTATAGATTAACTTAACCGGATGAATAATGACAAATGGGTATGATAAGCATACTTAAATTGCACCTGAAAATAAACAAGATAACCTGTTGTATTAATTTTAAATATTCAGTATTTTATTCAGATCTTTATATGCAATTTCCTTAATACTGAAAAAATTGAAATTATCTTAAGCGTATGTATGAATAAAATGAATAAAGATTCGAATGTATGAGTTGTCTTTTAAGTATAGAATTATTCGCACAAATTCCCTCAAACATTAGGTAATAATCTTTATTCCCGTTGTGTGTTTGGAACTCTATCTCGCTAAAGCGCGTGGCAAGCCACACCCGCCATGAATATCCTTACATACAGAAGAAACCAAAATAACTCAGCACTGTATATTTGAATTAAACCGATTGTTTTACGTCGCTTTGAACAATTTTTCAGTTATATCGCGACATAGAAGCTGGAGGTAATCAACCTCTTAATCATAGTGGTGCAACCCGGGAATTGAACCCAGATCGTCGGCGCCGCAAGCCAAGAGCTTAACCACTAAACCAATCCTGCCCCTGAATTAAACCAAATTTGATATGTCAGAGGATAATATTTTATCATATAGTAACTAGTTGTTCTTGTGTACATTTTAAGTAATGTACAATATCCTAATTCTCTAAGCAGATATATATGGCTTTTCACTTGTGACTTCATATGTTAAAAACGGTATGTAGGAGATGTTTAAAAGTTGCCAACATCTCTTTGTAAAGAAATATTGTCTTAGAGTAGAAGGTGGCGGTTTTTTTTAAATAGGGCTAGTGTTTTATATGTGCTTTTTGGCATTCTTTTCTTACTCTATTCTGCAATTTTGAAATTTATCTTTCCTATGATTTTTAGAAAAAGAATGCCTTATCATTACTATTGCATTATTCATTGAAAATGAAGCCAGCAATCCACTGTTCAAATTGAACCGAAAAGTGATTCTTTGAAAATCTGAATTCGATATATTGGCTTCATTTTCAAAGAATACAGTCAACTGCCATTTCTGTCGACAGCTATTACTGTGTCTCTCTACGTATATGTTGTCATAGGTTTGAATTTTCTCATCTTCTTTACTTCCACACTGCTGATTCGCACACTGATAAATTAATGAATTCTTACAGCCTTGGCTTTAATATTGCGATAGCGTGACGTATTGGTACGTATCAACCTTTGGATAATTTCCGCCAGTTAGTGTACACTCGCTACGGGAGCTGGCGTAGAATATGATAGCCATCATCTTATTTAGTTCATTGACAGTAATATCTAGGTAAAATAATATTTATTTTTTAATGAAAGCAATGCCCTTTTTAGCTCACCGTAGCCACATGTTCAACTGAGATATTGTCACATATTGCCTTCGGTAAACTTTTATACTTTCACCATCTTTAGAACTGCTGGAGGGATTTGTAGGTATTTGTGTTTCGGCCAGATCCATAAAAGAGTTCATTCATAACAGGGCAATTTATGCCCTAGAGGGTACCCTCATTTGACAGACTTCTACACACCGGCAGCGTAAATCATTGAAATGAATGTATCAGAGTCGCCAAAATGTGTATCTCGAGAAGTCGTGTTGCTTTTGAAAGAAAAAAAGAGGAGTTACTGGCTCAGTTATGTGACAGAAGTCACCATGGAGCTATACAATACATAAATATAAATAATATACTAGAACATATAACACATTAAAAAATATTTGATTGTAGTGCAATTACGATACCGACTTAGGACGTACATTTACTTTGACAAAAACCAAACAAATGGCGTGGTTAACCGGTTTACGGGCCCACCTTCCCACTCACCGTAACAGCAGAACAATCAACGGACGTACATTTAAAAATTTATAAATAATCCTCCATGTAAAGAACACGGGTCAACAGGTATCGCATATTGAGAGGTCATAAAATATAAACATGTAAGGTATTGTAAAACACATAATGGTATAAAAATATATGCGACATCAACATGATAAACCGTGCTCTGCCAGTCTGAAAGCGAGCTAAGAGCCTAGATCTGTAGGAGTCCCGACTAACAGTCAGAGGGGGCGAGGTTCAGGACCCTCCTCTGAAACCAATTTCAAATCATTTTTTGGTGCATTATAATTAATTTAAATATAATAAATGCAAATGGAAACAGAATACGAAAATAATTAAACATAACTTTTTCGTCATTAGCCGGGCTTATTGCCATGATTCTCAAAACGAGGCAGTCTTATTATAAATTTTAAAGCCCTCTTTCTCACTCAATGTGGTCTTGCGCTTCAAAACATAATGTTTGATGTAATTTCTAGCATTATAATATTCAAAACGCATTGAATTTTTATTGGATCATTAATTACATGTAACATTGCAAATAGACATACACATGTGTATATTCGTGTAGACTGAAGTAACATGTTCTTGCCTGATATTGCTACGCGAAGAGACATGTGACCACTGCCATTCTGGAGAGACTTCTTCTACTCCAGCTAGTGTTAATTATAGCACAGGCCGTATAGGCAGATAACAAGCAGTGCACATTGCATGTATATGTAATTCGTTTGTCGTAGCATACATAACATTATTACACAGTATTTGATGTAATTTATGAGAGGCGCGTGATGTTAAGGGTCGTAAGGTACGTATATATCTAAATTTAGATATATACGTCCCGGGCGTCGAGGATGTAATTAATTGTCAATATTTATTGATTCTAGACTACATGAATAAAACAAAACGAAATCCAGCGATATAAAAATAACCGAAAACGCGTCACTTGAAACTCAGTCAGTCTCGTTATGGTCACTGTCAAAATATTTTAATTAATCCAGAGAGTTATCTCTTGTTGCTTTTGGTTCCTTTCTAAAATCCAAATGTTTAGGGCTATTTCAATGTCATTTGAACACTGTCATTTCAATATATAATTCATTTTCATTTTACTTCTTTGCAGAAAAAAGAGGAGTTACTGGCTCAGTTATGTGGCAGAAGTCACCATGGAGCTATACAATACATGAATATAAATAATATACTAGAACATATAACACATTACAAAAATATTTGAGTGTAGTGCAATTACGATACCGACTTAGGACGCAGCACACAATAAACCGTATTAGAAAACACGAAGTCTTCTTCGACACATTTCTGCATTATTTGTAATTAAATTATATAGGCCAGGACCAGTATGCGGAAAAGAAGCGATTCACACACTACTAAATTCAATTTTATCTTCATTTTACACTAAATGAAGATCTTAATTATTATTTAAGCGAAAAAATACTGTCTTTTTCACATATTTTTGCATCATTTACCAATTTTGAAAGTATATACAACTTGTATTCTGCATGAAAAGTAACACCTAAACATGAAATTACATTTTTACATCTTTAGTGTTCATGGAGTTGAGTCAAGTATGCCTGTTTAGACGTGGTTACTATTCCTAAATGACTAAGATTTTCCATATAGTGATGGCATTGACACTCATATCAAATAGGAAAGTAAGGTATATTTTAAATTTTACTTTGATTCATTTTGGTTTATAGAGAAGTCTTAGGGTAAGCAAAACGAAAATGAAATACCAACGAAGAGTACATATTGAAAATAAAACCAAAATCTTTCTTTACACATCAATAAAAGCGCATACTTATGCTACAAATTTAAACTTATAATCATGCATAAGGCAGATCATGGGCCCTATCAACGCTGCGTAGCCAGCTGAATGAAATAAACAAGTTGATCATTCTCGATTAGCATGATGAGCAGCTACCGATGTAAGAGGGGTTATAAAGGTTTTTGTACAAATGTTATCAAATAAACTACATAATTTACAGTGCATTATTGACTCAAGATCTATTCTAAAGGCAAACAGAGAGTAGGTGTAGCACGGCTAGGTGCTTGGTTCGTGATTCAGAGGTCCCAAATTCCGCGCACCACCCGAATTTTGAGTGAGGCAGCGAAACTGAGTTCTCGTTACTGGCTCAGTTATGTGGCAGAAGTCACCATGGAGCTATACAATACATGAATATAAATAATATACTAGAACATATAACACATTACAAAAATATTTGATTGTAGTGCAATTACGATACCGACTAAGGACGGTCATTTAATTTGACAAAAGCCAAACAAATGGTGTGGTTAACCGGTTTACGGGCTCACCTTCCCACTCACCGTAACAGCAGAACAATTAAAGGACGTACATTTAAAAATTTATAAATAATCCTCCATGTAAAGAACAAGGGTCAACAGGTATCGCATATTGAGAGGTCAGAAAAATATAAATACGTAAGGTATTGTAAAACACATAATGGTATAAAAATATATGCGACATCAACATGATCAACAACGAACATTTTAAAGCTTTATGTCACATTAGTAGTCCCACATGATTTGATAGGGGGCCCCCAAAAGGGACTCTTAAAACAATTTCTTTTAAAGAATTTTACAAAATGCATTTATGTTTCTTTCATGTCGTTCACTTTACACATTATTATCAACAGTTAATTTTAAGAGATTACTTTACCTAATGACAGTAAATATCTGACCGCTTTCATAGTACAAACACGCAAGTAAACAATACACGTGGTATTGAAAAATGTAAACATTAAAGACTCGTGCAAAGTATTTTGTGTAAATTGACAACTCTCCCCCATTCCCATTGCTCTAGTGCAACTTCTATGTTGTTCTTGTTCTAAAAATGTTTCGTCACAGACGTTTTCATCCGTGATGTTATCGAATTCTGTCTTTAATCGAGGACGTCTCATCTCCGATAGCTTTGTCTACGTCACCAGTGTTGTTGTTACTAGTGAAAGTTTCCGAGTTGGCTAGGTCATTGATACACTGAGCATGCCAGGTGAAAAAAAAATTACCGACTTTGTGCGGGTAGGTCGTAATTATTTAATTACATTTCAATGATTTTTTCCACTACTTACCGAACTTATATAACATTGTACTTTACTAGACAGGCTTAACTTCAGGAGAGAGTTCAGGGTTAAAAGTTACAGCTTTCGTTTTTAATACGGGAAATGACAGCTAGTGCAACTTTATAAGATCACCTATGTGCCGTAAATGGTTTCGTCCCATGGGTACTAATTTATGTGAATTGAATCAGGCAGGTACCTCCACCGTACTAGTGCAATTAATTGTGGTGTGACGTAATACGTTAATAATAATAATAATGATAATAATAACTAAATAAATAAATACAAATCTGTATTTGTGACGTACGTATATCCCCAGCGGCAACTTTGTCCTTATAAGCTATTAATCTAAAACTAAATCAAATTCTGTTTGTGAAATGTAGATCACCACTTCAAAAAATACTGCACCGACTGAAAGGTAACGAGAAATATGCATGTGAAATATAATAGACCTATCTCATATGATTAAGAAGTTATAACCAATGTTAATGTTTTTATCCACAGACAAACAAATAGGCAAAATATTAAACAAACCCGGGTTTTGGATTCCGGGGGCATAAAATAAACGGGACACTATGACAATTACGTTTAACGTTTTACGGTTACGTGTATTAGGCATTTAATTAATTGTATAAATAACATTAGGATTTGCCTAAAGGGATTTTTTTTCATTCTTCTGCACGTTACAAAAGATCCTCTTTGATATAATTGAACTCAGAAGTTTTTATAATAGTCTAGATACTTTGACCAAAACCACAGAAATTTAGAACCATACATACAGAGGACAATGCAATAGAATTAACTGTATTTTCTGGATTACTTTCAAAAATTTGTTCTGCTCTGTAAAAATGAAACATTTCGAATGTGAAACATCCCCCCCCACCAAAAAAATAAATAAAAAATAAAATAAAAAATTCTGCCAACAATCCAGATCTACGATAAGTAATCTTGGAAAAGTGCCGACCAATAACTGACCATAACAATGTGTCCAAAATGCTAGTATATTCACGGAAACCGATATTTCCATCAACATCCGCAAATAGTTCAAATAGCCCCAAACGGCTTAAGAGAAAATTACTCTCCTTGCAGACCAAGGCACTAGGATCGCCATGTATACACTAGATGAAGTCTAGTGTAGTCTGGAGACTAAATCTGTTTTTAAGTACATTTGTACCGACGAGTAATTTTGTATATCACTCGAGAACTAAGGAGTAACTCCCTAATGCATAGCTCTAGATCTGTTCTTCGATTGATACTTTGACCCAATTTCTCAGGTCACTTATGTTTTAACTTTGCTCTTCAAATATTTATATATTATGAGAATTCCAATCATTAGGCCATGAGCCTCATTGAAGAGACACAAGTTGTCGAAATGTGCATCTAATGCACGAAAGTATTAGGTATATATGTTCTAATATTTATTATTCTAATCATCTGATCATCAGTAATTAGTGTTTAGTCACTAAATGTAACAGTTTCATAGGATTCAGGGTACGATAGTAATCAACTAAATTTCATTCATATTATATCATTTATAGAAACTTTGCCCTTGGATTGGGATATTATTACCTGTGTAGTTGAATATGTCTAATACTACATTAAATCGCTAGGGATTGTTTAAGTTAAAAGTTAACAAGTATTACCAAAACCTCGTTTCAAGAGAATGTGAGTACAGTATATAAACTGATCATTGACTATCGTCTAATCACTGGTAACTAACAGTAACAATAATATTGATCACACTTTAGTCGATGATCCTGTAGTAATATAATGATGGGCCAGACCATCTCAGAAGTCATGAAATCACGAAACTGACGTGTATATAAGATCTGCAGATGGAAACGATAGCAATAAGCATAAATTTGAAAGTATGGGTGAGCCCCAAATGGGGGTAAGATCAGGTCCTTAATTTGGAAGACTTAAAACAGCAGAATCTTCTAACAGTTAAATGCATAACACATTTTTAACAATTAACTGAGATATTCGGACTGAGAATAATTTTTCTACTATACACTGGAATAGTCAGACCTATGTAAAAGGAAATGAAAATGTAGAAGGAATGTTTTTGTGTTAAAATGAGTGCGCCATTAATACTATATCCCATTAAGATATTATAAATTCTAATCAATGATCAGAAGAAATATAATGATGAAACCCCATCAAAAAGTTTTCTGTATCTAAAGAACTTGTTAAAACAATATGTAGATGAATATTTACCAATCACTGAGTTTTACAGATACAGCAAAATCACAATGGTTGTACAAATTGGCCTTCATCGAGTGAAATAAATAATGTTATATTCTTAAAATCCATTCTAACGTTGCAAATCATAAGAATAAATTACACTTAACAATGACAAAAGCCCGTACCATTGACGTCATGACATGTAATGTTATTTTCAGATTCTTTCTGGTCGCAATCCCATTAGTACATAATATGGTAATAGGGCAAAGTCAAATTGTCAAGGCCGTATATTATATTTCACATTACACGCTATCTCATAATAACTATTTTCAGGAACAAATGTTTCTTCTTCTATACCTGAAATTGAACCTTAAGCTATGTAAGAAGTGTGCTTTAATTTAACTTCCCCACTACTGTCCATTGTACAAAGTATTTGTTTTATTGACAGGGAGTTAAGATCCAAATGATAAGAGAAAGAAAAGAAAAATGAGATGTCAATATGCTCTTAGCGACCTGTATTCAAGATGTGTTAGTTCACCGTCTACGTTTGTCGTGTACATTTTGATGAAACAGTGCCTACATGTATGAAATAAATTACTTTTGTTAAGTAATGATTGGGAAATCGAATAGTAATCATTGATTAATTATACATTGCGGAAGGGCATAGTCCCATTTCACGGTTCACTACACATTTTTGTTTAAAAGTAATCAAACAAATGATGAAATATACAGGATAATATTTTCCCTTACAAATGATAAAAATAATGCTCACTCTTTAAATTTTAATATGTGACTGAATGTATTTCTAATATTGTTAACTATTTGTATTGATTTTGTATCTGACATATAGTCATTGCTGAATATTTTCATACTTAACGAATGTTGATGCTGACGAAAGGATCGATCAAATTACTAATATTACATATAGACAGGTAATTTTGCCAACATTGGACTTATGTTTACATACATGGAGTTGGAGAAGAACATGAAGTTGTCATTTTCTATAATGAATTAATCAATTTAAAAACGGATCAATCAGACGTGTATCCGTAAGAATTCAAAGGAATTACAGGAACATCTGAAATCTACAACTTTAAATCATATCACATGCATCAAATCCTTTGCTTTTTCGATCATCTATATGACAATTCATCGCAAGAAACTTAAGTGCAGACTAGTTAGCATCATACGCAATTTCTTTCTTTTTTATAAGAATGGATACCGCGTATATAGATATCTTGTTTTAAGGTCTTGAAGATCTTTATTTTGTGAAGATACAATTTGATTCAAAGACTAAATAGAATAAAAACGATGTAATTACGATGCTGAAGTTTCTAGTAGACTATAGTTTCGTTGGAAAAGTTTTACAGCAGACTTTTCCATCAAACACGAAAGATTTCTATGGAACATTTTGCAACGGCTAAAGAATGAACACCTTGTCTCATCTACTTTGGGACTCGCAATTGTTGTCGTATCAACTTCTGTCTCGACCTTGAGCATACAAGTTAACATTCTGGCAAATAAAGATACTTATTAAAGATAGTTAATACAAAATAGAAAGGAAAATACAATCACAATTTCATATTACAAGAAAGATTAATCTATCCATGTTTATTTATTTATTTATTTTTTGTCTTTCAAATATATTTTCCTGAAAATGTCATGTTAATTTAAGAGAAAAAACATCTTAAATTAACTGACGCTGTCTCTTTACGAACAAGTCAGTAAGTCGAGGGATCCATGAAGAAATACATGTAGAATAAGATAACATGTAGTAACGATTGTTACAAAAATCTACGGTCATGCTAACAAACAGTGTATTACTTAGCGTGAAATTCAAGTGTGATATAGAGGGACAAGGCGAGATTTGTGATATACGATTGATCCCCTCTACAGGTGAGTGGATAGACACCGTGGGGAGTGGGGGTGGATTCCCACTCCTCTCTAGTGGGGACCTAAATCTCCCACTCGAATTTCACCCGTACTGTGAGGAGTGGGAATTCACCAATCCACGACGTTGGTACTGTAGGCGTTTAGTTCCAGGAGTAAACGGCAAGTGCAAACATATGATGCTAAGTCCTCAGAAACGTTGAATGACTAAACTTTTATAACATTATGAATTTTGTCTCAATCCCAAATGAAAATGAAATAAAATCATAGACACTGGTAACTCTAAGATACATACATAAACTCTATAGCTGACAGTTTCCCACGTAAGATGGTGACTCCTTAGTTCTCTGCTGTACCTAAAATGAATGTAACGGCCATGTAATACTACAATCCTCCACGAATTAAACTTTATGCTAATTTAGACCAAAAATTTTACTGCGCTTTTATCTATTCTTGAATCAGTTATATAAAAAAAATTAAATGTAATTTACTTTTTGTATACTATGGCTTTCAGTTTAATCCATTTTGTACTACATTGTGTAACATCTACACCACTGTTTGTAAGTACATCTTCAAACTTTTTGCACAGCAAATCTACTTCTGCGCAACCAAAATCTATATTTAAACATGATATTTTAAATTACTATTTGTTGTACTGAGATTTTGATAGTAAAATGATAATGGCAAGCATTTCAGCTTAAGCAATACTGTAATAATTTAATCGGGATAGCATATACATTTTTCATTTTTACTGGATGTCACATGTATGTTTTTCATATTTACAGACAAATTGAGACTTGATTATTTGATATTTAAAATGAAAACCTTCAATGGAGGCTGAATTGGAAAGAGGCCAATTTGCATATGATGCAATAGCAGTTGCATAGATTACATCAGTTTCTGTAAATCTTGATGACATTGCATTTGAAATAACTTTTGTCAAACTTATTAAGAGTAGTAGATGGGTCAAAAAGACCTTTTAAACAGGTTCCTGTCCTCTATAAGCTTTTTTTTTTTTTTTTTGTTTCTCTAAAGAAGACTGAGCATCAGTCACTGGTCTGTAAAACAATGTATTAAGGAGTGAATGTTTTTACTTTTTTTCCAATGTGTAAAAAAATTCTTAATCTTGCCCCTAACACATGTTCGCACACATAACATTCTAGATCTTCTGTAAAATCTGTGGCACCATCACATGAGAAACTTAGAAATTGTGATTCAAGTATTCGGTTTTTGCCTCTCTACGTGCAAAATCCCTGGACAAAAGATGTAGTAGACTTCTTGCTGCAAAAAGTGCCTCCGATATCAATGACTTCCCGTTTGTCCTATTCACATATCAATTCAAAATCCTGGAAACTCTTTCCATGTTTAGCCAGAGCATATGCTATTCGAAATTTTGAACGAGGTTTATCATGGTCTGCTTTCAACATTTGTTTGAGACACACAATGGCTTGGGCCTCTTTTTTGGGGGGAATTTTGTGCACAATACCAATGTCATTAGTGTTTCCGTATTGTTTAATTGTTTCCAGTATTTTTGTACCTTTGACAAAATTGGAATCTGACTCATTTTCTTTACACCTATCACAATACATCACTTCGGGGTTTTTTTTTCAATGAAAACAAGCCACTCCTAGTCTTCAAACCACTTTTTTTTTATTTTCTTCTCCTTTTTTCTTCCTCATAATTTCTCAATTTCGTTATAACGTTTTCTTCATTTGAAGAAACTAGAAACGACTGGCCGTTTTCTTGCGGCGACCACTAGTATAACAAAGCATTCATTGCTCTATATGATGTTAGCGACTGCCTTGTCTCTATGTTTCTTCGTTGAGATAAGTCGGGCCGTCTGTTACATGTACCCTTGAAATTGTGGAGGATGATATATTAAAGCATTTATTGGCATACGATTAAAAACTACTTCTCAGGACCAAAATGTACCGGGTTAACGGAGAAAAATAACAAAATATGCTTTGTATTTGAGAAATACTGATGACGAAAATCTAGTAGCCAGTCGGGCTAACAGTTTTATAAATTTTACCAGCCAAGCGTAAAAACCACTAGCCTCGGGTGTCGGGCTAGCGAGTTTTCGAAATGTAGTTGTGTAACAACTTGGAGTTACTTTGAAATTGGGCACGACAAAGTCCATAGGACAGTGCAGAGAATGGCTAATGAAACTGTAAATTCTCAAGTGTCATAATCCCAGACGCGAAACTATTCTCTCAAAGGTGTTTCGGTAATTGCTGGAGAAGCTGGAACTTGAGTTGTTGAAGATTCAGATGCATTTGTTGAAGATATGTAACAGTTAACTCATGTGTTGCAGCATTATATAAAAAGAAATGGTACGTTGGTCGAATTAGATCAACAGACAAGAAGGATAGGGATACTGACATAAATTTTATGGAGCAAAAGAAAACTGGCCACTAACAGAGGATAAGATATAGGTGAGAATATACACCATAATGTGCCAATGTAATCCTCTTTCTCCGTGTGAAATATTCTAGAAGATATATAAGATAGATCAAGGAGACAGGCCCTACGTAGAAATCTATTGAAACTGAAATATATAAAATCTTATGAACGTGTTCCTTGATTAGGAATGTTAGTTACATACGTTACATGAATATGATTAACTGGGCCTTATTTCAGACAACTCAGTGTTCCCGGAATATCATTCCGAATATTTACAATTTGACATATTTACAATCGCAGGACAACAAACTTTATTATAACAATTTCGATAATCATATTCCATTAAAATTAGTAAAATTCCACTAGTTGATAATCAGAACCATACTTAGTATCACATTTCTTTCAATTGTACGACTGAGTGATTGAAATTTTCCTTAAAAAGAAACCCCAATAGGACTATGTTCTGTTAGGGCCTTATGTCTTACTTTGAAAATATTTTTTTTTTTTTTGCTTTTATGATATAAAAGTTGAAGTTTGGTACCTGAGGAAGTTCTTATGCTTTATTTCTCATAATGGATTTTTTCTTTTTTTAATTTGAGAGCAAAAGTGCACATCTGGATGAAAATTGACGGTTTTGGAATCAAATCAAGGTAGCACATTGTATGACCCGTAAGTTCTTTATTCCTTGATGAATAACCTTTACTCGGTCATTATGAAAGGCGATCTGTCATGACCTTGAACCAAGGTGATATCTCCAAGGTCAAGATCACAATTGCAAGGGTACAAACTTGTATTGGCAATTGCTTTTGACTACCTTCATGAAATTAAATAATGTCTCACAGAATTGTTGTCCACGTCTCAATGGTGTGTCATGAATTTGACCTAAGGTCATACCTCAAATGTCATGGTCATATTGCATTTGAGTGATAATTTTGTTTTAAAAATATGAACATCTAGATATCTGTTGCGTTTGAAATAATATATGACAGGCGCACTGTGCTATGCCGGCGTTGCTTTTGTTAGTGAAAAATCATGGACTCCTGGAAATAATCACTAAAACGTAAAAATGAAAAAGATGATTTAATTATGAGATTGTTAATCTAATCAAAGTCATATAAATTATCTCATCTTATTATATTAACAACACATTTGAAGACTTTGTACAAAGTGAGTAAATTTGTAAACGAGAATTGAGTGTTTAAGTGAACAGTTATATCACCTGCTACATGTTTGACCTGAAATATTTGACTTTTACGATGATCTCGTCCTCCTTTAGGTATTGAGTTTTAATACGATTGACCTTCTCTGTAAATTAGTTACCGTACGACAAATAAGAGTTATTTGTCAATTTAGTGAAAGCGTAACTGCAAGACAAACAGAAAGACGTCAACAAAGTGAAACCTAATATCTCTTTTTGCCCTGTTTGCCAGAGTGCAACGCTTCAGAAAAATGTGCATATTTGAATTAAACGATAATGACGAGTTTTACTAAACCCAAATGGAAAGGTGAAAGAAATCACCAAAAAATTTGGGCATATTTTGTTTCAATTTTTTCAATATGTTCCGAATATGAAAACAAACTTTTTTGATTTTTTCTTTATAATTCCAAACTAGAGGATGTCTGTTTCTTTTGGATATAGGGTGTGTCTTTATAATAGTAGAAAACAAAATATAGTAGCACATGCCTGAAATAAGGAAAAAGTGTTATAGGAAATTGTCAATTATATTTTGTTTCATGTTTGGCTGATCGGGATCGACAGAAAATAGTGTCTGTATTTTACCAGTTATGAACACACACCTGTTGTATAAAGATTCATATGCATTAGTTTTACCAAATGCCTACATTTACTAAAAATTACTGGATATTAAGAATCAATTTCCTGATCTGCCACGAAATTAAAAAAAAACCGCAACCTACTGTTGTGGTTTACCGGTCTGTCATTTCCCTCACCAGAAAAAAAACAAAATAATCAAAGTACTACACCGACGTAACACATCAAATTAAGTAATAATGTATTACTACTATATACCGATAGCGATAAGAGAGATAATTGAAAATTAGCGAGTACTGGAATCTTCTGACGTAATATTAAAGCACGCAGCAACTTACATTCTTTACTAATTCTTTGTAATTCCAGTGTATTTTCCAGGAAATTGGTTCCTATTTTGGTTATATAATCTTGTAATTTCTTTTTCATTCAAGAAGATATTATTCCATTTTCATGGTTTATTAACAACCAACAAATTAATACAAAGTAAATTGTGCTTTCCTTATGAAATTTGAATATCAGTTCTTTAATGTGACATTTTTTTGAGTTTAAATAATATTAATTGTACTATGTACTTAAAATTCTCATTATTTTTTACCGGGATATAACCTTTTATTATATACCCAGATTTGAACAGCGAAATATTTGTCTGTTGGGGTGTCCTTTCATATGGATGAAACATATATTGTAACCAAGCAAACTGTTATATTTTGCTTCTTTATTGCTGGTATCTTTTCCTTTCCCTCTGGAACTTTATTTGAAATAATAATATTGATCTGTTAATTTCACCAATTGAGAGATTATTGCCACTTCAATTGAACATCGGGACTGCAAATTCTCGTGTCGTCTTTCATGTTTGCTACATATTCACGATTTCCCATCTTTTTATCAAGGGATTAAATTAGGATAATGAGGATTTCGGTCGTATCTTGTTTTTGAAAATCACATGATGCAGGTACATGTTGTAATGCCAAGTGTTGCTTTTTGTTTTTGCTGTTTTTTTTTAAGTTTGTGAGTTCCGTCAAAAGCATGAACTTAAATAGAACATTATCATATCATATATTGTCTAATTCATTTAACAAATTTTAATAATTTATTTATCCTTAATATAAAATCATTTATGTGTTTTCAATATTTGATTGCGTTTTTTATAACATATTCCTCTTGCAACGAATTGGAGAGTATATTGGTTTCACCTTGTCCATCCGTTCTCGTAACGTCCGTGGACATATCCTTGTCCTGAGTTTTTCTCATTCACTCTTCCATAGATTCTATTGCAATGTTAGATTTGATTTGAGATTGAGCCTTATAACCAATTAAAGATGTGAACCTTTCATTTTCTTCTCGTTGAAGCCATTTTTCAACATTTTGTTTTGTCAATTCTGGGATATAATGCATTTATTTCTTTATGAGGCATTGTGCTTTCCATAGACAGAAACGTAGGGTTTTCTTTTACGATACAAATGTGTATCATTACCTTACATAGACTCATGATCGTCTATGTTCTTATTCAGCCTTGCTGCCTGAAGGGTATATGTCCCAATAGGACAGTTCTTGTTGCTTTTCGAATTACTGTGATTAAATCAGACCATGCCAATTACATATACAGCGGTGCTTAATTCCTGTTAATATAATATATACTGATTCTTCTTATTAAATATGCGCCAGTACGATGCTAAGCAATTATTAGTAATGACTAGTTGTGATAATTACAGTCTTTATTCCGAGCACAGTTTATTATTGTAGGCATCACAATGCAGAAACATTGATTCAAAATCCGTTAAAGATGGAGAATATGAGGTAGGTATTTCAATCTCATTGATATTCGTATACACAAGAATGGCAATGACCAAAGGCAGCATATAGCAAACAGACTTGTAGAAACAATTCTATCATAACTGTAAAATTGTATATTACACATTTTTCTATATTTACGAAGCTTTGTATACCAAAAATCATCTATGTTTGACAATATTTGTACAATAAAACCACGAAGCTACCGGTCGATTAAGCATCATAGAAATAATAATAGAATTGAGGAAACAGTGAGTATATACAGTTACCATGCATTAACCAATTGGAGTATTAATTTGAAACCAACAAATGTCATAGAAATTCTTATCTAATTAGTTGGATCCTAATTAGTTAGCCCTACAAAGATTTTATAAATTTATGCTATATTATGTATTGAATAGTGAAAAGAAAAGAAAATCTATTGAAACATATTGGAAAATGTGAAGGGTAAATAGTGGCCGAGTGAACAAGTTATTTTCTCCTCAAAAATATTTGAAGGATATGATAATTTACTGCTTCATCAGCTAACAGCTCACGTTCTTCTCTTTTTATTATTATCATAAACCAAGCTGATACAAGATATAGAAATCATACCAAGCAATAACTAGCAGACCCACCATTTATACAAGTTAATAATTTCATCAATGTGATTCAGCGCATGAAATGCAATTAAAATTTTATGAGTAAAATTAAGTAAGATATAATAATGTATTCTCCCTGACTTTCAATATTTCAACCTATTTAAAGCACGAGATCTTCATTTTGACTTGAGGCTGATAGTTGACTATATATGGAAATAAATGATCTAAGAAAAATTAAAGAATGTTATATGTTTATTTAGAAAAATTACAAATAAATATAAGGCACCATGCAATAGTGCAGATTCTGAGTGATACTGGACTTGTATTGAAAGTTTTTTATAAGTTCCTGGCACTTGCTGAATTAGTTGACTTCGCCAGACCGGACCATTGTGTCCTTGTTTGACTTGAGGCTTGTTATAGCTTCTGCAATTTCCAAAGTATGTCACTTTTCTGTTCCTGTAATAATATGAAAGAGACCCTAAGAGAAAAGATTTTTGGGTGTGGATTTAGATATCAATATGTCATATCACTGGGTGAGAGTTAGTATCTTACTTTAGTTTTACTCATAAAATCTTAATTTCATTGCATGTGCCGAAGCACATTGATAAAATTATTAATTTTATTTCGTAAAACTAAAGTAAGATATAATAATGTATATTCAAAGCTTAACATGTCCTGTTTCATGTTATTTACATACCTCAAGTATGTAACAATAGAACATTGTTATAATAATTACTTTGGTAATGTAAAGATGATGGATAAATCCAAACCACAAGTCCAAAAATCATGAAACCATAGGATGATAAAACAATTTTGGTAAACTCATCTTCCTTTTAGATAGGTGTCTTGTAAAACTTTTGAAAAGTAGAGCAGACTTCCAATTTGCTTTACTTAATATTTGTTCAACTAAAAGTCTAAACTTATTGGCTTTGGATGTAGCAGCACTTCTTGTTGAATGTGCCTTAAACACTGAGGAATTTATACCTGACAGAGTTTGCATTGTGCGAAGCCATCTTGCCAATGTGCAAGTTTTAATAGCCTTGTGTGGTTTAATATAACTGATATAAAGGTTTGATGTGTCTTGTCTTATTTCCTTAGTGGCTTCAATATATGTTATTATGCATGAACGAACGTCCAGATTGTTGTCCTCCTCACATGTTTGAAATATAATTTCCCTAGCAACGTTCTTGACCTTGCTCGTTTTCGTAAGTTCTGTTAAGGTGAACCTTACTTATTCGCTAGTTATTTGCATACATTTTATGTTGAGATTGCAGATTTCAGACGGTCTGCATGCTGAAGATAAAGCCATTAATGTTGCCACTTTAAGAGAAAAAAGAGGAGTTACTGGCTCAGTTATGTGGCAGAAGTCACCATGGAGCTATACAATACATGAATATAAATAATATACTAGAACATATAACACATTACAAAAATATTTGATTGTAGTGCAATTACGGTACCGACTTAGGACGGTCATTTAATTTGACTAAAGCCAAACAAATGGTGTGGTTAACCGGTTTACGGGCCCACCTTCTCACTCACCGTAACAGCAGAACAATCAAAGGACGTACATTTAAAAATTTATAAATAATTTTTAATGTTAATGAGTTATTGTCACCCATGCTATCTATGTATTTTAACACTTGATCTACATCACAGGTTTCTGTATATCTGGGTAGTGGCGGTCTAGGATTAAAGATACCTGTCATTATTTGCCTTATTAGTGGTATTTGACCTGCTTTTCCCCCACTCAGTTCTGGGTGTAAGGCTGATATAGCTGACCTGTAATTATTTATTATTCTGTACTCATATCCAAGTCGGAATAAATGAGGCAGAAAATTGGCTATATCTTCCACAAAGGCTTGAAATGAATTAATTTGCCTCTCACTACACCAGATATCTATTGTAAGCTGTGTTTGTATCTTTTCTCCATGCAGAGAGTAATAATTCTGAACTTTCTCCTGAAAGTCCTTGCAATTCTTTCGATCACCTGAAATTTTCCATGCCACTGATTTCAGTGTTTTGTTTAGAATTAGTGGATGGGAATTCCCTTCTGGAGACTGCAATAAGTCCTCCTGTGGTGGCAACAGTATGGGGTTTTCTAGAGACGGATAAAATGGCTGGCTTTGCCATGCCGGTGTTATGATTACAATTTCAGAGACTTCTTTTTGTACTTTGACTAAGCATCTTAGAATTAGACAAAATGGGGGGGGGGGACATATCCATTTTCCCCTTCCATGTTGTCATAAATGCATCTGTCCCTATTGCTAAGGGGTCTTGTTTCCAGCTGATGAAATTCTCCAATTGGGCATTCATTCTCTCTGCAAACAGGTCTAGTTCTATAGGTCCCATTAACATATTTATCTGTTTGAAAATGTTTTTGTTTAATTTCCAGTTGTTTGAGCTGGTATTTGTCACATTCCTGCTTTCCCAATCTGCAGTCTGGTTGAGGAAGGTGTTCTGCTGTCAGTATTATTCCTTTTTGAGGCAAAACTCCCAAATCGTTTTTCTATTTTTGCCAAGTTTGAGGATTTGGTCCCTCCCATCTTGTTTACATATCTAACAGCTGTCATGTTGTCTATCTTGACATGAACATGAATGTTCGATTTGTAATCAATATCGAAGAAGTACCAAACCGTTTATCAATCTCAAAGTCCAAGGACTTTTGTAATTCATTTTACAGCTACCTCTACTGCCTTCATTTCCAGAGCATTTATGTGTTCTTCCTTCTCTAGGGCATTTCCTCTGTTTTAACTGTGGGCAATGAAACCCCTTTCCCTTTAGGGAGGCATCGGTCTCCAAACAATGTCTGGTCCTTGGGTTAGAATTTGTTTCCCGTTCCATTGCGAGAGTTTGTTGATCCACCTATGGATCTCTTCCTTGCATTGGTGGGGTAAAAAACCTTTTTGTGATATGATTGATCTTTTAGTAAACATTTTGTTTTGTGCATTTGCAATTTAGTAAGATATAATAATGTATTCTCCCTGGCAGGAAGTCAGGGAGAATACATTATTATATCTTACTTAAGTTTTACGAAATAAAATTTTGCATTCCTCAAGTACTTCAACATTTTTATACGCCTGTCGTATACGGACGTATTATGGTATGGCGTTGTGGATCCGTGAGTTTGTTTGCTGTTAACACAATACCGATGAATATCCATGACATTCAAATTAAGGACACGTGTTCCTAAAGGCATGATTACGAATCCTATTGACTCTAAATCTCAAAGGTCAATGTCATTTTGGGAGCAAAAAATAGCAATTTTTTGAGAATGCAACCTGTAAAGAATGTAGAGACTAAACTGTTTATGCTAGAACTTTTAAACTTTGCATACTTATTTCTTATTACTTGAAAATGAAAAACTCTATTAATTTTCAATGTCATATCTGCGAGGTCAAGGTCACACTGCTAATGTCAGTTATATCCTTGTCCAGGTCCTTTTTAAATCTTGCATGAATTTGAATAATTCAGAGAACTGTTGCCCAGGACTCAAGGGTATTACATGACATTGACTCAAAGGTCATATCTGCAAGGTCAATGTCACAATGCATATAATGTGTAAATCTTTGTCCGATTCAGAACTCTTTACCCCTAACATAGATTTGAATAACATTTTACAGAATTGTGGCAAAGGGGAGATGTTTCCATACTTTCAATTTTATTCATTAAATTTAAGCGACGGGCGTATTTTGCCACCCTAGGCATTGCTTTTGTTTATTATACAGCATCTTGAGAATAATGCATCTGGGTTTGAAATATTGGATCAAAGATTTATCACATTCGTCGCCACCTCTCTCCTTTGAACTGATTCCCAGGGTTTTTACATATGTATTTTCCTCTCGCGTTTCCTTTATAAAAATGAATTTATAGCGTTAGTGAATGAATTGAGAATAAAAATTTCCATGTTAAAGAATTTCATTTACTATTCACACGATGTTATACGATGGTGTAATGACCGTGGAATACCAATTATCAATTCTAAGTATCAATCTACAATAATTAATGCAAAACATAATCTAAAATAATTTCAGTATCCGACAATTTCATTTTAATCTTATGAATTATGTACATATCGGAAATTATTCAAAATGATATTCGACCCAAGACAAAAATTAAGGAAAAAAGGTCGGGGTTGACCATATCATTCTGAGGAAGGGGGTTGGTGCTGGCAAATTTATTTATTTTCATCATGAGCCCCACCGAAGTAATTATTTTGGATATGTCAAAATCAGCTATAATGGCTGTAATATCCTTTATATTTATCATTATTTAAATAACTAAAAGATAAAAACCATCTGACTCGGTTGTATGAAAGACGTTACCACGGAAATGTACTATTAATAATGTAATAATTTGAAAACAAACAAACAAACGAAACATGTACATCACAAAACTTTCGATTAAAGTGCATTTGGGATAATACTTTGACCAATCTATAATCTGCCATTCTATTTCCATTAGAATGTGTACTCGGCACTCTTCTTCGTAATATCTTAATTACTTTTAAAACAAAATCATTAATCCGAAGCACAAAAGCTATTATGAGGTACATTTTCAGAGTCATTCCTTGGATACCCATTTAAATCTGTGTTAATCTTTCCATATTTCCTTTACACAATCATCTTTTTTTTTTCTTTCACATTAACAATTAAAACACTACCATTTATAGTATTGTTCATATTTATAGAATATTGATTGATATTTTTTGTTTCAAAAATGTCGATTCTTTGTTGTTCTTCATTTGATGCATTCATTCTTACAACAGTAAAAGTGTGTGCTTCATATTTGAGATTAATCATTATGCGTATCCCGACCTTTGACTCCTTTTATTATTCTGCTCTTGCGGTGAGTGGGAAGGTGGGCCCGTAAATTGGTTAACCACACCAATTGATTGACAATTGTCAAATGACCGTCCTAAGTGGGTATCATAACTGCAAATCATCGATTATTTTCGTAATGTCCTTATGTTTTTCGTATTATGACATTTAATATTGTATATTTCCGTGGTGATTTCTGTCATACGGCTAAGTCAGCATCTATTCTTTCTTCCTTTAGTACATCTGTTGAATGTAAAAAAACAGAAGTACCGAAGGGTAAACCATATCTCATAGTCCATGGAATAAATGGACAATATCGTGAATAGTGTCATATTCAGACAAATGCGAACCCAAATAAAATCGAGGAGAGACCAGGTGCCCTGGAGTAGTAAGCGTCGCCTGGTTGCATGCAACACCCGTCGCAAAAGTCCTGCAACAACTTTTCAAGTCAAAGAGGTAAATCCATGAATACACACACGGAGAGTAGAAAACGAAGTCAGATTTTTCCATTCCAAGCAAAAAATGCTGGCTATAATTCCGTTGTCGGAAACGCACGTAAAAAATGTCTGTATATATATATATATATATATATATATATATATATATATATATTATATATATATATATATATATATATATATATATATATATATATATACAGTTGGGTGCAGTCCTAACCTTACATTCAAGTGCACTTCAAGTTAAGTTTTTCATCCTGAAAACCAGTCATAAAATTTAGTCATGAGCACTTGATATCAAGTTTACTTTGAAGTAATTCCTTCTTCAAGTTTACTATCACGTGACACCGAGTTTACTTTTCACGTTTATTTATTACAATTATCCAGTTTCGTATAGCACAATAGAAATAATTGTCTTATTATGTACAATTGTATATATATAATAATTGTTTTAATAGAAAATATTTATAAACAATTCACAATTTTACATTATTGATTTCATATTGAACATTCAGACGGTATTCTTTCGATACTTCAAACTGCATCTGCATTTTTCTTCTTGTTATGAATTATTATTGTTATATGTTCTGTTATACAATATTTTCTCGTTATTTTGGCATTTTGTGGTTTCACTTCGAAACTTCGCAATCATCAGACACGGATTTATCTATAATATCTAAATGTTCCTGGGATAATCATCTCTTCTTGACTTAAGTTTTATGTCTGTCTAAAATCGAACTGGTAACATCATGACGTTTTATCAAAGCACATATCACCTGTCGTGAAACTTGTACACTTTTAGTTTCCATCAAGATATGTGGAATCTCAACTATCGGATGGCCACTTCTACGTAATGAAATGATCTTTACCCTTATAAACATTAATATCCGAGACGACTTTCCGACATGTTTCCATGTAAAATGTTTCATTAAAAGAAACACCTCGATTATTTAAAGGCGTGTGTTCCGTCCGGTTACATCAAGTGAAGTAAAGCGGTATATACATGTATATAGAAAGTAAACTAAACCTGAAGTGCACTTGGAGTAACTAAACTTAACCAAGTTTACGAAACTTGGAATCAAGTTTACTACTAAACTTAATTCCAAGTTTACTTTGTGGTCGTTAAGTATACTGGAAAAACAGTCATAAAGTTAACTTGAAGTGCACTTTATGTAAGGTTAGGACTGCACTTAACTGTACATATCATGTCAAATAAAGTATAGTAAAAACTTAAGATGGTTATTTTGTATGGTCAGGTCCCACAATATCAGTTAACATTCTTGAAAGAGGAATCTGAAATTTTCCTAAATCCCTATATTGACCATAGAACTTTCTCAGTGACAATTTCAAAAGTTCCGCAATATATACTTGTGAGAGTAGTTTCGTGGCAAGAAGCCTCGCTCTCAGGGTGAAATTTTCGTATTTAGAACATGCTCTGGCATAGCGTATAAGTTGTGAAATGAGGACGCCATATGCGGGAGAGGAAGGTATATTATTACTAGAAAAGAAATGAAATTGAAATCGTCACATTTGTCATCGAGAGAGGTTACTAATGAACGATCGTCACTAATTAATAGAAGTATATCGAGGTATGAAGCAGAAGAAGCGCTCTCTGTTGTATCTTTTATCTCGAGTTCCTTTGGATATATGATGTCGAGGTGATCCTTAAATACAGGGTTGTTAATCGACAAAATGTCATCGATGTATCTGCACGCAAAGTTGAACCAAGATGCTAATTGTTTATTGCCTTTGGAGAGCAGAGACTTTATGAATTCTGCTTCGCAAGAGTACACAAATATGTCAGCCAGAAGAGGCAATTAGTACCCATTGAAATCTGTTGGAACACTTTCCCGCCAAATATCACAAAAATATTATCTATAAAGAAATTCTAACATTTGAAACTCAATTGTTGAAAGACAATATTCTTACTGAACGCTGCAAGACAATATCCTATTTTAAAATGGGCATTGTTAAATGTAATCTTCCTAAGACGTCTTGGCTCCCCAAATTACGCAAAACCCTATATACAGCACGTTTGACATGGTAAACCCTAACCTTACGTCTTAAAGAGATCTTCCAAATCCGAGAGGTATATGTTGTCGAAAACATTAAGACGTTTAATTAATATGAACATGTCCAGAAATGTAGGTTAATATTTGGAAAGAAGGGCCTCAAACTGCATGAGATCCTTAATCATTCAACGAATTTCCTCTTTGACAGTTACTCTAACATATCCTTAGCCTAAAACTCAAGATGAAATCCTTGTATTTTGAGCATGTTACGAAGTAGCATATTAGTTGTGAAATAAAATAAACACGTCGTAAGCAGGAGAGGACGGTATGTTGCTACTCAGGGAAGGGAAGTTAAAACTACTGTAATTAAATTGTCAGCTTTGTCATACCGAGGAGGGTTAAACAAAACAAAACACTATCAATATTAATTTAGCTGACTTACATGCTAAATATGTCTTTGTTCCCGCTGATAAAGCAGGTAATAACATAATAGTTGTTTGAAAACTATATTATACTGAAGTACTTAAAAACGAATTAAACTCCACTCATACATATGTGGAAAGCCCTACCTCAAAAGAGAGCACCTTGCACAATCACCTCATGACCATGTCCGACTTCAAAATTAAAACTGATAAATCTGATCTACCAACCATGTATTGGCTCCCAAAACTACATAAAAGTCCATATAAATCACGTTTCATATCTAATTCTAGCCACTGCTCTACTACGGTACTATCGAAACATATTACGTCTGCTCTTACTGCTATAAAAGATCATATTATCAAATATTGTGATGTCGCATTTCATAATAGTAACATCAATTACTTTTGGTCGATTAAAAATTCTAATGAAGTTATAGACAAACTTCTTTCGCTAAATTTCAAAGCGACTCAAATTTCTACATTTGATTTTTCTACACTTTATACATCTCTGCCTCATGATTTGATTAAAAGCAAGTTGCTGTCTCTTATACAATGGTGTTTTCACAGAGAATCTAAAACGTACATATGTACCTCCAATAACTCTGGGTTCTTTTCCAACAAACAATATACTTCATATAAATACTGGACTTGCAAGGTATTATGTAAAGCACTAGATTTTCTCATGAATAATATTTTTGTGCAATTTGATGGCAAGATATATCAACAAATAGTTGGGATTCCTATGGGTACTAACTGCGCGCCTCTGATAGCAGATTTATTTCTTTATTGTTATGAGAGGGATTTTATGGTTTCTATTCAAAAATCTAAACGTTTTGACCTCATTGACAAATTTAATAATACTTGCAGATATCTGGATGACATTTTGGTTATCGACAACCCTGAATTCGAACAATTTATATCAGAAATATATCCACCAGAACTCACATTGAATAAAGCTAATACTTGAGATAAATCTACACCTTTCTTAGATTTAAACATCAAAATTATCAACAACCTAATATATACTAATATTTATGATAAATGTGAGGATTTTGGATTTCCTATTGTAAATTTCCCTTACTTGGATGGCGATGTCCCTCGACTCCCATCATATGGTATCTATATATCTCAATTAGTTCGATTTGTCAGAGGCTGCACCGATGTTTTGGACTTTCATAAACGAAATTTACAAATTACTACTAAACTTTTAATTCAGGGTTACAGATATCACAAGCTAAGAAAAACATTCGGCAAATTCTTCAGATCTTATTCAGAACTTCTATCTAAATTTGGAAATATTTCTTTTCAACAGTATGTATCCAATGGAATTTCCCATCCTAATTTTTACGGTGATCTCGTATATAAACTAAGGAAAGTAAAAGGCTCCGATAACGTTATTTTATCATGTAATAAAATAGTCAAACGTCTCCTAAATAGACAATATGATGTTGAGATCATCAAAAAGACTATAGGTCTTGTATTTGGCCCCTCTACAGCCTTATGCAGACTTTTACTTGAACGTTGCACGCTGACTAACAGGGCGGTGGGGACTATATGATGGGCCTTGTCCAAACTTCTTTCAGAGGAGACATGGTCCTGAACCTCGTCCCCTCTGACTGTTAGTCGGGACTCCTACAGATCTAGGGTCTTAGCTCGCTTTCAGACTGGCAGAGCACGGTTTATCATGTTGATGTCGCATATATTTTTATACCATTATGTTTTTTACAATACCTCACGTGTTTATATTTTTATGACCTCTCAATATGCGAAACCTGTTGACCCTTGTTCTTTACATGGAGGATTATTTATAAATTTTTAAAATGTACGTCTTTTGATTGTTCTGCTGTTACGGTGAGTGGGAAGGTGGGCCCGTAAACCGGTTAACCACACCATTTGTTTGGCTTTTGTCAAATTAAATGACCGTCCTAAGTCGGTATCGTAATTGCACTACAATCAAATATTTTTGTAATGTGTTAAATGTTCTATTATATTATTTATATTCATGTATTGTATAGCTCCATGGTGACTTCTGCCACATAACTGAGCCGGTAACTCCTCTTTTTTCTTTTAGATGAGTATATCGAGATACGAAGCAGAAGAGGTGTTCTCTGATGTATTTTTTATCTCCAACTAATTGAGAAATATAGCGTGAAAGGTGATCCGTAAATTCAGGTTTGTTGATTTACAAACATCGTCGATGTATCTGTATGTAAGCTTACTGTTTCTCTCGATTGGAGAGCACACATTGTAAGAATTCTGCTTCATATGAGTAGAAAAATGTCAGCCAAAAAGTTGGGCGCAATTAGGTTAACAGGAAATTTCCATTGCGAAAGTGGTGGGGTTTTTTTTGGGGGGGGGGGGGTGCATTTTAAGACAAAAATCGTTAAAAACTGGAAAATCGCTCTAGAATGTTTACTAAACAAGATTCGAAATTTCTAAAGGTATGGGATTGTAATGTTTATTGTGCCCTTTCAAATGATGTATCATATGCATTATAAAATTGTTGATAAATGGGAAAATTTCTGTACAAAAGTTGAAATTTTACAAATTTTCATGTTTTTTTTCCAAAATTAATTTTTATATCGTCCCCTGTCACACAGGACATTGACTCTGACCGATGTTAAACTATTTCAAAAATTTTGTTAAAATCTACTCTCTACATTGATATATCATACACTAAAATAGTCCTTTGCATAAGAGCCATAATCAAGTTTTTTTATGACATGGTTGTTTTTTTCATTGAAAATCAGAGAAAGTTTATAACTTAATAACCGTATAAGATACGACCACCCAAAATATATCAAAATGTAGGTTTGAATATGTTTTTCATTATCAAATAAGTTAAAATGCATTTATATGTTAATAACTCTGTTATTTTTAATGTCAAAATCACTGTTTTACTTTACAAAGATATATCGTCCCTTGCCACCTATCATAATGACTTTGTCTGGTATTGAATTATTCTAAATAGAATTACAGTTGGGTGCAGTCCTAACCTTACATTCAAGTGCACTTGACAAGTGCACTTCAAGTTTAGTTTTTCGTTCCGAAAACCAGTCATTAAGTTTAGTCAAGTGCACTTGATATCAAGTTTACTTTAAAGTAATTCCGTCTTCAAGTTTACTATCAAGTGAAACCAAGTTTACTTTTCACATTTGTTTATTACAATTATCCAGTTTCGTATAACACCATAAAAATAATTGTCCAATTACGTACAATTGCATATTTTATATAAAAAAATTGTTTTAATAGAAAAATAAAGTAAATGTACATGTATATAGAAAGTAAACTAAACTTGAAGTGCACTTGGAGTAAACTTGGAATCAAATTTAGTACTAAACTTGGAATCAAGTTTACCACTAAACTTTATTCCAAGTTTACTCTGTTGTCGTCAAGTAAACTTGAAATGCAGTCATAAAGTAAACTTGAAGTGCACTTTATATAAGGTTAGGACTGCACCTAACTGTATAAAGCAGTTCTTCTATTTTAATATATTAAACACTTACATTGTTCTTTGCACTGAAACTAAAGATTTTTGGGTTGAATGGTATTTTCTTCATAAAAAATCGTTGAAAATAGGGGAAAAAAATCTTATATAAAATCAAATTAGATATTGCTCTCTTCATCAGAATTTTACAGATTTTACTCAGAATTTTATCTAAATATTGAAATGTGACTTTTGAGCAATATAATGCACATTTCCAGTGGAATTTCTCATCCAATTTTCTAAGGTGATTTTGTGTACAAACTAGTATGGTCAACAGGCTCTGAGCATTTCATATCGATAATCAAACGTCTTTTACATCGACAGTATGACCCCGACATCGTCACAAAGACAGCCATAAAAAGACTTTTACTTGAGTGCTGCACGCTGACTAACAGCTCCGGGGCTCCGTGCTGGGCCGTGCCAAACCTTTTGAGAAGAGGCAAGGTCCCGAGGCTCGTCCCCTCTGACCATAAGTCGAGACACATACAGATCAAGGATCTGAGCTCATTTACAGACAGGCAGAGCACTGTTTACTTATATTGGTTCTGCCTAACATATTTCTTATACTAGCATACCATTCCTTAAAATGTTTTGTGTGAACATTTTTATGACGTTTCGTTCTTTAATTGATCATCCTAAGTCGGTATTGTAACTACAGTACGGTCGAGGAATTTTGTAATATTTTCTGTTTATTTCTTTTTTTTTTTTTCTTTTTATTATTATTATTTTTTTTTTGTCTATGTTTTATGTGCATGTCCTTGATAATTGTGTCATACAGCTTGGACATATGTTTTCTGTTTCCTTATTTACATGGTATCCTCGGCTTCTATAGAGAACAAAGAAGAATAAAGATAATTTGTGTTTGTTGTCAATACAGTAAATTAAAACAAGTAGTAGTACAGCAAAAACAGTGTGTAATTTTTGGACTGTACGAAAGATCGTAAACTTAGCTTAGAACATAATTGATGAACTACTTCAGGTTTCACATTATTGCCATTCATATGCAATCAAGACGAAAGAGGGTCATCTAAAACTCGTTAGATCTTTTTCCTTAGTTTCGCAAACTTCGTTTCGGTGAAACTCCAACAAACACATTTTGTTGTGTATATAATTAGTATTTGAATCGATTATGTCATTTGGAGGGTTGAGCCGTTACAGCACAATAATTAAATACGATAAGGCAGGTATTTTATATGCGGTTTATCAGTATTGTAGTGTCCCGGATATGAGTATCTGAATTTGGTACTGGAATTAACTTATTCTACCAGCTTCCGTGCCACAAAGTTTTTACACTTCGGTGTTTTTTATTACTTCCCGCCCCCTAAAGCGTAAGTTCATTGCCGTGTCATATACTATTTTCATCAAATACTATCTCATTAATGGTATCTAATTTCCATTTCTAGTGCATATTCTGTATTTTGAGTACATTGGTCATTTTTTCTTTGTTGAGCATCATCGTCATTTAGCTTACCTGTCATACATTTCACCGATTGGAAATTTTGTAATTTGGTCAAATATTATTGAAATAATAAATTATATCAATTCTGTGTATTTGTACAACCTTAATTGACTATGCAGCAATAGTCAGAAATATTGTACTTATTTATCTTACCTTTTTTATGTAATTTACCGCCCTTATCTTTTGGGTCTGTACAATAAAGACACTGAAACTGTAGAGCATTTTCTTTTATCACGCGTTATAGACTGTTATCGCACGAGTACAGTGGACAAGCTAGGATTCCTTGAGCCGCATGTCTACATCCATCAATATTCATATAAACATTCATCCAGTTCACAATGGATCAACAGCGCTATGAATAACAAAAGAGAAGAAATCTAACAACTTGGTACTTTGCAGAATAGCGAGACTGTAGAAAACTATCAAATACGTTTGACCAGAGCTAAGAATGATAAACTGCTCATAACCGAACATGTTGTACAAAATCCAGTTTCACTTGCTAATTTTATTGACATTCGTAATGATCTCGAGAAAGGTTTTCTAATTATTTAACAGAAGAATATTTTAACTTTCTGATATCTAAGCGCACCGTGCAGAATAGAAATGATATTACACACATGTCTGAATCCTCTGATATCCGACACAGGGTAGAGAGAGTTATATTACTATTGAACTCTACTCCTTCTTCCTACGGTGGCTGAAAGTCACATTCAAGCCGTTCTCACCGTACCAAACATTCAGGTCGGAGTTCTAGTAAGCTAACAGCTGTTTTAGCCGATAGAGCATGCTGAGCTACTGCAAAAGCAGGTCAAGATGCCGACCTTTTGCGTAAAGAAGCCAATTTTAAGACAGAACAGCTTTTCTATCCAGGAAGAAGGAAGTGTATGAAGTTGAAGCTAGCTGTAATGCAGTTAAGCAATATTACGATTTAGCAGATTTTGACAGACAAAGCTACATTACAGTCGATCAGTTGCAGCTAAAAAGTGAACCGGAAAATTCACTCATGTATAGTGAGAGTGCAAATTACGTACGAGATCAGAACTTTTTGCGCGTAGCTACATCTACCTGTCAGCCGGCTCAATATAATTAGTACAACGATTCCATTGATCAAAATGCTGCATCTATATACTTTGATAAAGGTACTACAAACCAACTTGATTGGACAGCAGTCTAAAATGTGAGTCGGATGCAAATAACAACAATGTAGAACTAACTGAAGGAGTTTCTAATCTTAACCCCAATATTCCAGGATTTGTGCCTAAATGTACGACCGAATTCGTGCCTGTACAAAATATCTACTCCGATGATAATCCGGAATTCTTTAACATATGGAAGGGCAGTTTTAGATTGTCTCGGACGAATTAAAGCTGTCTATATCAGAGGAACTATACCTTCTGATTAAATGGCTAGGTCCATCCTCAGAAGTGCTAGCCAAACGCATTCGTACCGCAAACTCCTCACATCCAGCACAAGCCTTGTCTAAAATTTGGGACCTCATCGACGATAGATACAACAGACCAGTAATGGTTACCCAAACCATTAATCAAAAGTTGGCTAATTTTCCTAAGCTAGCAAACCGTGACATTCTTAAGTTGTACGGCCTCACGGACATCGTGTCAGAAATGAAGGACTCAAAGAGAATCCTTAATTCTCAAACATGTTTCATACTACAACTCATTGTTAGGAATGAACTCTGTAGTACGTAAACTACCATGTAACATTCAAGAAAACTGCCGGAGAAAAGTTAACATTTATCGACAGAATCACGATCAAGCATACCCAAAGTTCGATGCCTTTGCTAACTTTATGCATAAAACAGCAAGACAAAATAACGATCCAGCACTTGAGGAGCTCAAACAATTAATTCGAAAACCGTACAGAAAGTTTTCAATACGAAGACTAATGTCAGTACTAATAGTGGTTCTAAGCCTGGACCTCCGCATCAGACACAAAATAAGGATAAGCCGGCAGGACCTTTGCATCAGAAACAAGATAAGGATACGCCGACTCAAAAAGCAACACCGTGTCCGATTCATAATACTTATCATTCTCTCAACTTAGGCCGAACATTCCGCTTAATACCAATCTCAGAGCGCAGAGACTTCAAAACAAAGAATGGATAGTGCGAAAGATGCCGTGGTCCGAAAACACAGCAGGCGTCATGAAAAGGTCATATGTGACATCTGTCATTCTGCTAATCACCGACTGCACTTCATGAAAATATGCAACTTAACTAACCTATCGAACAAACTGGCCCTAAAGAGTTGGCTTCGGATCTGAAACCAGTCAGAAATTATGAGGGGGAGAAACAGTCTCATGTCTCCTGATTATGTACTCAGGTATGCGGAAATCCTTACAATAGTAAATATTGCGCAAAGATACTACTCTTGCGTGTATACCCAAGTCATAACAAGACACTCGCTTGTAAAAAGTACTGTATGATTGATCTTCGATAAGTTTGGTGAAAATGGAACCGAAACCACGTATTCGCTTGTATCTTCTGGCCGCACAGGTTTAGGTTACATAGTAGAATTTATAGATGGTTCTTGCAGTCTCAACTTACCAACACTATTAGAATGCAGAGACATTCCACAAAATCGAGACGAGATTCTTTCACCTTATGTCACAAGTCATTATGATCATCTCAGAGATTTTAACGGTTTCCTACCAGATATAGACAAGTTCTGTATGATAGAACTTCTTAAAGGTCGAGACATTATATTATGTTTGAGCATCGCATCGGATAACCTTATGCTCAAAGACTAGCCCTTGGATAGGTAATCATTGGCTATGTGTGTTTAGGCAAAGGACACCAACTTAAACCCGTACAAGTAAACAAACATTTCTGCTACAAAACGGTAGACCTTCATTATATGAACCATGCGAAAACGCATTTAGCATCAAAGAAGATCGTCTCTTTTAGTGCACACACCATGATGATGAGAAACCTGGCCTTTCGATCGAAGACCAAAGATTCTTGGATATTCTGGAGTCCGGTTTAACCATGTCTCCGGAGGGAAAGTGGATTGCTCTACTCCTATTTGGTCAATCTCGACCACCATTAAACAGTAATCGTGAAATGGCTTTGACGCGAGCGCTTTCATTCGCTATAAATTTACAGGAAGCAAATACAAAAAAGGCTGAACAAGTCTTAGAGTTTATGGATAAGTTACTTAAGTGTGGCCACTCAGTGAAAGCACCAGTGTCACTAGAATCACATAAAGTATGGTACATTTTGTATCTACCTCTGTTTGCCGTATACCATCCTAAAAAAGTAAGAATTTTCTTCGACTCCTCAGCAAAATGTCTCGGTAACTCTCTCAACGACATCCTACTGACCGGACCAGATCTTGCAATTACTCACTTGGAATTCTCATTCATTCCGAATGGAGCAAATTGCAGTGACCGTAGATGTAGAACAGATCACAGAGACTAATTATGTTTTCTTTGGCACGAGGATAGCAACCTCGGAAATTGTTCATTTCCTACCGTCGCAGTCTAAGGCTTCCGTAAGGCTGTAGATGCCGATGAGAATGTGCATCAGTTTATCTGTTCTAATTTCTATGTCGATCAGAGTCTTACCTCATGCTCGTCTCCTGCTGAAGCTGTTGACCTCGTTAAGCTCTCCAAGACAACGGTCGTCCCCAACTACACAAGGTTGTGTCGAACAGTAGAGAGGTTTTAGATGCCTTCCCGCCAGGGAATCTTAATAAAAATGTCAAAGAGCTAGACTTTGATACGGATAAGTTACAAATAAACCGTAGCCTCGATATCAATTGGGACACCGAAAGTGACACATTTACATTTCATTCCATCAATAGAGGACAAACCATTCACTCGAAGAGGCATAATAGCAATTATCGATAGTGCCTTTGATCGATTAGGTTTTGTTTCACAGTTCATGATCAAAGGAAAGCTAATCATGCGAGGCATTTTGTCAACTACGTCAAGTAACGGTTGGGATAAACTCTTGCCAGAATCATTTTACACGTCTCGAAATCTTGGGTCAGCACATTTAAGGATCTCAAGGATGTCCATATTGCCAGACAATATGCCTACATTTCATTTAAAAATGCGGACAAGAAGGAAGTGCACATCTTTGTCGACGCTTCGAGGGGTGCTGTAGCCGCTGTCGCGTATTTAGAGCTTACAAAGGATAATGCCGAACATATCGGCCTCTTACTTGGTAAGGCCAAAATGTTATGCGCAGTCGTTCTAACCATAGATATTAGCACTATTGTCAAGGAACATCTAAATATTGACCCTGATGCTTTCACATATTACTGTGATAGCCAAGTACATCTTCGATACATTACAAACGAAACGTATCGCTTCTATGTTTTCGTTGGAAATCATGTAAACAAAATCCGAGCTCCAAGTTCCTTAATCAATGGTAGTATATTCCATCTAATTCAAACCCAGCTGATTTCGCAACAAGAGCTTCTGGTATAACCGCTTCAAAACTACAAAATAGCTCATGACTAAAACTTTCAGACCTATTGCGAAATCCTAATCAACTGGTCGATATCCTCTTATTCGTCCTGAATCTGACAAGGAGATCAGGTCTATATTTACAATAAATATAGAACATATATACCTTATAATTTAGTGCACCATATGCGCATTTCGACAACTTATTTCTCTTCATAGATGCTCGTGGCCAAATGATTGGAATTCTCAAAATATTTATATATATAGACCAAAATGACCAAAAAGTGAACCAAGGAATCTATTTAAGGACAGAGCTATGCATGAGGTAGATACTCTTTAGTTTACAACCCAGAAAACCATGACTACCCTCTACAAACTGGGTACCGAAAAAATTAAGCGCTTCTCTACCTTGAAGTGTTTAATCTAAGGAATACAAACATACGACGTTTTCTACGACAGCACAAACCGATAAATATTTCAAAAGTTACTTTTGTTGACAGTATCAGGGATGCGGAACTATCCATCTTCCGATTTGTAGAGCATGAGGTCTAACCTAAAGAAATAACTGCAATAAAGGAAGGAAAGAGTGCACTAAGCAAAAGCCCACTTTTATCGACTAATCCAGTCTTAGGACCAGACGGCCTACATCGTGTCGGAGGAAGAATTAATCAAGCCGAAGGACTTATTTGTAACCCTATTATCCTACCGAAACACCATCATAATACTAAACTGATTCTGAGCCACTTCCATGAGAAGATTGCACACCAAGGGCGACTACTCACATAAGGTAGCCTACGGAATGCAGGGTTTTGGATAGTTGGCCTGAAACGCGTTGTGTCCTCCATGATAAGTAAGTATGTACTTTGTAAACGGCTTAGAGGAAAATTTGGAAGGCAGCAGATGTCCACACTACCAGATGACAGATAAGAGCCTGATCCACCGTTAATCACGTTGGCAGTGATAATTTTGGACCATGGCAAGTCGTATCAAGACGTACTAGAGGATGATTTGCGAATCAGAAAAGATGGGTAATGCTTTTTACCTGTCTTGTCAGAAGAGGAGTGCATATCTAACTCCTTGAGGAATTATTTATATGTATTAACTGGATTTTCTTTAATGTACCTCAGCAGTTATGTTTATTCCTTTTTGAACTTGATGTATGGACATTTTATATTATGATATGTACAAACATCTTTTCATCATTTAATTGTTTTTCATTATGAAAATTAAAATCACATTTATAATTGACCGTCCTAAGTCGGTATCGTAACCGAATATTTTTCGAATATTTTTGTAATGTCGTTTTTCCATGTATATTCCACTATTATAATGCTTTATGTCCATGCCCCTGGTGATTTGTGTCATACAGCTTTGTCAAATGTCTTCTCTTTTCTCCTGTAGTGATTTTTTTTTTACAAAATCAGAGGGGGGGGGGGGGTGTAGTGTCTTAGATTTTGGAATCCGGAATTGTTTCTGGAGTTTACTTGTTCTATCAGCTTCTATGCTTTTTACACTCTGGTGTATTTTTAATACTTTGCCCCCACCCCTTAAAGCGAAAGTTTATTGTTGTATCATATACTATTTCCATCAAATACTATCTCATTAATTGTATCTAATCTCCATTTCTAGTGCATATTCTGTATTTTGAGTTTATCGGTCAGGTTTTTTTTTGTTCAGCTTTATCGTCATTTAGCTCAACTGTCATAAATTTCATCGATGTATTTCGCTCACTTGGTAATTTTGTTATTTGGTCAATTGTCATTGAAATGATAGTTTATATCAATTTTGTGTATTTGTACAAACCATTTACCATTTATTTGTAGTTTTCCGCCGTCATCTTTGGGGTCTGTACAATAAAGACATTTTAGCTGTGGAACAACTTCTTTTATCACGCGTTGAATACTGTTATCTACTCAGTACAAGTCTGACCTCCATTATGTCAAGTTATCTATTCATAGTCACTTTGAAATGAGGTGCCAATGGGTGATGAGATATTCTCCTTAGTATTTACCTTCATGGCTGAAAGGTATGAATTTTACATCATGTGGTGCTATATTTTTGCCACTGTCATAAAAGGTATTCATGTAAACATGTCACATACTTTTTGTAACAAATCGGTAAAATCATCTGACAAGTGGCATCAGAATAGATACTATGCTGATATAATGTCATACATGTTATCATACCATAAAAACCATAAATATCACTTTTTTCAAAGAAGTCGACATACTATGACGAATCAATATCATTTTCTGAAACAAAAGGCATTAGTCTCTGAAAGTACAATAGTAGTAATTTACCATTTATATATTACTTGTCTGCAGTGTTTAAATAGTTTCAATCCTCCGTTGTTCAGTGCGTTCATAATTGACCAGACTGTATTTTTTTTATTTTCAATTATATTGTATATCTTTATATTACAAAGTTTAAAATCAAAATTAATATATATCACGACCCAGGTCTGTGTTCGTTGACAAAAATATAAATTGGGGATTGGTTTTTTTGGGGGGGGGGTAGTTTGTTTTTTAGTTGTTTTTTGTTTGTTTGTTTGTTTGCTTGCCTTTTTATTGTTTTGTTTTATGTTTTTGGGGCTTTTTTTTTGGAGGGGGGGGGGGGTTGTTCAGTTGCATATGCAAGAAACCTTTTTTAAATCATGTACGGTTTGGAAAATTGCGTAGACAATAAATTTCCAATTCTTTCAGTTCTAAACGGTAGCAATAAATGTCTATTTTCACTTTCTCTAGTACCAAAGGTTTTAATGATGGTGATAATTGAAGCTAAATATTGAATGATAATTATTTGCCTATCGAGAAAAGAATAATAGCAAATAAAAATGAGTGCTATTGTATAACCGTTAACGCAACTGTCGAATTATTTCAGTGCTGTGGTGACAAATTACCTTGAATAAAATGCTAAGATGTAAAGATGATGGATAAATCCAAAGCACAAGTCCAAAAAATACTCAGCAACAGTCAATAAGGAACTTCAAATGTACAAGACAAACTAGAGATACTGTATATCACGACCCCCCCCCCCCTTTCCGTTGTGCAATGAAGGAGTAAGCACCCCGCCATGACAAAGATTTATGCAAGCTAGTATTACTCGTAGTCATGTTAATTTGTACATGTAAAACCGTAGTCGAATGAAGAGAAGAAACACGACTAGAGCGAGAGAGAGAAACTACGACGCATGGCAATTGCACTGCTAATTTAGACGGTAAAATGATATACACAACCATACATTTAATACATACTTCGTAGCCTGATTTTCTTAAAATCCCTATTAATGCTATTCAGGCATATTTCATCAATTCATGATTTATTAACCATGTTATGTTTGAAATTCACAATAGATTTTAATACATGGAAATCTTATTGGAGTAAAGTCTATTGAAGTGATAAATCATGCTTCCGTTTTTAAATAAGTAGTCATTTATCTACATTTCACCTTCAATTTAGTGACGTTTGTTACTTCAGTTGACCGTCCTAAGTCAGTATCGTAACCGCAGCACAACCGAATAATCATGTTGGATCATGGTTGTAGCTGACCTACAGTTAGTCCAGGTACATTTCAGACTTAAATGGTATGGTCAATTCCCAAGCCATATGACAGTATTCACTGATAGCAATCCCAAAAATGAAACAAATATTTGATTACATAGATTCCTGACTAAAGTCAATTTCATGAACAACGTAAGTGGTAATTTTCTAGAAGCACTATACATATGCTCTTAGTCTTAATTTTTAGGCACAAAGTGTAAATTATCCTTAAGTCAGCGTAACATGATGACAAGTTCATAAAAAGGATTGCTTATTTTAAGTGTTTGCTTGTGTCAACAATAGCTTTAGCATGGTAAAGAAATTATAACTTTATCAATATTTTTTTGTGCATGTGCGCTGGCATATATGCATGTACCCTTTATGATAAATATGAGAGTTCACCGTATTTTGTCTGGAAAATAAGTCGTATGATATCTTTTTTTATTTAATTAATTTTTTTTTTCGAAGTATAGTTGACAGTCCTACGCTGGCACGCTTGCTCTCTGTAAATAAATATAGATCATATATACCTTTTAATTTTGTGTACCATATGCGAATTTCGGCAAGTTATGTCTCATCAGTGATGCTCGTGGCCGAATGATTGGAATTCTCAAAATATATAAGTATTTGAAGAGCACTGTTGAAGTCTAAATGACCGAAAAGTGAACCAAAGAATCTATCTAAGGACAGATCTATTAATGAGGGAGATACTCCTTAGTTTTAGAGTGATTTACTTAATTTGACGACTGAAAATTTGAAGTATATATTTCATGTCAGTACAAAAGCACTGAAAACTAGACTTATGATGCCCTCGGGGACTATCAGTCCACCAGCAGTGACACCGGCCTAGTGGTTATAATAAATATAGATCATATATACCTTTTAATTTTGTGCACCATATGCGCATTTCGACAAGTTATGTATCATCAGTGATGCTCGTGGCCGAATGATTGGAATTCTCAAAATATATAAGTATTTGAAGAGCACTGTTGAAGTCAAAATGACCGAAAAGTGAATAAGTAAATCTGAGTATAAGTTAGTCTGTCTTTCAAATTAATTTCCTGCAGTTCTTTTCTCAGTCGTGCTTTAAATTGCTGAAGGTTGGAATATGTACCAATAAGTATGGTATGAAGTTACAGTTGCACCTGCGTCTGTTGAACCAATGTTTGCCAGATGGCCTATTGTATTTTGTTTGCGCTGGTACTAGCTTCAGCAACACTCAAAATTTTATAAGGGGTATCAGTTTTTTGAAAACCAATGGGCTCGATGTAAGAGAAAATACAGTCATATAAGGAAACTTTTGCAAAACCTAAAAACAAATTTGTCTGCAGTTTCTTGCTCACTAACCTTTCCAGAAAAAATTCCATATTTTTATATACTCTATGCTTCAATCCTATTCAACATTTTGAGCAGCATAAAAAAAACCACGTCATCTCGCGCAATACTCGTGGTATCTCCTTGCGACAAATACATTCCAAAGGTGTTGGCATCATTTGACAATGTCCACATGTACACCTGTGCATTGGGAACATTTGTTCAACAGCTTTGAAGTTACAGTCATGTCAGGCGTAACAAGCTTTAATACACATGTAGGTTTTGATGCTTTAAATACATGTAAATTACTTTTGCCATCTGAGAGGCATTACAGTTAAAGGTTTAATATATACAATGAAAGTACTTTAAAGTAACTGCAATACACCATGAAATTTCTTGGGCATGGTAATTAATGTTCAATAAAGTTCACAATGCAAAGTGATAAGAGGAAATTTTGAAACTTGATATGCTTCGCCATCTAGCATTTGTAATAAGAGTTAAGTGTCAAAAGACAACATGGCTAACCAATAGGTTGCAGTCATTGATAGGTAAAAGTCGTCCATCTAATGGTTCTTGAACTACTACTAAGGTCAAAGTTTTTGCAATATAGGTCAGATCTCAAGATTTACAAATGTGAAAATATCAAAACCTGATAGTGATAAAACAGTCTGCACTTCTTGTACTTGAGCCTGGGTGGTTGGTAACTCATACAAATAAGTAATGGCCTGGTTTTAAGATTTTGTAATGTAGTCTTAATCAAAAAGTAACAAATTATGGTACATGTATGAAAGGTCTTTACAAAGTATACACTTGGGCAATAACAAAGCATTGTTTCTTTCTGTTCACAAGGTAAAATCTATGTCACTAATAACGCAGGTGTTTGCCATCACAGCATCGAATGATGCAGTTCTAACGTATACATGTAAGTTCCGACGGGATTCTCATCGAATGGGCTATTGATATGACCAATTTGTTACATTTTAATAATTTTCAATCATCCATTTATCAATAATTTTGTCTGTCCAATCGATTTTTTTAAAGCAGCATGTGCTGGATAGAATTCTGTTCAAATTCATGTCGTCATGTAGAGAACATTCAACAAAGATTATGTTCCGTGCACTAAAGTCAAACTTAGAGAACCCCATTTCCTTATTTCCGTGAATACGCCCAATTTTCTGTACATAATTTGAAGTAACATCATAGGGTCTGTAATCGTACAAATTAATATAAAATCACAATTTAGCAATAACAGATTTTTTTAAATATTTCTGTGTTGTTTTCTTGGTTTTTTTTTTACATTACTCTCAATGTTAAACTAAAGGTAATTTTGAGATACCCCCATTTCACTACAATACTGGGTACATTCCTATTTTTAATTTTTATCCTGAAGATGAAGATATATGTTTTTTATTAAAATTTTCAAACTGACAGTTTCTGTAAATGAGCCTGATACGGCGTCATCAACCTACGTTAGCACGGATTTGTAACATATTTTAAGAACTTAAAATTATTTTTATTACAATATAATGCCAGAAATAGGATTGGCTATTTTATTTTTAAAATACATATTTAGAAATAAATATATTTCGAAAGAGTTCGTTTTTCTTTTATTCATTGTAATAGTGGATCGAAATCTCCCATCTAGCATTGCATTTAGATCAAAACTTCGGACACTGAGCCCTAGATTCTCAATGATCAAGTCATTTGCTGTAAACTATAACGACTGAGGTGACGGCACATAACTTCTATTTATTTTTGATTCGTTTACCAAATAATAAACGGAAGACATTACTCAAACATGAACCACGAAAGATAACTCTTAAATATGAAACAAATGTTACTTTGATTTCCTTTTCGTTCTGTTTCTAGTTATTTTGATTAGGATTGGTTTTGTCTACTAAGCATTGGTGTGGTTTGGAATTTATGGAGAGTACTAAAGCAAAATATGAGGCACCTACTCCCGCGTATATGACTTCCGTTGCGGCATGTGTTGCTATTGTCAAGGAAAGTGCGCATCGTGTTCTCTTTATATTAGCAGCAACATTTAACCTTTTCGATAATTAACTGAGACCTAGTAATGCAATGAAGCAGGCGTTACCAAACCCTTAACTTGTGTAACGACCTTAATCTGGATGGACTTGACAACCAGCATTATAGCCCAGTAGAAACAAACCTGCTCGGACAACAACAACAAAAAAAGTTTGATATTTCAGTTTAGTGACCTTTTCCTATATTAATTGTCAAACTGTTCAGTACAGTTAGGTGCAGTCCTAACCTTACATAAAGTGCACTTCAAGTTAACTTTATGACTGCTTTCAAGTGTATTTGACGACAACAGAGTAAACTTGGAATCAAGTTTATTAGTAATGTGCACTTCAAGTTTAGTTTACTTTCTATATACATGTACATTACTATATTTTTCTATTAAAACAATGTTTTTATACAAAATATGCCATTGTACATAAGACAATTATTTCTATCGTGTTATACGAAACTGGATAATTGTAATAAACAAACGTGAAAAGTAAACTTGGTGCCACGTGATAGTACTCTTGAGGACGGAATTACTTTAAAGTAATCTTGATATCAAGTGCACTTGACTAAACTTTATGACTGGTTTTCAGGACGAAAAACTAAAGTTGAAGTGCACTTGAATGTAAGGTTAGGACTGCACCTAACTGTAAATGGAACATTAAAACATTACTGCCAATTAATGCAAACCTGTTGCATGTATATAATTGGACTAGGAATTAAATAACAACATGAATTTAAAAGTACTAATGACAATGACGCGGAGTCATATACGTTACTTTTACTACGAACCAGCCACGTTGTCGGAATATGTTTTAAGTAATGATTGTTTGATAACATCTCATATTAGTAAATTAAAAATGAACCTTAAGGACAGTCATCTTTCTGCATTCGATTACCGGGATATACCAGCAGAACTACATTGAGTACACAGCGATTAAGTATTAGTGCCAGTAGAAAAAGATAGAATACACAGCAAATACGTATTGATATCTGCAGACAAAGCTTCAAATAAAATTGTATCTGTGTGAAAGGCGCACTATTACAATTACCTTTTAGATGAACTTGGTATAAATACAGAGGCTGGTAATCTTACGTTTACTCGCTTTCCACTCTCTATGGATGAAGGCATTGAAAACAATAAACAATAAATCGGTATTGAGTGCATACTGTATATTATGTACACAAAAGAAAGTGAGTTTAAGCTGCCTTATTTATATTTAGTTCCTAAGCGTCATAAAAATCCATGCAAACAAAGAAACATTGCAGTATCTCGTAAACGCCTCACCGAACCTTTATCTTTCCTCTTTGCCAAATCATCTGCGGTTAAGGAGAAGCTTCAGAAGTACTCGGATATTATCTACTCGAGAAGTGGTGTTCATCAGCTTTGGAAATTAAAAAAAGACTCCATATAACTTTTAAAAACATAAAGATTCAGATTTTGTGAACTGAGAAATATATAAAGTCATGACTTTCTACTTTGTCAACTGTGAAATGTATTAAGTATTCAAATTCACTTGTTTTGCTTTGACAATTCTGAGTGGTCCACACTTTGGCGTTCAGACATGTATAACCACGATATACCGTCCTCAAATGTATTACTACATTGTACATATTCTTTGCCTACATTACCTCTGACTCCATCTATCTAAAAACACTGTGTATAACACCTCAGTCCTGTGTTCTCAACGTCCATCTTAAATCTCGTATCAAGAACGATTTGCAGTTTCTAATTCTGCCATTCAAATGCCCAATTATTACAATCACGTTGAACCTACAAAACTGACAACGTACATGACGCTCCACTTTACTTGTAAGAAATATTACTTTGACAGCCTAGTAAAAGAATTAGGATTAAATTCAGCTCCAGGAAATCCTACTTATACTCTCACGAACTTTTCGGTTTCGGAAGTACTCGAGAATCATAAATCTGTCCTCAATACGTTTGGTATTGACTCAAATAAATTAAATTTTGAACTTCCATATTTTTACTGCATTCCAAAAATGCACAAAAATCCTTACAAACAACGCTTTATCGCTGGTTCCTTGAAGTGTTCCACAAAATCTGTATCGATGCTACTCACAAAAATATTATCAGAAATTAAATCTGGCCTTTATAGATATTGCGAAACAGTATATTCCAGAAGTGGAATTAATCCAATGTGGATCCTTAAAAATTCCAAAGAGTTGTTAGAACATCTAAAATCAAAAAGTTTTACTAAAATTCACTCTATCAAGTCTTTTGACTTTTCGACTCTTTACACAGCGATCCCTCATCAGAAATTAAAAGACAGATTAGCGGAAATTATTCAAAATGCATTTACTAGTAAAAACGGAAGCCGCAAATTCAAATATATAGTAATAGGCCACGATAAAACTTACTTTGTTAGGGAAAATTCTGATTCCAAAAATAAATACACTGAAACAGCTGTCATCCAGATGTTGAACTTTCTTATCGATAACATTTTTGTGGTGTTTGGAGGTAAGGTTTTTCAACAAATTGTCGGCATTCCAATGGGCACTAACTGTGCTCCGCTTCTGGCTGACATATCCCTTTACTCATACTAAGCTGAATTCATTCAGTCTTTGCTTTCGCAAGGATAAAAACAATTGGCTCTTGGCTTCAATTTTACTTAAACATATATAGATGACTTGCTTTCAATTAATAATCCTTCATTCGCTGATTACCTTAGCATCATCTATCCAAGTGAACTTGAGGTCAAAGAAACCACAGAAAGTAGTAATTCTACTTCGTATTTAGATATTATGTTGTCTTTCGACATTAATGGTCAATTGAACACCTCACTCTATGACAAACGTGACGATTTCAATTTCGCTATCACAAACTTTCCTTTCATAAGTAGCAACATTCCATCATCGCCCGCATACGGCGTATTCATATCTCAGTTAATACTTATTCCAGAGCATGTTCAAATTACAGTGACTTTGTTCTGAGGGCTAGACGACTTTCAGTTAAGCTGCTCAACCAGGGTTATATATGTGCTAGACTAGCAACGTCACTGAAGAAATTCTATGGTCGTTACGAGACTCTTATTACTCCATATGATATCTCGTTATCCAGAGATTTAAATGATATTCTGGACTGAGACCGATTCCGATCATTTTACATAAATTTGACACCTTCTATAGTAGAAGGTTACCTACTTCGACTTCTCCATATATAAATACATATGGAATTTTCACGATCTGACTCTTTCTACTGGGTATATGTGACGGGTGTTGCTAGCAAGCAGGAGATGCTCACTCTCCCCGGGCATCTGATCTCACTCCATCACAGGGGTTCACATATGCTCTTCAAGTAGACATATTTTGTTGTTTTCCATTTGTTTTTCATTTTCACTGATTTTGTATGTCCTCTGGTTTTATGATTTTTGGACTTGAGCGTTGGATTTATCCATCATCTTTACGTTGCAACATGCTTTCTAGCATGTTGTTTCATCTCGCCGCGCAGAGGCAAAACTGCCTGTTAAGCTGTTTATAATTCGATGTCATGTCACTCGCGCGTGAATCAATTTGTGACTAATAACTTAATCATAAAATTTTGAGAATATGAAGATAATTCTTATGGCAGTGCAATAAATATCAATTCATTTTGGAAGAATTTTAAACATATCGCAATTCTAAAGAGAAAAAAAAAGATATTTGTGTTACAGTGAATTCGAATGGGGATAAACGTATTGTGTTTGATTATTTCAGATAGGTATACTGTGGTTAAACCGTTGTTGAAAAGCCCTTTTTCCTGGCTCCGCAAGCATCGCTAGGAAAACCGTTTCCCACCGGCAGTGAAGTTATGATCTGAAATTTGTCACACATGGCTCGGTTTCGAGGTGGGGGATATCACATCCTCGACACCAGCGGACGTCCATGTAAGTGCATATGTGATATATGTAGTACATTTAGACCGTACGGCGACTTTGCCTAGCCTACATCATAACTTCACTTCCGGTGTCTGCTAAGCATGCCGTAATATATGTACAGGTACGTCATTGGAACAACCTTTTTCAGGGTTGTCTACGTGGCGTGACGTTATGTGCGGCATGCTTTGTAGGCTAGGCGAAGCCGCCGTACGGTCTAAATTTACTACATATATCGCATATGCACCTACATGGACGTCCACTGGTGTCGAGGATGTGGAACCGAGCCACGTGCACTCAATTTCAGATCATACAGATGTAGTTCACGAAATATTTCTTAAATTGAATCGAAGGTAAACCTTGTGATATATAGAAATACTTTGTAATTGAAAATTTTAAAATACTGATTTTAATTATTAAAGTATAATTTTACATTACTGTGATGCCACATTTTGTCACCATCATATAGGGTATTCATATAAATGTGTCACATATTTCCAGAAGCGAGTCGGTAAAATTATTTGACAAGTCAGCAAAATAGCTACCATGTGGATATAATATCATGCATGTTAACGTATCGTCAGAAAAATAAACATGAATTTCTAACAATGTGACATGAAACGACCATTAATGACCTTTTTTATTTAACAAATAAGGCATCAGTACCTGAAAGTAGGGCGGTAGTCATCTGCAGTTTATACATCACTCGTGTGCAGTGTTTATATGTTTTTAAATCCTGCCTATTTGTTCATGGCGTTCAAGATTCCTGTGAATGGTATTTATGTGTCTACATGTGATATACTAGAATTTTTTAAGACTACGTATTTTTTTCCTTTATGGTGCCAATCTACTGGGCAACACGTTTATATCACAAGGGATAAACAGGTTTGGAGTCCATATAACTGTTACCGAAAACAATAGCATGTATTTAAAGGTCATGGGAAACTTAAATTATACAAATTTATGTTTTTACTTAAATAAAATATATACGCTTTAAATAACATCTTCATATTTTTTGCTTTTGAAAATAATTACTCGAGATATTGATATTTGAATATAAATGTAAATGTGGGTTGCTTCAGCAAGTCTCGCGGATTTTAGTGACTGTGGTCGTTATGACGTTTTATCAGGTCAATTACTATATGAGCTGTATTTACAACCTGTATGTTACACGGAGAAATATCGTGTGTGACCTAATGTGGCTTTTTATTTCTGTAGGGGCATTTAACTCTGTATTCACTCTTAATTACTGACTTATAAATGCAATTATGCCTATATGATACAATAGAAAAATCTGTTTATTGTTTTAAACGAAAAGGTCAATTATTAATTTTTCCAAGTACTACTAATTTTTTTACAATAAAAATTCATGTTTCCCATGATCTTAAATTCTTTGTTATGAAATAAAGTACATATAAAAATATCTTTAATTTGAAACGCAACATTTTTTTTTTTATGGTTTCGTTGCCACTCAATGGAATATCAAATTTTCTTTAAAGTACAGAAGCCTGTGTTTATTATACCGTATCACAACGAAAACAGATATTTTGAGGACAGATCAATGAACAGTACATCGGTGATCTGGTGGTTTTAATGTAACAATGTCAATCCTGTGTTTGACCTCGCCATTGAAATTTGGGTTGATAGTAAAAGTGTCAGATGACTTATAGTCATATAATTTTATTTTCTGAAACACATTATTTTTACCATTCATTTTGATTTATTTATAATGACACAGTTAAACCTGTTTTCAATGACCACTAAATGATGTTAAGTGGCCTCTAAATGGTGGTAAAGACCACTTAAGACCGTAATTTTCTTAATACAGGTTTATTCAGAGTAGATCGTAAGTCAAGTCGTAAGGAACAAAGAAAGGTGGTTACTGAGAATAGATAATTGCTTTGTACAGTGGTCTTGAAAGCAGGCTTCCCTGTATAGATGTTTTGATAGTTGTAGACTAGATTACTTTGTTTGCCTTAATTCGTTTGTTTGGTGCTTTTTCTATATTTGTTCAATATTCATATGGATATCTAACTCTTTTTCTATATTGTGCTAGACTAGCAACGTCATTGAGGAAGTTCTACGGTCGTTACGAGACTCTTATTACTCCATATGATATCTCGTTATCCAGACTTTTAAATGATATTCTGGACTGAGACCGATTCCGATCATTTTACACAGATTTGACACCTTCTGTACTAGAAGGTTACCTACTTTGACCTCTCGATTTATACATACATATGCAATTTACACGATTTGACTCTTTCTACTGGGTATATGTGACGGGTGTTGCTAGCAAGCAGGAGATGTTCACTCTCCCCGGGCACCTGATCTCACTCCATCACAGGGGTTCACATATGCTCTTCAAGTAGACATATTTTGTTATTTTCCACTTGTTTTTCATTTTCACTGATTTTGTATGTCCTCTGGTTTCATGATTGTTAGACTTATGGTTTGGATTTATCTATCATCTTTAAATTAAGCATTTATGTACAATCTTTAATGTATTCTATACATACCCATGCATTTAACTTTGTAGTGATATTCTTTTTGTTTGCAGAATTGTTACTATAGTCCGTCTCTGATATCTTGAATGCCCGGGCTATCTCGACGTAAAACATCGATCTCAATTAATTTGTCAGTTGCATGATGAAATTTACCCCGGATTGTCGGAGTCAAATACTATGCTTATTACAAATGTTCAGATCCCGAAACTCTGATTTACTTTCATCAAAGTTGCTTTTATATGGACACATTTGCCTGTGAATTGCGTTCGTTGTTTCAGTACGAGTATGGCGAAACCGAATGTCTATCTTAACACATACGGCAGAACTTGCATAAAACCATTGTCTTTTTGTTTATAAGTATCGTTATCATATTATTGATATGAAAATAAAAAGGAAATTAAATTTAGTACAAATTAATTACAATTACAAATGAAATAAAAATACTAATCGTGACATTTTACCATTTTAATAGATTTTACACATCTTATTCAGAAATATTATCTAAATTCGGAATTATGACTTTTCAACAATACGTATCCAGTAGAATTTCTCATCCCAATTTCTACGGTGCTCTAGTGTACAAACTAAGGAAGGTTTAATGTTCCGATAATTTCATATCCAGTAGTTCTCAAATAATTCAACGCCTTCGACAGTATAACCTCGGTGTTATCGCAAAGATCATAGATCTTGTATTGGGTCCCCCTAGAGTCTTATACAGACTTTTACTTGAGCGTTGCACGCTGACTAACAAGGCAGTGGGAACTTTATGACGGACCGTGTCCAAACCTTTTCAGAGAAGACAAGGTCCTGACCCTCGTCTCCCCTGACTGTAAGTTGGAACAGATCAAGCACGGTTTTCTTATGTTGATTTTATGGAAAGCCAAAGGGTTCAATATTCTATCTGTGTAGTTATGTATTTGTTGTCGTGAAATGCGTTATTGGGTCATTGTAAATATTAAAATGTTAAAATGCTGAGCACACGCGATTGCGTTAACGCAGGTTTCCACGTGAACTTAATTTCGAGACCGCGTGAACGCGCTTGATTGCCGCATGAACGTGTTTGACAGCCACGCTCGCTTGCGTACAACTTAAGACTTGTATTAACATGTTCATATAGAAGATTTTGAAGGAAAATCGATATATGCATTGTATATTCAAATATAAAAAAATTAATGCGTAAGTAAAATATTTAGAATTAAGTAAAACCCATCCAAGTTTAGGAATGAATTTTAAAAATATTGAACGCAATTTCCGAACATTGACTTGAATGAAATTCATTCTTCTTTTAGGATACTACTACTACTACTACTACTTCTACTACTACTACTACTAATAATAATAATAATAATAATGAATTGAAAATTAATAAATATAATAATAATGATGATAATTATTATTTTCATATAGAAAATAGCTTAATCAAAAATAATAATAATGAATACCTAAATAAGAAATACATGTAAATACATAAATAAATTAGTTATAAATGAATAACCAAATAAGAAATAAAAACATAAATAAACTAATGAAAAATAAGTAAATAAATGAAATTAAAATGTAATAATTCTAGTATAAACTGATGAATTTTTTTTCATAAATACCTAATTGCATGTCTATGCGATAATTTCCTTTGTTGTATTACATATAAAATGCTTAATGTAGGGTTTCATTTTAACATTACATTTAATACACGTTTTTATGGCGACATTCGCGGTAATTTAATTAGATCCATTTAATTTTCTCAATTCGTATTGCATAGAGAATTACAAATATACATGTAGACATGTGAACGTGCGACTGGACCGAAGTCACGCGGGAATAAATCGCGTTAACGCGAATTCCCTCCCGCGTTAACGCGAGGAGCGCATGCGCGTCCGGTCGAGCAGTCCTAGCACGTGTGCTAAAGCAGTCCTCGTGACCGCTTTTTGCGTTAACGTGCATGTTATATTAGGACTGCACCCATCTCTATGTGAAAATTTACAAAGTCTTCCTCATGGTCTTCTTGTTATTGAGCTAAAAAAATAGTAGGATCTCTTTATGATAAGAACACTGTCACTGTCAATGTCATCAAGGGGGCTTATTTGCTACTTTGCAAACCAATGAGCTTGTTTTGAGAGGAGCAAAAGAAATCATTTTCATACTGTCTCAACTGCATGAGATGGCATCCGATGATGATAAAATTTGTTATATATTTGAATTTCAAATTCTAAGAGCTTACGAAGACCTGCGAGAATCTGGAGCTGTGAGATTTCCAAACAAGTCGATGCTTCGTGATTACACAAAATACATTCACAACCATACAGTGGTTTTCAAGTACAAGCTTTTGAGATAAAATAAAAAGAGTTGAATTTTTATCGCCCTTTAATAAATAATGATTGTTTGTTAAATAAAACTTTACCCCATGCTCTTAACTATTAAATTGTTTTCATAACTCCGACTTTGGTTTTTGAATATAGTTAGAAAAGGGGGCTTTTAATACAATCATTAAAACAATTTCATGAATTGAAGGAACTGTCTGCTGGTCTACCCGATGAAAAGAAATATGTCACGCTCCTGCATGATGAGATGTCTGTGAAAGCTGACCTCGTATATGATAAGAGATTTGGAGATCTTATTGGATTCACAAGTCCAAATACCTGGTCGTTTAATACGGCAAATAAGAGATGGCTTTCTTTTATTCTTATTCTATAGTAGATACACATTTTATTACTATTGTTTAAAATTTGTTAAGATTCTGGGATTCTGGTTGATTTAAACAAGACTTATGACTCAAAATACATCATGTGATATCTAACGACCGGAAGATGATATAATGATGGGGTCATTATTTTTAATGACCAGCAAATATGACCGATCTAGTAATCTAATATGGCGATCATCACACACCTCAACATTTATAACTCTGCCACAGATAGCAGGCCTGCAGATGACATTCTCGATATACATGGAGAATTTTGGTATAATAACAGAATTGATTTTTATTATGAGGCCTTGATGAAAATCTACAGCGTAGGTCAGGTCAAACCACCAAGAGTGCCAGGTTTCCGGTCATCAGTTTACGTTATTGACCCCATGAGAAGTAATTAATTGTATGATACATGTACAGTGTATTAAATATTGAATTTAGATAATTTTATAAAAGCAAGTTTATAAATGATTGCAGGATGAAACTGAAAGAATTGCAACGCATATTCTGGTTTTTTATGATTGTTGGAATTAATTCCCACATCAAGATGGCAATTGGACATTTCCCCACGCGCACGTTAACTGCCGATGTACTATACCCATCGATGTGGTCAGCAGTTTCTTACAGTAAAGAGAATAGGCTAAAGTTAATTTCCGGTATTTACATTTAATCTTCTAAATTTTAAAATGTGTGTCCTTTGATTGTGCTGCTTTTGCGGTGAGTGGGAAGGTGGGCGCCCGTAAAACGGTTAACCACACCAATCGAATGACGTTTGCTTCTTCAATTGACCGTACTTAGTCGGTATCGTAACGACAGCACAATCGAATATTTTTGTAATGTCGTTTTTCTTTGTATAGTCTACTATTATCATGTTTTGTGTGCATATCCTTGGTGCTTTTTGTCATACAGCCCAGATGTCTACAATTTTCCCTTCTAAGTTAAATTAAAATGATTTTTGTTTCTACAATTTGAAACATTATACACTAGATAAAAGGACAACTTACGTTTTAATACTTGTTATATTTGCTTACAATTTATGAAAAATACATATGCAAATAAATCATTGATGATCATCATAAGTGCACAATTTAATTTATTCTGAGGTTATATCATCAACAAGTGATAAAACTTCATGTAATCAACGTTTGTACAGACTACACCGGAAAGAAAATGAGCCAGTTGTCTATAAGACTGAAAATATTTTTGCTGAGGATCAAAGAAATTTATATTTTATTTCTGATCTACCTCACCTACAGAAAATCATGAGAAATTAGAGCAGTCCTTAAAGGACAAATAATTCCCCCACCTCCCCCCCCCCCTCCGACAGCAAAGTTGAAGCATGCAATAATTCATTCCAAGATATATCACTGGTATAAGTTTTAATGGATGTCTCACTTACAAGCATATTTTGAGGTATAATCAATGAAAACAAGTCTTATCCATTGCGTCTATTATAACCTTGACCTTTGACCTATGACCTTGATTCAAGGTCATGACACACCCTTGGACCCCAAGCAACAATTCTGTGAAATACCATTGAAATCTGTGCACATGGTGAGAAGTTATGGCCCGGAAAATTTTCCTTATTGTGTCTATTATGACCTTGACCTTTGACTTATGACCTTGGTTCAAGGTCATGACACACTGTTGGATCCTAAACAACAATTCTGTGAAATATTTCTGAAATTCATGTACAGGGTGAGAAGTTATGGCCCGGACAAGGTTTTACTTATTGTGTCTATTATGAACTTGACCTTTGACCTTGGTTTTATGTCATGACACACACTTGGATCCTAAGCCACAATTCTGTGAAATATTATTGAAATCTGTGGACAAGGGAAAAGTTATGACCTGGACAAGGTTTAATTTATTGTGTCTATTATGACCTTGACCTTTGACCTATGACTTTGTTTTAAGGTCATGACACATTTTCGACCCTTAGCAAAAATTCTTTGAAATATTATTGAAATCTGTGCACAGGGTGAGAATTTATGACCCGTACAAATTGTACTTATTGTGTCTATTATGATCTTGACCTTTGACCTATGACCTTGTTTCAAGGTCATGACATATTGTTGGATCCTAAGCAATAATTTTGTGAATAATTACTGAAATTCATGCACAGGGGAAGAAGTTATGGCCCGGACAAGGTTTTACTTATTGTGTCTATTATGATCTTGATCTTTGACCTTGGTTTTATGTCATGACACACCCTTAGATCCTAAGCAACAATTCTGTGAAATATTATTGAAATCTGAGAACAGGGGAGGAAGCTATGGCCCGGACAAGGTTTTATTTATTGTGTCTATTATGACCTTGACCTTTGACCTATGACTTTGTTTTAAGGTTATGACACATTTTTGGATCCTAAGCAAAATTTGTGTGTAATATTATTGAAATCCGTGCACAGGGGAAGAAGTTATAGCCCGGACAAAGTTTTGCTTATTGTGTCTGTTATGACCTTGACATTTGACCTATGACCTTGGTTCAAGATCATGACACACCCTTGGACCCTAAGCAAAAATTATGTCAAATATTATTGAAATCCGTACACAGAGTGAGAAATTATGTCCCGGACAAAGTTTGGTGGACAGACACACAGACAGGGTGATTCCTAAATACCCCCCAACCTTTGTTTGCTGGGGGGTATAGTAATGTGCATAAATTGAAGCATGGAGGAACACGTTATCTTTGGGTATGTAATTAGTATTCTCAACCATAATTGAATTTGAAGCTGCATAATTATATTCAAATCTGAAAATGATATAATGGATTATGTTTTCTTAAACTGAATACTTTGTTTCTTTTTGACAATAATATATTTTATGGGAACATGTGCATAAGGTTTACACAGACGATACCAACAGAGAGTTATATAGAACTAAGCTGTCTTATTGTCATTTTTATTTGAGAGCAACATCAAAAATGAGTAAACGTCTTGCAGCTCGGGTACATATCTCAATTTTCATCTCTTTGTATCTTTGATTGTTACTTTAATTACAAAGCTTATTTTTATACCTCCTGTTAATTTCCTGTAATCTGATTGGTCAATCAATCGTGTGACATTTTTCAATGTCACACGGTTTTTATATAGGATATATAGAGAGGGTGACATTCATAGGAAATATCACATGCGCAAAATTGATGCGCGTACGGTTCATAGACCGAGAAAAGTATGGCGGATTTTTAGTAAAATGACGTTAGAACAGATGTCTTAGAACAACGTTGTAACGTCAATGTGCATTGGACGTCGCGTTTACGCCGTAATAACAATTCAATGTTAATGGAATTCTCCTGCTGATCAATGATCAACAATCGTTGTTGGGAACTCGCGATTACAGGTTTATTCTGTAGTTACGTTATTAATCAGTATATCACAAGACGATACGCACACCACATTTCAATGAAGGTAAGACAAATTATTAAATTATCTTAAATTAATACTTGCACTTAATTGTTGTTTATTCTATATATTGTATGACATTCGGTATAATAAAAGGAATATTACATTTTTGACAGGTTGACATGGCATATTGTCACCCAGAGAAAACATTGTCGACCGAGGCGACAATATGCCATGTCAACCTGTCAAAAATGTAATAGTATTCATAATATTGTTTCTCTGCATATCACAGGTTATGTGCAATACATTTGCTAAGGTTATGAGACCTATTATGGACCTGAAATGGCAGAAACAGCAAAGTTTTTTATTTTCATTTTGTTGATCGATTTTTTTATTGCATGAATGTTGGATCTCTTCAGGAGGCTACACATATCAAGAAACCAGAAACAGCTCCATACAAGTCTGCAAATGATCCAAATTTTCAGGTATCAGCTTCTGTTTGAATTCACCAAATTAATAATATGTTTACAACTACCTTAGCTTTTCAAATAACGCCTAAACTAAACGGCTAAAGGAAACACTGCTAGTAGAAATGAGAAGCGACCGTTGTAATTAACCACAACTCACTGCAGAAAATAAGAAGACATTGATTGCAACCGTATGATTTATGGAACTTGATGCAATTAAATTTTAGAAAAATATCTTTCATAGAAATACATGTTCAGTAAGTCTAGAGAGCTTTGAGTTGTCATGCAATAAGTTTGTAACAAATATTAACATTATTACATTGACATCAAAATAATTTTAGATGCATGTTGAATCTAACCATATATCATAAATGTCAATATTTGAATAACATATTTCATGAACTGTGATTTGAAATATTTAATAGCAAGACTGTTAACATGAACTAAAACACAATTATTGCATTGAATATGTTGTACATATACAATGTAAACATTTTATCCACTTGGATATTTGTATTCAAATAAATAAATTGCATTCATACTGAATATTTCTTTTAACTTTCAATAGTCTTTCGCAGAGCCTTCTGTCGTTTTTCAGAGTTTGGTTTTGTAAAAAAAAAAGTTCCATTTTTTGTCGACAAACACTGTTGCATCTTACATGAAAGAAGAAACTTACCATGTAATAAGTAAGGTCTCCTGTAAATTTGAACCTGAATTTTCCTCACTAAAGTAGGATAACATATATAAATCATTCAGTAATTCTTCATCTTCACAGGCCATGGATAAAATACTCTTAAGACAAGGGAATTCGTTTGCAACAGAACTGTTTATAAGTCCCTTATATTTTAATTCCAGTAAATTAAAAAAAAATTAATTATTGCCCTTTGTGGTACAATAAGTCCTGCTCCTGACAGGGTATTGATTAATTTTGTCTGGCTATCCTCGGTGTTTTCTAAGCATGACTTTTCTGTCAGTTTGTCTAAAGTTTTGATACATATCACTTCTTCTTTCAGCTTTCTTTTGGATCTAAAAATTATAAAACTTACAACATATGAAATGATATCAATTTCTTCTGCGGTTAAAATATTGCACTTCCTATTTTCATCCTTTATTGCACTGGACTTTATTGAGATCATTTCCCTGGCATAAAATGTAGCCAAAGGTTTTGATAATTGGGTCTCAAGCTTTGATACAAGTTTTGGCAATATCCTGTGAAACAAACTCCATGCCCTTTCTTTTGTGGCAGTTGAGAATATCTCGCCCTCTGGTTCGTTAAAGTTTACTTCATGCATATTTTTAGCTAGCCATGAAGCTGACAATGAAAATGTGAACATCACTCCGCCATCAGTAAAATATTGTTCTTGAATTGATTAAGCTGCTTGAGGTTTATGGTAAAAACAGGTCAGATGAATGCAATAAATAGATTGTCATTTTGATTACTAGTCTCCTGCTGTTTGTCGTTGTCTGTCAGTTTGTCCGTCTGTGTGTCCTGATGGTTTCCAGATGACAACTTGATTTAGGATGGACCAATACCGATGAAACTTCACAAAGTCATAGATCGTGTAAAGTGCTTGCATGCATTGTGTTTGGAGTCAAACGGTCAAATATGTATGTCGCTGTTGCTAAAAATAGGTTTTTGGGGTTTCAAGTGCATAAACAGTTGGGGATGATCCATTTAAAGATGGTAGTGGTAACAGGCTCGCTAGTGTTAATTTCCTATGTGTTGTTGCAGCCAATTAAGACTGTCGCCTCTCACACATGATGACGGCAGGAGACGAGTGTTGCATGAAACACCGATTGTAAGCTTGTTGAATCAGCATCTAAAATTTCAAGACTATATAAAGTATATTGCTCAGCTTCTGAGTAAACTTTGTATAGACCTTCCACTTTAACTGCGGGACTAAAGTTTGGGGTGGCAAAATCATCACTGTTTCCGCAAAATTACGTAATGTAAAATGCGTAAGTAAGTGGTGTCACATGGCTATGGCACTAATAATGTGTAGCATAGTGGGCATTCACAGACCCCTGAAATTCAGAGGTTAAACCAGGTGCCCGGAAAGTTTGGCTAGCCATGTCCCCCCGTGAATGCCCTTGCATACAGACGAAACATATATAATTCAGCACTATACATACATGAGTGTGAACCCAAACACTGTGTAGAAAGTGTCGCAGCCACATACCACCAGGAAAAAGGATCAATATCTTATTATGACGTAACTATAATTACGTAACTACTTGCCACCCTTAAAGTGCTATTAGAATGATTGCAATTCTTCTATATTATGTGCCTATCTACATAAAAGAGTCGCACACAAAATATGCTCATGCGTGACACCGATCTCAAGATATGTACAATAAGCAATAAAGTTCGATAGCTTTTTTCAGTAGTTAATCGCCATAATATGTCACGTCAGAAGTTGAACAGGTGCTTTTTCCCCCTGATCTTTCGTTATTACGTTAAACTTTGAATTGTGACGTCATACTAAATGACGTTAAAAGTTGTACAAAGTTTCTGTAACAAGTTAAACCGGAAGTCTTTAATTTTGTTCGTGATACTTAGCAAATCGGTATTTTAAAACATCTCCCAGAGAAACACTGAAGCAGAAAAAGTTGTAATTTCTATCAATGGAGGAATAATTCAATTAGTATTACATGAAAACGCAAAATTCTCCAGCATTCTAATAGCACTTTAACCTCAGTCCACAGATGACCTTAGAAGGTCTATAAGAAGAAGAACATAGGTTATTAATCAAATAAATAAGGTTCAGAATCAAGTCTCACCATTTTGGGATTTATCTATTCTTTCATTGATTCAAGGATCAATGGGTGAATTAAAATTTTTTGGATGACCGGGGTTCGATTCCCGCTCTGGTCATGCCGGTGTCCTGTTTTTCGGATGAGACAGTAAAAGCCTAGGCCCCGTGTCGTGGTATGCATGGCACGTTAAAGATCCCTCACTGCTTCGGGTGGGTCCGTTGCAAAGGTCAAAATTTGTATGCCCCGCATCAGGCAGATGCCGTTACCATATACGTGAAATATTCGTGGTGTGACGTTAAACAAAATCAACCAATCAATCAATCGTAAAAATAATTTCATCATTCACTTCTGAAGTGACAGCGGGCCTCATTTCAATTTTCCATTCAGTGTTTAATCAGTATCACAGAGTAGCTAATAGAAAAGAAAAAGTATATTAGCAAAGCAGTGATGTTACGGTTTCTGTTATTCATAGTTGTGGTCTGTCTGTCCGTTTGCATAAATGTATATAAAATAAAAATAAAATACAATTTTTTTGTTTTATACATGTGATAGTTTTCTTACAAATGAATTTGTAGTTTTGCTAATTTACATGAAAACAAAGACCTTTCCTTTACTTCATATAACCCCTAATTCATGGCAGATACAGGTATAATAAAGGCCCATGCAGCTAAATAGGTGGAGCCTATGCCTGTAGTTTGCAGCTTATGCGACACGGCTGATACTTCTCTAGTCCATAGGCGTAGAACTAAATGATGCATGATGTCGCTGCCGATAACAAGAACGTGGATTTTAGATTATTTAACCCGTAGCATAGCTATACTGCAGTAGGATCCCTTTCAAGACATATTCAAATAAATAATAAAAACGACAAAAACATTAGAAAATGAAAAATAACATACCTCAACCAAAGAATTGGTTTCTTCCGCCATATTTGTTTACGACGGTTACATTTACTGTCTATTTTGATCTATGTACGCCGGTGAGGGCGCTGTGATTTAATCGAGTTTATAGAATCTACAGCGTGACGCCACGAGTCGGCAGTCCCTTTATTTATACGGCTATGAATCGATGTATACTTAACTATTAAGAGAGAAAGAACCCTGTTGATCTTGGGGTCAAAAAGTGAAAGATCAAGGTCACACCTGATGAAGAATGACTGTAATTATTGGTTTTCGGATGCACTTTTCAACATTTTAAATCAGATGTACGTATATACCTACTTATCGAAAGAGGGAGAAGCCTGATAGAAAATGCTGAAACTATTGGTTTCCAGGTGAATCTCTTATATTAATATATATTATTAAATGCTCATCAGAATTTGATCATATTTAACATATTTTACAGGTCGATTTCTTTTGAACACAAGTGATATAAAATCTTATTAAAAGGGAGGAATGTCTATAGATTTGAGGGTCAATAAGCCAAAATGCAATACTACATTACTGGTAATATGTATAGGAGTTATTGTGGCCCATGAAATCTGTGATTTAGGAAGGTTTGTTGCTGCTATAAATTAAGCCCATGTAGGGACATATGTTTTACAAACATGCTGTAGGGTTTTTTTTTCCTTTTCATTTCACTTTTAATCACTGAGTGCACATAAAAGGCATTTTCTTTAATGTTTTAGAATGTGATTGATATGATTAATAGTAGATATATCAACAATTCTGTTAGATTTGAACCTAATCCGGAGTACTTTGAAATCTTACCACATGTTCCACATATTTCTTAAGGAGGATGTCCATTGAATCATGGTGTTGCTTTTTCACAGATATATTGGTTATTAAATTTTTGTCAAGTAGTTTTTACAGACTGACTTTTTTTGCTATTTTTACTCAAACTAAAACTTTAATTATTGCTATAAATCTAGTTTTAGCCAAAGAAATTCCCGGTTTTTTTATAAATCTTATTCAGTACTTAAGTGATAACAAATTCTCCCTTTCTTTCATACTCCCTTCGCTTCTTTCCTCCTCTTATTATTCATCATTTCCATTTCTTCTTTCCTTTTTCAGTATTTCTTTCAAATGAGAAAGAACCCCCACATTGAGGTATAAAAATATTAATTATGAATAATTACCGACCTGGTGACATAATCGTAATACTGGTTTATTCCCTCTGTTGGTTGAAGATTGCTAGGGTGACTTTTCCTTGAAAGGTTTCATTATATGGTATATACGAGAGCAAGGAAAACTAACGGGTCTCGTTAAATAATATATAAGAGGGCAAGAGAATTGGAACTGGTAAAAGCAAGGTCACGACAAAAGAGTGTAACGGGAAGGATGTCTTATGTTGTGAATGAAAGGGCAAGGAAAATGGAACGGATCTTGTTATGTGTATTACGAATCTCTTTCTGTGGTGAGATTGTCTATTTGTTTGGTAAATGAGAAATCGAATAAAGGGTATTGGCCTCGGTAATAGGAAGGGTCTCTTATGTGGTGAAATGGTTGTAGCTTATTGTCAATAATGCGAAAACCTCTTATGTGGTGAATGTTAAGGCAAAGGAATGGGATCCAGTTATTTGGTAAATGAAAGAAAACGGAAATGGAAAAGGTTTCGAATGTTGGAGAAAGAATAAGGAAGGATATGAGAATTGTCTCCCTGTGTAATAAATGAGAAGTCAAATGACTAGGAACGGTCACGGTAATAGAACTTTAAAGAAATAGAGTAGGGTGTCATTATGTGGTAAACGAACGGACAAGGGAAATGTTCCGAACCTCTTTTTTCTCGCATAGGTGTGGTGCTCGTTTTGTGGTAAACGAAAGGGCACGGTAATCGGAATGGTGTTGTTATATGATAAATGAGCGGGTACAGAATAGGAATGGTGTCGATATGTGGTGAGTTAGAGGGCATGGTAATCGGAATGGTGTTTTTATGGTGAATAAGAGAACAAGGTAATCGGAATGGTGTTTTGTGGTGAATAAGAGGACAGGGTAATCGGAATGGTATTGTGGTGAATGAAAGGGCACGGTAATCGGAATGGTGTCGTTATGTGGCAAAATAAAAAGGCATGGTAATCAGAATGGTGTTGTTATGTGGTAAATTAGAGGGCACGGTATCGGAATGCTGTCGTTATGTTGTAAATGCGAGGGCACAGTAATCGGAATGGTGTCCGTGTGGTAGATGAGAGAGCAAGGTAATCAGAATGGAGTATTTGTGGTGAATGAAAGGGCACGGTAATCAGAATGGCGTATTTGTGGTAAATGAGAGGGCACGGTACTCGGAATGGTGTCGTCATGTGGTGAATGAGAGGGCACGGTAATCGGAATGGTGTATTTATGGTGAATGAGAGGGCATGGTAATCGGAATGGTGCCGTTATGTGGTGAATGAGAGGGCATGGTAATCGGAATGGTGTCGTTATGTGGTAAATGAGAGGTAAGTGGTAGGGAGCAATCTTTGAAATGGAAAAAAATCTCGTAATCTTGCGAATGAGAAGACACGAAGGGGATGGTGTGGATTAAGGTATGTTGTGTATGCAAAGAACGACTGACGATAACTAAATATATAGCTGCGTCACATATGCAAAAATTAACAACATACTTTGAAAGATTCTCTTTTAAAACATTTCATTTCATCTTAATTGCTCTGTATTGTTTTATAAAAAAAAACAACATTCCGATTCCCTTTAATTGACCTCTTGGTTCGATGTCGTATAATCAGATATTGTTTGTAAAAATCTGTTTTCTAGTGCAAACGTGTGGTGTTAAGACATAATTGTTTGTTACACAGCTGAGTCGAATATCTTGTACACAGGTAATATTGTTTTATTTGTAAATTTCTTTAATGAAACGCCAAAGTTCGAGTGTTTTGTACAGTGTTTAATTCTAATATAACGTACATATTTTCGAAAAATTCAAGATATCATTTCTTTGTTTAGACAAACAAAACAATGCTTATTTTTCACCTTCCAGTCCCCCATTTCCGAATCCACAACCACGTAAACAACCTGCAATGAAGTTGAATGAAATCAAAGATCTTAATTTTTCATTACTTAACAAGCAATTCCACGTGTCCTTACACAGCCAGTCAAGGTTCAAATTAACCAAACAAAGTTTCACAAAACAACAAACGCAAACTTCTAAGCGCAAACGGTTTGAAAATAAAACAAAATGTTTAAAGGAATAAAACAAATAATAATAACCTAACCCACCCCCCCCCCCCCGAAAATGAAAAATAATGTTTTTTCATATTAATAATAATACATGTATTGATGATAGCAATAATAATATTGATAATAACAGAATTAATAATTATAATTTTAATTCTAATGATAATACTCATAATAATTTTCAGTCATATCTTGGTATCAAAGAAGGAATTAATCTGCCATTTAGACATGGTATCGTGAGGTTTTATGACAGTAGTAAGAGTAATCAGATTGGCAAAATGTGTCCCATAAGGCCAAAATCTTATTTAAAACGTCAAGATGTCCATATGGTACACTTAATTAATACCACAGATAGTTTTCACTAGGCAAAAATTATCAGGAGTTATCCCCCATCGTCAGCCATTCAGCCATACCTCGTAGTCAATGGAATAAAAAAAAACCCCGAAGTACCGAAGGGTAAACCATACCTCATACTCCATGGAATAAAGGTGAGACCAGGTACACGGGAGGTGTAATGTCCCCTGGTATAATTTATATCGAACCTTAATTTTGGGGCAAAATTATGAAACCCTCTCCATACAAAGGTCTTAAAATTGGTAATACAATGAATAACAAGAGCAACGCCTACCGTGGCTTAATACGCCCGTCGTTTACTTTGTACGGGATAAATGTGAACGTATGGTTTTATTATCCCCAAGTTGGGTCTCTTTGGTAATACATTTATGAAATATTGAAAGCCAAACGGTGGCTTTCCCTACACTATTTAAGCATTCTGTATAAGTTTCATGAAAAACAACTGACGTTAACTTAAGTTATCGTGTTACATAGCATCTCCATAGCATCTTATCATAGTAAAACTCCAAGTTCCATAACTCCGTAACGACAAAACAGAATTTGCTCAAAATAAAAAAAAAAGCCGCTTCCCCTACACTATTTAAGCATTCTATATTAGTTTCATGAAAAACAGTTGACATTTACTAAAGTTATTGCGTTACATATCATCTTACTATAGCAAAAATAAAATCCAAGTCCCATAACTCAGGAACGACAAGACGGAATTTGCTCAAAATAGAAAGGTGGCTTCCCCTCACATTAACGAAGCACTCTGTATGAGTTTCATGAAAAACAACTGACGTTTACTTAAGGTATTGCGTTCCATAGCATCTTTTCATAGTAAAAATACAATCCAAGTCCCATAACTCCGGAACGACAAAACGGAATTTGCTAAAAATCGAAAGTCGTCTTCCTCTATATTATCGAAGCATTCTGTATGAGTTTCATGAAAAACAACTGACGTTTACTTAAGTAATTGCGTTCCAGAGCATCTTTTCATAGTAAAAATTAAATCCATGTCCCATTACTCCGGAACGACATAATTCAATTTGCTCAAAATCTGAAGGCGGCTTCCTCCACATTATCGAAGCATTCCGTATCAGTTTCATGAAAAAACAACTGACGTTTATTTAAGTTATCGCGTTCCATAGCATCTTTCATAGTTTAGATTAAATCCAAGTCCCATAACTCCGGAACGGCAAGAAGAAAATTGCTCAAAATCGAAAGGCGGCTTCCGCGACACTATTTAAGCATTCTGTATGAGTTTCATGAAATACAGCTGAGATTTACTTAAGTTATTGCGTTCCATTCTGGACGGACAAACGGACAGACGGACATCGCCATACCATAATACGTCCCGTCTGTCGACGGGCGTATAAAAATGACCCAAAATATGGCTGACTACGAGAGGTAACTCTAGTGAATTTAGACAAAGTGAAAACTATCTATTGAACATTTTTGTGAATGCAAAAGACAAAAGAGGAGTTACTGGCTCAGTTATGTGGCAGAAGTTACCATGGAGTATACAATGCATGAATACCAATAATATACCAGCACATATAACACATTACAAAAATATTTGATTGTAGTACAATTACGATACCGACTTAGGACGGTCATTTAATTTGACAAAAGCCAAACAAATGGCGTGGTTAACCGGTTTACGGGCCCACCTTCCCACTCACCGTAACAGCAGAACAATCAAAGGACGTATATTTAAAATTTATAAATAATTCTCCATGTAAAGAACAAGGGTCAACAGGTATCGCATATTGAGAGGTCATAAAAATATAAACACGTAAGGTATTGTAAAACACATAATGGTATAAAAATATATGCGACACCAACATGATAAACCGTGCTCTGCCAGTCTGAAAGCGAGCTAAGACCCTAGATTTGTAGGAGTCTCGACTAACAATCAAAGGGTTGGAGGTTCAGGACCATGTCTCCTCTGAAAGAAATTTGGACTAAGCCCGTCATATAGTCCCCACCGCCCTGTCAGTCAGCGTGCACGTTCAAGTAAAAGTCTGCATAGAGCTGTAGAGGGGCCAAATAGAGACATATAGTCTTTTTGATGATCTCAATTTCATATTGTCTATTTAGAAGACGTTTGACTCTTTTATTACATGATAAAATAACGTTGTCGGAGCCTTTTACTTTCCTTAGTTCATATACGAGATCACCGTAAAAATTAGGATGGGAAATTCCATTGGATACATACTGTTGAAAGAAATATTTCCAAATTTAGATCAAAGTTCTGAATAAGATCTGAAGAATTTGCCGAATGTTTTTCTTAGCTTGTGATATCTGTAACCCTGAGTTAAAAGTTTAATAGTAATTTGTAAATTTCGTTTATGAAAGTCCAAAACATCGGTGCAGTAAGTAATAAGCACTTGTGCCTCTTGTATTTATTTCACATGTATATTTTATTGTACATGTAATTATACCCCATTGATATTTTTGATATGAATTCTCAAAATACAGGTTTTTTACCAATTCTTATTATATATAAGTATATGCATAATGTTTGTCAATTATTTCGCACACTCCCAGCAAATCAAATGACATCTGCTGTCTTCAAATTGTCTCAAAAAAGTACTGATGAGGATTCTGATGGTATTAGAGGAAGTTTGCAAATGCTTTAGAATAAAATTAAATTAAATCATAATCATAACGTTTTGTATCAGAATCAGTTTAATATAGGTGAATAACTGAAATTGCTCCTACCACCGCCGAATATCCAGTAAGGCAAAGGTGCTATTCTACTTCTTTTTTCACGTCCTGCATGAGATTTCTTTTTTTCGTCTTCAATCACTAGAGAGAGAGAGAGATACACCAATGTTATTATATCGCAATACCCATGACGATAACTTGTTGCTAAGGGATGTTTATGTATATAACTCTCCTTGAGGCAGTGTCAATCAAAGTTAAAGCAGAAATACTGATGGTAAAGGAAAACACATTTTATCGTCAATAATTTGTAATTACAGGAGGAAATTTACGGAGCAGACCAGCTCCTCGACGTGACATAAAAGTAGGACACTTACGATTAAAGACAATATCGGCCGTTCTTCCCTTTCGCAAAAAAAAAAAAATAAATAAATAATAAAAAAAAAATTAATAAAAAGAAAAAAATATTTAATTAATATGGGCCCTATCTCAAACCAGCAGCTTGATGAAATATATACACATATACCTACATGAATAGGCCATTTTTCAAGCACCGACCAAATGTTAACCACCACTTTCTGGTTAGGTTTATGCTTTGATTCTTTGCACGCAAAGATACTGTTTAAATACATTGCCGACCATAAATCTTATAAGAAAAACTGTATGATATCCAGCTTGAAACAAAACAACGCCTATACCTTGCAGAATAGATAATGAAACAAAAAAGAAAACAATGATCTTTAATTCACAGAATAAATTATAAAATGAACTGTTAATACATTAACATGATGTAGGCATTTTCACTTTGTTTTATCCCAATGTAATTGGAAGATGCCAGAATGGCCTTAATGCAATCCTTTCACAAGCAAACTATTGTATAGGTATTACCATTTAGTTTTAGTTTTAGTTAAAGTTCAGAATGCGTGATTCTGTAACAAAATGAAGTAGAATAATTATAAGAGAAAATACTTGGATAAATTTAATAATAAAACATAAGATACAGACTATAAATAAGAGATTGTATGTCCTGTTAAAAAATCATTATGAAAGCAGTTCAACATTTCCTTTTTTCAAGCAAATTTCCATTATTGTACACATGCAATACATAGGCACCAAAGAGTTCAATTAAGTGTTTAACTATAGTGGAATACTACTAATAATAATAATACTATTAATAATAATAATAATAAAGGTATGTGCAGATCATGTCATATGTTGTTAGAAAATAGTGCACGAATATATCTGTTAACAGATAAACGTAAGGTAGTTTATTTTGATACTAGTATTAGAGGAAAAAAAATCTTATTCATTCCACAATTTAATTAGACTTTAAATACAAAGATAAAGCAGTCATTTCACGTGATGGCGGTATAACTGTAGTCATATTGTAAATCAATTTAAAAACTACAATCAAATAAGACTTTAAAACGATGTTTGATAATTCAGAGTAAATGGTAAAGTGAGACGTTTCTGCAATTCAGTCATGCACGATTTACTTATCCTTTAATAACGAACGTCCAATCAAAAGAATCAAAACAAAGGAATGAAAGATATTGTTTTAATGACAAAACCACTAGGTGAAAACAACAAGAGGTTAAAATTGTAATCGTATCATATAACTCTTTAATAAGTGAAAATTTAGTAACACATACCCATAAAACATGCTACAAAAATATAGCATTATCAATTCAATTGACAGACGAAACAAGTGCTGATATAATTTAATATTTCAGATACTTTAGTTTTGTGTTTACTTCTCTTCGTATGTTTCACGTGACCATAGAAATTTATCCAAACAACTGAGGTAGATGAATAGGACATATATAAGATAAGAGCACATAGCGTACTTTACTTCTCCCTGATCTCAGGTCACCTTTCTTTCGTAAGTGAATTATAATTCGAGTTGTTAAACGTGCATATTAAGGGTAATGTTTAGATCTAACTCAATAAACCAAAATTCATGAAACTGAAACTAAAGACATGCAAAGTCGACAACAATGGAAAATAAACCAAAGAACGTCTACAATGTACTGATGAGAACAAATTAATCCCTCCTTCCCCATCATATAATGAGATCAAGTGAAGAGAAGGCAACACCCGTATGCGAGATGAAGACTCAACATAACCTGGGAAGTTCTGTGCGTGATACGAGGCTCTTATCACACAATTTGACATCTAGGTTAAGAATTATTTCGGCAATTCCAAAAGTTGTATTTGACACCTCTACCCCAGTTTATATCTTTTACCGGACTTCCTTACCACCGCCAGCTGGGACATGATGCAAGATACTATGTGGCTCGCTTCTTCTTACACGTCCCTCATACGTAGACTGCTTCTCTGCAGACCGGAAACAAAACATTGCAAAGAATGTCATTCAAAAGCAACATGTTGCATAATGTTTATGAATAATAAATAAAAGGATACAGCTGACGACTATATTAATTAATTTATACGTTGATATCATCTTCAGTCACAATGCACAAAAAGGAAAGAAAAAAATGACTTGTAACGTGTTTGCCTCATTCATATAAACATAGGGGAGTTTTCGATAAATATAAAATTCAAAAATTAAGAAAAGTTTTCTTAACTGTATTGCAGCAAAAGCGACTGATAAGGAAGCACACATAATTTCGATTAAGTTTTGGTGAGTGCACAATGGGACAAGTTACAAGGTACAGCCACAAACCGTTAACTGGACCCGATCAAATGCATAGAAATAACAGTGTTTATATAATGTATAAAATACATGTAATTGTATTGTTATCTCATAAGCCGGTGTGACCTAGTGGATAAGGCGCTTGGCTCGTGATCGAGAGGTCCCAGGTTCGACTCCCGCCGTGAGTGACGTAAATACAATAATCAAACAATCAATCAATCAATCGTTACCTCATAAATTATTGCGTAGTATAAATTCAAATGCGATCTTCTTACCGTCATTCCTAAACTTAGGATTAACATCCACTCTTCTTTTTTCGCGACCTGAATCCCTGTGCACAATTGGCATAACTAAAATACACAATATGGTTTTAAAATGTAAAATTAAAGTTCAGTATTGCAAATGCCCTTATTTTTATACACATACACATATAGGATTATCCAATTACAAAATCATTTATAACGATGCATAACTGAACATTTCCTGCGTAATCTCAGAACTAGATAGAATACACAACGATTTTTACGTATTAGTGCTGACAGACTCAAACAATATTTTGTTTGTGTGCAAAGCTCACTTACAAATCGAACAACTTGAAATAAATACAGAAAATGGTAATCCTACTGTATTCGCTCCGCACTTTCAAATGATGAAGTCCTTGAAAACCATAAACGGGTATTAAATGCCTTAATATATGCATTAAACACAAGGCATTCAAGTTACTTTACATATATTGGCTTTCTAAATTTCATAAAAATCCACCCAAATAAGGATTTATTGTAGGATCTAGTAAGTACTCCACCGAACCTCTATTAACTGTCCTTACTAAAATACTTTCCAGAGTTAAGGAGAAGTTTCAGAGGTACACGGATACCATCTAGAAGTGGTGTTGATCATTTTTGAATATTGAAAAACTCAAAAGACTTTTAAAAAAGTAAAGATTAAAAATTTGTCAACTGTTAAATATAATACTTATGACTTTTTTTTTCTTATTTATACGCTACTATTTCTTATAATAAAGTAAACGATAAACTCTTTAGCATCATTGATAACTTCTTCCTCACTCAAATAGGTTTTCGTAGATATGAATTACTGTGTTGGGCAATCCAGACGCATCCTTTATTAGAAATGACAGTTGATCCGAATATGAAATGAAGCAGATGTATGGCTTTTTGATTGACAATATATATGCTGAATCAGAGCTTTATTCGGTGACTACGTACTCCAACAAATCATCAATATTCTTCTGGGCACTAATTGTGCACCTCCTCTAGCCGATTTGTTCCTTTATTCCTTTTAACCGAATTTATACAAAATATTCTGTGCCAGCATAAAAAGCAACTGGAAAAAACCTATAATGTTCAGAAATATTGATGATGTATTGCCTATAAACAATAAAAAATTTAATAACTTAATATTATAAAACTTAAATACTTATGATTGATTGATTGATTGATTATTGTTTTTTACGTCACACCACGAACATTTCACGTACATGTATATGGTGATGGCATCTGCCTGATGCGGAGCATACAAATTTTTACCTTTGCAACGGACCCACCCGATGCAGTGAGGGATCTTTAACGTGTCATGCATACCATGACACGGGGCCTCAGTTTTTACTGTCTCATCCGGGACTCGAACCCCGGCCTCCCGATCCGGAGTCCGACGTGATACCACTAGGCCACGCCTGCGTATTAAATACATATGAACACGCAATTAATCTTAATAGACTCGAAATTAAAGATACACCAGAATCCAGTCTCTGCGCTTTGTGCTTTGATCTCTTACTAGATATTGACCAAGACGTTGTTGACTTAGTGTTTCGCTGTATGATATACGTGATGCCTATTTTCGAATTGTTAACCTTCCATATGCTTACAGTGTTATTCTATTATCTCCAGTGTATTGTAGTATGATGTGTATATATCTAAACTCATCCAATATGCAGAGTACAGTTATTCATATCAGAAATTGTTTTAGTAATATTCCTTTATCACCTGCGTATGGTGCCTACATGTCTAAACTGATCCGATTTGCTTCTTCAGACTACGGTTCTTTCTATTACCGAGGCAAGCTACTGAGTGAAAAAAATAATATCACAAAGATTTAAAAGCCCACGTATGAAGTCTACTTTCCGGAAATTTTACGGTCTGTATCCATTTCTTTAATATTCCTTGCCTTTTCATAATAAGGTAATGTAACTATTATCTACATCTTATCCCGGAATATATACATGCGTCTTTTTCAGATTAAATATTATTCCAAAACATTTATAATATTTACCGCATTCGTGTTATTCTGTTGGTAAGGTTTTGCACTTTAACATGCACTGATCATTTATGGTATAATTTTGCAATATTAATGTTGTTATAATTTTGATAAAACCGTTAGACTGTATGAAAATTGTTACCGTCTTCAAAGTTATAGATAGTATCAAACTTGTTTTATAATACTGCAACTGCCGCATGAATACGCAGACAAAGCGTCTACAAACATGTGATTGTATAACATATGAAAATCTTGCTGTTTATCACAATAAAAAAAACATAACTTTATAATATTTCTATAATATTTACCGTTTCACATGTCATTCAGATGGCGGGTACTTGTTATAAAATTTTAAAAAGTTATGCAGTAGAGAAGTAACATAAACAAAAACAAGAAATTCACAAATTAAAAATTTCTAATAAATGCAATTTTCATAACCATACATTATGATAACAGTAAATTTAATTTTCATCAATAGTTAGATCCAGTTCACATTTATTGTAAATGTGAATGGAAGTGGCCTCTGAAATAAAGTATGAATTAATTTTCTATCTCAAATTATAACAATGTTGAGCATTACAAATAGATGAATAAGAATTATTCTATATACTTAAAACATTTTCCGTTCATTCGGAATCAAATACTGCTTAAATTTACTCTCAACCAAATAGCACGTTACAAAGTGTCCCTGTAATGCCGAAATCTGTGCTATTGTCGGATCATTATTTAAAACTAAGTGATGTAATACTTTAATAGTTATACATATTTTGAATTTCATTTCATTTATCTACTCCTATGCAATGTACATGTACTTAAGTTATAGGACTTCCATTAGCAGAGCTAATCAATATGTTATCTTAAATCAATTAAAGGTACCAAAATAAAATATAATCAAGAAAAGATATGTAAACAGGGATCTGTGAACACAGAGATAGAATCATGTGCCATGGAAGAGCAAGCATCCACGGCAGACCTAGCATAAAGCTCATTAACTGTACATGGCAGATCTTTTGGCTATCACGAACGACTTTACGTCTCGAACAATTCCAAACTTTAAAGAAAGCTTGTATCTGCACTCATTTCTTTTGTGAGTACTAAGAATAGATAAAGATATTACTGCCATAGTTATAATACGTTACGGACATTTAATATTATTTACCTTACATGAAAAAGGATTTTTTTTTCAATATTTTACCAATGATACAATTTCATGACATTGCTTTATATTATAAAAATGCCAGAATATTAATGTGAATTATTCGAGTATTTATTCAATAAGCAATATGTGCATTTCTATATATTATATCTTCAGTGATGCTCAACACTGAAACTGTTGAAGTGCAAGTTGTGTGCAGAGCAGAGTATATACTAAATTGACCTGACACAACTTGAGCCAAACTATTTAAGGTCAGAGTTATGCATGACACAATCATAACGTTGCATAAATAAAAATCAGCAACAGAATTGTGACTAAACCTACCTACCCCAAAACACATACCCCAAAACAAAGTTAATCGAACTATAAACATATAATTTTGAATAACGTAATGTAGAGAAATATTTCGGACTCACCAGGATTACAAATCAATACATCAAAGTAACAAAATAAAACAACTGCCACTAATAACACTACAGACATCTTCATCTTGGAAGAAAAAGTATACAAGATTGACACACCATGTAATTTATAGTACATCTGTCACCGTAAGCATATCCAGGATTAATGTGATTCATTGAACATTGCCTTGTGAAACAACTATTTCTTGTAAAACATTAAGAAAGGTTGTGATTAAATAGTGATACAAAACAATTTAGTCTCAGCAGCCAAGTGTATATCTGAAAACTATAATTTGTATACATTTCGTGCATTTCCTGTCAAATAATCTTATGCTAGTATACAATTATAGATGTGGTATTTTGTACATGGAGAAAAGTATGTTTCAAGGCCAAGAAATTAAATTCATCATGTGCGCCTACTCTTGTTTCCCTGATTTCGAAAAGCTTTACAATTTATGTTTGATTTATCAAAACTATATCTTGAGATGTGAAAGTATATTATTGTAAGAATCTGATGCCCCATCACTGAGGTAAGAAAAGTTGCACAGGAAAAGTATGCACTTTCTGTCGTTAGCCGCACCCCAGAGGCAATAGGAATTGCACATGAGAAGTTTGCGTCTCCTGTCATTAACCACACCCACCATAGACACCCAAATTATCCAGAAGACATAAAATGATTAAAACATCGCATCACATAAATCTGGAAAATGTAACTGATGTACTAGATCATGTAAAGATGATGGATAAATCCAAACCACAAGTCCAAAAATCATGAAACCATAGGACATACAAAATCAGTGAAAATGAAAAACAAATGGAAAATAACAAAATATGTCTACTTGAAGAGCATATGTGAACCCCTGTGATGGATTGAGATCAGGTGCCCGGGGAGAGTGAGCATCTCCTGCTTGCTAACAACACCCGTCACATAACAGGGGTATGATAACGCGTATGAAACGTAGTGCTTTCCTTATACAAATAATAGTTGAATCATTAAGGTTTTTTCATTAAAGGGACCTGGTCCGAGACTGGCGAATTACAGCATGAAAAGGATAAGTTACGACAATTTCTTATTTTTCCTGTATTGCATAAATCATAAACTGTGTGTTAATTGCAAAATTTAAAACTAAAATCCCTCAATGATCTCGTAGAATAAAGATAATTGAGTCGAATTAATTTCGGTTGGTTGCAATTCTCCAAATAAGGCGATACTCCGCCCAAAATCATGCGCGTGCGCGGATATTCACTGTAGAAAAGAACAACAATGGTTCACATAGAGGAATCCGAGTACTAAAATAAAAAACAAAGAGTTAAACCAAATAAGTAAGTCATCGTGTCAGACACTGATTTCTGAGCGCAGAAGACTTTTAAACGATTGTAAAATTTAAAACTGTGAATTTTAAACGTGGTTTTCCGTGTCCTTGTGATATTAACAATCACTCAAAAGCTAGACTTGTGAAATGAAAGAACCGTAGTTTGAATTAAAGGTAACTCAATCGATACTTATAAAATTTTACTAGTATTAGAGATGACCTATCTTGCAATAATAGATTATGCTAGAGTCATATTGTATTTGAGTGTTATCATACTCGTTTTGGTGTGTGACTGTAATATTTATTACATTCATCTGATGTGTGCAGTGGTAGACCATTGTGTGTCGTCTGTCGTTATAACGCATTTATGCAGATGCGGTTTGCAAAAAAAGAGACACTTTTTATTCCGTGGACCTTACCTCATTTCAGATTTCCAGGAATAAATGTATGACCACAATGACATAGCACATGCTACTTTCTTATTTCACATTATTATTAATATCATATTTACAGATTTCATTTATAGGTTTGAGGCTCATATATGTATTGAAGATTTTACGATTCTGCTTATGCCGAGACAACTTCTATCTTCAGGGTTTTAAGAGTGTACAGTGTGGTTACATTCATATTTGACATGTGCTTTAATGATTGTCTTGTCGACTATATACGAGAAAATGTGCGTAATTAGCCTGTATTTATCCTATTAAACATGAAAAAGCATCAACATTAGAACGTATGTTTTTAATTGAGCATATTCCGATATTTCATATCTTTCTTGTCCGGAAGTTTTGTTGATCAGGAAGGACTAGGCTTGAAAGATGCCTTTAATGTTAAATAGTTGAATATATATTCTGTGTAAAATATGTATAATAACAAGTGCATGTATGTCGATCTTTTTGTCTGTGGAATTTCGGAGGTATTTCAATTCGAGATGAGGTTCAGCAAATAGATCAGCATTACGTGCTATACTCAAGATATACTCTAGATTTACTCGTACACGAAACATTTTATTACATGCTCGTGAATCAAAGGTATAAGTTTCATATTTTAAAGGAGTCGGCGTAATCATTTGATTAAGGTAAAGCCTCTTGATCCAGAGATCCCGGATTAAAGTCCTGTCATTGGCTCATCATTCATGTGAGATGATGGAAATCAAAGTTTCGTGTTACAGAAGGTGTTGTATATAAAAGATCCCTTTGTGCTTGTGAGAGTCTATTGCATAGGTCTAAATGTTTGTGCATTAGAACAGGGAGATTGTGTCACCATATGAATGCAATCATCTTGATGTGACGTGTATTTTCTTTCTGTTTTTTTTTTTTTTTTTTTTTTGTTTGTTTTGTTTGTTTTTTAAGTGGTTATAAGATGCAAAAGTATCAAAATTGAACTAATTTCTCAGTTAAGCAAATTATAACACAAATAATTTGCCTCATACACTAAATAATTATATCAATATTTTAAGTCACTAGTAAGACTTATACTTTTAATATAAAAAGCGTCGTAATTATTTTACATCCTGGATTTGCTAATGTAACTAATAAGACATTTGTACTATAGCGCTAAGCAACAGCTGTAGATAGTATGATTCCTTAAGTGTATAAATTAATTAGAGTAACACAATGTGGGCGTGTCTCAATATTATGGAATAAATGTCTTGTCCGGAAAATAAAAGGTATCAAATCCCACATCACGTACAATTCTGTTGTTTGTGTTGACAATTGTTCATAGATTGAAAGGTAGGACCTTGATACGATATAAAAGTATAAATGCAGAATGCCTTATGCTATAGATATTGTTTATATTACCTGTACATATTTTTACAAGAATAAATGTACTTTTCGGTATATATGATCCGGGATAATGAATAAATATTGATGCCAAGCCCAAGATGGTAACATCTGACAAACACAGACGGAATATTCAGGTATGGAATTAATTACGGGGAAAATTCCTTCACTGCCAATATAAAAAATATTTACGCAAATTATGCCCGTAACATGAATTGTAATGTCTGGTCACTACATACCAAACAAAATGTTGTCAAGAATAATTCATTAGAAAAGGCATGAATAGTTTTATATATATATATATATATATATATATATATATATATATATATATATATATATATATATATATATATATATATATATATATATATATATACGCACACACCCCCGCTTCGCGGATAATAAAGTGGGCACCGCCTCAAACCATATTATATCTCAATAAATTGCAAAATTGTTAAAGTTAATCCTTATAATTTAATATAGGCACAACCACTGTAATTGCCTGAGATAAAACTTTCAAGACATTTGTTGTTTATTTCTGTATAAATCACATTGATGGGCGACGTCATTTCGCCCCATGTTTATTTGATCCACTTTTCAGCACGGAAAGCGATGTTTGACAGACTTTTAATTGTTATGCTTTTGACGTCATAATGAAATGTTCGACATTTCGAACTTTGCATGACATCATCAAAGTGGTTTTTTTTATGCTAAAGTGCTTGAGAGTTGACAGTTTTGGATAAATGTTACGTTGTCGTGGGACACAAGCTTTTTCCTTCAATTTATATATATATATGTCTTATTTTGTGTTTTCATGCAGGAATGTCTGATGCATTTATGAGATATAATGCGCTAAAATGCATCCGGCAGCCTTTGTAATTTATTCCTGCATAAAAACACAAAATAAGACACTTATTCTATAAATATAAGACTAGAATAATTTAAATAATTTAAATTATCAACATTGGATTTTTTTAAAACTGCAAATGAAAATGTAACAAGAGCGGAGGAAAATATCTGCATGGCTGGTTGCTCCTAGCAACCAAGCAAACCAATTTATGAAGCTATAATATGCTTTAAGAGGCCTATCGAATTTCTTGTTTCATAGAAAATTAAATTATAAAGGAATAAAGTGATACTTTAATCGTTTTATACCTCTTTCTAGTGACTGAAAACGAAAAACAGAAAACTTTTACAGGCCTGAAAAAAGAAGCAAGACATCTTCTGTTGACATGGTCCTAAGAGAGGTAAGTAGAATATAATTTTATTAGCTATGTCAAGTTTGATACTAATTAAGTGATTCAATCTTAAGGGTTTTGGCCGAGTTTCAAATACAGGCGTAAACCTGGAATCAGTACCGACAATGTAAAATACGAAAGTAAAGAACATAAACGCCTGTATCAAATTTCTTACTATATGCGTTTTCAGATTTCGACATTATGGGACACATAATGATAATTTCTGAATGTAATAGTACTATATCATTCACATATTAAATAAACAGATAGACTTTGGGTAGCAGTTAAGCGCGTAAAACCACAATCAATCATTATGATAACTAGAAGTATATACATGTAAACTGTACCACGTTTTTGCATTTTCGACAACTTCCATCTTCTTACCGGTGCTCAAACTCGAAACTATAAACATTAAAACTATTTGATTACCAATTTGATCCTACATATAATAGCTTAATATCTAAGGACAGAATTACTTGATTACACGAGGCAGATACTTTTTGAGAATTATTTACGAACTTTCATCAGTCATTTTTGTAAAAGATATATTAGGTTAGAAAAAAAAACCAATTAAATTTTGGTCGATATGAGTTTTGTAAGTGGCTCAATTATGCATAAATTTCCCAATAAAATATAAGGAATAACCAACGTATGTCTTTGTTATATAAAAGTTGGCGAATAACTTCTATTTTCTGGTCAGAACAAGCGAATTAGCTTACCAGCTGGCGTTCACTCGATACCGTTTGTTGCATTTCATTCTTGATCGGTGACATTATAACACATTGGAATCACGGACATCTCGGCCCGTGGACAACTCGGCCCGTGGACAACTCGGCCCGCAGCGGACATCTCGGCCCGTAAATAGCGGACAACTCGTCCCGTAGCGGAGAGCTCGGCCCGTATATAAACTTTAAGCTCTTACGGTGTAATTTGAAGATATACTTGGATATGGCGATCACAAATATGAATATGGTTATGAAAATATCACATAATATATTGAGAGCACTAACTATAAATAAGATCAAAGTTATGCACTATAAGTATGATGAAACAACAAAAGTTACACACATTTTACCACAATATTAAGATCAAAGTTATGCACTATAAGTATAATGAAACAACAAAATTTACACACAATTTAAAAGTCACCACAATATTAAGATCAAAGTTATGCACTATAAGTATAATGAAACAACAAAAGTTACACACATTTTAAAAGTCACCACAATATTAAGATCAAAGTTATGTACTATAAGTATAATAAAACAACAAAAGTAACAGACATCACCACAATATTAAGATATATCAAAGTTATGCATTATAAGTATAATGAAACAACAAAAGTTACACACATTTTAAAAGTCACCACAATATAGTCAATATGTCCGACAGCACATTTCTTGGTAGCACTAAAGTCTTAAAGAACAGGTCCGTATATCTCACCACACTTCTTCAGCAACCGGCTAACACTAATGTCCATGTCGGCATAACGCTGCCACAGGGCGAACAGCTTCCCCTGTGTCTGATGGCTCTTCTTCTTCTGGTGACGCTGCAGCTTTCCTTCTGACACCAACTTGACCTGGAGAGGGATCTGTCCTTTCTCAGTAGCTTGAAGACGTCGTCTCGACTGGTGTATGCAGTTTGCAGTCCGACCTCTTGTACTTTTCTCCATACTGCTTGTCCCCAGTGGAAGGCGCATCCCTTGATGACTGGTTCGTCAAAGACGCTGCGTAGGGCTCCCCAGATCGCTGATTCGAAGTCGACGACGAACTCGGTGACATTTGGTGGACCTGGTAGGCCCTGTCTGCAGGTACTGTCTGCAGAACCTTCTTGTAGTCTTTTTTGTGCTTGCCGGACATCAGGACGAACATCAGGGGTAGCTGTTTCATGTTGTCGTCAGCCTTGATAAAGCCATGGATACTCAGTAGCTGTGTGAACGGTCTGGCGACGATCTTGAAGGTGCCATCAATGTACCACGTGCGAGCCTTCTGAAGTAGCTGCAGTTGTCTCTCTGTCGCCATGAGTAGGTGTCGTCTGTCTCTGATGCGGACGTCTTCCCTGATGAAGGTCTCGTCGAGTGTTGCTTGCAGGTACTCGATGTCAAGTCGAGGTCTCTGGGGTCCTTCGGCCGGAGTTGTTGTCTGGTACGTCTGCAGTTCCGTGTCATGTTGTCATAGTTTGGACGAGCTGCGCTTGGTTCTCTGGTGTAACGTGTTCTCGAAGTACTGCATCGACGATGGATGACGCTGGCTCGAATACAGTGGTCTTCGCTTTTGCCTTGATCTGAAAAATAGAAAAAGATGAAATTAAAAAACATGTAAATAATTATGAATTTTAACGGGCTAAAGGTCACCTGCTAACTTTTCCTTCCGTTCACAACAGTGATACGGGCATCTCACTTGCTTTTACGAAGTGAGGAAAGAGACTGAGGGGGAGTGTGTAGGAGCTAATTTAAATTTGTAAGACCTAAGGTCACCTTGCTATCTTCTCCTTCCGTTCACGATGGTGATACGGGCATCTCACTCGCTTTTACGGAGTGAGGAAAACTAAAAGACCAGGGGTGATATGGGAGCTATTTTTGTTTTATTGTAGATGCACTACATGAAGAAAATACCTACATCACGGTTAATCATGAGTACCGTTCCAACCCCTGGCTGAGCCTGGTGAAGATGGGTTCTGTTGACGGTGAAACTGTTGCCGATCTGCAGCACGGTGACTGGGCAGTTGACTGTCTTGTTTGATATTGATCAAATGGGTAATTAACCTATTTGACAAATTTTGATTTATTACAGATTGTTTTGCTCCTCATTATTGTATATTCGGAAAGGTAAAACCAGGTGGAAAGTAAGATCTGCAATCTGAATTATAAACAGAAACGACATTAGATTATCAAAAATATGTACTAAATATTTGAAGTAAATATTAGAAATTCTTGGTGTTGTAAATTTGTTAACAAGATGATATACGATAAAATTCTACATTGGAGAAAAGGAAAAGGACTTAACTCAGCTGTGCATTGTAAAACAAAACCCTTCATTGTCGTTTAAGACAGGTACACAGTTAAATAACAATGAACAGAAGGATGAATTAAACACTATCCGAATATAGCGCCGTTCGGAATGTATCGATTGATAAAAATGACGTAAGATTGTTTACATTCGATACACAGCGCTAGAAGAGCAGAAGACACGATTGAGGCGAATATTGAAAGTTAAGACGAGTAAAAAAGTAAATCTTGGTGTAAATTTGTTTCTGATAATCAAATATCTTAATCAAAAGTGGAAAAGGGAGCATTTAAAATCGAGCGTACGCGTACAGAAACCAACCGACACACGTGTACCCGAGTTAGCAGAGAGTAGTTGAACGATGTTGATGGAGATTTATGTTGGAATACAGGAAGAAGAATTGTTAAGGTACGGTTGTTTAGCTCAACATACTGATGATACATAAATGCTGTTTGTGTGACTCGTCTAAATTTATCGTATACAGTACGGGAGCAGAGGTAAACAATCCAGTGGCGGATCCAAAATTATTGAAAAGGGGGGGGGGCACATGTGTATTAGCCAAATTACTCGGTCATTTTGATGCCAAATCTGAATTTTTACATATAAATATGTGGCAAAAAGAGGGCCCTCTAATTCCGCCACTACAGTCGTATTTCAAACCCAGGGCCATGTACATGTATCCTGCATTTATGTACAAGTAATCAGTAGATCTATTTATAATTTACAATAATACTGTATTGAGTGAGAAAATATGAAAAATATTAAGATTCTTAAGAAACAATTTAACTAAAATTTTATGATGCAAATATTTTATTTTTTACATTTATATTTTACATTAGGTAAAGTTGTCATTTTGTATTTAAACCAATAATTATTCTGCATTTCACTAAGATGTCTCATGATTAATATGAATAATAACATAATCTGATTTCAGAAATACTTGTAATTGCATTGAAATATTTTATTATATGTCTTTGATTTTTATAATGCTAATGAAGGCATTCTTAGTATACCAACATATTTGAAGTTTTTCTTACACAATCCAAAAGCTTCATGAGTGAGTTATATTCACAGTTTTGTGACTATTGACTTTCACACTTTCAATATTATTCTGAAGTGTCAAAATAAAAGTCCCTGCACTACTTTTAACTTTGTGTGTTTTTACCCCTTCATCAACCAAGATAGCTGCCAAGAGGGCAATGTCTGTGATTGGCTGTCCTTTTTATTTAATTACTTTTTTATGATTGCACAGGCTGCTTAAAACTACATGTATATCAAAACCTTCAGGAGTAATAATCAATCAAGTAATTATACTGAGTATGCATAGTTGTTGTATATTCATAGCAGCAGCGTTTTGTGACATTTATCACATTCTAAGGGATTTATATTCAGATTCTGAATTTTAAAGGTGTTTGCACTAAATCTCCTTAGTTGAGAATATGTACTTTTTATCAATTTCTTTAACTTCATATTTATTGTTAAAAAATAACTTATTATTATCCAGATAACTTTGGGAGATTGGGACCAAGTTACTGAAAAAGGGAAATTTTTAAAGTTATATAAATTTGTTTTTCTTGGATTAAATTAAGATCCTTTGCAATGTATTATTTCAGGTTATGTTACAATGATGTGGGTAGTTACAGATTAAGCTGGAATCTGATCATGGTTTACCTACTTTTGAATAAATTATTTCCTTGTTAGGAGGAGACTGCATTATAAAAAGAATGGAATTTGTGTTTTGCTAACCAAAATGGAAGACCAGGGTGCAACTGAGCTATTGTCAAAGTGATTATATGTGGTCCTACTGTTAACAATCTGTAAACATTTTACCTTTTAATGCACCCAATCTCAGATGGTGGGATATACATTAGTTTTAATATAATAGTCGGTCAGCTGTATCTCTTTTTTCTCTGCAAAAGGTAGATCTGTGCCATCACTTCTGAATGATAAGTGATGAGGTTTATATTTCAATTGTGAATTCCATGTAGAAAGACTTTGTCAAGGTCAAATTTAGAGTCAGAGACTTAGATTCTGGGTTTTGATCTACCGTTAATTTAAAAAACCCAGCAGTATCCTTAATTATTAACATATAACTATTCAATGGTGAAAGGGCTTTCATATTTCTTAATATGTATTTGCTTTGGGCTAAGAAAATCTCTTACCATTTTATAGACTTTTTTCTAAAAGAGAGAGAGAGAGGGAGGGGGGGGGTTGTCATTTTAACAAACACATTTGGTTGAAGTCTGATGTTATTATATGGTAATTCAAAGTGACACATTTTTCAATATCCTTTGTGGTTATTAATTTATATGCAGGTTATGTACTATACATCAGTGTACTACAAATCAGTGTCTTTTACAATGTAATTATAAATGACATAATAAATCTGAAAAATTGAATCAAGAATTGTGTTTTTCTAGTGGTTAATTAAGGTAAGGAAAGGGGTTAGTTTATGACCATTTGAATAGTTACATTGGAATTCAAATTGTAGCCTTTTAGTTTAATTTTGCTCAACAAAGTCAGTAATACCTCTTGCATTCTTATAATAAATCCTCAAAGCACATACCTGATAAAATTTGTTAAGATTGTACTATAGTCTAGATTTGTCAGTAGGTGGTGCAACAATTGAGAATATTGTTTGTCACCAAATATTCTCTGCTTTTGTTTCAATTTTTCTTTATTTATGCATAAGTGTTATATAGGGATCTATTTCAAACATTTTAGATTACATCTTATTCTAGAATTTCATTTCATTACAATTTTGACATCATTTGTCTTGGTCATTTTCATATGTAACATTGGGACTTTGGTGAGCAATTTTGACCTTCTCGAGCCTCTTTTTTAATTTTTCAATTTAGAAATTGATCATAAAATGTGTGGAAACATATGATATATTGTTATCATTCAAAATCAATTAATATTAAATTAATTTTAAATGTTTATATGTCTTTCATGTTTATATCTATATTACGATTCCCAAATTGGACAATTTCTGACATGTCAAAATAGTCAAAATTTGGTGACCATGTTTTCTATTCCTGGGGATATATTTTCTTCATACTCTTAATGTTGTGCAATTGGACACTAAGGATTATACATATAATTTTTCTTGAAAATTGAATTTGCAGATTTTTGTAAAATTCTGTTTTTAGGGGAGAAAATAGGGGATTTTTTCTACTGATTTTGTATATTTACTGAAACCTTTCTAGTACAGATATTGAAATATGTTCTTTCAAAACAATTTCTCCTTGGAAATTTTACTAAAAAATTATGCCTTTTCTCATATTGATTTGTGTTTCTGATATATATTTACATTTGGTAAAGTTAAAACATATTAAATTGACCTTGTACTCCTTTTCAAGAGAACTCCAAATATGCCTCAGAGGGAGCTTATTCAAAGTCAGATTTTTCACAACTGTGTGGATAAATGTTTTTCATACTTTGCAATTTAATAGATATCATATTCAAATACTAATTATGAAAAAATGAAGAAAATTGAATTCGGGAGTCAACTATTTAATTCCTCCTTAAGTATAAAAAATGAGAAAAAAACACGTTAGAAGTTTAATACTAATGAAATCAAAATGCATTTAAGCATAACCGAAATGCAATTTTGAAGTCTATCATTCTGTAGGTTCGCAAACCATCCATCACAACAGAATTCAAGATCAACGTTGATATACATTTTGCACATATATTTGTATTACGATGATATTTAGTAATTGTGATTGATCTTGAAATTGTTGAATTGTGAAATCTGCAGCTCATTTCGTCAAACATTTTGGTGTAATCACGCCGAATGATGTGTCGCAACTTACGTTACGTGTACGTATAGTTTAGCTTTAATCAGTTTCATCAAGCCACGTAATTTTTATTCCGACTAGTGTTCTGACTAAGTATAAACTGGCATAAGTTCTCCAGTTATCGTGTCTTAGACTTGCAATCCCTACTTTCTCTTTTGGGTTCTAATCTTCAAGAACCAAGAAAAATATCGGAGACGATGACTAAGAAAACGAGGAAACCGAATTTAAAGACTAAGAGATTAATATTCTAAGTGAAGCTCCATTTTTTTCGGAAAGTTTTCGTTTGGGAAGCGGTTTTGGGAAATGTTTGGGAAGTTTGCATTCAGATATATTGATGATATACTGTCTATAAATAGCAAGAACTTTGATTCATGAGTACATACAATATATGCCAATGAACTGGTAAAAAATTAAAGACACCAGAGAATCCAATTCATGTGTTTCTAATTTATATCTTATACTTAATATTGGCCAAGATGGTAGTCTTACCACTTTACTTTAAGAGAAATGTGATGACTTTACCTTCCCAAATGTTAAATTTCCATGTAAAAGTAGTAATATTTATCATCTGAGTGTATTTGCATCAAATCATTCAATGTACTCTTGCTACTTCTGAGTATCGTTCCTTTATTAATCGAGGCAATCTACATTCACATTCACTATAAAAAAAACCTTATTTGTTCATATGATAAATCGTTGTCTGACATGTTGACTTCCTTATTTCAAAGTATTCAAACAGTCTACATTACCAACACTTTATAATTTGTACTGATCATCACATACCGATTGTGATTGCGGATAATACTAATTCGCATACACTTATGTCATCACGGCAGGTATGAAGGTTGGCAAGGGATGCTTAAGCCTCCATGGCACCTACACCTGTGTCATGTTGTTTGAACTTTGAGTTGGGGAAATTTGTTTGGTGACTCAAATTGTTGCTTATACAAACATGGGAGATAGTGGTGGAAAGGTAAATATATATTTTAAATAGACATTTGTGCAGTAGATGTATAATAACTTATAACACTTGGGCCTATATCTTCTTATATGAAATTTCTTTCGTTGTACACAAGCATATATACACCATTGCATGCACCACTAATAACATTCAAATATATATAGATGTACCTATTTATAGTTCTGGTAAATATTCTTGCTATGAAAAATTGATAATATACAAAGTATTTTACAATCACTGGAACACTGATTTATCTTTAGAGTCAATATAGTTTCTATGTCCTGTATAAGGATAGTTGAGAAGGTTTAAAAGCGATGGTGTGACACCAAAGCCAGAGTGAAGAGGAAGGAGACAGCTCGTAAAAGGGTGCCCAAATGACTGGAGGGGGTCATATACTGATTTCCCCATAAAATCATGAGAGATGAAGTTTAGAGTAAATCTACTTCAATGAAAGTTATAGTTAAGATTACAAAGCAAAATTATCATCATGATCATGAATTAATTTAAGAGTATGCGCTTGTGTTGTTTTGCATTAACAATTTGAATTTGTGTCACTACTACTTAAAGGTCATATAACATTAAATGTTTAAAATTTAATGAATTCAAAATAATAAATGCTTTAAACTATTAATGTAACATCTATACCAATCTGATAAAAACCATATCTTTATTCCGCTTCTGTATTTGTCCCATTGTGGATATAGATCTGGCGAAACTCCGTAAGGGGTCATGTTCTGGTGAACTCTGATGACGTGTCAGTCACCGAAATCGTTATTTCCCATAGCCAATCAATGATTCGGCTAGGCACGTGATGGTGACGCAACATGTAACAAACACTGTTAAAAACTACCTTGTGGGTCACGCACGCTGTGGATGTTAATTTCATTCCTAGGAATTTGTAGCCGATCCACTGATCAGATTGCATCTATACTTGATTCTTCAGTTCAGAAAAGTTTTACAATTTTTGAAACTAAATATATTTTTAATTGATACTAATGGATATTTCACATATTTTCAAAGGTCTTGGCAAACATCATACGAGAGTCCGTTCATGGACTGGAATAGATGCATCACAACGTGTGTAGAACTTGGAATATATAAATGTCAGCTGATTATTTATAAAACATGTTGCAAAACCTTCTATAATATCAATTAAAATCTCAGATTTCAAGTAAGATGAACTTCTTGGGATTTATTTACATGTAATATTAGATCTTACTACATAAAAATTTCAGACTGTAATATTAGCAAAACAAAAAAAAAAAAAAAAAAACCAAAAAAAAAAACCAACAACAACAACAACCATGTCCGTCCAAGTTGTAAATAATAGGAGTGTTCTTTTTTGATAATCAAGTAGCATTGTCCGACCCCCATTTGGGTAAGTGTAATACATTTGAACTCGTAGTTTTTCTTTTGCTGGGAATGAGAGAGGTTTTTTTTTTGTTTTGTTTTTAAATGACATTTTCTAAATCGCCTTACTCGTTAGTTGTTGATTATACTGTCATCAATTCTTATTCCTCATAAAATTTCAATTACTTTTTTGACACATATCAAACGACCATGCCTGCATATTTTCCTTTTTTCAGTTGAACGTAAACTGCAGATTCAATGAATAAGGAGATGTCATCCAGCAGCAGAGGTTATGTTAAAAATCAAACGTCATGAAGAAAAAAAATTGTAGTATTAAATATACATTGTAGCATTTTGTATATATGTAATAATGTTTAACTTATTTCATGGACAATGAGATATGGTTTACCCTTCGGTACTTCTTCGTTTTTTACTTTCAAATTATAACAGACTTGCTACATCTGCTGGTTTATTAAATTAAAGATATAAAAATATTATAAAGGATTTATGAAAAGTTTTATAATTATTGAAAAACATGCCTAATTTCTGATGTAAACTACGGAGAATGATCTGATGAAAGGTATCACAAGAATGATCCATTGAATCCACACTTCTAAATAATACATGTACATGTAAGAAAACTGCAATTGTTGATGTACCTGAAATAGAAGGGGTTCTGAAAATTCATACTAAAATTCTGAAATTGTACTTGATTTATAATTATTTACTATTATTGTCTATATAGTATGTATATGTTTATATTGTAGGATTTAAAGGTGCAATCAAGACTTCATGAATGATGTAATGAAGTTTAAAATAAGAAAATAATCAGGTAGAGAGACACGCTTTTGAAGAAAGAAAAGATTGTAGAATGGATGGATAAACAGATTCTCACACATTGTGTACATTGCCTCGAGTGATTTAACTTATAATCTAAAATCGAATGGCAACTTTGACTGTCTTTGCTAAGTTGATACAGGGACAGCAGGTCCATGAAATATATGATCATTACTGATAACAAACATCCATTGTCCATCCTCATATTTTGTTCGCAAAGGCTTTGTCATGCAGCCTTAAACATGTTTCAGTAAATTTTGCACAATTTAATGGAACATCTCCTAGACTAATGAAGGCATCTATTAAAATTAGTAAGAAATTTTATTAAGAGAGAAATATATAAGATACATTAATACTTATACTATGTGTATATGACCGGAGCGTGCAGTGTTGCTCATATTCGTCATTCCATCTGTCCCCACCGTTGTGCACTATATTGAGCTTATTTACAGGAAAAGTACTTGAGATATCCTCATGAATCTGAGTGAATGTACACAACACTATCTTGGTAATGGTATCGCAATCATGTTAACTGGCAACATTTCATTACCTTACGAACCACAAGGGCTTTGGGACAGTATTACCAACCACTCCTTCAAGATATAAGCAGATTCTCTTAATAATCACCTTCTCTCTCTGTTCTCTCCATCTCATCAGCGACTCCAGAATTCGATAAATGATATGAAACATGCATCGATCCAGGATACTTTGTGTTTGTGTTTAAATTATAACCCACCCCCGCCCCGAAAAAAAAACCAAACAAACAAAAACAAAAAATCCAAAAAACTATTGATAAATAAAAAAATAATGAATTCATAATCTCTACATATATTAAAATGGAAAATGCTGATTTTATTTCAAGTATTACTGTATTGATTAATAAAATATTGCATAAACGTTTTGAATACCTCATATTTGAATGAACAACAGCCTGCAAATTTAGGGAATGAAATCCCTCTAGACAAAGTGGTTGATTGTTGGTCGTCACTCAGTCCAAGATGCCATCCACGGTTCCAGCCACATTAGGTAAACTCGGTATTTTGTAGAAATCTTCTTCAGTTATTTTGATGTACTTCATTCTATCATAAACGCTATCACTCCCTGAAATAAAACTATTATTCAGTAATGGTAATCATATTATGGCACCAACATCATAAGGAACTGCCGTGTACAATACCAAATCCATAACCCTCACTGTCAAAAAGGTGTAATGAAGGTTTAGAAGATTTAAACACAGAGTTCAAATTCAAGATGATGGGTAAAACACTAATGTATTACAGGATATGCCTTTGATCATAAGTAAACTTTATGCATGACTTTAAACTCCTAATTCTTAGGCTACCTGATTAACGCAGCTTTTCCCAGATTTTCACCAATAATTATAAATAAATTATATACGGTGAAACTCATTCTAAACGCATCTGACATGCACAAAATTACTGTTAATATACACCGGTAAAGCACTACAACGGTGTTGTATTGTAAAGTTTTCCCAATTAACCATAAGATCTACTCTATATCCTCACTTGGGCTATAGCGAAAACCGTTAAAACAGCCACCTTATCTGTCACATTTCTTTGATAAAAATATCAAAAGACACTAGATGCAAATATGTGAAAAAGCTGCTTTAAAAGTCATCATCTAGGCTAAGAATTTCAAAAACGAACGTCAAATTTTATGTCATGGTCATAAGTCAAAACAAGGATATTTCTACATAACTTTTAACAATAACATTTCATAATTATGTGAAATATCAAAAGTTTTTCAGTGTTCATAAATGGACAAAGAGATCAGCGCAGGGACAGAATGGTTCGTATATGATATAACAAAACATTATTTTGCTCAGGATATAGGAAAGAAAGCAACACACATGTATTTATAGAATAATTTTAACGTGAGAGCGTCCTCTTCTGTCCACGGGTCGATTATCGGTTTTCTTGGATTTAAAAATTTGATACCTTTGTCAGTGCGCAGTAAGACGGACCCAGGTGCAATAAACATTTCGCAGAGACTCTCGAAATATATTTGGTTTCATATGGCTTCGTCAAATTTCTTTCCAATTACGATAAAATTATCTGCATTTTTGTCATAGTTAAACATTAATGTATAATTCTACAGACACGTGACCTTGATGTTATGTCAAGATTGTTGGTTTTTCTATGTGGTTGCGTTACATTCATCGTTTTGTAAAGTCTAAATCCACAATTATTTTGGCAAGTTTTATATTTTTATGTGTTACTTGTTTTTCAAGTGTAATCTAGTTAAAGTAATGTACGAGTATTGTATATTTATGTTGTTGTCAAGTCGATATGTTTTAATCAATAACTTTATAAACTCATATTCCATTGTCTTTACCTCATGCACATTATCATAAAGTCAGTAACAATACAACATTCAATTATTGCAGCTAAGGACATCTTCACTCCAGCGTGCTGCACTCCCTCCCTCCTGCTTCACTCCAACAATCATCTGTTTGCAGTTTTACAGAGGTTTATCATGTGAACAGTACCGTTTACACGGCGATTTACGGATGTGACTAACCACTGCTTACCGTAGATAGTAGAATAATATTCAAATGTGTGTTTATCAGCAAATGTAGACTGACTGTTTTATGCAGCAGCTACAAACCTTGACATTACTTCAGCTTTAGCGTACATATGTATAATATATACATGTACTTGTTTATTAGGTTAAAACATTCGGCTGATTATCCTAAACGGCGGCCTAATAGTTTACTGCTAGTTCTGTGTAATCTGTCTCGAATTGGTGTTGGAATTGTCAAAACATGTACTTGTTTATTAGGTTGAAACATTCGGCTGATTATCCTAAGCGGCTGCCTAATAGTTTACTGCTAGTTCTGGGTAATCTGTCTCGAATTGATGTTGAAATTGTCAAAACACATCATAAACGCTACTGTCTGTATTGTAATGCACAGGATGTATTTCGTCTGGGCCCTTTATTGACCTCGATCGGGTTTGCAGTCAATCCAGTATGACGTTTTTGGTAACAACCTAGCTCTGGTATTCTACTTTAGCGTTTACTTTCAACAATGTTTATTGTGTCTTACTGTGGCATTACTGGAATGTTTTAGATGATACATACTTTTTCTGGAATTTCAATATTTACATAAATGTATTTATATAAGGCATGCGCTATACATGTATCACTCTACCGGCAATTTTGTAAATGCAGATTCTTTTTGCATAATTTAATATTGTTTATTGTGTTTTATTAGTAGATGCGGCGCTTTTTGATAACTTCAAACTTTCGTGTTCTACATTGGCAGATCCTTTTAACATTGTTTATTGTGTCTTATTCTTGCATCATTGGATTGATACATACCTTTTCTCGCATTTAAATATATGCCCACTTTCAATCCACTACTGCGTTGATCATTATATACACCAAATAAGCTTAGCTACAACCAGGAAGGCGCTATATAATAGAGGCAATATTTTTCATGTTTTTACCTAATTATTACAGTGACTCTATGTGGAAAGGGTAACACGTATGAGTCTAGAAAATATTTACTACATCAATATCCAGTACACTTGACCTTTGACTTTTTAACGCCAAAATTGATAGGGAACACTTTCGTCCCTGGGGAGTCCGTATGTATGAAATGGTGATTCTTGAGTGAAAAAGTTACACTTAAGATCCCGGAAATGATGCCGCTTTTCCAATGTCCAGTACACTTGACCTTAGTCGATAGGGATCACCTTCGTGCCATCAGGAGTCAGTCCATATGTCTATTAGAGTCATTTAAGGTGAAAAGGGAACCCCATTAGAGTCTTAAACCAAATAACCTATATGCGATGTTCAATACACATGACCTTTGGACTCCCAAACACATAGGGATCATTCTCATCCCATGGGGGTATATGGTATCTTGACTCTAGGTGAAAAGGATAATACTTTAGAGAACGAAAACCATTGTATCTACAGACGGACGGACGAACAACCTAATTTTTTGTTGCGGGGGTGTAATTATGAAGGGTTATATTGCATCCGAAAATGTGGATTTATCGTCTTCAAAGTCACAATGGAATATTTTTATAATGTCGTATTTCCGTGTATAGTTTATTATTATCATGTTCTGTATGATTTGTGTCATACAGCTTTGTCAGATATCTTCTGTTTTCTCCTTTGTCATGTCTACATGTGTGTAAAAAAACGTATTTGTGTGTAATCTACAATTGGTTTCATCCATTTCAGGTGATACTGGGTGTCCTAGAGCGACCTTTGAAGAGTACACTTCTAAACTCAGTCCAAGAATTAAAGAATTCTAGCAACGCCACCAAAACAGATATTTGCGAGTTCTCGAACATTTTGAAGTAATTCGTCAAAACTGAGTGATTAAAAGGAACGTAACATTTCTAAAATTCTATCTGAAAGTACAAAATGTTTGTCATTATGAAACAATATTGCTCAAATGCAGCGTGAAACGACTCAGACAGAAACTATGACATTGCCGCAACTTGTCAATGCAGATATTGTTAAAGATGAATCGAGTGATGGAATTTTGTCGAAAATCACGATATGAGCGTCAGGAAAGAAAATGCAAGGGAGATTCCACTACAAAGCACTGTATTTCAGACATACATGAAATTATGTGCTAATGCATAAGTCAGTGATGGTAATATCATTTATTGTTATATAAGAAAAAAGAGGAGTTACTGGTTCAGTTATGTGGCAGAAGTCACCATGGAGCTATACAATACATGAATATAAATAATATACTAGAACATATAACACATTACAAAAATATTTGATTGTAATGCAATTACGATACCGACTTAGGACGGTCATTTAATTTGACAAAAGCCAAACAAATGGTGTGGTTAACCGGTTTACGGGCCCACCTTCCCACTCTCCGTAACAGCAGAACAATCAAAGGACGTGCATTTAAAAATTTATAATTAATCCTCCATGTACAGAACAAGGGTCAACAGGTTTCGCATATTGAGAGGTCATATTTACAATGAATCAGTCTTATTGTATTAATTATAAGAAAAATATGATGGAACATCGGCATCTGACCCTTTCCTTTTGTTCATTATTAGTAACTAGATGAACTCAGTTCGTTCACACCTTGCTGTATGATCACTGACGAAGGTTTTACCTCCGAACCATGTGTGTATGCTCGAAATGAAATGTTTGCTGGTGTAAGGCTTTTGTGGTGAGTTGGAAGACAAGTCCGTAAACCGGTTATCCGCAACAATACAGTGACGATTGTCACCTTTTTACCATCTCAAGTCGACATTACCACTGCTTTACTATCAAATAATTTATGTGATGTCTTTTTATGTCATTACTCTTGTATCATTTGCATCATGCATGCACTCAAACCTTTCAAGTTGCAATGATGGCTGCGACGGAATGCAGCTTCGATGTTCATCCTCTTCCTATATATTCTCCAGATGTATTTATAGGAACAGCGTAGTATCCAACGATTAACGTTGACTTGATAATCAACATGTCGACAGACAAGTAATCTTTTCAGACCAATTTTGAACATGACAAACCAGACAATAAGGATATCACAAAAGCAACTAGAATTATCACGCAATGAAGACATTTCCCTGTGTTACGGACAGAAATTGACCCTTTGGTAAAGCCAACATAATCAGAAAGATTCTATAAAATTTAACAATTTATTTACAAATTAACAAAAATAACAAAAAAAAAAAAAGAATTACAGATAAAGCTTACAATTACAAAATCGGATGAAGGTGTATGTAGGTAGCAATTTCGGAACGCTGAATTCCGTATTACATCCACTGTTTATAACATGAATAAAGGGTCCAGTGTATAATTTCATAGTTCAATAAATCCAATTTAAGCAGTGGGTAAACACAATAAATCCCAAGTATATACGTAAAAAGGTAATGTAATGCAGTGGTACCGAAATGCCAGAGTCCATGCATTATAGAGTGTTCCCATACAACCCTGTTTTCCTCAAATTAGCTAGAGTTATCTCCCTCATTGGAGTACAACTCTCGGACTTTATCCATCAATGCTTATATAAAACTGCTTGATTTAACTTAATTGTATGAAATAATTGCACTGTATATCTAAATGTTTTACAGAAAATTTTTAACAGATTGATTATATTTACTGATTAATTAAGACTGAAGTCACGAAATCTACCCTGATAAATAGTTATTTTCTCAGAAATTTAATGAAGTTTACATGGTAGAGATGGAAAAAGTCCGAGAGTTGTACTCCAACATGGCCGCTTATGCTAGTAGTGTGACATCACATGGGCAAACTCTATATACGTTTCATAGTTTCATGTTCATGTGTTATGAGAGTTCCGGTCGTTTGGCCGCGGGCGTCACTGGGGGGACAAGTTATATTACAAGTTGATAGCCTTATATTTCATAGGTATTTGTACAGAATGAAAGTACATGATATATCTTATATGGAGTTTTATGGAAATGAATATCAGAAACCATACAAATGCCATTTGGCATATGCACAATAAGGTACACTGTATTCCGATACTCTGGAATGTTATAACAAAAGCAAATTTCCCATGGAGAAAAGAAATTCAATATCTTGTTTCATAAATATTCATATTAAATACTGTCAAACATTGACGAACATTTCATATTTCATATATAATTTTGTTTGTTACGACCTATCCATGCTTTCAATAAAATGTAATGAAATATTTGTTACATCATTCCCATGTCTACGGAGTCATGCATCATAGTTCATGTTGATTAGGTAATCTAGATACAGATTTTGTGTTTTTGAATTCACATGTATTTTACCCCACCTTTGACGTGAACCGACATATTTATTGCTAGTGATGATTTCATAACTGAACATTCGGACTATGTGCGTCAGATGTTACTAATTGGCATCAATAGAAGTTCATAGCACGAGTCATATATATTGCAAAGTACATCTATATTTGTTGAAACCTGTTCCGTATAAAAATTAAAATAATATCCCATGAATTATTCTCAATTTATTCTTTTACATTATTGTCACGTCCTGCCTCCAAATATCAATTTTCAGCAAAATACATAGAGCACAGTACGTCGTGCGTCTGTTTTTGTTATAGCTCTCTGGTAATCCCTTGATCTTTTGACACGCCTACATTGTTATCCTAATTAGTTTTTGAAATTTAAGAGTCATTCTATATACAGCTGTTGCTTAGCGCTATAATGCAAAGGTCTTATTAGTCACATTAGCGAGATCAGAACGTAAAATAAATAAAACACTTTTAATATTTAATCTTTGAAATAACTGAAAGACAAATGATACAGAAAACTGTAGAACAAATATATTAATACATGTATTAAAATGTATTTGATTCTATAACTACGTCTTATAAGTTGTAAAATGTTTGAACTTAAATATGTATAATGATACCAAATTACAGCTCTTACCGGTATAAACATTACTCAAAAGAAACAACTTTACATGGACAACAAACTGAATGATTCTACTTCTGGGCAAAGGCTTTGAGAAAAACATTCACATTAATTTAAATAAGATTGCTTATACATTTAGAAAAAGAAGCGGCTTTGTTAAATTGGCTTTTGAGTGATGGTCATGCTATTAAGTGTTAAATTACCTACATCTGTTTCCTCGTACCATTTTTATCTATCTTGCAATTCTAAAAATCTTGCACTTACTAAATGTTATGGCCTTATACAATCAAATATTTTATTCAAGAAAAAGATATGTAAATCTTGATGTTAAAAGCATTTGAAACGAAAGTTAGTAACGTTTACAAGTACATCATCTACATTTAATTCATCCACACCTTGTTAAAATTTCAGTACTCAATAAACCACGACGTTTCCACAATTTTCTTGTTACTTGACACTAACATTTCTTATTGATGATTGTATACAAGTATATTTATACAAATTTGGTAACCTGCTAAAATCATAAATTCAAATGTCAGTATGCAGTAATTTACTGAAACATAAGAATTGAAACTAAACCTGTCTCGTTAAACACAACAACATATTGGAAATTTCGCATGGATTACCCTAGCATTGAATATCTATGAACCGAAAATTCAAGAAACAACAAAAAGTCACATTTCCACTTCTTTGTCGATACCGTGTATTCTTACAAATATTTATGATCATCTGAACACGTTGCTATAGAACAAACATGGCAATTTCAATTTCACAATCACAAACTGTCTCTTTACTAGTGGAATATTCCATGATTGCCTGCCAATGGCGTGATTTATATTTCAGTTTAAACGCCCTATCGATTTCAATCACAGCGATTTGGTTATGAGGGATATCTGAATTTTAGGTGAACTGCTTAACTAGGGATATATATGTAAGTGGAATATTAACAAAGTCATTGCGGGACTTTTGTTAACGGGATGCTCCTCTCTTACTACATATGCATCTTGTTATCTATAGAATTTAAAGATATTGTGGACTCAGTCCTATTTCTACCATTTTGAGCACCGAATATGACATTAATAATTGATATTTACCAAGCTTCTACTCGACGGGTGTGACAGCGAATGTGGTAAACAAGAAATGCTTACTCCAGGCACTTGATTTCACTCCCTTTTGGGGTCATTTATGCTCAAAATGAAAGTTCATTTGGTTTTGTTTTCTATTGTTCTGATTTATTGTTCTTGAAGTCCTGGTTTCATTCATCTTCTCATCTATTCGAATAAATTTGTTAAGTTAGCATACCTTTAAACCGAAGTGCAGTTCTTCCTGAAGAATACAGAAAAGATAAGATGCAAGGTATATTTGGTATATTTGATATAAAATATACATATTCTCTTTGATGACGATACATTTTTATTTCTACCGTTTCATCAGTAATTTTATACCAGTCTAGTGCCATAATTAGTAATTGTAATCGTATTGCATTTCATTTCTTTTGTGTTGCAAATACCAGTATATCTGAGTTAAACTGAAAACTGTAAACATGGCGAATGATGTTGTTTTTCACAAAACGTTAAGAAAGAAAATTGTGATGATGAGATCATATTCAAAAGTCCTAAGTCAGTGCCACGATTTCATTCCTATCAAATAATTTGAGAAGGTTTTTGTGTTTTTCTTATTTGCCGTCTACTCTGATATTCGTAATCACACCGACTTTTCTCAAAGTAAGTAAGGTGTCTTTCTTTTATTTCATTTCATGAATTGCACTACTTCTACCATGAATATGGACAGAAGTAAATCCTTGTAAGTGCCACAGTTAGCGAACATCCAAGTAATTTTATTATAATTTTAAAGGTTTCTCTTTGAACATCATATTACAAATGACTATAATGAAATACGGATTGTGATGAGTAAGTTAAATCTGTATAACAAGGTACACGAGCTGAATTTACTTCTTAATTACGAAACATTACATATTTTGCTGGGACGAAAGCTGGTACCAAATCTATATATGTGTGCTATAGTAAGACCACTATTGTGCTTTACTGTCGCAATGTGTCACAGGAATTTTTGTAAATGCATCAATGTTCATTAAAACTAATTAATCCGGGATATAACTAAGGTAAGACATCTATTATATAAAGGATGGTGTATGCTATCTGTTTCATAGACTCCAACGTTTCCACGATGAGGATAAATGTAGTGTTACTGTTGGCAGTTGTTTTACTTTGTAACATTGACGTGTTAATCTGTAATACGGGTAAGTGACAGATATTTGTCTAGACTTTGATCTCTACATTTGAATTGTCTTCATGGTATTGCTATTGTATGATTGTATGATTAGATTAATACTAAATTGTTATCTCTCATAAAATTCGTTTCAGCAAAATGTAACACATAACTTAGTATTTGGGAATCTTCTGAATTATTTTCCAGAAAAATGTTTCCATCAAATATTGGGGTTGCATTTGCAATTAGTTATGCAATAGCATATTTTTTTTTCAGATGGACAATACGTATGAGAAATGTAACGGCAAGGTTTATCAACGTATTATTGGGATTCGAATCGGCAATAAATGAACCCACCTTATAGCACACCTGGTTTTGAATTGTGTGAGACGAATTTAATGCATCAGCTTCAACTATCAAAATGTTTCAACGTCGGTGTCTTATTGACTATTGACAAGTTTAATGACACATTTAGATCTCTATTTTCACGTCATAACCTTATATTTGAAAGATATATTAGTAAAATTTATTCACACGAACGCCAGTTTAACACGGCCAATGTATCTAATAACGCAAGCCTTTTCAGAATAGATAAGATCTGTGACCTTGTTCCAAATGACTGTTATTCATGTCTTCTACAGGTTAGAGACCTAAGCACTTAGCTCTTTCTTGTCTTATTTCTATGATAGTAGATGTAACATCGTTTATACTTACTGGAATATTAACTACCATGAACATTGTGTTTACTGCGGACGATACTTACTCCCCCATCATATCAGATGTTTATCTATTATTCGGATATATACTTGTTACTGATTTATTTTTGGCATCTCTGATTTGACTTATGTCATTGCAAGGTAATAATACACGCATGTAACGCTCCACGTAAGTAGTAATATAGGTCCATTTCATCTGAACTGTTTATGACTGTAACATGTTCCCTGATTTGCGTTCTTTATAGTATATGCTCAATATGAGTTGCTATGAAGATCTTTTAACTTAAGTAAAACTGCGAAAATTTAAATACTTTACGCACTCCTCTTATGATACCTTGCCTTGACGTATCGTGTGCATTTTGGAACGACTTCCATTTAATTTTCTTTAAAATCAAAATTTATTAAAAGATCGTTAAATTTGTTGACAAAGCCGATGTGAAGTTGTGTTATGGCCTGTATTCCGAGAGATTCGTGATCGGATGACAACTGATTGGTTTTCTGTTCTTAAGACGACGGACTACTCCCGTGGGTTTGTTTATTCGACCAAAACAACCCTACCTTTTCAAGGAATGCTTATAAACAGAATCATGTTCTCTTAATTGCAAATTAATTTTCTCTCATTATTTGTCTCGCTGGGAAGCTTTTCAATACAAAGGACGTGTAAAAAGAAGGGATCCAGGTGGTATTTTGAGTCATAACCTAGAGGGGTGGTAGTAGAAATCTACTTATAACCTACTGTTATAAGTTAAGCATTTAACTGGGTCGGTCAAATAAATTGGTAATTCTATATTTTTGCATCATGTTTTATTCATATTTCATTCAGTGAAGGATTCTGTCCTATGATTACATTTATACCTCCTGTTACTTGAATTCTCCTCTTAAGTAAAAGGTGTCGCTGTGTGTTTGTTATATTATTCTATCACCAGTATTTGGGGGTTATGTGATTTAAAATAAATAGTTAATCTCTTTGTTTTGTTTCTTTTTGGGGCATTAGATTGACATTGTCTAAAGGATAATACAATATAAGGTCTGATCTCTTTCATATGATCCATTTATTTATGTATACAAAAGTTCCTTTATAAAAATTGTCAAAAAGAGAATTAATTGACATAGTTATCATGGTGCATACCTTTCTAGTGATTGAAGACGGTAAACAGAAATCTCAAGTAGGCCGTGAGAAAAGGAGCATGTCTCTTGACATGGTATTGAACAGGGGTAAGTAGAATCTTATTTTATTCGCTATACAAAGTTAGATACTAATCATATTAATCGTATGCCGAAACTATGGCCATTTTTGAGGAGGCAACTAGTCACCAAATTTACCTTAAAGTAAGAACCCAAAATGCATTTAGGGACATGTAAACATGAGGAAGACATTTTTTGTTTTAATATTTATTTAAAAAAAAAACAATTCGATTCATAGCTCATAGGTTTGTAAGGGGTTTCTATTGATGTTTTGTTGTTTTATGTTGTTCTTGTTTTTGGAAGGGGGTGTTTGATGATTTTTGATGGTATTTTGTTTTGTTTATTAAAACGGAACTTGTTCAACATGCTTATGCAGATTAGAATGTAGCAACCGACTAGTTTACAAGCTGTCGTTCCCTCGAAATGCGCTCATTTATCGATATCACATCTATAGAGCAGAAAGGAGTAATTAAGATATTTACTTTATTTTACTTTATTGCAGGTTGTGCACAGGGTTGTGGATTCGGAAACCGGGGAATGGCGTCTTAGAATTTAACAACATTGTGATTGCCACAAATCTGAACAGAAAAAAAATCTAAATTGTCGAAAATGTGTATCTAATATCAGACGTAAACACTGTACAAAACTCTTGTTTTGGACTATTCTATCAATGAATTTTATGACAGAATATCTCACCTGCGCACATACGCAAAGTTAATGTTTGAATTAAATCGTATGCATTTCAAAATTTATGGTGGCCATATTTATTGACAGTGTTTCATTCCTTTTAAGTTTCATTCAAATCAGTGAAACACATTTATTCTAATGTAAATTAAAAAAAACAAACATAAGAGATTTGTAACACAGATGCAATGTATCGTGTTGCAAAACCTCACAAGCAATAGAGCACATATTCCACTCATGTTGAGTAAGCGTATGAAGTTTCATTGCATTAGCACTAAAGGTATTGGACTTACCGTACGGAAACCAATTTTTGATGCCTCACTCCTATGACCTTGACCTTTTGACCCCAGAAACAATAGGGCACATTTTACACTTGTGAGTAGGTGTATGAAGTTTCATTGCAAGAGCGCGTAACATACCGTACTTATGATCTGAATTATAATTCGTAAATATAAATTGAGGGGGGGGGGGGGCAACGAGCCGAAAGCCCTATGGTCTAACACCAAGTAATGAATATAAGAACATATCTACAATTTTCAATTAAGGGCATTATATGGGACAGTCGAAAACGTATGTTTCATTAGTAAAGATGAAAAGTCGATTTATAATACCCTAGGGAACATGTTTATTGTCTGCAGTTTTCTCTTCCATCATCATTGAAAATATCTATATTTATTTCGAAAATGTGTATTTAATATCAGACGTAAACACTGTACAAAAGACTTGGTTTGGAAAATTTTATTAATGAATTTTATGACAAACTAATAAAAGAAAGAAAAGGAATATGACTCGGCAGTGAAATATATAACAAAAATCCTAACAGACACAAATTTACAAACCCAATTTAATTACATATATCCTAAAGAAATTTATATACGGAAATTAGCAGTATCGGCCTAAAACTCTCTTTGAGAGTGAAGCATTGCCTCAAATTAAAATATGAAATGGGAGAAACCTAAGGTATAAGAGTAATTCAAATGATGTGTGTTATTAATTCATGTTGACCCACAAATGAAATGTTGATAGTTTCACTAACCATTTACTTGAATAAGAAAATGATATTCACATATATGTATATGTATTTAAGATACATATTCAAAGTGTCTACTACGTGAAATGTCAATGAAATAAAACTTGACATGAAATATAACGCATAACATTATAAAAGTCTTCAATTAACTTCAGACTCGAAGCCGACAGAAGTAAAAAAAACGAAGAAGTACCGAAGGGTTAACGATATCTCATAATCCATGGAATAAAAGGACAATATCGTGTATAATGTCATATTCAGACAAATGCGAATCATAATAAAATCGAGATGAGACCACGTGCCCTTCAGGAGTAAGCGTTCCCTGGTTGCATGTAACACCCGTTGCAACAGCTTTTCAAGTCGAGGAAATAAATACAGAAATATACACGTATGAACACATGCAACAGACAAGAACACGAAGTCAAACTTTCCTATTTAAGGCATGCGATATTGTTTAAATGAAATTCCGGCGTCGGAAATGCACGTGAACAAAAGACTGTACATATACGTATTATGTCAAATCAAGTATAGTCAAACAGTTAAGACGGTCAGTTTGTATGGTCAGGTCACCAAAATATAGTCAATTAACATTTACAATTATAGAACTTTAACAGATTAACTAGACACATGCCACTCCCCTGTTATCTAATTTGCCATATAACGAGACGATTCCTATTTCCGTTTTGTCTCATTCGCTACATAGTGAAACCTAAACGTTGTTTAGCTTTAGGCATTACGTGAAAGGTACGTAATCTAAAACGTGTGCATGGTCCATATTGTAAATTATTATTTGTATTTGAAATCTCATTGCATTTGTACTATTTAGTGGGCTTTGCTGCTGGATGTTCGAGAGTTTTCAAAACAATATCAAACTGAAATAGTGCGATCGATTTCAATCTTAGGAAAATGTAACTAATATCTACGTTTGATAAAATTTCCGAAGCTGTGAGTTCTAAAGGAGAAGCTGCAGCCATATTGGATTTTGAAACCTCCTTTAGAGGAGACATGGTCCTGAACTTCATCCCCTCTGACTCTTAGTCGGAACTCTTACAGATCAAAGATCTGAGGTCGCTTCCAGATTGGCAGAGCAGTTTCCTCACTTTGATGTCTCTGTATATATTTTTGATACCATGATGTTTTTCTGCGTTACCATACATGTTTATATATTTTTATGGCCTCAACTTCCGACACTTGTTGACCTTTAATCTATATATGGAGGAATACTAATATTTCTAAATGTGTGTCCTTTGATTATTCTGCTGTTGCTTTGAGTATGTAAGTTGGCCTGTAAACCGGTTAAACACACCAAATAACTGACTACTGTCATGTCAAATGACTGTCCTAAGTCATTATCGTAACTGCCCTATTGTCGAATTATTTTTGTGATGTCCTTTTTTATCGTTCCATGATTTTCGAACTTATATTTTGGATTTATCCATCATCTTTACTATATACTAAAGCACTCACAACTAAACTTTGAAATAACAATTGTTTTCTTCTAACCGTGTTTTTCCACAGGAATGGGAAGATTTGTCTAAAAAATACAGTGTGAGAGTCAAACACCCGTTCATCGGTCGAACACCCGGAAAAAAAAAGACAGAAAGAAACGTACATTCCGACTCTCGTTTCACCCCCATTTGTCATACCCTCTCATTTTTTTTTTATTTCTGCGAGTTTATCGGTACCATGAAAACATATTTTAATTCAACAATAATAAAATTACATGTTTCAAACTCAATTTGTACTTACCTCATCGATCTCGCACCGCATGCAGCTCAGAATATTCTCAATTCAGCTTGGATGTCATCAACCTAGAAATTGTGAAGTGAAAGTAGGCTGGCGTGACGTCACATATCCGCAGTGAATGATACGTAATATCCCTCTATAATAGCAAATACAATTCCGGAATTTGTCCCAGAACGAAATTAACAACAGTTGATCAAGAAATGGAGAAAGCATTGAATCTGGCTATCCACTGACTATCTTACTGACAGGACAGTGTGGTATAGGAAAAACATGCCTTTTAAGGTAAAAGTGTTTAAGGAAACATTTATAGGAAATATTTCTTCTTTTAAGATGAAATCCTAACCTGCATATTATGGTGTATCAAATTGTATATACCGCTTCCTTCTTTAGAGACTGTGTATTGTTGTTTTTGTTGTTGTTGTGATTCATCCACTGCTTGTTTTTGGGTCTGGCGGGATAGACCTGCCCTAGACCATGTAATGATTCTTAACTGATAAATCTTATGTTTTATGTTCAGGGGTATTCCTATATGTAGTGTTGTTGTTTTTCCTTGTTCCATCAAAATAATGTGTAATCACAGTTTACAACCTCCGAAGTCGTTTATTTTTATTGGTTTCATTTCTAGATGGATTCAAAGGAAAAGGAGTGGTTGCCGTGAAAAAGGAGGCAGTTTTTCCTGAATTAACTTTCTTAGAAACAGTGCATTGTCCGAGTATAATTGCCGTATTTGATGGTCCATATTGAGCCAGTGTTGGATTTGTATTTAAACCATTTGTAATACCTCTCTGTTGTCCAAATAGGTTTTCAACAATATCTGAATTTAAAAATCCAGGGTTAATGCTGTTTCCTCCATTTTTCTTCTCTGCCAATTCAACAGACTGATATACCTTATCTTCCCATTGGTTAAAGAATATAATAGTGTCTTTCAGCTGAGGTATCTTTGGGTCTTCAAGTCAAGTCTTCACGTATATTGGAAAATTTACATTACAAAGTATTTCTGTTAATGATGATGTATATTCTTGTAATTCTACAGATGATGAAAATTGTTCTGCTTTGCTTGGAGTGGATTGATAGGATCTCATACGGTAAAGCATCTTATTGTTTAGGACATCCGTTGCCAGTTTATTCCTCATTTTGGATGCGGGGGTGAGATAAATGTGCTCCTCAGTCAAGTTGGGATGTATGTGCAATCCATTCTGTGTGTTGAATTGGAAACATGCAACACAATGGTCCCACACAATTGATTGGCCATCAAGAATAAGAAACCTTCCTGATGAAGACTTATTTGACATTCTGCTGGATTCAACGTTGTTTCTAATTCTTTTTAGTACATGCATGATATCTTGAATGGAACACATTAGATGATTTCTATAAAATACATCCTCGAATATGAAATTAGAAGCCATTGGGGAACCTTCGAAAAGCATTTTGGTGAAAGCTCTATTTGTTGATGCTCCATCTGTCATGACATAATCCACGCAAAATCCCTGATCATCAAGCTTCTGGACACATTTCCAAAAGGTATTATATAGCTGATGAGTTGTTGCAGGACAGGCACCAAAGTAAGCCACAGGCCATCTACAAAAGATAAATTTTTTTTAGAAATATTTTATCTCCATGGCAATCCATTTACTGGAATATCATTTGTCTGGTGTTTGTTTCCGATTGGAATGTGAATTTGAATGTCTTTCTGTTATTTTTTTTTTCAGCTTAAGAGATATGAATATGTGATGATTAATTATAAATGATATCACTAAAACTTACAGGATTGTTGTCAACAGTCAGTTGGTAGTCAACTGCATGCTCTTATTTGATATAAATAGGTGTATTGAGCATTTAAAAGTGTGTCACATACATGTGTTGATCAAATAAAAATTTCTGTATCATCTTCAAGGGTGAAACACTTTTATTCTTTATTAAATATTGCTTGAGGTCACTCCTAGAATATTTCAAGTATATGGTGATGCTTTGCAGAGAAATTTAGACCTTTGCACTGAACCCACCCGAAGCAGTGAGGGATCTTTCATGTTCCATGCCTACCGCCAACACGGGACCCTGGTTTTGACTGTCTCAGCTGAAAGACAGAACACCAGTGCTCCTACAGTGGTAGTCAAACCAGAGACCTCTCAATCACAAGTCAGCTTCTCATCCATTGGGTTACACTCGTTTCTCATTAATATAAACAACCGCTGTATTATGATATGTCACATATGGAATATGTTACATGGAGTGTCAATTAATGCCAAGTTCTGGTTTTTAAATACACTTTGATTTCATTTTTTTTTCTTCCATTCCATTATCATTATACATGTTTTGGAGCTTACCTAAATCCAATCAATCCATGGAAAACAAATTGCAAAGCATGTGTGGCAAGCTGTGTTGTTTTCACCTCCTTTTAAAATGGTTTCAATATTGTTGTTATTCTCATCCATGTCAACCAATCCAACTAGCTTCCAACTGTCACCACATTTGGAAATTACCAGGTCATCCTGTATAGACATTTCATCTATGATTAGTCCCACATGGTGCCCAAATTCTGAAATGTTTTGTTTTGTTGCTTCTTTGCTCATCCATAAGATGTTGTCATTGTTGAAAGAAGTTGTTTGTTTCACAGAGTTGTTATAATATTGAAGGAGTCGTTGGGATGGCAATGTCAGCATTTCAGAGGTCTTTAAATCACCATATGCCCTTGGTGAACGTATGTAGATGCCCAGACATATACTTATTATTTTTGGGTCCCATCTCCGTTGGTGTATTTTCTTTTTGCAGTTTTTCAGTTCAGACTCCAGGAGAAGTTTAAAACGTGCAGGGGTTCCATCAGTAATTACACTTTCAAGCACATGTTGCATATCTGATTCATCCTCTTGACACAGTTGCAGTGATTTAGTGGAGTTCGTAGTGGAGTTTTCCTTCAAGCATGTTTTCGGTTTTAGCGCCATTCATAATGTCATTTCTCTCTCGAAGCACCTGCCATCCTTGTTCCGCTGTTGTTTGGTTATTGCTTTTATCCAAAACTCGCTTTCTGCTATTCTTCGCATAGTCACTGTACCTCTCACTACAATCATTTCTGGAGCAAAAACTTAAGAACATTTTACATGATGTACTTCTTGTTTTTCCATATACTTCATTTGTAGAGGGACCCAGTATAAGACCTATGGTCTTAGCGATGATCTCGGGGTCATACTGTCGATGTCGAAGGCGTTTAATAATTTAAGAACCAGCCGATATGAAATTATCGGAACCTTTCACCCTCCTTAGTTTGTACACTAGATCACTGTAGAAATTGGCATGGGAAATTCCTCTGGATACATACTGTTAAAAAGTAACATTTCCGAAACTAGATAACATGTCTGAATATGATCTTTAAAATTTACCAAAAGTTTTTCGTAGTTTATGATATCTTTAACCCTGAGTAAGAAGTTTAAAAGTAATCTGAGAATTGTTTTCGTGAAAATCCAAAATGTTAGTGCAAGCTCTAGCAAACCGAACAATAATTTTTTTAAAAACATGTAATGATGACGTCACCTGAATAGAACATGAGGAAAACGTAAGATAAGGCGAGTGCCCAATGGGATGTAACCGCTGAATATTGTGTATTTTGCAATATCATTATATTGTTATCATTACAGTATATATAGTTGAGACTGAATTATTGTGGATTGTTCTTTATTCAGCTGTATTAATTTAATGTTTTAAATTTTATCCTACATGTATGCCATTAATGATCAAGAACAACTAGAATTTAAAATAAAAATAAAATATAAGTAATTGAAATCATATAGATGTTCATGCAAGCAGAATTCTTAGCAGTCCGTATTATATGGGGTTTATTTTTAATTTCATCAGAAACATGTTACGGACACCAAGAAAATCCAAAAGCCCGTATGCCAGACCAAGATGGGTCAAGGCAAAGACCACGTCGGCAGTACAGGCAGTGGACGAAACAGAACCGAGCCCAGGAAATGATACACCTGTCAGTGTGCCAATCTCTCTGGTTCTAAGTGAATCTGCATGTTGTGAGTCTATCCAAGGTAATTTTACTGGATCCGTTGGTGCAGGAGGCGGAGGAGGGGATTCTGTGAGTCCCTTAATAAGTGTTTCAGCTGACTTGGGCACACATGCACCTTTAAGTCTGTGTGAAAAAAATTGGTCAAACGCTTTTGTTGACTAAGGTAAACTCTTACACTCAGACCCATGTGTAGAATAAGGCCATCAATTGATTTTTGAGAATGGGGAATTGAAGTTAAAATCAAAACGAAAAGAGAAGAAAATTTCAACTTGGCTGAATGGACAGATGCCTTTATAATTTACGTTTCAATTTACATCAGTTCCCTGATCAAATACATGGCTTATTGAAATATATCAGTACAATTCGAACTGGTGGTCCTCGCATATCCACTTTAGATTGGCGGGACTATGATTTGCAGTTCCGACTGAAGAACTCTGTAATAAATTGGGGCAATATGGATGCGAATTTGTGGCTTTTGTATATGAAAGCACCTGTTATAAGTAGCCCATTCTATCAATCAGGCAATGCTGGGCGTTTGATGTTTTGATTTTCATTTTAAAGTTGTTTGTGCTAAAACTGACTGTAAAATTTTTACATGCTTGCTTAAAATGTCACTTAAACCATCCATCCATGAATTGTTTTAAGCAGACCAGGCAGTTTCCTCGTCCACCAAACCACATCCCAGGCAATACAAATTTTAACCAACAGCCATTTCGGGTCCCCGGCTCCCAGCAAATCCGGAACTGGAGGCCCCATTTGCAATAAAGTTCAAGGCCTTTGGGACCTGGGCAAATCTCCAATCAATAAACAATCTTTACTTTCAATTTTACAACACTGCCCTGAAAAAGAAATTGCTTGGGAGCTTTATAGTTTTTCATTAAATTATCATGGTGTTAGGGAATTTGGGAAATCCAAGAATATGGTATCTGCCGTGGAAATCATGAGGAATTGGCTAAAAAAAACTTGATAAAGAAATTTTGTTGGGCAGAATAATGGGTCTTTTTGAGAATGTGCCTATTTCAAATTTGTGTTGTAGCCCAATAGGTGCAGTGCCAAAAACGCAAGGCGGTTGGCGTTTAATTTGTAATTTGTATGTTCCAGAGGGCAGAAGTGTTAATGACTTTATTGACCCAGAATCATGCTCTGTAACATATTTATCCTTTGATGAAGCAATTCAGTTGATACAAAAATTGGGTCCAAATGCATTTTTAGTTAAAATGGACATCTCTAACGCCTTTCGGTTACTTCCTGTGAGACCTGAAGATTTCTGCCTGTTGGGTTTCACTTTTCAGGACAAGTATTACATTGATAAATGTTTACCAATGGACTGCTCTATATCTTGTGCCTTGTTTGAAAAATTTTCAACTTTTTTGCACTGGGCCCTAGAACAAAAATCCCTGTTGAAAGAGTTAGTTCTTTATTTAGATGATTTCCTCTTTGCAGAAAGGAAAAACACAAACAACTGTCAGCAGCTTATGTATCACTTTAACTCTCTCTCTCTGTCATGAACTTGGGGTTCCCTTATCATTCGAAAAAACCGAAGGTCCAACAACATCATTATCCTTTCTCGGATAGGGTATTAACACAAATAAACAAGCAAATTCTGTTCATAGGGATAAGATCTTATCTCTAACAAATGTAATTAAGCAAATTTTATATCAAATGAAATCAACTTTGAAAGAATTACAGTCACTTGTTGGATCATCAGCCTTCATTGTTAAAGCTTTACCTTGCGGCAGAGTTTTCTGCAGTTTAAGGAATCCTCACCACAAAGTTCGAATTTCAAAGGAAAGTAAATATGACCTAAAATGTGGCTTACTTTCCTTGCAAAATTTAATGGCACCACCCCTTTTCCTTCCATGAATTTTGAAGAAAATGAAACATTGAATTGTTCATCGGATAGTTCTGGGGCCCATATGGGTGGAGTGAATTTTGGTAAGTTGTGTTCATACATTTCCTGGCCTTTATCATGGTGTTTTGAAACTAAGAAGGATATTAAATTTTTAGAACTTGTTCCAATTGTCCTTGGTATAAGTATATGGTCAACTATCCTTCAGTCAAAAATGTTATTATTGCACATTGACAACTTGGCATTGGTTCACATAATAAATAAGAAAACTTAATAATATACCAGGGTAATGGCATTGTTAAAACAACTCGTACTGGTTGCTTTGCAAAACAATATACAAGTAAAAGCTACTCTAAAAAAGGCTCTAAAAACATAATTTCTGATGCAATTTCCAGTTTTCGGTGGGACCGATTCCGCAGCCTTGCACCATCGGCCAACCTTTATCTTTGTCAAATACCTACAGAATTTTGGAACATTTTGTAGATGAGGCATCTAGACTAGTTAATGCCAGTTTGTCAGCCAACACCCAAAGCGCTTACAAAAGGGGCCTTCAAGCTTTTAAACAATTCAGATTACAATTTGGGCTGAGTCAGTGCTGGCCACCCACTTTGGATCATATAATAAATTTTATAGCATATTTATCATCCAGGAATTTGGCACATGCTACTACAAAATGCTACTTGTTTGGAATCAGCAATGTATTGAATATACACAATCTCCCAAATCAAGTTCAGTCCTCCATAATTAAAAAAAATTATGGCAGGTTATAAAAAAGATAAACCCAAAAGTGATATTCGAAGTCCTATAACATTACCTCTTCTGGTAAAGATTGTCAACATATTGCCACATACCACCTTTTCTATGTGAGTCAGCAATTTTTTCAGAAAGAAAAAAGAGGAGTTACTGGCTCAGTTATGTGGCAGAAGTCAGCTGCAATTTCACTAGCATTTTTTTGCGTTGTTGCGGGTTGGGGAACTCGCCATTACTAAAGGAAATAGTTGGGAAAAAAATCTTACAATTTACAGCTTTCACAATGGAAACTAACATGATTTTAGTCTGTATCAGATGTTCAAAAACGGACCAATTCACCGAAGGATCTGTCACTAAAATACTTCGTTCACAAGATTCTGAAATGCTCTTTAATGCAATGTCCTTGTGTTTAGCCAGAAGACATAAAAATGAACAAGGGCCTCTTTTTTTGTCATGAAAATTTAGAAGAGCATTACTGCATATCAGTTTTAAACAATGCTACATAAGTCATTAAATTTTTTGGGAGTTGACACAAACACTTTTAAATCACACTCTTTCCGTATTGGGGCTGCAACATACTTGTATTATACATACTTCAAATATTCAGTCATCAAATTAAGTAAATCACTCTAAAACTAAGGAGTATTTACCCCATGCATAGCTCTGTCCTTAAATAGATTCTTTGGTTCACTTTTTGGCCATTTTAGCTTCACCATTGCTCTTCATCTTTTTATATATTTTGAATTCCAATCATACGAGCATCACTGAAGAGACATAACTTTTCGAAATGCGCATATGATGCACAAAATTAAAAGGTATATATGTTCTATATTTATTGTATCTTAAAGGGTGTTCAGAGACGGACATTAAGTCCAAAGGTAGATGGGTATCTGACGCTTATTAGTCTAACATACGCCCTTATTATGTTCACACCATTTCAAAGTAAAATAAATGCATCTTTACTAATAGATGCCAAGTTTTGCAGGATACATTTGGATTGTGGGATCATCCTTTGTGGAAAGAGCCAAAAAATATGTATCGTCAGCTGGAATGGGAAACAAAATTGGGATAGATTCCAGATATATTGTTACTTGAAAAGGTATCAGTGGTATGACTTGGGAACATTTAATACCTACAATTGACCAGTTGTGTGCATTACATTTTCCACCAGACTTTCTAATATTGCACTGTGATGGTAATAACATTGGTGCCCCTGTAACCACACTGTTAGGTTTACAACGTTACATGAAAAGAACTATAGCAAATTTAATAACTCGTTTTCCCCAAACTTGTATAGTGTGTTCGCATATTTTGCCACGTTTATACTGGCGACATGCCTTGTCGGGCCATGCGGCTGACAATAACAGAATTCGTATAAATAGCTCTCTTGCCACATACACCTTAAAGCGTGGAGGAGCTTCAATTAAATATCCCGATATTGTTATGTTTCATAATAGTAAAATGTTGGGCCCTAATGGCCTAAAGCTGGGCAACTCGTATTTCATCAAGCCTGGGGCGTTTGGAGTCCCCCTTTTTTTGTTTGATATGGAGGCTATAGTATTTGGGCTATGTTAGCCAAATTGATACCTATCTATCGTAGAATTATATGAATGTAATGCAAAATTTGTCCGCTTTGGTGGCGGATGGATTTCAGGTATGGTACCTTGAAAGCCATGTGGCAGAAATTTTGCTTGCTAACCATTTACTGGGGAGTCTGTTTTCTGTTTTCTTCAGGCCCTTCAGTAGTTAGATGGTTTACTTATGTGCAGTTGTCATTTTGCTTGCCATGCTGTCAACGCTTATGGGAAGATCGGTGCATGGAATTTGATTTTGTACTTGATTTGTTCTATTAAAGCCATGACAATTTCGCCAAAACAATCGTTGTTCTTTGTTATTTTGATGGAAAACAGAAAAAAAAATTGAAAATCATGAAACCAGAGGACATACAAAATCCGTGAAAATGAAAACCAAGTGGAAAATAACAAAATATGTCTACTTGGAGAGCATAAGTGAACCCCTATGATGGAGTGAAATCAGGCGCCCGGGGAGACTGAGCATCTCCTGCTTGCTAGCGACACCCGTCATATGTACCCAGTAGAAAGAGTCAAATCGTGTAAATTCCATACACATTTATATATGGAGAAGTCAAAGTAGGTAACCTTCTGGTATATAAGGAGTCAAATCTGTATAAAATGATCGGAATCGGTCTCAGTCCAGAATATCATTTAAAAGTCTGGATAACGAGATATCATATGAAGTAATAAGAGTCTCGTAACGACCATAGAACTTCCTCAGTGACGTTGCTAGTCTAGTACATATACAGTGGGGTGCAGTCCTAACATAACATTATGTTAACGTCCCGTTAACGTGAAGTTTGCTTTCCTCGTGCGCTCAGGACTGCTGGGCACACGCGTTTGCGTTAACGCAGATTTCCACGTGAACTTAATTTCGAGATCGCGTGAACGCGCTTGACTGCCGCGTTAACGCGCTTGACTGCCGCGTGAACGTGCTTGACAGCCTCGTTCGCTTGCTTACAGCTTAAAACTTGTATTAACATGTTCATACAGAAGGATTTGAAGGAGAATCGATATATACATTGTATATTTAAAATTTAAAAACATATTAATGGGTAAGTAAAATATTTAGAATTAAATAAAACCCTTCCGAGTTGAGGGATAAATTTCAGAAATATTGAACGCAATTTCCGAACATTGACTTTAATGAAATTTATTCTTATTTTAGGAAAATAATAATAATAATAATAATAAAAATAATAATAATAATAATAATGAAATAAGAATGAATAAAGATAATAATAACGACGATAATTATTATATTCATATATTATAGAAGATAGCTTAATTAAAATAATAATAATAAATACATAAATAAGAAATACATGTAAATACAATAATAAACTAGTTATAAATGAATAAACAAATAAGAAATATATACATAAATAAACTAATAAAAAATAAATAAATAAATGAAATTAGAAAGTAATCATGCTAGTATAAACTGACGAAGTTTTTTCATAAATACCTTATTGCATGTCTATAATTTTCTTTGTAATATTACATATGAAATCCTTAATGCAGGGTGTCATTTTAACATTTCATTTAATACAAGTTTTTATGGCGACTTTCGCGGTAATTTAATTAGATCCGTTTTATTTTCTCCATCCGTACTGCATAGAGAATTACAAATATAGACATGTGAACGTGCGACTGGACCGAGTGCACGCGGGAATAAATCGCGTTAACGCGAATTCCCTACCGCGTTAACGCAAGGAGCGCACGCGCGTCCGGTCGAGCAGTCCTAGCACGTGTGCTAGAGCAGTCCTCGCGACCGCTTTTCGCGTTAACGTGTATGTTATGTTAGGACTGCACCCATCTGTATAACCCTGGTTGAGTAGCTTATCTGAAAGTCGCCTAGCCCTCAGAACAAAGTCATTGTAATTTGAACATGCTCTGTAATAACGTATTAACTGAGATATGAATACGCCGTATGCGAGCGATGATGGAACCCTCAAAATTCTCTGCTTCAACATAAATAGAGCCTTAATGGCAAAACACCTTCAACATTATAATGAAATCAATAGAAAACTATGCTAGAATATGAGCAAGGCATGGGGACAAGAATTCTATACACTATATGTGCATTTCCACAACTTATGTCTGTTCAGTGATGTTCATTGTCGAAATCGAAGAAATCCGAAATATACATACATTTTGTATTTGAAGAGCAAGTAATATACAAAGATACCAACCAATAATCAATAAGGAACATACTTTGTGCAAGACCAAATATACATATTGGCTATCACGAACAACCACAAAAACCAGCGATGAAATCAAGTACCATGGAGAAGTAAGCTGACTTGACGTGATGCCATAGGATTATTTGAAAAAAAAAACAAAACAGATTTGTGTATGAGGAAGATACTGCTTAGTTTTAGTAACTCATTCAATACAATATGTCACATAATATTCCTGTCATTTTAGATGATTATCGTCACAGAATAAAAAGTATGGAAAGCTGATAATTTCATAACTGAACATATCTTGAAATAGGGTTCTTTGCTGTCTTCTTGACTATTGAAAACCGATTGTAACTCAGCATCATTAAATAAAATATTTCGAATAATATTCATGTCTATGAACGTTATAAAGACAGTATTAATATTTACCTATCTACCTCTTTTTTCTACAGATTCCTGTTGCCAAGCAGAAAGTCAAATATAGGCGTTATGACGTCATAAATATGGGGTTGGCATACCAGCAGGTAAAAGAAAAGAAAACAAATCAGCGCTAGTCGAGCAGCTTAAAACCTAGCATATCTGTCAGTGCCTTGAATTATCACTTAAATGGTCGGATTCACATTTCACTTACCCGGACGTCAACCATCATTTACAAAATCAGAGGAAATGGATATCGTTTAATATACTCAGGACATGGCTACAATTGGTTATGGGTATAGTCGTATGGACTTGCGGTATATCACAACTGATGTTGCAGTTTTTCCTTGGCAAGAAAATTGGCGATGAATTCTTCAATAATTGGGTGACATGCTTTCAACAAAGATGGCCACATTTAAAAGTTATGCAGGCCAAGATGATTAAAATGGATCAGAGCAAAGAGTGCAAACAATGAGGTGATTAAGAGGTATTACAGTGCTGGAGACTCAACATTGCGGGAAAATAATCAATTGGAGGATAAGCCTCATTTCATATAAAACATCGACGTTATTGGCATCTGAACGGACCATAGGACAGCAAGAGCTGTAGCTGGAGCTAATAGCAAACAACAGTCTATAGTTAACACAAAGTCAGTAACTAAAACAATTATAGCATGTGGAAATGCTGTAGGAAATGCAATCCCCCTTTCTTATATTTAAGAGAAAGAGATTGAATGAGGACTTGTTGAAATGGAAATCGCCAGGACATTTTAAGGAATACCTTTCTTCACATTTTAAAATATATGCAAACACTGCCAGAAATCCGTCTCAGAAGGCATTTGTATTGTACGATGGACATAAATCACATGTACGCAAACCTGTCATTAACTGGGTCAGGGACAATGGATTTCTATTATTGTCTTGCCTTCTCGCTGCACTCATCTACTTTAGCCATTTGACATTGGATGTGTCTTCGCCTATGAAAGCAAAGTACAGTCAAGAATGCCAAACCTTTATGAGAGAAAATCCAGGTCCAAGTCATCAGATATGACATTTGCTCCCTTGCATGCATGACATATTCTAAAGGTTATCTGCAACTAATGTGGTTTCAGCGTTCAGGAAGGCTAGGATTATGTCACTTGACAGAGGATCGATAACGCCATAAAAACTAGCTCTATCTACCGTTATTGGAATTATACAGACAGAGAACAACCAAACATCAACCATCCAGAAAAGTGTCCAGTCTTTCCTGAATACAAAGTTGCACTTGGTAAGGAATGTTGAAAGCCATGACAAGAGATCTACAATAAGCTGCGGAGGCAAGGAAACAACATCGGATCAATTTTATATAGAAGTTGAAATAAAAATTTGAAGCAAACTCTGAAGCCAAAATAAAAAGAATGTGTCAGAAACAAAACAATCCCATACAAATCTAAAGGCACTTGCTCCTGCTTCTGAGGACTCAGACGAATGTGACATGGACATGGAGCCGAAATATTTGTGTTGTCAGTGCAGCCGAACAACTTCAACTTGAAATATGGTAATGGAAATCGTAAACTAGTTGCAATGTGATATATGTATGCATTGGTCACATCTGAAGTTTTGTACACCAAAGCGACTTATTAGAAGAAATGCAAAGTTAATTTGTTTGTGTTGTAAATAATTCTTTGTTGATTAAATTATTACTATTCATTGTTCATAAACTATATTGCACTTAAAGATGTTTTTATTTTAAATTCATAGATATTATTGCATCAATCAAATGCCCTATGTTTTTATCAAATAGTTGTCAAAATGTGAAACATTATACCCTCATTAAGAGCTGTGCAAGTACATAACTAAACTGGATACAATACTTTATTTATATAAATATAATGTATTTATTACTTATCTTTTTATTTCTCATAACTTTCCAATGCTCAATAAAACAAGTTGTTGATTAGAAAAATCCGTTTTCTTCAAATTATGACCTAATATGCGCACCGCCGAATTTCGGTTGTGGTGACGTAACGGAAGTACTCTTCAAAATTAAAAAAAGCATTGGTAAACAAACAAAGCTGTAGTTGGATATTTTGATTTTATGTTTATAAAGTGTAGCAATCTTTTTCGAACCTTGGCAACGTAAGAGGCTTGGCTATTTTGGCACCTCAAAAACACAGCGCCAAACACGTTAGGATTGTCGAATTTTGGTAGGGCTGGATAGATCCTTTTCAGAGTACAGAAATCGTTGTCTGACATGATATGGAATATCTTCCTGATTTGATCGCAGTCCTTGTTTAACCGGTTGTATTGTAGTAGTTGTACCATATCACACATTTTGTGCTAATCGTGACTTTTTACCACTTGTGATTACGACAATACCTGTATCATTTATTGCGAATGCGAGTTGAACTGGCTCGCTTAATCTTATGGGTTTTATAATCTTATGGGTATTTAACTTTTACCTTATTAGCACTTTAATTGTGGAATATGTGTGTAATGGGTGTAAGAATGGAGAGAGGAAAATAACGGTAATGGCTGTAGCGAGTGTCTGCTGGAGAGTATGGAATTAAGTAGGTAAATGAGTCCTATGGTCTTGTCTGTTTCTAAATGTAAGTAATATTTGCGTATTTATATGTGGCTCTTAACTATTGCATCAGGAACTGGTTTTCTTTGACTGACTACACTCTTGTACGTAATAAATAACCCTTGCAAAATACGTGTAGCACTAATCCACAGATAAAATTAAAAAATCTCTCCATATTACTTTCACGTGGGCATTCCCACTTCAATTCACCGTTTCAAATCGTATCCTCTAACTGCCCTGTAAAAGAATACTTATGTGACGCCCTTGTGAGAATTAGACTAGAATCAGACCATGAAAGCATGTTTCCATATATATATATATATATATATATATATATATATATATATATATATATATATATATATATATATATATATATATATATATATATATATATCTGTGTGTGTGTGTGTGTGTGTGTGTGTGTGTGTGTGTGTGTGTGTGTGTGTGTGTGTGTGTGTGTGTGTGTGTGTGATGTATTATGTACGAAATGTTTTTGTACGAGTTGTCTCTATTAATAAGAAGATTTATCTTTCCTGTTTTTGTGTATCAGACGACAAGTGAATTCTTCCATGTTGTATTTTTGAAACCCATCATATCTATGAAAACCCACAATGTAAGTTTACATTTGTTTATTTCATATTATTTGTATAAGTTATACCAAGTGAGTATAAGTTTCTTTAGTCATGTTTTTATGGAAATATGCCTGTCTTATATTTTTATGTGTGCAAATATTCTACATTGATGTGTTTATATATTTTGAGTACATTGACATTTATGCATTATGATGATTTATTCCTTGGTAAGGATGTATTCATGTAATAAGAGTATTTTGTGATCTACATTATGTAATTGTTACAAGTATTCCCATCATTTATGTAATATAAGTCATCTAGTATATTGTTCTGTCAGCCTGTCAACCAGGTCAAGGTCCTTCGGTCAGGTCAAGGTCTGTTTACATATATGTAGGTGCATTCTCACTGAGATTATTATTTTCATCATATTATTTCTCATATATATTATAAGGGTATACTCCTATTCATACATGTACTTTGTATTATTCATGTTGATTTCCATGTGTCTGCACAAGTACATTGTTATTATAGTGTTATAAATATAGTATGGCCATATGGAACACTATTCATGCCATAATTCTGCTGTAATTTATTTAGTACTAGTAATGTCAGATAACATTTACTTATGATGCTTTGTGTTTCTTACAGCCTTTTACCACACGCACGGACACACACACATCATACCTGTACAGTGTACACGATACAGTGATAAGCTTTGTATTCTCCTACACATGCTTATGTACCTGTAAAATGGTAAGCTGCCTGTCGGAATAACTTCAGCCTGGCTTTACAATTTTTTATTGGTGACAGAACTATATATATATATATATATATATATATATATATATATATATATATATATATATATATATATATATATATATATATAGTGCTTTGTGTATATCTTTCTTTTTTCATATTAAATATTCATGTAAGTTCTTTTATATTGTTTCGTCCTGAGGAAGGGGCAGATCGCCTCGAAAATTTGACTATATTTCTTTATATTAGTGTCGTTTGTAGCTTTCTTGTGCTTCTATGTACCTCCTTTATTCTTTAGCGACTCGCATTGACCCAAGGTTGATCCGACATTTATGAATAGTGAACGTTGTTGTTATATATATATATATATATATATATATATATATATATATATATATATATATATATATACACCGAAAATCTGCACTTAACGGCTTGTCGTCCAAAACGCTCACTAGAGGTACCTGATTTTGATGGGCTATTTTTCGGTCTTGAAAAAAGTTTGAATCGAGATTTTGGTATTTATTTCTTTAATTTTTCACCTTATATCTTTATTTGTTAAACATTGTTATGTTCCTGATAGTTTTAGTAAATACATGTTGGGTACACATTAGTGCGTTTTGGAAAGTACCGCTGAGTCAAATATATTTTAATCGCTGGAGATTTACTATTATGGGAAATATATGTTGAATGTTTATGAAATTTGCATTTTTTAATTAATCGGTGATATTTATTTCAGTGAATATCTCTTGTGGGATTTTATGGCCAATATTTGATTCAGAATTGGTAAATAACGAAACATTTTGAATAAAATTCATTAATTATTTCATCTAATCGTATTCAATTCTTTGGTATATGCACGGATATGATTTTATCATACAGATCACACAGATGATATTACATATTATGTAACATGAATACCGATCCTTTCTCCCGTCTTTGCATTAAGTGTTTCCAACATAATACGGACCCTATCTATACCGCGCACGCACCGCAACAGAATAAAGACTTATTTACTTTTTACAATAAAAAAATATTTTTTACACACTGGCGAAATCATAATCCTCAAATTTCTGTCTAGATCTATATTATGATACATTAAAAGAATTAAAACGCATTTCCAGTGCTACAAACCATCGATCTTATTTAATGAAAATGTAGGGCATCTAGCTTTGAGAATATTATGAACTGCTGCGAGGAATATGCCACACGATGGGCAAAAAGAGAGGAAGTACAAGTCGACACTCTTTCGGAATGGATAAAATCTATTGCAGTACTGCTGAGATCAAAAATCAAAAAATTACAAGGTTCTGTAAACACCAGATTCGAATATATTTTTAAAGATCCTGATGTTGTCAGAGAACTTACCTTCCTCCAAGAACATTATATCATTACACCAGCAGATAAGGCATCTAATAATTATACATTTACTTGTAAGAAATATTACTTTGACAGCCTAGTGAAAGAATTAGGATTAAATTCAGCTCCAGGAAATCCTACTTATACTCTCACGAACTTTTCGGTTTCGGAAGTACTCGAGAATCATAAATCTGTCCTCAATACGTTTGGTGTTGACTCAAATAAATTGAATTTAGAACTTCCATATTTGTACTGTATTCCCAAAATGCACAAAAATCCTTACAAACAACGCTTTATCGCTGGTTCCTCAGTGTTCCACAAAATCTGTATCGATTTTACTCACAAAAATACATGTATTATCAGAAATTAAATCTGGCCTTCATAGATATTGCGAAACAGTATATTCCGGAAGTAGAATTAATCAAATGTGGATCCTTAAAAATTCAAAAGAGTTGTTAGAACATCTAAAATCAAAAAGTTTTACTAAAATTCACTCCATCAAGTCTTTTGACTTTTCGACTCTTTACAAGATCCCTCATCAGAAATTAAAAGACAGATTAGCGGAAATTATTCAAAATGCATTTACTAGTAAAAACGGAAGCCGCAAATTCAAATATATAGTAATAGGCCACGATAAAACTTACTTTGTTAGGGAAAATTCTGATTCCAAAAATAAATACACTGAAACAGCTGTCATCCAGATGTTGAACTATCTTATCGATAACATTTTTGTGGTGTTTGGAGGTAAGATTTTTCAACAAATTGTCGGCATTCCAATGGGCACTAACTGTGCTCCACTTCTGGCTGACATATTCCTTTACTCATACTAAGCTGAGTTCATTCAGTCTTTGCTTTCGCAAGGAAAAAAACAATTGGCTCTTGGCTTCAATTTTACTCACAGATATATAGATGACTTGCTTTCAATTAATAATCCTTCATTCGCAGATTACCTTAGCATCATCTATCCAAGTGAACTGGAGGTCAAAGAAACCACAGAAAATAGTAATTCTACTTCGTATTTAGATATTATGTTGTCTTTCGACATTAATGGTCAATTGAACACCTCACTCTGTGACAAACGTGACGATTTCAATTTCGCTATCACAAACTTTCCTTTCATAAGTAGCAACATTCCATCATCGCCCTCATACGGCGTATTCATATCTCAGTTAATACGTTATTCCAGAGCATGTTCAAATTACAATGACTTTGTTCTGAGTGCTAGGCGACTTTCAGTTAAGCTGCTCAACCAGGGTTATATATGTGCTAGACTAGCAACGTCACTGAGGAAGTTCTACGGTCGTTACGAGACTCTTATTACTCCATTATGATATCTCGTAATCCAGACTTTTAAATGATATTCTGGACTGAAACCGATTCCGATCACTTTACACAGATTTGACACCTTCTATACTAGAAGGTTACCTACTTTGACTTCTCCATATATAAATACATATGGAATTCATACGATTTGACTCTTTCTACGGGGTATATGTGACGGGTGTTGCTAGCAAGCAGGAGATGCTCACTCTCCCCGGGCACCTGATCTCACTCCATCACAGGGGTTCACATATGCTCTTCAAGTAGACATATTTTGTTATTTTCCATTTGTTTTTCATTTTCACTGATTTTGTATGTCCTATGGTTTCATGATTTTTGGACTTGTGGTTTGGATTTATCCATCATCTTTACATTGAAACAAAATAATGTCTCCATCATGTAGAAGAAATAAAATGAAAAACGAAAAATGAGAAAGATTTTTGAAAACGATTTAGACGCGAATCAGTAGATAACTGCATAAACTTTATCAATGCATGCAACAGCTTCCCTTAGTTTTATCCAAAAGCAATAAATTACCACGGCCTGGGTGTAATTGTAAAATTGTTTTACGTAAATTAGAGTTTTACGCAAACCTTCCGTGGGCAAACTATTATCTTGGCATTATCATCCAGTTGTATAAAGTACAATCAGAAGATACATAAAAATGTATATAGCGCCCGATACGATACGTGATTTTGCTTTAAAAATCAAATAGATTATATATCTAGGAGCAGAAACTTGTCAAGGATAATTCTAATACTTTCTACTGTTTAGCACGTATCAAACACTCTAAGCAACGCCAATTTCATGAAATGACAAGTTGAAGGTTTCCAATAAATAGCATGCGTAAAACGTTTCAAACATGACTCAGAATTTTAGTCGGTTTAGATCTATCTGTACTAATCATGTTATATGATATTTAAAATAATGTACAAGAATATGTATATTAAAATTTTATATCGTTCTGATAAAAGAAGTAAATATAAGAGACTCTCATTTTGTCTCTCTGATATACCGATCTGATTTCTACAACCCAAAGTCTAAACAACATGACAATATATATTTACCTACAAAATAAAAGTAATTACGGACCCCGTTAAAACAGAGGTGGGATCAGGTACCATGGGAGAATAAGCATCGCCTGCCGACCGGTCATTTCTGCCGTGATGGCATAGGTATGTTATCGAAATTGTATCATTCGAGGTCACAAAAGTAGGAAACAGTACAGCCGTAGTCAAAATCGATATATATCATGATCAATAATTATACAGTATTGGTGATATAGACGGTCTAACTAATCTGAAATTCGGAAAAGAAGACAGTACACATCTGACCGATCTGTATGACACAAATCGCCAAGGATATGCACATACAACATCACAAGTCAAACACACGGACAACGACATTACAAAAATATTCCATTGTGCTGCAATTATAATACCCAATTATGACGGTCCATTTAAGTAACAAACGTCACTCAATTTGTGTGGTTAATCGGTTTACGGGCGGCCCTAACATTCCACTAACCACAACAGCAGCACAATCAAAGGACACGTCTTTAAAATATAAAAATAATTCTCCATATAAAGAACGAGGATCAACAACTTTCCAGACGAAATGTCATACAAATTTCCACACGAAACATTTTATGAAATAATAAGGTATTATGATAGGCGACATCAACCTAAATAAAGCAGATTATCCCCGTCTGTAAGCGAGCTTACATCCTTGATCTGTAAGAGTCCCGAGTAATAGTCAGAGCACTTAAAATTTGATTCCATCCAAGATTTTGATGAACAACGGTTACTGTATTCACGTGGGGAATCTTGCTTTAAATTTTGATGTTGTTTTTCTAGATCTGATACTTTCGTGGTCAATTGCTGAATCATACCCTTAATTTCTTTCAGTTCATCTGATTTTTCTTGTTTTCATTGGTCGACGATACAGCCATCTTTAATTGAGCCTTACTTACGTCATGCTCTTTCTCAATGATGCGAATTTCACGCCTCAGTTCATCAAAACGAGACTTAAGAGCTTGCCTCTTCTGAAAACCTTTGGACAAGACGCGCTATAGAGCCCCACCGCCCTGTTAGTAAAAGTAAAAGTCTGTATAAGGCTGTAGAGGGATCCAATACAAGACAAGAGTGTTTTGTGATTTAACGTTTTATGAGAATAAATAGATATGCATTAAAACTGATACATCATGTTTATAGATTATACTTGCATACAATCATCACTAAGGAATGTTAGTGCCAAATAAGAAGTGGCCAAACATTTTTGGAATCGAACTGGTTTGGTATAAAAAAAATTCAGCTTGTGAATGAATAAAATCTAGGTGATGCTGTAGTCTTTCTTTTCATATGCCTTACTCCCATGATGGTTGAGCTGACTGGACCTACAGTGATGAAAATAATTTGTTTTCGCATTTTGACAAAAGATTGTTTAGATGTGTTCACAAAATCAATATGCATGTATGCTTGCATTATACTTGCGGTATCATCAGTTATAGTACCATATGATCCATTTCAAAGCAATCAAAATGATTAAAACTAGTATAAATATTTCCAATGATGATGGAGTACATTACACGCATTCTTAGGGTATTATAAACCCTGTTATCAGCTTTACTAATAAGATATACGTTTTCGGTAGGCGCATATGGTGCCCTAAATTGATACGCGTAGACATCTTCATTACTTGGCATTGCGAGTGAGGTTAATACTGTGTCCAAATTCAAAGATGTGGAGTATATTTCTATGCACTTGTTACCCCAAGAAAAAGAGTGTTTGCTCTTATCTTTAAAAAGTTCAATTTTCTCAATACAAAAAACAGACCATTTGGGTATGGCTAAAAGTACATTGCATGGTCTGTTTAGTGTGTTGGCTCTGGGAAGGTATATTCTGTTCTTAAAACAAAATCAATATTGACGGCAATACCGGTGTTGTAGAGTGGCCTTTCCCCCATAGCAGTTTTTCCCCCCGGAAAACTGGCTATATAGTGCGATTTCCCCCGGGGGAAATCCTACTATATAGCCAGTTTTCCCCCCATAGTAGGATTTCCCCCGGGGAAAAATCGCACTATATCGCCAGTTTTTCCCCAATGGTAGGAACCTCCCCCCCCCCGGAAAATCATACTATATAGCCAGTTTTCCCCCCATAGTAGGATTTCCCCCTTTTGAAAACTTGTATAATATTATATAGCTTGGGTGAAACAGTGAATAATCACAAACCGTATGTTATAAAGGAACTTATAATAAAAGGCGAGTGAATTCTATTATATTCTATGCTTAAAACCCAACCTCTCTCTCTCTCTCTCTCTCTCAAACATAGTCATGGGATCGATTCCATGATCGGGAAACAATATTGATGAAATAAATGAGATTTTAGAGGACAATTATAAACAAAGTACATGTATTAGGAATCGAATACACACATGGCCACCATGTCGTACCATATATTGTCGGATGCATGGCAGCTAGATTATTCAAAACCATAAATTGTGGGTTCGAATCCCAGATCGGGAACGAACATAGTGAAAATATAGACTATCCTGGTTTATGTAATTTATGTGGGCTATATACGTTTATCAACAGGCCTTCTCTGCTGATATGTCCTATGGACATCAATTGCTCGCATTTGTTCTCTCACATGTATATGGTTTGTGGTATGATGACTCTTGTCTTGTGAAAGAAAATTTTCAAATCAGGCGGAGATCTGTTGTGTCACTATCCGAGACGATTGTACGAAACGATTGTACGAAACGATTGCAATTTTAACCGTACATTGATCTTAATTGTAAAGGATTCAGTCAACCATCAGGCTACCATCAAAGAGTTAATGGATAAATCGACACAAAATAAAACAAACAAGCACAGTAAACAAAAGGAAGACTGAATTGTCACGAATACTGCCTCTGTACAAAATGTCGAGACTTTCTTACATTGAGCGTGAACGAGCCATTGGCATGTTGAGTACAGGAACCTCAAAACGTCAGGTTGCCCGTATCTTAGGATGCACTAAATTTACCAATAACAATCTGTGGATTCGTTTTCAACAAACAGGGAACACTGCTGACCGTCCAAGAGCAGGGCAGCAACGTAAAACGACAACGCAAAATGACGAAGCATTCCAAATAACGTCATACGTCATCTGACGTAATCGTTTCAAATGCATCATTTGGTTGTTATTTATATCTTGCAATCGAATTTCAACCCGAAAACATTTGATTGAAGCTAAATGGTGATCTCTCGATTACATTTTTTACTTTTTTGTCACTAGTTCACGAGTAGGTTATTGCGAAAACTGAGGAATAGATAGTTATATGTGCCACCTTTGGCTGATACTGCCGGGGCGAGTAACCCCCCCCCCCCCCTTTACACCCCATTGAATCCACCGCTGCATTTTCAAACTCAAAAATCAATTATTTTGAGTATTTATGTAAGGATATATTAATCTATAATTCTATTTCATAAATATGAATGAATATAAAGCAAGTTCTTCGGTACATGCAAGCATATTCGAATGATCACAACAGATCTTAAGATATATGGAAACTTCATACTGTTACAAGACATGAACTTTATATTTGAGTTGCTGGCAAGGTTTTTTTCTTTCGATACATGTACAATGTACATATATTACTCATGTACATATACTATAGTACATTTATGAATTAATACTGCGCATGAAATAACACATACATGTACATGTACGCATGCACTTCAAAATTGTGTGTATTCATTTGCGTTTTGGCATAAAGGGCCCTACGCCGCTTTATATTATGAGGGTTATTTCGTTCGAAGTGGTCATAGTCATTGAAATTAATAAGTATTAGAATATGGAAGATTTGGAGAAAATTTTATTTGTTCAACAAAACGTATCTGACACTTAACACATTGATGATCTAATTCCATATGCAAATCTTATGAAGAATGTAAAAGAACCTCATATTCATTTATCATTTGAACGTAATATTCTTTCAAATCACGAACAACTATACGTCATGTTCAAAGTTTGTTTCCATTATGAACGTCACTCTGTAGAGGCCATCGTGTGGTGCTCCTCCAAAATGCTCCCATATCCATGTAAATTATGAATTCCTCGAAATGTTCCGACAAAGTTGAAATATGACGAAGGAATGTAAATGTCCCCTGGACCAAAGCCTTTCAAATGGTCTTCAATATCCAATATCAAATCCATTAGCATGTCAGTGAGGTCATGTCCAGTTGGGTTCAAATAATTACATGCAAGTTTCTCTATGCAGTTGTATACAATATCTTGAAAATGGACGGGTATATCGTTCTCACTTTTTCCAATGAGTGTCGTAACTAGTGTGTCTCTGCAGGAATAAATCTGGGTTTGATACAACGGATTGTTTAAATCGTCAACCGAAAGATCCATGAGATAATGTAGCAATTTCTCCCTCCGGCCTGTTTCAGAAGTTATTCCTCTCATTTGCATACCAAAAAACTTTACAATATACGCCATGATGGTATTCTATAAACAGGATCTTTGTAATGCTACTTAAATGTAAAATATACTCGGAAAAAGCAATGACAACTACTGGGGGGAAATCTGACTATATAGTCAGATTTCCCCCTTTTCCGTTGTATTACATTTTCCGGGAAAACATTTCGTTTATCAACTTCTCTTTTATATAACCGACTAAAGATCCCGTCACAGGTATAGTCAACACGTGTGAGAAACTCAAAATGGAAGACATAGAAAGATATATCAAGTCAGGGAGTTATCCAGAGGGGTTTTCTAAAGATGATAAACGAAAACTTAGAAGTAAAGCGAAACGGTACACGGTGAAAGATGGTAATCTTTTTTGGTTAAATAAAAAGGATCAGTTGCGCCAGGTCGTGTTTTGTGAAACCACAAGACTAGAGATCATTGCATCGTTTCATGACGAAAAAGGTCACATGGGCGTCGAACGAACGTATTGCTCTATAAGTGAACGGTACCATTGGCCAAACATGTACAAAGATATAACATATTATATTGTTTCCTGTGAAAAATGTCCAAAATGTGGAGTATTCACCAAAACTGTCCAGGAGCTTCATCCAATTCCTATCGTATCGCCCTGGTACCAAGTTTGCATCGACATTGTCAAGATGCCCGAATCGAAGTCAGGGAATAAATACATCCTGACTTTAGTGGATTTTTTCACCAAATGGCCTGAGGCTATACCCCTTAAAACTAAGTCCGCAAATGAAGTGTCTATGGCGTTGTACAAAATATTTCTTAGACTGGGGTTTCCGAGTGTAATCAGCAGTGATCAGGGAAGAGAATTCGTCAACTCTTTGATGGAGGATCTATCAACAAAGATGAAATTTCGACAAAAAATTTCGTCTGCGTATCATCCAGAGTCCCAAGGCCTAGTTGAAAGATTCAACAAAACGATACAAATGATGTTGTTAAAGCAATCGGCAAGTGGTGAAGAAGACAATGAATGGGACGAACATATAGACGAAGTTCTATTCGCCTATAGAACACAGCGCCAAAAAGCAACAAAAATGAGTCCGTTTCAAATTATGTTTGGCCGGAAACACGAACCCGAACTTGAAGACCATCATAATGGACAGACAGACACATCAGATGCAATGGACGAACCCTTGGCACATTTGCATGAAATCAGACACGCGATACACCAAACCACGAAAACAAATGTCGAGGAAGCTCAAAGGAAAATGAGAATACAATTTCAAAGGAAAACATCAATGAATAATCCCTTTAAGATAGACGATAAAGTATTACTTTATAATGCAAAGAAAGCGGGGAGGAAAGATTCAAAGATGGAGAGCACATGGCTCGGTCCTTATTTCGTGGCTGACACAGCAGAGAAAGGAACTGTTATTTTAAGGAAAGACAACGGCGATGTTTTGAAAAAACATTACAATGTTAAACTTCTCAAGCATTTCAATACTCGCAGTCGTACTACCAAGGAAGGCGATGGAAATACATACACCAGTATTGTAATGACGTAGAATATGATATGGATAGAACAAAAGAATATAAGAATAAAAACAAAGAGGAGGCTAGTAATAATGTTGCTATCACTAAGGAGGAAGCTATTCAGCGATTCTTTCACCCAGTCGATAAGTACTGGCAACGGAGGAAGATATGCTTACTTGGAGGAACAAGTAGCATAAAATTGGAACACAAGTCGCGAAGAAAAACACCTCTGACGAACCAAATCACCCGAATACCAATGCGAGGCGACGGGAATTGTTTCTTCCGGTGTATCAGTTATTCTATAAGTGGTTGTCAGTCTTATCACAGGGAGGCAAGAGATATGGTTATAGAATGGATGGTTTCAAACAATGACAAAATCAACAAACAGTTTGGAGAAGGATACATCGGGAAAAGTGGTATGGTGGATTATGGAGTATGGGCCACAGAGGCAGAAATACTCGCGTCAGCTGCGATGCTACAAACAAATATTTTTGTGTACTGTAAAGTCGGGGACTCCATGAAGTGGAATGAGTATGGATCTCATTTAATGGGTACCAAAAGTGAAGAAAAGCGGGGGATTTTTATAGTGAATGACACAGGGAATCATTTTGATTATGCATGTTAAATATCCCTTTCTTGTATAAACAAACTGATGTTTGAATTTGAAGTTTATTTTAAAATCAGTTTATTGCTTCAAGATATGAATGGCAAAGTTCAAAATAAAACTTTGTTGTTTAGTATTTTGCTGGTTGTTTTGTGGAGGCATTTTAATCCTGAAATGTAGCTTCTTTGTACATTGCTATCAAATATTTAAAGAACAAGAATCATAATTATGACGGAAGTATCCACATTGTCTATATAAGCGAGAACAGAAATCCATTCGAGCATTCGATGGCTCATGACTAAGAAGGTTCACGGCAACTTTTGAAGTCAGTGCATGACTGCATGGCCTTTAAATTAAGCCGGAGAGTTATTGTGAAAATTTGAGCCAATTTTTAATCTTATAGGGGTAATTATTTTTCTCATGGGGTAAAGAAAATACCATTTATTTTACTATAAATAAATAACTCCTCCACCATTTAGTCAAAAATTAAATAAACATTTGGCCACCCGTCTAAATTCCATCTGAAATAAGGCACAGGCTCATTCCTCTTCATCCTTCCGTCCGGTGGTTCGGTCGCACCGTGTGTAGCATGATAGTCTATTCCTGGAACTATCGCCGAGACTTCACGACCAGCCGTGCACTTTGTCACAAGCCAATATTCACTTGTGGCACCCGGTGACCCTAGCCGTAAAATAAACGGCTGCCGTGAGATAAACGGCTATAACCTGGTATAAAGTCCTCTTAGGCCTTAAAATCCAGGACCAAAGTTACCCGACACCATTCCTCCTTCCCTCTCTGGGTGTAGGACGTGGGGCAAGGTCCCAATTCGGTAGTAGTAGTAGTTGTTGTTGTTGTAGTAGTAGTAGTAGTAGTAGTAGTAGTAGTAGTAGTAGTAGTAGTAGTAGTAGTAGTAGTAGTAGTAGACAGTGTATTAACGCCCTGAGCGAGGCTGTTGCTGCGTAACTTGGCTTCAGTTTTGCCAGTGCATCGTGCGCACTGACTAGCCCATTGACCAGCGACCAGCGCACTAACTAGCGCATTGCCTGTAACTGCCGTTACCTTTGCGCAATCGACCTAAGCGCATTGGTTAGAGAAGCATAAATTGTATATATACTTCCCTTTAGTTCAAGTTCTAGTTAGTGTCAATCATTCAATCATTTGTGTATATATACCGTGATTCCTTGTAAATTAAGATCTTGTATGTTAAGCGCATTGTGCAGATAGCTTCGGCGATGACAATTATTAGTTATTCCCTTTAAGCATCTTTAGTCTTGGCGTGCCGGGCGCGAGCTTGGTATCGGAATCTTAAAACACCACTCGGACCGTGACAATACTAACTGAAATGCTGTTGAAAGAGACGTAAAGCTGTAATCAACCAACTAACATATCTAGTGTTACTCATATGCGGATGCAGAGAGGTCAACAGGAGGGGTTGTATGGGTCCCATGGAATCCAAAAAATATCCAAAAAATATGGTGGCATACTTCTGCCATCTATCTTGCATGTTGACATAAATAAGTAGCATGTTGACATAAATAAGTTGCATGGTAACATAAATGTCATATGTGGGCATAAAACAAACATTATTTATTGCTTTTATTTCCTTATTCATATCTTGCATGTTGACATAATTATCTTGCATGTTGACATAATTATCTTGCATGTTGGCATAGATAAGTTACACGTCAACATAACCGGTAGGACAGTAACTCGCATGTAGATGGCAGATGTATGCCACCATAAAAAGGTAATATTATCGGCATTTTGGGGGTTGGAATCTACGAAAGCCGATTAGAGTCACTAAGAAAAAATATATCGAGATCTTTTATCGTTATCTCGAAATAACAAACACGTCAGTTCAAGAAAATCTTTCCTAGTTGTTTTGAGATAATTAACTCGTTATTTCGAGATAATTTAAAACTCGTTATTTCGGGATCTCCTCTTATAAAAACATAATATCTCAAAATAACGGGTAAATTATCTCGAAGTAACGAGTTTTAAATTTTTTCAAAATGTATAACGAGTAAACATATTGAAATAACGAGAAGACATCTTGAGTTTTTCTGCTGCACATGGACGCCGACAACGCCATTCTGTCCCGACGAGCTAAGAAGCCGTTCCATTGAGCTACAAACGCCTTTGAAACGAGATAAAAAGGTATTTCGTAAAGATAAAATTCGTTCCCTCCAAATAAAATAAACAGTAGTACGTGTCACCTCTATGTCACCTAAAACATCTTAAACTTGTCTTTTATGAATTGACAAAACACACAGACATCGCTCAATGAGCTACAGACAAACATACCTTTTCAGTTATAAAAGGGGAAAACTGGCTATGGGGCTATGGGGGAAACCTTGCTATATGAGGGGGGGAAATCGTACTATAAAACGGGGGGAAAGCTACTATATAGTATGATTTCCCCGGGGAAAAGCCTTTATTTAGCCAGTTTTCCGGGGGAAATCCTTCTATATAGCTGGTTTTCCGGGGGGAAAACTGGCTAGGGGGAAAGGCCACTATATGACACCGGTAACCAAAAAACACTGAAGTATATCAGCACCATATATCAGCGAAACGCCGGTGACTGTGTACACGAAGGCATAAGTTGCAACTCAGTTTACATATCCATATTATCATGAATAAAATATTTCATCTTTCAAGATATGAGTTCTATGCAGCGAAATACCCAGTACGAGCTATTGGAAGTGACCAGCAAGTTCCCTTCAAAACAAACATACGTTACGGAAATTCCTCTGCGAAAGTTGGTGATTATATAAATATCGCAAGTCGACCCGTAATGACGAATGTTCCTACTGGAGAAACAACATTACAATTATCATCTAGTGCGAATACATGTATAGATGGACCGAAGATAAATTGAAAGTGTGCAGACAAGGGCATAGGACCACTACTTTAGTAACTGTTAAGAATCAAGTCCCAAGATTATAAAACTCTTTGAGCACGTATTCGGTGCTCAAAATTTGTGCTTGTGCTCTAATATGAGCACGGCTCGAAAAATCCTGGAGTATAAAACATTTAGAGGACGAAAACGTGATTAAATTTTAGCATATGTTCAGAAATATTTAGCATACTCCGAAGTATGCTTAGAACCGTGCTCAAGAGAATAAAATGACAATTACTATTAGAAACATACGATGGCAACGTCTACAAGAGCACCAAAAATTATAGTTCAATAAATTCGAATTTTTCAGATATGAATAAATAATCTGTAAAGATATGAATATCAACGAATAATTTTTACACAGAAAATTAATTGATTTTGAAAAAAAACTCTTTACAAATTTCCAGATAAAAATGACAACATAAATATTAAAGAAAAAAGAGGAGTTACCGGCTCAGTTATGTGGCAGAAGTCACCATGGAGCTATACAATACATGAATATAAATAATATAATAGAACATTTAACACATTACATAAATATTTGATTGTAGTGCAATTACGATACCGACTTAGGACGGTCATTTAATTTGACAAAAGCCAAACAAATGGTGTGGTTAATCGGTTTACGGGCCCACCTTCCCACTCACCGTAACAGCAGAACAATCAAAAGACGTACATTTAAAAATTGATAAATAATCCTCCATGTAAAGAACAAGGGTCAACAGGTATCGCATATTGAGAGGTCATAAAAATATAAACACGTTAGGTATTGTAAAACACATAATGGTATAAAAATATATGCGACATCAACATGATAAACCGTGCTCTGCCAGTCTGAAAGCGAGCTAAGACCCTAGATCTGTAGGAGTCCCGACTAACAGTCAGAGGGGACGAGGTTCACGACCATGTCTCCTCTGAAAGAGGTTGGGACAAGGCCCGTCATATAGTCCCCACCGCCCTGTTAGTCAGCGTGCAACGTTCAAGTAAAAGTCTGCATAAGGCTGTAGAGGGGCCAAATACAAGACCTATAGTCTTTTTGATGATCTCAATATCATATTGTCTATTTAGGAGACGTTTGACTATTTTATTACCTGATAAAATAACGTTATCGGAGCCTTTTACTTTCCTTAGTTTATATACGAGATCACCGTAAAAATTAGGATGGGAAATTCCATTGGATACATACTGTTGAAAAGAAATATTTCCAAATTTAGATAGAAGTTCTGAATAAGATCTGAAGAATTTGCCGAATGTTTTTCTTAGCTTGTGATATCTGTAACCCTGAGTTAAATGTTTAGTAGTAATTTGTAAATTTCGTTTATGAAAGTCCAAAACATCGGTGCAGCCTCTGACAAATCGAACTAATTGAGATATATAGATACCATATGATGGGAGTCGAGGGACATCGCCATCCAAGTAAGGGAAATTTACAATAGGAAATCCAAAATCCTCACGTTTATCATAAATATTAGTATATATTAGGTTGTTGATAATTTTGATGTTTAAATCTAAGAAAGGTGTAGATTTATCTCAAGTATTAGCTTTATTCAATGTGAGCTCTGGTGGATATATTTCTGATATAAATTGTTCGAATTCAGGGTTATCGATAACCAAAATGTCATCCAGATATCGGCAAGTATTATTAAATTTGTCAATGAGGTCAAAACGTTTTGATTTTTGAATAGAAACCATAAAATCCCTCTCATAACAATAAAGAAATAAATCTGCTATCAGAGGCGCGCAGTTAGTACCCATAGGAATCCCAACTATTTGTTGATATATCTTGCCATCAAATTGCACAAAAATATTATTCATGAGAAAATCTAGTGCTTTACATAATTCCTTGCAAGTCCAGTATTTATATGAAGTATATTGTTTGTTGGAAAAGAATCCAGAGTTACTGGAAGTACATATGTACGTTTTAGATTCTCTGTGAACTTGCTTTTAATCAAATCATGAGGCAGAGATGTATGAAGTGTAGAAAAATCAAATGTAGAAATTTGAGTCGCTTTGAAATTTAGCGAAAGAAGTTTGTCTATAACTTCATGAGAATTTTTAATCGACCAAAAGTAATTGATGTTACTATTATGAAATGCGACATCACAATATTTGATAATATGATCTTTTATAGCAGTTAGAGCAGACGTAATATGTTTCGATAGTACCGTAGTAGAGCAGTGGCTAGAATTAGATATGAAACGTGATTTATATGGACTTTTATGTACTTTTGGGAGCCAATACATGGTTGGTAGATCAGATTTATCAGTTTTAATTTTGAAGTCGGACATGGTCATGAGGTGATCGTGCAAGGTGCTCTCTTTTGAGGTAGGGCTTTCAACATATGTATGAGTGGAGTTTAATTCGTTTTTAAGTACTTCAATATAATATAGTTTTCAAACAACTATTATGTTATTACCTGCTTTATCAGCGGGAACAAAGACATATTTAGCATGTAAGTCAGCTATCTTCTTTTTAATAGAATTTGTCGTCAATGTATTAGGCTGTTGAAATAAATGCGGATTTTCCGTAAAGTTCTTAATACGGATATCGACAATTCTTAAAATCTCGAATTTCCAATCATTAAGAGCATGAACATTTACCTGTTCTTTTTTACACCAACGTTTACAATATGTAGTTAAAGCATCTTCTATAACGTCACGGCATGTATTGAAATCTATCCTGGACGGTAACCTATATTTAGGTCCTTTTCCAAAAAGGGTGCGCAATTTCTTGTCCGAAATACAGTTTAGGTCACTAGTAATAACATGACCTGCCGGTTTATAAACATATTTAGAATTTTCACAAGAACACGACGAAGGAATAGAGTCTGAAACATCAGGGTTAGATGTGACTTTATTATAATTTAAAATAAGATTTCTCATAGGCTTTTTGTACTGGTAACAAATAAGTGGAGGTTCTAAATTCTCAAAATATTGGGGGATTTTAGATGTGACTCTATGATCACGGAAAATATTAGAAATGTTAAGTAGATCGAAGCCTTTATTAATAAATTTAATTTTGAGAAATTGCTGCTTGGGTGGAAGAGACGGAATACGAGGAAAGAGTTTATTATATGAAAATAAAATAATCAAATTGAGTTTATATCAATCAGAATTGCGTAAACTTCGAAGATAAGCTTCGTCCAGGATAGGTTTCAATTTATTTACCGGAATAGAGGATAGTGCATGCAAAAGTTCATGACGGCCATTATTTTTTGCGATAAATAGAAGATCGTTTAATGACCTATTTAAACGATTACGTTTTCTGATGTTACGATTACGACGACGACCATGTGACCTACGTTTTCTAATAGTTTTATGGCTTAATGTAAAAATATTGATCTTATTCTGACGAGAAGAAATATTACCTTGTCGATATATTTGGTCGTTGAGACCAAGAGGGTATGGGGTTTGTAGTTGTTTAATCCAGTAGAGCTCGGTTTCCAAAAGTCGTTTTTTAACATCTGATTTCGTATCACCTGGTAATTTAGAGATATTTTCTACTGGAGTTATTTTCACATTGTTAATATTATGTTGGTATTTATTAAAGTGGTTATAAAGAAAATTCTGGTATTTACGTCGTGATTATAAAAGATTATATGTAAAACATTTTGCCTCGTTTGTAATTAGTTTGTGTTTTATCTATTTAAAATATTCAGTGTGGCTTTTGAATAGAGGGGACATTTTATCCAAACATCTATTATTGTTTTAAAAATTCTCTTCTTTTTTTTTATTTATTTTACATGATTATCTTATTATTATTATTATTTTATTTATTTATTCTTTTATTTATTTATTTTCTTTGTTATTATTATTTTTATCTTATTTTTTGTTTGTTTATATATGTGTATTTCAAAAAGTTCAACCATAATTTTAAGGTCTATTTTCTTGAACCATGATAATACTTAAAAATTGGAACTCTCGTTTCCTGAAGGACAATGGAATTGGTTGAACTCACTTTTCCCAACTCCTTTATTTATAAATTACTTTATACTTCGTTTACTATTATTAGAGCACTCAGTCTCAAATATTTATATAAAAAAACCTGTTGAAATCATTGTAATTGGTTAATGTTTAATATCGTCGATTTGTTTACTTTGTTTGTTGTGTGTCTTTGTTTTTTGTAATGTGTTTTGTTTGTTTGTTTGTGGGTTTTTCTGTCTTATTTGGGGGAGGGGGGCGCAAGGTAATTTTTTTTTCTCAGTTTATATATCTTTAACTATAGCATGGATTTTTTAAATTAAAATTTAATTGTCTGAGCTAATTTGATTAAATATGTTCATGTATTTTTAAGTTTTCGCATTGTGATCAGGTGCAATGATCACACCAATGTAAAAGTAAACATGCAAAATCTTTTTGGTCGCTAGTGAAATATTACGGGAAATCACTTCTTTCAACTGACAAACTGTATAAATACTCTCAATTCACCTACGCATTACTGACGTAGAGAGCAAGTTTTTGAATCTGGTATAGGTATCATTTGTAGTATCAGTTCGACCGTTCATTGTCTATTCTTTAATGAAAAGAATAACATCTAGTAAAAGTGTGTCAATAGTAACTTTATAGTTGTTCTCCTTTATTTTCATTCAGTCTGTTTCAAATTTCTTCTTAGTACGGCTTTATTATTTTTTGTGGTTGATGTCATAAACTCGAACGAATCTAGCATGCTCAAAACCATTTTCACGGGAGAACGTTGTCCAAAATATTTATAAACTCGCTCATTCTAATTGTGACCAGTTGAGTATGATTTTAAAGTATGAGCATTATATTTAGATTTGAGTTTAGCATGATAAAATTTTTATAACCTCAGGGCCAGAATTCAAAGCTACTGCAAGCACAAGCTACTATATGAGATTTCACAGACAGTCAGACCTAATATCAGGAAAAGCATGCTAGGACTTCATTGCTAACGGAACTAAACTGTGGGGAAAAACGAAAACAAAACACAAAGAAAGAAAGAAAACAAAATAGACAAACAAAAAATGAAAACAAACAAGAATATCAGTAACACAGTTTAAAACTTCCTGAACTGTATTAAACCAAATAATATGTCTGTAGAATTATCAAGTAATTTAAGGTCTTTCGTTATAATTAAAATTGCGAGTATTAACTCCATGGCCCAAGGAACCCCTGTACCAATGAAATATTATAAATTACTGATAAAGAGGTAATGAAATATGCTAAAAAAGAGGTCCTTTCCAACATTTATGAATAATTGCTGAGTGACCTTGACCTTCCTGAAATGAACTTTAGTCATTCCAAAACGTATCTGTTGAATATTTCCAGGGAGCATTAAATTATGGAAATATTGGATATACTACAAAACGAACAGGAATGGATAGAAGTTTCTTTCAACAGCAAAACAATGTTTGAATATCGCATAAAATGTTTATTTGTAATCATCTGTATCTACATTGCTAGTAGAATTTCTAACTTAAACGACTTTTAGGGTAAAGTGTTCATTGTGTGATAATTTTAATTTTGTGAAAATATCGTTGTCTGGTTTGTTAGATATTATGTTGTTCCTAAAAGATACAAAATTATTCTTGAGGCAATATTTGTTCGCAAGGTTTTGCCTATTCCTACAATACAAATGTTAAACCCTGAATAATTTGACAATTTAAAAGTCTAGTGAGTGTTTCGAAAAAAAGAGCACTTGGGGTCTATTGGTGTTCTTGTTCAATATTACAAATCAAATGATACTTTTTGGTGTCGTCTGTTGCACGGGAGACACTTAGTAATCGCTTTGTTAGACCATCTGTCTTTCTGTCTGTCACACTTTTGAAAAACTCACCTGCAGGAAGCATATACATTACTTGAAGCAATAATACCTATTGAAAAGGTAAAGCATACAAAACTTTAACAGTGCAATATCTTATCTACATTTTTGCAACATGCATAGTCAGATAGAAAGGGGTTGATAATGCAATAACATGTCATGATTTTGATCTAAGATGCTAAGGTCATAGCTACTGCTTCTTTCTTGGATCCTGCTAAAATACTTTAAACGATGTCAAGTCAGGTGGAAAACAAAACATAACGATTTGTCGATCTTACAAGCGATGGGCATTTCTACTTAATGTGTATGTATACGCGCTAATACTTACTATATATTTATCATGCAAAATGCAAAAAAAAAAATTGAAATAAGATCAAGTAGTCTTAAACGTGTCAGTCATATGCGTGTACAAGTATAGGACTTTGTTTAAAATAAGTAATTTACAAATTTATAAGTACTAATCTCTAGTAACTAATTACCAGGGAATGATATAGTATTTCATCAATCATCCCCTTTCTATACGCCCGTCTTAGACTGCGTTGTGAGTTTTTGGGTCCTTGAGTCTGTGGGTCTGCCCGCACCTTGTTAATATGATACAGACCATACCGTTTAAGCTAAGACTTTCAGACTTGAAACTCTTATTTTTTTATGGCATGAAGACAAATCCTATTAATGATCAATATCAAGATCAATGGTCAAGGTCGTTTTGGGGGCAAAAATTGCAAATTTTTGAAAATGCAAATTATAAACAAGGTACAGACCAAAGTGTTTATGCTAGAACTTTTAAACTTTGCACACTTATTTCGTATGACTACGGGATGAACCCTGTTCAAAGTCATATCGACAACTTTTTATATCTTGCATGGATTTGCATATTTCATACAATTGCTTCACAGGACCCAGGTCACTATGCATATTGCTTGATAAACCCTTGTCCGGGCTATAACTCTATACCCTTAACGTGGACTTAACTAATATTTCACAGAATTGTTGTCCAGGATCTAAAGATGTCTCTTGACTTTGGTTCAATGTATGTTACTTCTGCTAACCGAACAAGAGCTTATTTTAACCATTTAAAGCTTTATCGCAGCTGAGAAATCCCTTACTTTCTTTGATTTGTACTAGATACAACTAAAGTACTACTGTAATAAAAGAGAAAACTGAAGACATCTGACAGAGAATAAGAACGTAAGTAAGCACTTAGTTGACGAAGTTTATCTGTCGCTGAATCTCCATAGCATAGCATCCTTACTGCGCGGTACAACCGCTAGCTAGATTGGTCAAATATAATGCATATCTAATTCTGTGTTCAAAAATCGAAATACAGAAAGAATGTAATAAATATATGTCACCATATACGTGAAAATATTGTGGATTGGAGTAAAACTAGCGTGACATAATACGCTCGTTGCTTAGTTTGAGTGAAAAACAAGTTCTTTTACCATTCGTGGGTTTTTGAAACAAATTAGAAGCTTGTATTAAAAGACATTTGTGGTTTTATTATTCACATCAAAACAAAATTCGAACTGATTCTCTATTTATTACAATTTTTCTTTGCCAATATTCTAAAAAGAATATCTCACGAGTACGTAATAATTTCGACAATATTTGCTTCATGTGAAGGATTTTGTATTTTAAACTCTTTTGTAAATGATGTCATGTGTTTTAATGATGTTTAGATCGAGAATAACATGTTTACAAGGAGAAATTCAAAACCAGATGAGAAGCATACACAATACTGGATTAATAGAATCTAGCACTAGTTTGAGTTCCAGATAGAAAAAGATCAGTCCACCGAGGCGTTAGCCGAGGTTGAGATATGATGATTCATTCAGCCCGAGACTGATCTTTTTCTATCTGGAACGTAAACTAGTGCTTGATGATTTTTCTCCCACCTCAGCAGCTCGATGTAGGCTATAGACATTTTCAATGTTTTTGTTTACCTCCTTTGATGGCCGAATCACTGATTGAGTAAAAAGATAAAGTAAAACACCAAGATAAAGTAAAATACCACGATATGCATGAAGAAACTTTATATTTTGATAGGATTTTTCAACATTAAACTTAACGATACCACACAATGTTGATTGTCTCTCCGACGCAAAAATCGTGAGTCGCCATGTTTCATTTGTTTGTAAACAATGCAGACGACGCACGGAAGGATACAAAGTGTTCCGGATAGAATTTTCCAGTACTGATAAAAAAAAACGGGATTAGTCGATCTCCGGTGCGAGAAATTGCAAGAAGAGTTGCCTCGTTAAATAAATTGGTAAAAAAAAACCTTTTGTGATTTTATATTTTGAAAGCAACTGATACTGTGTATCTATAGTATATATATGAAGTTCTCAGTTTTAAAAAATGCAGAATTTATCTGAAACAGATTTTTGGTTCAACATTTGACCAGCATTCAATTCAATAATGCCTTTAATAAAAGGACGAGTACATTTTCCATTGATAACATCAGTACATATCCTAAACCTGGTAAACTCGTACAAATCCTATAATTTTCTAAGAATTGAATATAATTTTGTATAAATGAGATGGAGGTCTAATATTTTTACACAAAGTACAGGAGCATATGTATTTATTTCAGACTTGTGCATTTCGTGATCCGTGATATCAATGTCTCTTTTGTGTTCTGTAAAACATCCAGAGTACATCTATTGCTTGATATGCAAGGCTAGAAAGATTTCCTATTCTACCGATGTTATCATTGTATTCATGTAGAGTATTTGCGTTGAGATGTCTGACCTAGTATACTTCCTTCATTCGACAGAGAGGGGGCATTCAGCTTGGCAATGTTTGAGGGGTGACATATTTTCTCTACGATTCAATTTTTTCATAGAGAGAATCGAGTGATAATTTAAACTGAACTGGCGATACAGTAATTCGTTACCTCAAGAATTATATTGGACCTATGACCTGAAACTTGTGTTCGGAGTTACCCTTTTGTTTCTACTTCATATGTCAACACAAGGAGCCATCTTTCTATCCCGAACATTATTTTCGATGACTTACCATTAAGATATTCATAGCTATCAGTATTAATGAAATGTTCGGTAATGTTGCTGTTAAATGTAGTGTCGATAAAAAGATACGGCAGCTTTTCAAGCTTTTCGACATTTAGAGATCATATTACCAGTTCGAGAAATTTGTTTTCCTTTATAAAATTGACAAGTTAAATTTTTCACGAATTGATCTTACTTTCGTATTATACATTGATAAAACTGTCTGCGTATCTATACCAGAACTGTGTAGCGTTACTTACTATATACGTCTGACTTTAATGTTATGTAACACAATCCTAGGGCCACCTGATTGTGAATTTTAATAGATGATATTCTGACGGCATTGAGTTGCCCGTGTAATGCGTTTTTTTTTTCTGTGGCTCTCCGTTTTTGTTTTTGAATTAATTTCTGTTTCGGGGACATTTTTAGATAATAAATATAGAACATATATACCTTTTAAATTTGTGCACCAGATGCGCATTTCGACAACTTATGTCTCTTTAGTGATGCTCGTGGCTGATTGATTGGAATTCTTATAATATATAAACATTTGGAGAGCAATGTTGAAACCAAAATGACCGAAAAGTGAATCAAAGAATCTATCTAAGGACATAGCTATGCATGAAGGAGAAACTCCTTAGTTTTAGAGTGATTTACTTAATTTGATGACTGAAAATTTGAAATATATATTTCATGTCAGTACAAAAGCATTGAAAACTAGACATTATGCCCTCGGGAACTATCAGTCCACGAGCGGTGACACCGGCATAGTGGTTATAATAAATATATAGACCATATATACCTTTTACTTTTGTGCACCAGATGCGCATTTCGACAATTTATGTCTCTTCGGTGATGGTCGTGGTCGAATGATTGGAATTTTCATAATATATAAATATTTGAAGAGCAGTGTTGATACCAAAATGACCGAAAATTGAACCAAAGAATCTATCTAAGGACAGAGCTATGCATAAGGGAGATACTCCTTAGTTTTAGAGTGATTTACTTAATTTGATGACTGAAAATTTGCAGTATATATTTCATGTCAGTACAAAAGCACTGAAAACTAGACTTATGATGTCCTCGGGAACTATCAGTCCACGAGCGGTGACCCCGGCCTAGTGGTTATAATAAATATAGACCATATATACCTTTTAATTTTGTGCACTAGATGCGCATTTCGACAACTTATGTCTCTTCGGTGATGCTCGTGGCCGAATGATTGGAATTTTCATAATATATAAATATTTAAAGAGCATTGTTGATACCAAAATGACCAAAAATTGAACCAAAGAATCTATCTAAGGACAGAGCTATGCATGGAGATACTCCTTAGTTTTACAAAGATTTACTTAATTCGATGACTAAAAATTTGAAGTATATATTTCATGTCAGTACAAAAGCATTGAAAACTAGACTTATGATGCCCTCGGGGATTATCAGTCCACCAGCGGTGACACCGGCGTAGTGTTTATAATAAAATTATAGATGTAACACTTTTTGTATTATGTAGGTTTGTCGATTTATCAAAATTACAATATCATCTTAAGCTAGGCTATCCATAACTCATCCAGAATATAGTTTTTAAAATATCAGTTTTTATGTGTGTTAAACTTAGATAGCATGGTAAGTCATAGATTTTGAATATATTCTGTTTATTGGTTGTAAGAAGAGACAATGCCAGCATCAAAAATGGGCTTTTGCCGCCCACGTGAGCTCTAAATATTGTTTTTGAAATAAGCATATAAACATTTTTTTTTTCAAATAACATACTTTTATTCAAGTTGGTGCTATCCAGTTTGCTACTCATATAGTAAAAACAAGTGTTTGCATTGTACCACGTGAATATTAGAAGAAAATATTATCTCCCTTGTCAACTACCAAAAATATGTTTGGAGATCTTTCAACCGACTGTGTAACACAACAGGAAACGAGGAACATTAAGCATTTGACATCAATTTTAATTTAGTATATAATCAATCAATTAAAAGCATTATAAACAACATTCACCGTGGCTAACTCAAACCTTTTGGGTATCAAACATTGGTAGTGGTCACTTCTTCATCTAACATGTACCTAAAATGATTCTTTTTGAATTGATACCCTTTGAAGATATGTACATTTACAAGAAAGCCAATCCCATATGACTAACAGTTCACAGCAGATTTAGACAGACAGGAAAGAAACAATACAATAAAATTATATTATACTCATGTAGGAAATTACATTTTGATACTATGATATATATATCACATTCAGCCATCAACATGTACGTAACAACGCCCCTATTTTTGAACATGTTAGAAGTGGCAGGCAATCATGATTTGCTATCCATATTCCAGTTTGGATCTCATAGAAAAATTAAAACATGAAGAGGTCTACAGCTTTCATGGAAATGACACTAATAGGTCCAGGATTCGATCTCCGGTCTTGCTGATTTCAAAAATGTGTTATAAATCTCAAACAGACATTCAATTACACAACATTTGCAGCCTGGATTTCATTTCCAAAGAAGTCAATCAGTTTTTTAATAAATTCATCCAATAGTCGTTTCAGATTGGAAACCCTTGGTTGCCCATCTTGGTTCTTTTGTGTGAAGATTGCTCGGAGTCCATCTTCACCGTCTCGTTTGAAAATTTTACGCAAATGGTGAAGGTTCAAACCTGAACCAGCATTTTTTTTTTCAGCTTTTGACTAATCCTTTTGATATTAAAATGTGTAATTATGTAATATTTGCAAATTTTTTCTTTCGCATACACAAGAGATTTAAACAACGTCGGGAGAGACATGATGTATTTGCTTAGTAATGAGGGTTTTTTTGCACCAATATCGAAGAGCTTTTACATATTCACGAGCATCGTGTGCACTATATGATTTCTGGAGCAGGGATGTCACTATTTTTTTTTTTTGCTTGTAATTGGCTTCTCCTGGGAACACTGCAAAATATACAGGAATTGAGTCAACGCATCCGAGCACATTAGACAAGAAACCTTCCATCAGGTAGACATTTCCTACGGCACTTGTTTTACCTCGTTTCAGGCGATGCATCAGACATAAGTCAATCAGTTTTTTAATAAATTCATCCAATAATCGACACCTGTCTTCGATCATTTCACACATGTCATCTAATGCTTCCCGTGTTTCTGCATGGCTTACCTCTCTGCAAACAACATAAGACTTTCTAAGCGGATAAAAATATCAAATTTGCAGCAGAACGGTTAGTGTCAAAGTCTTCTATAACGTGTAGCCTGCGGAAAGTTTTAGACTGATGTTGCCAATTTACTGGATGCACCATATCTGACATACTTGTAATGTCAATTGTAAAAATTTGTCATTTAAACCAAGTTTCAATAAAATCACTTGAAGAAATTGTGATGCAAAGGCTGGTGACATTTGAGAATGAAATATAGATAAACAGATAGGCAGATGAATGGCAAACAAGTGTACTTTCATGTGTGTGCCACAGGTTTCAAAACTGAATAACAAGTTTTAGTACCGTTACATGTTCATATACATTAAAAATACGAAAATGTCCATGTGAAAGTCACAAAATTATTATGTCATACTTTTAGGCTCATACTGCATTTCTTCTACCAACATAGGACAGTCACATTATGATGACAAATTCAAGCAATAAATGATATCTAGATCAGACGAGTTGCACAAATCAGAATTATTATAGTAAAATCTTACCCCATCTCTTTCTGGGATGATTCTTTATATGCTTTTGTTTGAAGTGGAAAACTTTTGATACCATCTCAGCCAGGCTCCCCTTTCGGTAACTTTTAAATTCTTTTAATTGATTGATTTGAGGTTCAATGCTATCAGGACGTTGTTTATTCTGTCCGGACCACTTAGACTCTCAATGATTGCTGTAAAAAACGTGCAGCTTTCACACAAATAAAGAATAAAATAAAAGAGAACTACTGTAAACTTTTATTTGCGATTTAATATCCTGAACTTATTCACGGCGTTTTATATTCGCGAACAACTCGTTTCTATAGTAAGAAAAAAGAGGAGTTACTGGCTCAGGTATGTGGTAGAAGTCAATACATGAATATAAATAATATACTAGAACATATAACACATTACAAAAATATTTTATTGTAGTGCAATTACGATACCGACTTAGGACGGTCATTTAATTTGACAAAAGCCAAACAAATGGTGTGGTTAACCGGCTTACGGACCCACCTTTGCATATAGTAAAAACAATATGCAAAACGTATAACTGACACATATTCGCGGCGTTTTATATGCGCCAAAGTTGTGTCCTCGCGAATGTCGCGAACATAAAATGATCGCAAATAAAAGATGGTTTACAGTAACTGGCACTTATGAACATGATGAGGGGAAACTGCATTCTAGATGCAATCGAAAATCATTTCAGTAATAAAATATAAAATTACAAAAAAATATTTGATTGAACCAAATTTTCAGCATGTGACAGGAACACACGCATACTTTATGGCTACGTTATCTTTGTTCTGTACACAGGCTCAATATAGTTACGATTAATAACCCTAAACGAATTGGCTACTTCATGTATTTTGAGGGATGGGTGCCGCTGATTACACGACACAGAAAATAACCGATAGAAAGCAAGACGTGTGTGGGGTTGCGGAACTTAACTAGCCCAAGGGTAACATTGCTTTGTAGCATAGCTAATTTATTACATTTACTTTGTAACGTATCAGTACAAGCGATCTTATGCATGTACTGTGTCGGCACACATATGCAATAAATTATAGCTGAATAATATAGAATTTGTTTGGTTTCGTTTGTTGTCTTTAATGTCACATTCAGATATGTATTGACGGAACATATCGTAGTGGCCCGCTTTCCAAATTTTGACCTGCTACGACGTACCGTGCGCCAATGCCATGGGTTTGAAATTATCCCAATCTGTCTGCATTTTCCTTGTCTGTTACATTCTAAACACAAAAAACGGGGAAATAAGGGCGAGAGTAATTGAGTAGTTAAATTACTGGTATTAGACTTGGTATTAACTACAAAACAAGGGGCTCCTTTTGTTTTCTGCTTGTGTGTTCCGCAATTTGGAACGTGATTCACATGTCCAAAGTCAGAGGTTTGATACTTCACATACAAGTAAACGTCAAGCCCTTCTCTAATTCCCATGATGTTGAAATAAGTCAACGGAACCGGGCCAAGATAATGATTTTCACTTGACTTTAACTCCGACAAAAGCACGTCCAGGTCAACTATTCTTCGTCCCACTTTCCACCCCTCACTTGTTGCATACCGTCTTTGTGACTTCGTCCGCTATATTTGTTTTTGTTGAACACACGAAAGATAATTCGTGCAGAGTTACGGAAAATTCCGACATCTGGTATATCATTATTTTCCGGTCGATGCCGAGGGGCAGGCGTGGTGTAGTGGTTAAGCGCTTGGCTTGCGGCGCCGACGATCCGGGTTCGATTCCCGGGTTGCGCCACTATGTTTAAGAGGTTGGTAACCTCCTGCTTCCATGTCGCGATATAACTGAAATATTGTTGAAAGCGACGTAAAACACCAATCAACCAACCAACCAACCGGTCGATGCCGTGAATGTTCTTGAAAGCGGGTAGTTATGGATAGCAATCTTTTATGCAAATAAATAAGTACACAATTTTACATAATTATTGATACTGTTTTCTGTTATGATGGATAGTTAACAAATAGATAATGACTTTAAACATTGCATTTTTGGTTACGCTTGAATAGAGTTCTTTCAAATGAAATACTATTCTAACGTGTTCTTTATTTACTTTTTTTTATGTACTTTTTCATTTTAATTTGCTTGTGGACCTGTTTTCTCCGATGTTGAAGGTGTTGTTACACAACGCACAGCTCAGTCAAATTTCTTTCCCTTTCTCTGATAATAGTACTACATCTTATTAATAGAATATTCAAGGCCAAGTTTTAAGTGTTTATTATTTAACACATATATTCGAAAATCTGATGTCATTTTTCTGTTTAAAATTGAGAATGAGAATAATGATGCTTTCATCCTGGCAGTGCTCCATTTCCGAATGCACAACTTAAAACGCCCGAACAACCTGCAATAAAGTCAAGGAATCAATGATGAAAACATAATTGAGCTAACACCAGCTTTTAAGAGTATTTAGTTGTTATTTTCTGACCAAAATGAACATTTAGAACGAGTTCTGTTCATTTGGATTCATTAAGCAATCATACGCAAAAGAAATCAAAACAGGACCAAAAAAACAAACAAACAAACAAACAAAAAACAAAACTACAAAAACCCCACACAAAGGTAAAATGCGAAAAAAACAATTTAGTCCAAACTTATAGATAAAACTAACATGCAGTGGTATATTTTGATAAAAAAAATCCATTTAAAAGACTTCAGATCGACCGAAATTCAAGTGGCTCTGTATTAATCCAAAACGTGTACTTGTGTATGTGTTAATGTTCACGCCGCGCTCAAGACTCGAGAGGAAAGTACATATTTCTATAATAGCTTGTTGTTTATATTTTTTTTTCAAACTGTTGCCTGACACAAAAATAACTTTATATATATATTACCTTAGTCTTTAACTATTTATACTTCCTTCGATTGTTGCACATATATACATGTGTAAGTATCTTTAAGATCATGTATAATACTCCACAAGTAACACATTATTTATATCACTATGGACTCTGCATGTCCGGACTGTGTCGTTGGAAGCACAGATCATCGCTAAGACCATAGTACATGTATTGGGTCCCTTTACAGCCAAAATGCAGACTTTTGCTTGAGCGTTTCATGCTGACAAACAGGGCGGTGGACCTTCTATGACAGGCCTTGTCCAAACCTTTTCAGAGGAGAAAAGGTCCTCATCTTCGTCCCCTCTAACTTTTTGGGACTCGCTTAAAGACGGACAGAGCACGGTTTACTTATGTTGATGTTGCATTCAATATTTTTGACAGCATCATATTATTCTATAAACGTTTCGTGTGTATTAAAATCTTTATGACCTCTCTTCTTGAGAAATGTCTTGATTTAAATGAATATAAATATATATATATATGACTTTTAATTTTGTGCACCAGATGCGCATTTCGACAACTTATGTCTCTCCAGTGATGCTCGGTTGAAATTATCATGTTATATAAATATTTGAAGAGCAATATTGAAACCAAAGTGACCGAAAAAGTGAACCAAAGTGACTGTAATGACAGTTGGTATTTTTTTCTCAAAAAAGTACCTACCTTATGTATACATGCAGCTCTGTCCGCAGGTAAATGGCTCTTATTTTTAAGGTAAATTTGATAATTAAATTTTCTGAATGTTTTAAAATAGATTCGGCCTTCAGCATCGGCAAGCAGATTGAGATTCTCAAGAATGGTCATTTGTGCAAGAAATAAGTACAGTTACATGTGTATACTTCTAGTAACCATGGTTAATATATTAATGTTTGACGTCGTATTCAACATTTTCTCCAGTTATAACGCCGTATGGAAACTGCAGGAGATAACCAACCTTTAAAACAAACCACTATCTGGGAATCGAAACCCGATTGTCCGCGTCGTAAGCCAAGTTCTCAACTACTAACCCCATTTCCTCTCTTTAGTAATTAAGTGAATAATATAATACATTTAAGGAATGACTTATTTTCATTGCTTTTACAGTCTGTTTCGACTGGTGCAAATCATGTGAACCGCCAAGCGCTTCTCGAAAGATATGCGGCTGACAAACCAAACTGTAGAAGCCATGAATGCGAAAGATAAGACACTCATTCCTTACATTTACATTAAAAACATTTTGATAAATATATTTGAAAATGTATTCGAGTTTTCTTTGAGTTTTATAAGATTTTTATTTATACAGTGCTGCGTTACATTTGATTCTTCTGTATGTAAGGGCATTCATGGCGGGTGTAGTTAGCCATTCAGGAGATAGTTACTCAGTCCGAACACTTGGTCTCACCTCTGCATTTCAGGCGTCTGAACATTGCTGTTGGTGCCGTAATCACTTGATACAACTTAATTTCGTGTTTTGGATTAATGTTACATCTTTCTCCTTTTGTAGTAGGAAACCCATAGAAAGGTTCCCGCGAAGGGTTCGACTTAAGTGTTATCATACTTTTTCCTAATATTATGTGGACATGACACTTTCTACACAGTGTCGGTTCACATTCATTTATATATATATATATAGTGCTAAATTACATTTCTTTCTTCTGAATATAATTGTATTCTACACAGCGTTGGTTCACATTCATTTACGTCTGTTTCTTCTGTAGGAAAGGGCATTCATGGCGGGTTTGACTAGCCATTCAGAAGACGCTTACTCCTCCTGGATACCTGGCCTCACCTATTAATTTCAAGGGTCCGTGAATTTCCGCAGTGGTACATTTTTGTTATTGCCACGTGACACCAATTAATTTCGTAATTGAAATCTGTATATGTTGATTCTCCCTACCAAGAAGGGACAAAAAATATTTCACTTTAATATAATACAAGAGCAGCGCCTAGCGTGGCTTAATACGCCCGTCGCTTACTTTGGACGGGATCAACGTGAACGTATGGTTTTATTACCCACAAACATGGGTCTCTTTTGTAATACTTTTATAAAATATTGAAATCCAAAAAGAGGGATCCAAGTCCCATAACTGTGTAACAACAGAATGGAATTTGCATAAAACTGAGAAGTGGCATCCCCTACACTATTTAAGCATTCTGTATAAGTTTCATGAAAAACAATTGAGGTTTACCTAAGTTATCGTGTTACATAGCATCTCCATAGCATCTTATCATATTAACAAGGTTTTATTCACTTCACATCTTGTGACCTTGACCTTTGACGTATGACCTTGGCTCAAGGTCTTGACACATCCTTGGGTCATAAGTAACAATTCTGTGAAATATTATTGAAATCCATGCACAGGGGAAGAAGTTATAGCCCGAACAAGGTTTCATTCACTTTGCATGTAGTGACTTTGACCTTTGACGGTCAGGGTCATAACACACCCTTGAGTCCTAAGTAACAATTCTGTGAAATATTATTGAAGTCCATGCACAGGGTAAGAAGTTATGGCCCGAACAAGGTTTTACTCCTTTTGCATGTTGTGACGTTGAACTTTGACCTTGGGTCAAGGTCCTGACACACCTTTGGGTCCTAATAAAATACGAAAATAACTGGTGTCACATGACTATGGCACTAACAACAATGTACCACAGTGGACATTCACGGACCCCTGAAATTCAGAGGTGAGACCAGGTGCCCGGGAAGAGTGAGCGTCTCCTATTTTGCTAGCCACACCCGCTGTGAACGCCCTGACATACAGATGGAACAATTCTGTGAAATATTATTTAAATCCATGCACAGTGCAAAAAGTAATGGCTTGGACAAGTTTTCATTCACTTTGCATGTTGTGACCTTGAACTTTGACCTATGACCTTGGGTTAAGGTCATGACACACCCTTGGGTCTTAGGTATCAATTCTGTGAAATATTATTGAAATCTATGGACAGGGGAAGAAGTAATAGCCCAGACATATATTTACTCACTTTGCATGTTGTGACCTTGACCTTTGACCTATGACCTTGGGTTAAGGTCATGACACACCCTTGGGTCCTAGGTATTAATCCTGTGAAATATTATTGAAATCTATGGACAGGGGAAGAAGAAATAGCCAGACAAATTTTTACTCACTTTGTATGTTGTGAACTTAAACCTTTGACCTATGACCTTCCGTCAAAATCATTACACACCCTTGGATCCTAAGTAACAATTCTGTGAAATATTATTGAAATCTATGGACAGGGGAAGAAGAAATAGCCAGACAAATTTTTACTCACTTTGTATGTTGTGAACTTAAACCTTTGACCTATGACCTTCCGTCAAAATCATTACACACCCTTGGATCCTAAGTAACAATTCTGTGAAATATTATTGAAATCATGCAAAGGGGAAGAAGTAATGGCCTGGACAAGGTTTTATTCACTTTGCATTTTGTGACCTTGACCTTTGACCTTGGATCAGGGTTATAACACACCCTTAGGTCCTAAGTAACAATTCTGTGAAATATTCAAATCCATGCAGAGGGGAAGAAGTTATGGCCCGAACACAGTTTTATTCACTTTGCATATCGCGACCTTGACTTTTCACCTATGACCTTGGGTCAAGATCATGACACACCTTTGGGTCCTAAGCAACAATACTGTGAACCATTATTGAAATCTATGCTTAGGGGAAGAAGTAAAAGCATGGACAAGGTTTTACTCACTTTGCATGTTGTGACCTTGACCTTTAGTCTATGACCTAAAGTTAGGTCATGACATCTTTTGGATCCTAAATAACAATTCTGTGAAATATCGTTGAAATCCATGGGGAAGAAGTTGTTGTATCGACAAGGTTTTACTCACTTTGCATGTTGTGACCTTGACCTTTGACATTGGGTGAAGGTCATGACACATTCTTGCATCCTAAGCCACAATTCTGTGAAATATTATTGAAATCCGCGCATAGGGAAATAAGTAATACCCCTGACAAGCTTATCCCGGACGCTGGACGCCAGACGGACAATGCCATAACATAATACGCCCCGTCTTAATTTAATTTCGAAAATAATAGCTAATAACATTATATTCTACTTACCCCTGTTAAATAACATATTAAGATAAGGGGTTATCTTGCTTCTTTTCTCACGGCCTACATAAGATTTCTTTTTTCCGTCTTCAATCACTAGAAAGAGGAGTACTAAGATTACTGTACCACAGAGGATGAACTGTTATTAAAGAATCTTTGTACACATAGATACTTAAAATATATGACGGCAAGCAGAACTGAAGGTAGTGTCAATCGAAGCAAAAAAAAAATACAGATTAAGTTACATTACTATATAACTTTCATAATCAACAAGAATACTGCCTACCTCCCGTCTGTGCAACCCCAGTTACTAAATCAATATCGAAGAAGTAAGCTATACGTACCTCACCTATACCACATATGTACCGTGTCAAAATAATGACACAAATAACTTTCCATACACTGGCCAAATCATTAATCGCCAATTTCTGATTGATTGATTATTCCTCAACGGTTATTTCACGTATACTGGGACGGCATCTGCCAAATGCATTGTTTACATTTTTGTATTTTGAAACTGAGCCGCCTGAAGCAGTGAGGACTCTTACGTGCTATGCTGTGATATATTACCTGGAATTTTACAACGGTGAGCTCACTGTGGGAGTCGAACCCAGGGTTTCTCATGAGCGAACACCTCATCCACTGAACTAAACTGACTTCCGATAATTTCTGTCCAGGTTTACATTATGACATATCAAGAAAATGCTAAATCGCATTGCCAGGTCTACATTCAATTGATGAAAATGTAGAGCATCAAACTTGAAAGAAAACAGTGTCCATAGTGAAATTGAAAACAAAACTATGAGGAGCTTTACTTACCACCACCCGCTGGGACACGACTCAAAATACTATCTGGTTTGCCTCGTTTTACGCGTCCTTGATACGTGGATATGTTTTCTGCGAACGAAAAAACTTTAAAATAAATGATTATTTTTGAAAATTATTAAGGACAACAGGCTTGATATGTATTTATAAACATTCTGTAAGGGGTACAGTTGGCAAAAATATAAGACCTTTGCAACAAACCCACTGGAGTACTGCCTGTTTAAAAGGCAGGAAATAGGTATTCAACCGTGAATCTCTGGACCATGGGCTATTGACATCACAGATTTATATCGGCTCTGTAACAGACAGTCCATAAAATATTTTGAAAAAAAATTAAATGAAAATCTATCTTCAAAACACGAGTACACTGAATTTCTTTCTCGAATCTGATGGATCTATGAATGTCGTAGTGAAGTTGTGGACAACGCAAAATCGGCATCAAGGTACAGCCACAAAGCGTCAGATAAATCGGCATCAAGTACAGCCACAAAGTGTCAGATAAATCGGCATCAAGGTACAGCCACAAAGTGTCAGATAAATCGGCATCAAGGTACAGCCACAAAGTGTCAGATAAATCGAAACGAACCGGTACATATATTCTCAAAGAAACTTAAGTCTTAGTGTAAAACTTGAGACCTATAATAGCATATATCGTAATTCTAAGAATGAGTTGAGAGTTTCTCTGTGAATAGTACGTCTGATATACTATTTACAGAGAAACTGTTGACTTATTGTTCAGTTCACCACCTGAGACAAGTGGGAATTCACTCCCATTCTAATTCATACATCTTAAAAGGCATTAATATGTATTGCACCTCTAAGACTCCAAAATAGTGCGCTGTGTGTCTCGTGTTCACCTGTAGCAGAATAACGACCAGGCCATTTAAAATTAGTCACTGGGCATGGTCAAAATGGCCGATATAGGGAAACTCTGTCCATATCTTTACACGCCAATATATTAGGTCCAGGTTACAAATACGTTGTAATGTCCAGTTTGGGATAAAACTGTACGATTTAATTACAAAGAAACAATTTACAACACATCTTTTTTGTTAACCGCTTTTCAAAGCGTGGGGACATTAAATCTCATCCGTCTGTTTGTCTGTCTGTCCGTCTGTCACAAAAACTTTAACCTTGGTCATAACTTTTAAACCAAATAGATTCAAAATGTGACCTACTCACCGTCACTTCCAGACAGAGGATAAACTTCCACTTCTCTTCTAGTGTCCAGCATTATTGTGTACACATAACATAAATAAATTACATAATGGTTGGTTGAAATATACAACTAAAGTCTATACACTCGTGCTATCGGAGATCTTCTATAATAAAGCAATCGCCAACGTCACCCTTGAAAGTTACGCTTTGCTCTATATTTTGATATGCACATTGCTACTATATAAATAATCTGCTACAAAATTATCCATTTCCATATCCACTGAGCACGAAATATGATGATTTTTAACACCTATAGCAATAAAACTGCACCAACTCTTTACTTATTGTATTTCACATAAATGGTGAATATTACTTTGAGTGGTATAATAAGTCAGATAAAATTGTGGAAAACAATTTAAAGTTATCTGAAATACAGAGATGTGTTTAACTCACTGTTGAAACAACTGGGTACGAGAGACAACAATTTAGCTTTAATCAAACCATTTGTTAGTTAGGTATACGATGTATAAAACGAGATACAGAGAATTAAGTAGCTTTAAAATTTCCGCCATATAAGCATTATCACTTACCTGGATAACAAACTAACACATCAAAATTACAAAATAAAACGACTGCCACCAATAATAACACAGCTCTTTTCATCTTGGATCAAAACGAGTCTATGAAACAGACAGCATACAACATGTATCATATAAAAGATATGTCACCGTATGTGTATTCTGGATTAATTAGATTCATTGAAAGTTATGCTACATTCACATACACTAATTATTTTTATGAATCCTTACATATCGCACGAATACGTAAAAGTACATGAATCCTTTGAATTCGGCTACAGTTAATAGCAAATTAAAAGTGTTAACGAATTAAGTTATTATGATGTATTTAAAATTCCGTGACTTTTTTTCCAGTTACTAAAGAAAAAGAGGAGTTACTGGCTCGGTTATGTGGCAGAAATCACCACGAGGTATAAAAACGAGCAAATTACAACAGTTCACGAGCATTTTACGGATTGTTATGATGCATTTACGCTTTTACATGTGAATTAAGATCTTTTAACTTTAAACGTGTTGTAGGGATAGTTGCGACTAAGTTACGGATATTTACAAGCCCTTATGGTTAAGCAAATGGGATGGGACATGCAAAAAAAATTATGCAGTCCACTGTATCACACTACGACAGCTAACATATAGTAAGATGACATATCGCATGAGAGAAACATTGCATTTTATCAACGATGTCTACAATTCCTCGTTCAACTAGCCAGAAGGAGAAAGGAAGATGCCTGCAACAAACAGATACTACTCTTACGTCCAGTATGCAGAAGATTTTGGCACAGGATCTGGCTGGCCAACAAGACCCTCTTCGTGCAGTATGATCATCCTCCTTGCCATACTTGTATACACGATGCAGTTCTTGGTAATAACTCTTAACATCCGTAAATTCATTGTAACACGACGCGAATGAAATCGTAACCATCAGTTAAACACTCAGCGTCAAACTGTATGGCAAGAGTCTCATATCGACAATAGAACTTCCGGTATGACGTTCTTGGATTTCAACTAGCATACGCGTTGCTTCGGATAAATAATGCTTAAATAATGTATGCATAATAACCAATATGTTGTTTTTTGAGCGAAGAAGGGTTAATCTTAATTTGTTTTAGAATTCTGGTGTATACTGCCATACGAATTTATGATTTTTCAAGTACTTACCAGACATTAATGATCGACTATGAAATATACTTGCATGCAATTCTCGATAATAAATGTAAGTACAAATTAATAGTAAAATACTTTTTGGTGCTTTTATATCAGACAGTCTTGGATTTCAACTAGGCTATTATATTTCCATATAAATTATTATTAATAAATGCAAAGTGGCTTAACATTTGTGGAAACTGAGCGCTTTGGTGTTTTTTACAATTTAATTTTACAAAAGTTTATAAAATTGTACAAAGCATTCATGAATTAAAACTAGATGATGCGATTATTAATGTTTCATATACCCTGAACTTGTAATTTAACTTATTTTCTTACGAATGAAATACGGCAAACGGTACACAGAGGCAGATGTAAATAGCTGAATATTTGTTTCAGAACTTGAGAAACACTGAAGAGGAAATTAGACAACAACGTCTTTTATCTCCTCTGTTTCAGGAAATCTTAGCAACATTATTTTAATTGATGCGAATTTTTTTTTTTTCGTCTAAGCTCTTGTCCGAAAGTAAAATCTTTTAGTCAATATAAATTTTCTTCTTTTGTTAAATATCTAATAGAAATATAGTTGTGATTATTATGCTTATTTAAATAAAACAATAAGCGAACGTGGGCCAATATAACAGTGCTTCTCAGCACAATTTGTTAATTTACAAACAACTGACCGCTTGAAATTATTCGTAGATGTATACAATCCCTAGCTTGTTATAAGGTATATATGTTCTATATTTATTATTGTATTTTTGTCAACTAACCAAAGATTTAAACTTACTCCTCTATAAAGACAATGAGACGAAAATATGTCAAAAGATTAAATCACAATGTTTCCACATTTTCAGTAATTCAATTATATATCTCGATCTTTTGTAAAATGAACCAAAACATTTTCGTCTTTTAGAGGGGTTTTACCGATTCCCTTCAGAATGCCAGAACTGACCTATATCAAAATTAGACAAAAGTCATAGGAAACCAAGAAAATAAAACTTTGACATGAATTTTTCAAATACACATTTTATATTATATTATATATTAAATAAATGAAGGAAATGACACAATAGTGTGTGAAAAAGTTACATTTTTTTCTATCAAATGTCTGATTGGGTTTAAAACGTATTCTGGTGTAGATTGATATGGAAAAGAAATTTGCTTCCAGCGGGATTTGAACCATTTATTTTTCAGCTTGCCAGAACTAGAAAGGTTAATACAACGAGTATTAAACATGCATTCAGTGTTTACGTCCAGGATTCGCTAATGTGACTACTAAGACATTGGTATCAGGGGCGAGTGCAGAAAGGTCAATGCCGAGAGAGAGAGAGAGAGAGAGAGGGGGGGGGGGGGCACAATTAAAGACGAATGTTTCACCGAGGCGCGTGGGGCCGAAAGGGGATGAATGCCCTCCTGCTGAAAATCTGCGAGAAAATGGTTCAAAATTGTGCATTCTTAGCACATTCCGATATAATAAATGCGCATTTCGAAAGTTAAAGTTCAAAACAGAAAAAAACTTGATTTTACTTTCATTCTCAAGATTTGACCGTAGCTACCGTAACTTCCTCGGTGACGATTTCAGGTGTTCTGTAACATCACCCTGAACAATAAGCTTATCGGTCAGTTGCAAAGCCCTTGTGACAAAACCGTTGTATTTCGAACATAGGCTGACGTACCTTATAAGGTGAAATACAAAAAAGCCGTAGGCAGGAGAGAAAAGAATGTTATTACTTAGTATTTATAATAATTTCCCTTTGGTAGACACATTACATTAACATAATATAGTAATGTGTGTAATGAGATATGAAATAATGTGCGATATCTGTAATATTTTAATTATATAGCTCAAAACAACATAAAACATATATTACTGACAAAAATAGGAGGGTTAACTCTCGTGTCTATATATGAAATAAAAACTGAAAAGTTCTGAAGTATTTTGATGTTTTTTGGTTACAAATAATTCGTTAAACTTTAGTACATTGGGATACTTTGTATAATAGTATGGAATAAATAAATATCTAATGTAATTTTGTGTTGTACCATTAAATATATAATTGAAATTCATCTCCAACATCTGAGTGGCAATAATTACATATTATATCACATTTTTCTATATCTTCCTTTTTCAATTGGTAATCCATTGTTGGTACAACGAAATCTACATTAGAATATCTTTTTTTGTGATTACTAATCGAATATCTTATATAATATTGTCATTCGTGAATATTATTTGTTTTATATGTTAAAGCTTTTGACGAGTTATTCCAATTTATTTCCCATGTTTGTTGGAATGGTTTTGTGTGCTTGGTGATTTTTGTCATACAGCTTTGCCAGATGTCATCAGTTTTCTCCTTTCAATATTTGTTTTATATTATTTCAACACACAATCTATCAATTACAATACCCTCATTCCAAAGATAATTCCATAATGTCTACAGTACATAAACACAAGTACATAAAATGGAAGAGTATTTTGATTGGTTTCAAGAACAAAGTCTCATCCAATCGTTTATGATACAGGATTTAAAAGTAACAGGCAATGGGTATCTCCCTAATTCACAGTTAACCATAAAACTTAGCGTATTAGGCGTTAAATGCTACAACATTTTACAAAATTTTAAATGCATTTTTCCATTGATATTATAAGTCACCGAAACTCCAGATTTCACATCCATAAAGCAACACAGGTACAACAATAATACTAATAATTTATAGATTTAAATATCTACCTGTTTGGCTCACCTGAGCCAAAGACTCAAGTGAGCTATAGTAATAGTAAGCCGTCCGTCGTCGACTTCTTCTCTGAAACTGCTTTGCAGATTTGGATCAAACTTGGTATATATGATGTACTCAAGGTCCCCTACTAAAATTGTGTTCGGGATCCAGATTCCCTCAGGGGTGGATCCAGGGCTGGGCCAAAAGTGCCTAAAACGGTATCCCTCTTCGACAATCTTCTTAAGAACCAGTGCATAAATGGGGAAACTAATTGCATTTCAATAATCTATAAAGATGGGTTATCAAAAATTGTGTTCGGGGTTAAGATCCGTCAAATAGAAATTTAAGCTTTTTTGACGTGTTTCTGGACTTAGTGATTTCAATGCAGAAAAGTGTCATGTTTTTCAGTTAATTGATGAAATATTGATATCTATTTTGATAATAATTATAGTAAGGAATATTATTGTGAAATAATGTTGTCAATATCTCAAGTTTTGGATTCTTTTTTATGAATTTTTTAAGACTTCCAAAAAAGGGTGGGGATTGTTGGCCATTTTTCACATTTTAAACTTTTTCTGCAAACTATTGGAAGGATTTTAATAAATCTTGGTAGAAATATATCACCTATGATCCCCTTTAAATTTTGTTGTTTTCGTCCAGACCTCTTTACAGGTGGCGCCACCATAGTCAAAAGTAGGTCATAAAAGAGAACTCTCCTTTGACAATATTCTTCTTCATACTAGCTGTATACAGAGACAAACAGAAAGCATAGAAATGATCAAGAGGGATGAGTGAAGACGTATTGTCATTTTGTTTCCCTTCAAAAATCATATTGTAGATTTTTTTTTTTAACATTTGTTTGGACTTGGTAATTTCAATGCAGAAAAGTGTCATATTTCCTAGTTAATTGGTAATGATGATTTCTTATGGATCATAATTAGGCTAAGGAATGTTACTTTGAAAGAATTTTATCAATATCTCAATTTTTAGATTTTCTATGAATTTTTCAAGATTTCCAAATGAGGGTGTATAGGGACAATTCTTCACATTTTTAACTTCTGTTGTTATACCATAAAGATTTTAATGAAAAATGGTATACATGAAGTACTATAGGTCCTCTATCAATTTTGTACATTTCATCCAAATTGGTCAACAGATAATGCCACGATGTCTAGAAACTAGGTCTCACACTGGTACATATACCACGTGGTAATTAAAATATGGAGAGTAGCGGTTCAAATCCAGCTGTGGACATTTTTTTTTCATTTCTTTACACATCTAAATAAGTTTTTAGATGTTTCTCAACACTCAACATATGAAATGAGGCCATTTTAAGGTGGATCTGTACAATATTTGAAACAACTTAGTCATTGAATAATTCAAAAATAAATGAATTTTTCCTTCCTGCATGACTGATCATCTAGGTACTCAGGTGAGCGATATAGGCCCACTTGGGCCTTTCGTTTGACTATGGCATACATAGCTCCACTTGCCCGATTTTACTACTTTTTCGCAATCTGAGGTACACCCTAGGTTAACCAAAATCACTCAAGTGGAAAAATGTCACATGAAGCAACCGAACCAGGTACTCTATGTCACTCAAGCCGAAAATTATGTCACATGCAGCATCAAATACATGCAATCAAGTCTATATCCTGTCAGGCCTATATCACAAGATCATCTAAAATATGACAAGGTGATCTAAAACTATCCTTGCTCTGACCATTTGCTGTGGATTAGATGTGTACAAAGACAGAGAAAGACATGGTGAATCCATGTTTCTAATTTGGAGGGGATTGTAATTAGATGAGGGTGTTCCTGAGAATACATAAATGTGGAGAGGAAACCAGCGAATTCAAAGAATTCTAAGAGCTCAATGGTCTCAAATGGTAGATCTCATCACAAGAAATCTACATGTGAGGTTTCAAAGTCGTACCCCTACTGGATCAAAAGTTATAGCCCAGGCTAAAGTTTCTGTGACAAACTGAAAGACGGAGGAATGATATTAATGTCGCCTCTCTTTCACAAAAGCGGGGGACAAGAATTGATGTTAAAAGGACATTTTAATCTTTCAATAACAAATTTATTGAAATTTTAGAACCTTGAGATTAGATACAATCACAATGTACATATAGTGTTTTGTTGTAGATCATATAAAACGTAAACTTTTTACTCTCCACGCAATGTCTTTATTGTTTTTTTATCGATTATATCTGAAACAAATTATAAATATCTAACGCGTGGAATTATTGAAATGAAAAATTATTGCACAACATGTCTTGTAACTTTATATATGCAAATTGGGAAAACGTAGGCTGCAAATTTAGGTCACGTTAACACCTAGCTCCACTGAAATTTACGTAGATTGTTTACAATACGGAAAGGAATAAATTTCACTTATACAGTCTGTTGTCCCACTTAAATCAATTAAAACATCAATGTTTCGGCATAACGTCCTCAAAAGCATGTTTTTATTGAGATTAGCAAGGGAGGTCCGAAAATGTGCGATCAGTGCGTAGTAATCAATGTCTGTATGAAAACATAGGTTACATGCCAGTAAGTCTCAAAACTAATCATCTTCTTTGTTAAGCTCTGGTATAAACTTTCCATACATCTTCCTTAATAATTTGATGAAAATGTAGTCCTTCACATACAAATAATATCAATTTTTCATGAATATATGCATATTTAATGCACATCACCATGGACCTATTTCCTTATTGTAGGAATGCATGAGCAAAGGGGTCAATCCAAAGAATTCAATATAGCGGCACCCAGAACACCAATGATAACAGAATAACACTTCGTGTCAAAAAAAAACTTTTCTGGGTTTTTTTTTTTTTTTTTTTTTTGTTTTTTGTTTTTTTTTTTTTTTTTGTTTGTTTGTTTGTTTTCTTTCAATATTAACCTCTAGTTTCCAGCCATTACAATATAATAGAAAACAATCAAGTTGGTACTGTAACCCTTCTTTGGATTCTGAAAACAAAATTGTATCATCGCTATATAGTATAAGCATTGTTTTTATCATGACATTCAATTCCTGTTTAATAGCATCAGATATAGTAAGACCATCTACATTATATGCAGATAAAATTTGTCAAATTATCTAGATCCATATTTTCATACATTTTCATACAAACTTTACTCCTTCTATATTGTTTCCGAGTAATAAAACAAACTCTTCTCTTACTGCCGAGGCACGTTTGATTGGCGCCAGTGCTGGAGGAGGCGCACGTGCCCTCGGCTGAATCAGCCCTTGGTTTTAGAAGCGCTAAGCAACAGCTGTTTATATTAATACCTGTAAATAGGAATTAATTACGGGAACAGAACGTGAGTGTGTCACAAAATCATCTGATTACTATCTTGTCATGTATATAAAGACAGTGTACCAAAACACACTCAAAACAAACTATGGCCTATGTATTGTGCTGAACATGAACAATGGGAGGCAGACAGTGACAATAATGTAGAAGACTTTATGCGAGGGATATTGTTAATACTTTTCTGTACGAAACACGTTCTACAACTATAGATGTAATTATCAATATATGTAAATAGGAGATATTAAGCTTGTATTGATTGGTAACATTTGACGCACTAAGTTGGAAAGATCAACTATGGAATTCATTCATGGTATTAAAAGTATTTCGGTTCACGTCAAATGTAGGGAAAAATAAACCTGATGTCAACAAAAACATAGTTACCTGAATTACGGTATTATTATGAACTATGACGCATGGACTTCATGGACAAGCCAGTGAAGAATGATTTATTATATATCATCAAAAACATGGATAGTACATTACGAACGAATTTGTGAGTCACGAAAGATAATTCCCAATATTTCTGGTTATCCATGAAAAAGTATATTCGAATTTCCTCCCTCCATGTCAGATTTTCAGTTGTTATAGAATAAATATAGAACATATATACTTTTTAAGTTAGTGCACCATATGCGCATTTCGACAACTTATGTCTCTTCAGTGATGCTCGTGGCCAAATGATTGGAATTCTCAAAATATATAAATATTTGAAGAGCAGTGTTGAAACCAAAATGACCGAAAAGTGTACCAAAGAATCTATCTAAGGACAGAGCTATGCATGAGGGAGATACTCCTTAGTTTTAGAGTGATTTACCTAATTTGATGACTAAAAATTGGAAGTATATATTTAATGTCAGTACAAAAGCACTGAAAACTAGACTTATGATGCCCTCGGCGACTATCAGTCCACCAGCAGTGACACCAGCCTTGTGGTCTTAATAAATATAGAACTTAGAATGCTTGATCATCATCCCAGTATGATAACCTTATCAAAATATGAAATATGTAATTTAAAAATACATAAATGCTCTAAAAGATCATGTTTCAAATACACCTCTGCAAATTCTATGGCGTATATAACTTGTCATGTGATTTTCTTCCTAGACGATATCTTAATCCACCATCGTAAACTCGTAAAGGATACCTATTGCCAATGTGATTAGATACGTGCAATTCTCTTAAATGATAACACTCTAAAATATATTCTTGATAATTTGGTAAAACTGTTTCCTTCAGTATCTACCGCTTGCCAGAATTACCTGTCTCTTACGATCAATATAAATGATCGAATCGGATAAAATCAAAATATGGAAGCTGTCAATTTCGGACTTCGAAATTTTCGGACCGCGTCTGAATCCATTTCAAAAAATCTGTCATAAATAGAGCCCCGTTTCATAAGCGGGTTCTCTATATTAATCACTCTGTCTGTCCGTCCGTCTGTCTGCCTGTCCGCCAGCAAAATCTTTAACATTGGCCATATCTAATACACTGTCACAGGTAGAGCTTTCATATTTGGTATTTGTGTTTCTAATGACAAGACCCTCTCGTTGGTACCACAATTTGCCATCACTATTGAACCGTAAGAGGTAGGGCTTTCATCTTTGGTGTGTGTGTTTCTAATGTCAAGATCTTTCCGTTGGTACCAAACGTTAGAAGTAGGGCTCTCATATTTGGGACCTGCAGCCTTATGACAAGACCTTTCTGCTGGTACCAGATTAAGGGCAAGTTCATGGCGACAGGCGTCCTGTGGTTCTTTCTGACTTTCTCAGTTTTCTAGTGTATGATAAGAACCCATACACCATAGTGATGTTGTTATTTTGCCGCCTATGTATCACTAGTTTACATTTGTCTTGGAGCAAAGACCCTGTTAATTGATTTTGCTCTGAAATAACGGAAAAACTGATAAGAAACGCCTTGGGCAGGTAATGATGGGATATGGCTCCTCATAAACCGAAAGTTGATAATAGTAAATTTGACACAAGCTTTTGACAACTTTTGAACTGAATTTCCTCTGATCTATAATCTGAAGGTTTGAGTTGGCAATAGCAATGTTAACTAAAATGATATAACTGCCTGATCAATCAATACAATATTCATTGATGTGTTAACAGATGTCTTGTTAAAATATGTGTTGTCGATGTCATCGGATCGGTATCTCAGATTTTTACTTTAAACAGTATTCTATGAATTAAAAGCTGTAATTTGTAATATTTGATATCAGGCATTCTTATGCTTTGGATAAAGGAGTAAGATGTCTGACTCAACCACATTTCACAATCCAACCTTGCAAAACTAAAGGAAAAAAGTTCAAACAAACAGGGAATGAGTGGTAAATAGATGCAAAACTAAAACATTACAAACTCTATCATTGCAAACTAAATGTCATATACACTTACCATAGGAATCGATTTGTGAAACATCCCAATTTAGGTATAGAAAGTGAACAATAATCTCTTTAATTTATTGCTATAGACGTCGTTCACTCACAACACACAAACTATTCTATAAAATCCATCACATACACAAAACTCAGTGTAAAAGCAATGCCAACCTGTTAAAGAGTTCATACCGTGAATTTACACTTGATCAGGCAATTTATGGAATATTACGAGATTCCTGATCTTTGTTGTTGTTCAATGTACTGTTGATAAGTGTACGAAATCAGTAAGAGTGACCACTACAATAAATGCAATCTTATTTAAAATTTACCTGTTTATACAGGAAATATGAAAATACAGCAATGTCGTTGTATGTCTGACGGTCTGTTGCCTCTCTCTTCTGTCAAGTTTACCGTTTGAATATTTAGAACACACATTCTGCAAATGAGGTTCATAAATTTTTCAAATGAAAAAATCATGGGGTCGAATGCCTTTCTTTATGTTATCTCACGAGGTTTCGAAAGGATACAATTTTTTATTTAAATATTTATCTATTTAATGAAAAACTTTTAAAAGATTAGTGATTGATTTGTTTACCGTCTTGACGACGTGCCTCATTCACAAAATGGCATTGCCAATAATTCAGGTTCTCCATACATTGTTTTGTCTTTTTTTTTTTTTTTTTTTTTTGTATTCTTTCGTACCTTTTCTTTTTTTTTTTTTTGGGGGGGGGGGGTGTTAGCTCGGAGTCATTTGAATTTTCCCGATGAAATAATAAACTTTGGATGGATATGTCCATAATGTCATCATTTAGAAAGACATCTAATTTGAAATCAATGGTATACTACTGGACACAACCTGAATATTGAAATTTCATGAAAGATTGAATTTGTATATGATATGAATTCAATAATTATTCAATGATTACTTGATAACCAAATTATTGCCATGGGCTCATATGGATTATTGTTGGGAAAACTAAAAACCATTGAGAATTTGTCCATTAACCGCATACTTCAACCATGTACTAAGTCGGTTTGTACACTCTTTTGGCGCCCCCTCGCTTCGCTCGGGACCATATCTCGTAGTACTTAAAGATCATGTCCTTTACTTTTACTTGGTGCGCACTAAGTGAAATATTAAAGGCAATTATCTATTGTCCATAATGTGAACCATGTACTAACTACCATTAGTGTATATCTGACAGCTTTCACAATAGATTTCATTGGTCACCAAAATCCATGGTATCACGCCTCGCCTTGCTGATTTCAGCGAAGACAACACCATATGCTTTAATAACCAAATGACACTATCGAGTTTTTTTTTTTTTTTTACTGTGGGTTCTGCCACTGCAAGAATATGTAGAAACTATAACTTAACAAAACTGTTTCAGAAGATAAAAAAGGTTTTCATGAAGAAAAAATGTTTTATTTTTCATTTTTACTAACGCTATTTTGAATACCGACTTTTTGTTCTTTATACCCACCTTGAATTTTTAATGTTAGACAGCAAAACAATTTTTAAAGGGGCTTAGTCCGACACTGGAAAATTTTAGCATGAAAAGGATAAATTACGACAATAACTTTTCTCCTGTATTACATAAATTATAAACTTTGTGTTATTTGCAAAATTTGAAACTAAAATCCCGAATGTTTTCGTAGAATAAAGGTAATTGAGTCGAATTAAATTCGGTTGGTATCAATTCCCTTAATAAGGCGATGCTCCGCCCATAATCGTGCGCGTGCGCGGATATTCACTATAGAAAACAACAAAAATGGTTCCCATGGAGGAATACGAGCACGAGAAAAGCAAAAGTGTAGTAGACAATACCTATACACAGACTCCGATGCCCAAAAAAGAAAAGTGGAACTAATGTTAGAATCGGGTAAAGCTCGAGTTTCATTGTCTCGTGATTTCCTCTGACCGACCTCATCAATATTCAAGGAGTTGGCCTGGTTATGTTGCAAATTTAAAACGGGCATATCTCGTTAACGACATCGACTTTGGTAACGATACTTTTTACACACCTTAGATAATATACTAGCAATTGATTGTCGTCTAAGAAATCCGGTTACATTTTTTATACTCTTTCGGACTTCAATCGGACCATGCTCCTTTAATGTATTTCTATTGTTTGTGCAAATATGATTTTTAGGAACATGATTTCACTCAACAAGATAGATAATTCGTAAAAGTATTGTATGCATGTATGTGTGTGTACATGCGTTCGTACGTACGTATGAGAACAGTTTTCACGTTCCGCGCGATTTGTTAACTGGAAACTTTTCTCCACCTTTACTTATTTTCCTGTATTCATCAATAAAATAACATCCTTTTGTTTCATAAGTAACCAAAGACTTTCGTGGATATCAGAAAAGTTTATCATTATAATTATCATTATTATTATTGATATCTTGGGCACCTTTAACAGTGGCCTGAATAGCGCTTTTTCTATTAGATTGACTCACATAGTCATTAAACTTCTAATAGTTTCTTCCTCAGGCATTGCCTAACCAGCCACGACAGAGCCTTTACATCTGCGTGATTTTCCCCACATGTGATTACAGAGTGAACAGCTTGGCATCAAAACATTCTATGTTTCTATTTCACCCATAGATTGATTTGTATTGTGTGGTGGGTTCAAAGAGACCACGTCTGCCGGATACTATTCAGTTACGGGACTTTCTAATATGATCCCTGGGCTCAAAAGTTGATTGGTCTATACCTGATGCATCAAAGGGATACTTGTCTAATTTCCTAAATGCCGACTGTAATTTCTTCGGTGAGAGCGTTTCAGAGTATGTTCTGCAAGTTAAAGTTCAGTCTATACCTGATGGATCAAAGGGATACAGGCCTAATTTCCTAAATGCTGCTGTAATTTCTGGGGTGCAGAATACGTTAAAAAGTTCAAACTCTGTGACGCTTCACCGCACCTGCACGTTCCCGATGATACTTGACATTGGTTAGGATATATACTGGAGAAAGATCCAAATCAACCTGCGCCCATCGGTTGTAAGATATGACTTGTGTGTTGGTAACACACACAGATGATAAAATGTTATGCCTGACAATCCAGTTATTCAAGTATGCAGAGGAATGAGATCGATGGCCATCATACAGTAGCAAAAGATGTTGATCCCAGCCCCTCCCACTGCATACTTAAGGAAGTAATTGTCCGGGTAATTCTGACAAAATAAAACAACTCGACCTTCCAGATTCACTCATCTCGAAATATGCTCCACGAGTAACACATATGGATTGGAAATTGTAGCTTTCACAACCTTGTATATACCTTCTTGTTTGTTCTTCATGCCATAGTTGCCAAAAGCTACGTCCAAGTTTAGCAAATAAGTGTCGATACTCTAGAGTGAGCTTGCTTTTCCTCGAAGGTCTCACAAGGTTCTTGGCTTGCAAACGTTCATTTTATGCCATCTGGACATTGTTCGGTTAATGAATGTTCCTTGTCCCTTTTGTCTAACTGAACAGCGTATGATGATCCAAGTTGATGACTATTCTACCAGTATAGTCATATTCTACTTTTCCCATTTGCATTATGTGGCCCATTAGTTCTGCTCCTTGTTCAATATTAAAGAGGGGCGAAGGTCCTGACATATTGTCTCCGGCTCCACTGTATCCTTTGCTCTGTTTCTAAGGGTCTCCTCTGGCACACCACACTTTCTGGCAGCTTTACACACAGACTAGTCATATTCTACTTTTCCCATTTGCATTATGTGGCCCATTAGTTCTGCTCCTTGTTCAATATTTAAGAGGGGCGAAGGTCCTGACATATTGTCTCCGGCTCCACTGTATCCTTTGCTCTGTTTCTAAGGGTCTCCTCTGGCACACCACTCTTTCTGGCAGCTTTACACACAGACAAAACATCATATCTTTCCTGTTCATATTCGCATTCCTTAACATGGTAGGTGAAAACCATTTGTACTTTTCCTATATTTTGGAGTATCCTGCAAAGTACGAACCCAAGATAAAAGGTGTCCCCGACTCATTAATATCCTTTAATGAGTCACTTGATAACTGTCAATAGGCCTTTTTCATATTAATTTCATCTTATATTAAATGTCAGACATATGATGTTTTGCCGCTCGAAGTTGCGTCATTGTATTGCGACATAACAATCCACGAGAATGCATATTGAAATTTCCGGCCAAACGTAATGCGTCGGATATATGGCCCCCTGTAACAAGTAAAATATGAAATTCGTGTATAGCAGATCAATGAAACAGACAAGCAGTTCAAACATGATATTCTACATCATACATGCTACAAACACCTACAAATATATTCATGTATAATGTTTGTGGATCTGTGCAGGAATTATGTAACATTCATGATGAAAACTGATGACCCACGAAACATGTTTTTCTACGATATACATGACAAAACAGAGATAGTGACTGCCAAGGACCCCTAGAAGAATCAGAGTTGGACTCAAGTGCCATTGACAGTATTTAAAATTATTCTTTGACCTATGACAATGGAACGAGCGTCACCTGATATCTGTTGTGCGTCAATGTGGCGGGTCCAAGGTCATGAGCACTGCACACATACTGTTACGAGTTTCAACAGAACTTTTTTCTTCATTTACTTAGAAATCGTATATCTTTAATTTACCTTCTATTAAATTTTGTTATTACTTACAAGTTAATATATTCAATCACTGAACTTCTCATTACATATTTCTGTATGACCTCTCCGGAATCTTTGATCAGTTGAATCAATTTAATATTTAGTAAGAATACTTGTAAGAAACTTATGATAATGCACTCTACACATGGTAGTAATTATATCCTTGTCTGTTAAGAAGTTTTGGATCCCTCTTTTATAAGATGAGGCATGCATCTGTCCCTGAATATTGCTGATGACATCGTCTGAAAATAATTTGTCCACAGGTCAATGTCGTTATCATCCTCTGTATTGGAGATAGCCGAGACATCGATGTCAGAAAGCTGGTATAAAATTTCCGCAAAGAAAACAGCATGGCCATAGCAATTAACATTAGTTTCAAAATTGAATCATTCATAAAAGGTTTGATACAAATCTAATGTTCATTACAGAATATATGTATTTGAGCATTTAATCAATTTCACGTAAGCTTTACTATATGCCTGGTACAGTGTATGACATGTGTACAATGGTTACGGCTGTTGATCAACTTAAGATAGATATTGTATAGTATAAAGTAAATGTAGTAATCAACTTAATGAATCAATTTGCATTTCAAAACACACTTTTAACGTCTCACATCTACATGTGCTGATGTCGATAAAATGACTTCCATGTGTGGAATCTTTAGTACAAAATGTCGGTAATTAGGAATCCTTTATACTACTCAACAACCATACTCTCTTTATTTTATATGATGATCTTCCTCTAGAAATAAAATAATCACATTGGTTCAAAGTCATGACACAGCCTTAGGTCATGGACAATAATTGTGTAAAATAGTATTTCCCTCCAAGAGAAAAAGAAGAAGTTCCGACTCGGACACGAACTCTGGCTATGTATACACTGTGATCTTGACCTTGTAGATATGACTCGTTCAAGGTAATTACACACGTTTGGAACATGAAAAACAAATGTAGCTCCCTCCAACGTAAAGGGAAGAAGTTATGACCCGTACAATTTTCATAGACAGACACACAGACTCCATACAATGTGATACACATCTTTGGATCATAGAAAACAAAAGCGTATAATGCACTGAAGATACGATCTTTGGTCGATGTCAATACACACCCTTCGAGTCTGCACTGTGACCTTGAATTTGGAGATACAATCTTGGGTCAAAATCATGACATATTCTTGGGTCATTGACAACAATTGTGTGAAATGTTATGCAGATCCAACATAGCAGTAAGCAGTTAGGGCCCAGACAAGGTTTATGACCAAACGTGCACTTTGACCTTGATCTTGGAGATATGATCTTTAGTCAAGGTCAAGACTCACCCTTGGGTCATGGACAACACTTGTGAAATATTATCTAAAACCAATTTGTCAATAAGAAGATGTGGCCCGGACAAGGATTTAGCTATCTTTGTAGTCAATCAGCTGGTCATATTTCGCAACGCTCTGGTCAACTCTACATCAAAGACTATATTTGCAGAAACTACATTCGACGGCAAATGGGGAACAGGTCTATGCGAGACCCAGACTTTGGCAACCGCCGTCAGCGCTTTGCCCGGAAAGAATGAACTTGGTAAAATAATCGAAAAAAGCGGCATCGAAAATAAGGAAAAGGAAACAACGTTCGTTCCGTCCTCAGAAAACAGTAAAGAAATAGGACATTATACATAAACTAATTCTGTTCTCACTTAATGCTAAAGAAGGCCTTAACTGTATTGAAAAAAAGGACCAAGTTATTTGATTATTTACAAAATAACATCTATGATATAATATGTATCAAAGAAACGCACTTTGTAAAATCAAAAAACATATCTACGATTCAAGATGGCATGGTAAATATTTCACAGCTTTTCAGACTCTGTACATAGCAAAGGGGTTTCAATACTAGTTAAAAGGGATATAAATATTAATATTCTTAATATACATTAAAAAATGATGGTAGACAAATAATGATAAATACAGAGATTGAAAACGAAAAATTTACACTAGTAAATATATATGCTCCTACTGAAGAAAATAAAAGGAAAATGTTCGGTAAAAATTATTCCATGGATAAATAACTTTTGTGCAAATCCAAATAATATTATTGTAGTTGGCGACTTAAATTGCGCTCTTGAACTGAGATAGAATAAATAACAATAGAAAAGATACAAGCATAGATAGCATAAAACAATGATTTACGGTCTAAATTTAGAAGATTGCTGTCGTACACACTGCACATAAAAAAAAATGGATTCACATGATATGACGCCAATGGAGTACCAAAAGTTAGAATAGATTATGTATTGAATTCTAAATTATTTCATTTTTGAAATTGCAGATATTAGAACAAAATTTATTTGGAAATCGAGCTTAAATACGCATACAGCGTATTCATATCTCAGTTAATACGTTATTCCAGAGCATGTTCAAATTACAATGACTTTGTTCTGAGGGCTAGGCGACTTTCAGTTAAGCTGCTCAACCAGGGTTATATATGTGCTAGACTAGCATCGTCACTGAGGAAGTTCTACGGTCGTTACGAGACTCTTATTACTCCATATGATATCTCGTTATCCAGACTTTTAAATGATATTCTGGACTGAGACCGATTCCGATCACTTTACACAGATTTGACACCTTCTATACTAGAAGGTTACCTACTTCGACTTCTCCATATATAAATATATATGGAATTCACACGATTTGACTCTTTCTACGGGGTATATGTGACGGGTGTTGCTAGAAAGCAGGAGATGCTCACTCTCCCCGGGCACCTGATCTCACTCCATCACAGGGGTTCACATATGCTCTTCAAATAGACATATTTTGTTATTTTCCATTTGTTTTTCATTTTCACTGATTTTTGTATGTCCTATGGTTTCATGATTTTTGGACTTGTGGTTTGGATTTATCCATCATCTTTACATTAAATAAAGTTGATCTTACAGATCACAAAGCTTTGAATATAAAACTTAACATTTCCGAGAATGAAAGCGGTAAGGGGTATTGGAAAATATACACAAGTTACATATTGCTAATCAATTAGAAAGAAAATCACTAAAACACACATCGATAAGAGATGCTAACATAAATAAAGAATTATTATGGGATAAGTTAAGAATAGAGATTAAACACTTCTCTATGAAGTATTCAAAACTAAAAGGAAAATCAGTGAACTAAAATGAAATACAAGATATTGAATGCATGCCTTCTCAATTTTTTAATATGAACAGAAAAAGAAAATTAGAATGCGACTTGGCAGAGTTATTAAATCAACGCTCTCGGGACGCTCAAATAAGATCAAAAGGTAGATGGATTGAAAAGGGAGGAAAAAAAAATACAGCATACTTTTTAAGATTAGAACAGTATCATCAAAACACAAATATAATTCGAGAAATAAAATAAAAAACTCGGCATAAGTGTTCACACTGATTCTGAAAGACTACATGAAATACAGTCATTTTATAAAGAATTATATAAAGACCAAAATATAGGGAAAAAAAGAATTGATGATTATTTAAAAACACTTTGCTTAATCAAAAACTGAACGAGAATGATAAAAGAAATGTGGGAGAAGATTCCCTCAATAAATGAAATTGAACATGCTACTAAACGAATGAAGGATGGAAAATTATCTGGACTAGATGGTATGCCAATAGAATTTTATAAAATATTTTGGAGAGAGTTGAAAGAAATTTTCCTTTTAGTAATGAATGAAATATTTGAAAGGAAATAAATGTCATTTTCACAAAAGATATCAATTCTTTCATTAATTTACAAGATAGATGACAAAAACACTTTTGAATAATAACCGCCCGATTAGCTTGATAAACTCAGATTATAAATTTTTGGCTATTTTTGCAAATATAATTCAAATGGTAATAGATAAACTATTTAACAAAACACAAAGAGCTTACATTAAGGGAAGATATATAGGAATTAATGCAAGACTCGTACTTGATATTTATGAATATTGTGAACAAAGCAATCATGCACAAATATTACTACTTCTTGATTTTGAAAAAGCATTCGACTCTGTCAATTACTCTTTATGTTCAAAACTCCCAAAATTTTCAATTTTGGTGAAAATTTTATTTACTAGATAAAGACATTATATAATAATCCACTTTTCAGAATAAAAAAATGGATGGCTTACAAACACATGTAAAATGAACCGAGTTATTAGACAAGGTTGTCCGGTTTCAGCTTTACTTTTTGTCTTAATAGTTGAAATATTGTCATGCAACATTCGTGCAGATAAAAATATCGAGGGGTTTTATAAATAACTTGAAAAATGAATTAAAGTTAAATACAACACGCAAACGATGCCACTTTGGTTCTTAACAACGAGAACTCAGTTAGACATGCCATCTCTTGTAAAAATAAATTCTCTATTGCATCTGGTTTAAAACTAAACATCGATAAAACAATGGGAATTCTACTAGGTAATCTAAAATATACTTGTAGCGAAATAGATAATATCAAGATGACAAAATATGTTGTAACATGTCTAGGAATATATACTGGACATGATGGAAAAGTATCTATGGGAAAAATAAAGAAAAAGAATGAAAGTATTAGAGGGTACTCTCAATGCTTGGAAGGGAAGAAATCTTTCTATATTTTGAAAAAACTACTATTATAAATACTCTGGCATTGTCGAAATTATGGTACATATCATCAATTTTAGAATTTCCAGAAAATGGGAACAGTAAATGAAATAAAGGAAACAGTTTATAACTTAATCTGGGGAAAGAGAGACAGACTTAAAAGAGATACACTAATAGGAAAAATTGAAAAAGGAGGAATTAGGTTGATAGATATAGAATCAAAATTTTTTAAAAAGTCAGAAAGCAGCGTGGTTAGTGAGAATCTTAAAATCAAACAATGTTACCTAAAAACCTTATAGACATAGACTGCCTTTTAAAAACAAATCAAATAAATGATAAAGAAAATACTTTGTTAAAAATATACCAAATTCTACCATCAAGTTATAACATGTTTCCAATCAATCAAAAAATTTCAAACCTAAATAATGTTTCCACAGATGAGTTCCTTTCTTTACTTAAATCGTATTATAAACACTGCATAAATAAAAATAAGACATTTTTCTTTAAGAACTGGATAAGTGGAGTTAAATATGTTAAATATTTATTTAAATTATAGAAGTCGGAAACCAACAAGAACTGACTAAAATGTGTACCGAATACCAGTTTGGCATAATTCCCCCTTATTTTCAAAGTAATAATTTGAAATTAGATGTGTCCGCAGGTTTGTACAATTACAGTTTTATACACTGCACTGAAATAAACAACTTTGAAACTTTGGATTCCTTCTAGTTAGAGAAATGTACATGACTGCGGACATACCAAAATATTATGAAAAACTAGATGTCATCTGCTTGCCCGTTTCCGAAATTTTGTTGAAAGACGTATAAAAGAGCGGACGGTTATTAAACGCGGTTGACGCAAGATGTAAAGCAGATACAGTAACAGGAATGTATGTATTGCAGACTGAAGTTCACGCTTCTTTTATAAACAATCTCCAAGAAACCAAGGTCAGGTTCGATCTAATTTACTTCATTTTACATTTAGTAGACGATGACTGTATGAGCCATTACTGGACCATGGTACATGTCGAGGACATTTTGAGTATTAAATAAGATATAGCTTGATGTGAATACAAATTACTTACACATATATATTTTATATTGTCGCTGTATATAGAGTATATATATCACACATATATATTTTATATTGTCGCTGTAGATTCTATGGTATCGTTGATCAGGTTACCAGACGACAGTAGGCGGGTTCAGGTCACGTGACTTTATCGCGTAATCGTAGTGTAAATGTACGAATTGGGTCATGAGATAAAACCGTCAAAATTCGCATACAAATCAAATTTTATAACATAAAAAGGATATTGCTTTACTGATAATTTCTGCAAAATTACCGGCCCTAGAATTAAAAAAAAATGTTGGTGAAGTTTGGTTATTTTTTGCGTCGAAACAGGATTGCCGGTCATGTGGCCGTGATTTTCAACCGAAACGAGTTTGGTACCTCTCTTTTGAGTGGTTGTCCGCGTGTTATTCATCATTGTATCAAATATAGATGCAAATCATAAGATATTAAACAGATTTGCTTGTATATTTCAGAAAACTGCACATTCATGTTTAACTGCAGTAGCCAGTATGGCTTGCAACATTGATCATGTTGGTGTTGATTCTGGTAGTGGTATTATATTATTACAATTGAATAGTTCTTGAAGGTTTTTTTCTGTTTTTCTTTTAATGTTTTACCTTTTCACTAATTCGAATTTAAGCAATACTGATTTTATACTGATTGTTACTTTAATTCAATACATTTTAACATTTATTTACACTGTTGTTGTTTGTTTCAATTGACAATTTCACATTGTACTTCTTATGGTTGTTATTTACAAATATATTTGTTTTTTGAATGCGATTCTTTGTGGTTCATTGTTTTCTTTTCCAACGTTTGCTGTATGGACTTGTATATTAATACGTAACAGAACGGTGTAACAGATGAATGATCCAGACTATCATGACAAAAATGTATCCTTACATAAATCTTATAAATATGGACATCATTTACGATATAAAAAAAGCCACTATGAGTGAAAGTCTATATCATAAAATGTTTTTCGTAAAGGGTAGACAAGTAATACGAACAATACAATTTTTCCCTTCACACGTGGTAAATATTAATATATGGTAATTTGTAGTTGGTGTCCCTCCTCCTACAAAAGCTGTTTTGCACAACAAAGATGTGCTATCTGCTTTCAAAAATTTTGCATCGGAAAAAGCAACATTCACAAAAACCCTTCACGATGCATTAAAGAAGGAGTTTGGTGGTGTATTGTCGAAGTGCAATGAGTCGGCTTTACTTATCAAATTCGAGCGCCTACAGAAGACACAAAAACTGCTGAAATAAAAAAAAGAACAAAAAATAAAATCAGGAGAAGAGAAACTCCTGTCTAAATAATTTGAACTTCTTGTGAAAAAGAATGACATGCTTACCAACATAGACGAGGTTCGAAAGTCAAAACTTGCCATACCAAACCTTAAAAAAGAATGTGAGGCATGGGAGAGCAAATTTAAAAAAAAAAATGGCGAGTGAGTTGGAAAGAGTGACAGAAGAACTAGAAAAGAGGAAACAGATGATAAAAAGAGGATGTACAAGAAACGTAAACAAAAAATCAAAAGAAGAAACGAGATCAAGAATCTAAGAGATTAAGTGAAAGGAAAAGAGGATGAAATCGAGAGTATGAAAAAAGGAAAGAGAAATTTGTTAGTGGAAGTATGCAGACTGTCCGAACAGAAAGACAAACATACAGAGAGAAATAACGAAAAAATCACAGCATTGAAAGGAGAAACTGAGTCAAAAAGACAAAGAATTACTGAGCTAGAACAAGTACATGCACTTTTAGAAGATTCAGAGAAACAGAGGTGGGATCAGATGTCATGGAGTAGTAAGCATCCCCTGCTTACACTAATGAAATTAGGCAAAATGCACTAATGAAATTAGGCAAACTATAATGACATTAGTGTCAGAATGTGGGGTAAGTCAAAAAAAAAAAGGTCAACCAAGTTTTCGAAATAGTTGTGAAGAACCTCACAGGAAAATGTTTAGTCTAGAGCGCCTTCCTAGCACAGGTGTAGAGTGCAGGTTAGTGGCAGAGGCCAAACGTACAGCACAACGTCAAATTGCACAAGAGATGCTTGCAGCATGGTCAAGTGCAGTTGACCCAAGCTCAACTGTTGCAGGCAACTGCCTGCATCAGGACGACACTACGAAATTCCATAAGCATTTTCAATCATTTCAAATCACGACACCTGCCCTGCAAACCCTGTCTCTAGGTTTAGCAGAGGTAAGCAGTGGCAATGCCGACACTCGAGTACAGGAGTTCAAAACCCTAATTAGTGACCTGGCAGAGTCCATCTCCCAAAATGACAAGCAAGAAAGCATTGCTAAACTAGTAACATCCATTACGTCAAATATGTCTGATCGAGGGTCCACTAATCCTGTATTTAACAGACAACTTGCAGAACGTAAAAAAATAAACTCATGCCCCAAATCATAGACAACTGGGAAAATCTGAGCCCCGAGACTTAAAAAGAAGTAAGTACCATTTCATCCTACTTTTGCAAAATGCATGTATTTGCCAACATGGCAAGCGAGGAGGTTGATAAATGTTTGTCTGTATTTGAAGGCAGCATTGCCAATGGAAAGAACCCATTTCCATTTCAGTGGTCTGAAAGTGGTGCTGCCAGACTTACACGCACTATATGTAAGGGATTTTCTTGAGGGGTTGTGAAAAGTCTGCGGTTGGTGGTCATTTTTTCCACCTATTTGAATGAGCTTGGCACTAAGAATTATCTCATCACATTCAGAGGACACCGGTTTAACCACTTATTCTATGCTGCCTGTGCTGTTTATCACCATGCAAATGACATATCAAACTTTTTGACACAATCGTCCAAGCCTAATGAGTTGTTGAAAAGTGTCCATTTTGACATCACTGAAAAGTCAGTGCTGAGTGGGGTTCGGGCCTTAAGCATTATCGACAAACTTATTACAGGAACACTTTGGTGGCACATTGAGACCGCAAGAAATGTCCTTGACCTTAATCCCATTCTGCTGCATCGTAAAACGATGCTTGAAGAATTTTCACAAAATGATCGGTCATTACTTACTGGAGACCCTGTATTCAGTGATGTCATTCTTTATAAGGATGACATATTTCAGTCATTATTCAGAGATCACAATGATCCATTTTTTGACATTTATACCCAGATGGCTCTGGAACTTGTTTCTGGAGGCATGTTACTTATTTTGGAACGGCAAGCCAAAGACCATCTGCTAGGAGGAAAATTCTTTCATCCTTCAGGAGATGAATTGAAAAGGGCCACCAAAGTGCCAACTACAAATACTTGCGAGATTTTGTGTAATTAGATGTATCAATGAGAGCAAAGCCCTCTGCTAGTACAACAGCATACGAGTCCACCATAATGTGGACAAACAACCATACAAGTTCGTGATTGTTTTCCCTCTCTGATGAGGAACGTAATCGTGTGATGATGATGCTAGAATACATGCCGCTTCAGTACTAGTGCAAAGGTCAATCAAAGAGAAAAACAGCTACTCTATTCAGAATGTACTATAGAAGCTTGGTACTGTAAATGTCGTGCTGGGGCAAGAGTAGTGGGCGTATGTTCACACATTGCAGCTATTTTATGGTATCTGGGCTACGCAAGACACACAAAACAGAATACTTTCGGCGTGAAAGACTGTGGTCAGTATCTAGACGATGCAGCAGTAGTAGACGAGACAGATGAAAGTGTAATTGAGGAGTGAAAATGCAGGATTTCTGCCAATATTTGACACATTTACACAAATGTTAATTGTAAATGTTAATGTAAATGTTAAATGTACTTTTGTTACTTTCATTGATGTTACGCATAGCAGATTGAAATATAATTTTCCTTGGAAACGGTCTACATCAATGCATTATATTAGAACAACACCTGTCAAAATCACTATAAATGTCGAAATGCACAAAACTGGTATAATTGAAAGTTCATAGGGAACGATACTGGTGTGACGCCATATATAATTTCAAGACATTTGGAAAGGTGTCATTTTCCTCCTTTACAGCAATTAGTTTTATGGTGAATGCTTTTAAAGCAATGCCGCCTATAACTTTGATCCGCCCCCCCCCCTCCCGGTTGACGCGAAACTTCTTCAGTCGTCCATGGGTATGTAATAAATGATGTATTAAATATTGCCTCTTCATAACATTTCATAATACTCTAACTAACGGCTTGTTTTTATGCTGCAAATATCTTGCTTCTGCTTCACTGAATTAAGCGAACCGCGGTGTTATCTTTTGTGCCCACAATATGATTAACGTTCGAGTTTGACAGTTTCTATCTAAGTGAGGGAATAACTATTTAATTCCTATGTGGGGAGAGGGCAGGAAGACTTACTTGAGCCTTATTTCTTTTTTTTTTTTTGTTTTTTTGTCTTTTGTTTTTTGTTTTTTTTTTTCTTTTTTTGTTTTTGTTTGTTTGGATTTTTTTTTGGGGGGGGGGGGGGCAAAGTCTTCATGCCTTACTCGTTAAATACCGAGAACTACATTTGTACCTTAGTACAAAATCCAGCAACGTCATTGTTGACGTCATTGATGTAAAAGATCAGCACATCGAGTTTGATGTGCTCTAAAATGTTTACCATTTGAGATACTTGCTTTATTTAAACAATTAAAAAACCTTTAATATACTATATTTCACAGTAAAGTACCCTTTAAAATTGGTGACAGCGCCGATTTTGCCTATTCGTGGCTCTACCTCTTTGTCATTTCTGAATGAATTTGTTAGTCTTGAGTGAATGTCATTATGACGACTGCAATCTCATGTAAGGGTACAGCTCAATGTATTATTCTAGTCAGCATTTATATAATGCTATATAGGTGTTGTGTAAAAAGAACACGTTTACAGTGACGACTGCCAATGGAAGTGGTCCCGTGGTGCTTGTCTCTTCCTTTGTCTTTCATTTTTCTTTTTTTTTTTCGCACAGGACTGACTCTACTTTGTATGTAACGAAGATAGCTAAATTGCGATGGGCGGTTGATATGATTCTTCGATACGCTGTTTCTAATTGCAGTTTAGAAAATGATAGTTTTTGCAATAAAAGGGAAAACAAAAGTCATCTGACCACGCAGTATGAGACAAATCACCAGGGACATACACAGGAAATATAATACTCTATTAAACACAGAAAACATTACAAAAAATAATCGATTTAGGACGGTCATTAAAAAGTAACAAACGCCACTCGATGTTGTTAACTGGTTTACGGGCACCAATGTTCTCACTCACTGCAAATCAACACAATCAAAGGACACACGTTAAAAATTTATAAATAATCATCCATAAAGAGAACAAGGGTCAGCATGTTTCTTAGACAAGAAGTCAAATTTTTAAAACACGAAATATTTTAAATTGTAAGAAATTCGAATTATATGCTATACACAATAATATGACATCAACATAAGTAAACTGTGCTCTGCCCATCTATAAGCGAGCTAAGCTCTTAGAAATGTAGGAGTCCAGACTAACAGTAAGAGGGAACAAGGCTTAGGAATTTTCTCCCCTGAAAAAGTTTTGGAAAAAGGAAAAATTCTTATAATTCAAGTTTATAATGTTACTCAACATGTAAAGTAAGTAGAGAAGTATCCTATGATATATGTAATTTTGTATGGAGGTCGTTTTTTTACTTTTCGTTCTCATAGATAATAACCCTTTTATGAATGCTGTTCGATTAGATATGATAAAACTTATGTAATAAGTATAGAACATAAATACCTTTTAATTTTGTGCACCAGATGCGTATTTCGACAACTTAAGTCTCTTCAGTGATGCTCGTGGCCGAATGATTGGAATTCTCATAATATATATTTGAAGAGCAGTGTTGAAACCAAAATGACCGAAAAGTGAACCAAAACATCTTTATAAGGACAGAGCTATGCATGAGGGAGATACTCCTTAGTTTTAAAGTGATACACTTAATTTGATGACTGAAAATTATACGTATATATTTCATTTTAGTGCAAAGGCACTGAAAACTAGACTTATGATGCCCTCGGGAACTATCAGTCCACCAGCAGTGACACCGGCCTAGTGGAAGTGATAAAGCCAAGAGGGACCCTACTACACTTAATAGGTCAGCAATCATTTGACCTCGATCTTCGAATTTTGCACGTGGCCAGTTCAATTGTCATGGTCAATAAGGCACATTATTATTATTACCGGCAATGATTTATGGTGGGGATTTTCTGTAAACAGTATCATTAGAAATACTGTTTAAAGTAAAACGAAAACAAAATTCAAATGTTCATAACTTTTATATACAAAACATTTTAATATATTTAAATATATTCTATAAGCAAAAGTATAAATCCAAATACAAATATTCATAATCAGGATTAAAAGAAATATATATTCATTGCAACGCCACTTAATGTTGTATAAGTCTTGCTATACATGTAGCTGTGATGGTTCCCTCGACTTCGGGAAGAACCGATTTACTGGCCGCCCTGTTTATCCTACGGATGCGATCTTTCTTCTTTTCAAGGGGGTGACGCAAACATTCGTTAACTGGACAAACAACCATCATTTTCCATGCCTGACTCTCTTTCATTTATGGAAAATACTGACAGACATACTTTTTCAAATATCCTTTCCGTAGACTGTCAAGGCTCTTTTTGTCTCTTATGCCGCCACCATTGTAACTGAAGTTAACTGAAGCTCATGAATTAATCTTTCAACTATCTTAACAGCAAAGTTGCCGGGATTTATTGAAGTACGCTTCATTGCCATTAGTGTAGACGTTGGGATAATGTCCTCAGAATCTGCACGGCCTGTGAAGATAGTTTAGCATCCAGTCTAGATATTATCTGATGGGTCTCCGACAGCAATTTCGTTATGATGTTGTGTTTAGCAAGGACGGATTTCATTAGCGAAGTAAAGTCGCATCGGTTCTGTCTACAACTAAAGGGGAAACGGACATAGATGATTTAGGTACATGCGCTAAAGCTGGCGTCGACGACAAAGGCATTGTTGCTGACATAGGTGTTGAAGGTCCATACACTTGTGATACTAGGGGTATAGACGGGCTAGCGGGGTTGAAGTTGATTTGAACAGTGCCCGTGCGACGGCAACTGATGGGGGTTCTTCCTCCTGACAGATGATCAAAATTAAAATCAGTCGTTTGTTTGTTTGATTCTTGTATTACATCACGCCAAGTATATTTAAAATAATGCTGCTGATTTAATGCATCGCATAGATATTTTAGAAGGTGTTTTCAACGGACCTGATCGAAGCGGTGAGTGATCTTTCACGTGCCATGCTTACAAAGTACCTTTGTACGGAACGTCGATTTTTTTTTTCTGTTTCATTCGACACCAACGGCGTCCAGGTGTGGATGAAAACATTAATGCGATGGTTTCGATATTACCTAGCAATGAATATACGAATGTAAATGTTCACTGAAGCGTGATGCGAGTTTCCATGCATAGTAAATACATTCGTGTTTCACAAAACGTGGAACATAGTTTTTTGGTTTGTCTGTCTAGTGAGTGAGTGAGTGATCATCCAGGAGTTCAGACGTGTTTTGGAGGACCTCCGTAATTTTGAATGGGAATATAGCGAAATAGAGCGAAATTTGTATTCTGTGTGTGTATTCTGTGCTAAATATATGTTTTTTGATGTAAATTTTGACCATGGGAAAAAGTAAAAAACGAAAAGAGACACCTTTCACGGACGACAGCGCAAGGGATATCAGTGATTTTGAAATTTTGAATGGAAATATAGCGAAATTTATATTCAGTGTGTTTCTGTGCTATATGTTTTTGAAAGAAATTTTGACCATGGGAAAAAGTAAAAAACGGAAAGAGACACCGTCCACGGACGACAGTGCAAGCGAGTTTCTGTAAGTATATTGCTTAATGACACTAATAATATTCTGTATGGAAACCCGGTTCCAAGTAATATCTCTACACCTAAGCCCGTCCAGACCAGTAGTAGTAGTGCCGAGCCAGCCCAAGTTGCCCCTACCTGGGCCCGAGACCTATTACTAAAGTTCCCCGTCCTACAGACATTTATGGGTGTAAAACTATGTGAAGTGTCCAAAAAACTCGAGAGACTCGATATATTGGAAAATAAAGTAAGCACACTCAACAAAAAGATCTTAAAGTTCGAAAATTAATCCGGTCGCAGGCAATCTGAACTAAAAGAAAATATGAATCGAACAAAGGATGTTATTGAGGCCAAATGTGATAAAACAGACAGTTTTGAATTTGAGTTGAAGAATTTAACGGATCGTATTAGTCTTTTCGAGGAGCAGAATCAGGCCATGAAGTTGGATATAGTGGACGACAACGCTAGCTCTATGCGAGATAACCTTCTGTTCTCAGGAATCCCGGAAACCCCAGGAGAGATCCACCTTACTACGGAAGATACCCTACGGAAATTCCTGGACGACCAACTACATATGACACCTGAGGAAGTGAACTCTGTTAAATTTGATAAAGTACATCGCATGAGTAGACCGAAGTCGCCAAGGGTCATTGTCGCTAAGTTCTGCGAATATAAGCAGCGCGAGGACGTAAGGCGTCGTTCCAGGGAACTCAGAGGTACGCGGTATTATATTAACGAACACTTTCCTGCTTATCCGTATAATGAAAAATGAGTGGAGAAAGGGCAACTGTGCACCTGGTATATAATAAGTTATATTTTAACAACGTATTGTATTCTGCGAATCAAGGCGCGCGCCGTGAACACCCTAGCCAGCACAGCAGCGTAATCAGGGCAGAACATAGGACAGGGAGGGGTTGGACAATCCTCTATATGCGTTATTTCTGTCGGAGTATTGGCAGACGAGTGATGAATTAAATATTGATGCCACATTATCTCAGAATTCTTGTTTATCTTACCCTCGACAGAAGGGAAAAGGCGGTGGCCTTCTGTTATACGTAATAATCATCCATGTTCATTGTTTACCGATGGTGAATATCATAACATACCACAATGATTTAGAACTGTGGTAAGAAGTTTAATGAGAAGTTAACGGTGAGCAAAAGAGGATGCAACAAAGTCATACATAAGTGATTTTATTTTAAAACGGTACTTACGTGAAGGAATTCCTTCAGCGAGAATCGGTCTTTATCTGGTGGGTAATAAATGTATAGAAGGGACCAAATGTAATACTGAACAGTGAGCTGACGCTAGCATAAGACCTGTACTTGAGTAACTGTAAAGAATCAGAATTTAAAACTGCAGAAAGTTCCTATATGGGAATTCCACATGCAAGTAGACATAATATCGGAAAAAACATGCAATGACCTCACCGGTCTCATATGTTAAAAAAACCCCAAGAATATTAGTGGACTGATGGATGATGCACGACATGCATCATATCAATAAAAACCTAGAAAATCATCATGAAATATTGATAAATTCCTAAAATTTAGATCTTTCCATATTCTTAAATTGTGAGTATTGTCTAAAAATCCCCAAGAAACCCCTATCCTAAAAACATGCATGTGAAATATGATAAACTTCTGATAAAGATGTCAGGATATATGGTGGAATTGATGCTCTGTCAAACATTTTAGATATAATTGCTGAGGTACCTTGACCTTGCAGATATGAATTTGAGTGACATTCGTCCAAACGGATCTGTTGAATATTTTAGGGGAGCGTAAAATTTGAGAAGTATTGGAAGGATAGGAAGTCTCTTTCAACAGCAAAGCAATGTTTGGAAATTGAATATAATGTACAATCATAAAAGAATATATGTGATCGTCTACATCTTCATTACTAGTAAAATTCCCCAAGTTAAACGACTTTTAGGAAAAAGTGTTCATTGTGTGATAGTTGTAGTAAATTTTGTGACGTCATTGTTGTCTGGTTCCCACGTTCACATTCAGTAAATCACGAAGATCATCCAAAACTTACCTGTCAAAGTGTGAGATGTATTGTAATAGGATGTTAGTCGTGTCTCCGTTCGATGAAATACATTTTTGTGCAGTTAAACGCTCAAAGACAATGATGCATATTTTGGAATTGTCCAGTCTGACCCTTTGATTCTAAAATGGAATATTTAGTTTGTATATAAACGCAATCGGCTTCAAATTTGGAGCATTATCTTTGTATACGGAGAACAGTGAAGTAAAGAGTGCCTTAGCAGATTTATTTCTTTATTGTTATGAGAGGGATTTTATGGTTTCTATTCAAAAATCAAAACGTTTTGACCTCATTGACAAATTTAATAATACTTGCAGATATCTGGATGACATTTTGGTTATCGACAACCCTGAATTCGAACAATTTATACCAGAAATATATCCACCAGAGCTCACATTGAATAAAGCTAATACTTGAGATAAATCTACACCTTTCTTAGATTTAAACATCAAAATTATCAACAACCTAATATATACTAATATTTATGATAAACGTGAGGATTTTGGATTTCCTATTGTAAATTTCCCTTACTTGGATGGCGATGTCCCTCGACTCCCATCATATGGTTACTATATATCTCAATTAGTTCGATTTGTCAGAGGCTGCACCTATGTTTTGGACTTTCATAAACGAAATTTACAAATTACTACTAAACTTTTAACTCAGGGTTACAGATATCACAAGCTAAGAAAAACATTCGGCAAATTCTTCAGATCTTATTCAGAATTTCTATCTAAATTTGAAAATATTTCTTTTCAACAGTATGTATCCAATGGAATTTCCCATCCTAATTTTTACGGTGATCTCGTATATAAACTAAGGAAAGTAAAAGGCTCCGATAACGTTATTTTATCATGTAATAAAATAGTCAAACGTCTCCTAAATAGACAATATAATATTGAGATCATCAAAAAGACTATAGGTCTTGTATTTGGCCCCTCTACAGCCTTATGCAGACTTTTACTTGAATGTTGCACGCTGACTAACAGGGCGGTGGGGACTATATGACGGGCCTTGTCCAAACCTCTTTCAGAGGAGACATGGTCGTGAACCTCGTCCCCTCTGACTGTTAGTCGGGACTCCTACAGATCTAGGGTCTTAGCTCGCTTTCAGACTGGCAGAGCACGGTTTATCATGTTGATGTCGCATATATTTTTATACCAATATGTTTTTTACAATACCTTACGTGTTTATATTTTTATGACCTCTCAATATGCGATACCTGTTGACCCTTGTTCTTTACATGGAGGATTATTTATCAATTTTTAAATGTACGTCTTTTGATTGTTCTGCTGTTACGGTGAGTGGGAAGGTGGGCCCGTAAACCGGTTAACCACACCATTTGTTTGGCTTTTGTCAAATTAAATGACCGTCCTAAGTCGGTATCGTAATTGCACTACAATCAAATATTTTTGTAATGTGTTAAATGTTCTATTATATTATTTATATTCATGTATTGTATAGCTCCATGGTGACTTCTGCCACATAACTGAGCCGAAGTATTTTTTGTAAATTGATAACTCTCCCCCCGTTCCATCGCTCTAGTGCAACTTCTATGTTGTTCTTGTTCTAAAAATGTTAAGTCACAGACATTTTTCATCCCTGTTGTTATCGAATTCTGTCTTTAATCGAGGATGTCTCATCTCCGATAGCTTTACCTACGTCACCAGTGTTGTTGTTATTTTTAGTGAAAGTTTCCTAATCTCATGTTAGTTGGCCAGGTCATTGATACACTGAGCATGCCAGGTGAAGAAAAAATTACCAACTTTGTGCGGGTAGGTCGTAATTATTTAATTACATTTTAATGATTTTTCCACTACTAGCCGAGCTTATATAACATTGTAATTTCGTATAAAGGCTTAACTTCGGGAGAGAGTCCAGGGTTAAAAGTTACAGCTTTTGTTTTTAATACGGAAAATGACAGCTAGTGCAACTTTAATCACAGTACGTCTTGCAGTGTCACCTTGGCTCTCCCGCAACAATTAATACGTTCAGACTACGGTTTATGTTTGAAATAGTTATCATGCGTACTTTACATAGGGGCAAATTGGAGGATGTTGCAGCAGTTACCATTCCCTATAATAATGAGTATAACCACGTAGGTATCGTCATCAATAACAATTGTAATGGGAGCGATAGTATAGCGCTTGTTTGTGAAAATTTCTATTTGTCCATTAAGAATATGCGTATGTCCCACGCAGGCCCCCTTAGTTTGTCTCATCTCTGTAAAATTGTTATGTGACCGTTTATATTATACGATTTTGAACTATGCAACGACATTTCAACTCATGATATTCAGAGATTAGGTACGATTCCAGATAGGTATGCATGGAAACTGGTCGTTAGAAATACCATTTCTACCTGTTACTCAGAAGAGCGGGTTACTCGTATTTCATCTTACTGATTTTTTCCTGTTCCGCTCCGTCTTTCAAAATAATGACTCCGTTAGTCTTTGGTCTTTCACAAAAGTACAATAGTATTGAATCTTTGTAAATTTAGTGTCAAACTTTGTACATTCCCACCAAGCGAAATTATACAGACATGCATTTTAGGCAAATGTACATTTGAGAATGTTTCATCATGCAGCATGCGTTTGCCCAGAATTAATGGATGCTCGGGGGAAGTGTTGGGCGTGCCTGATTGATAGATTTAACTTTGTGCTATGCGTTGAACTTTGCTCTTATGACGAGTTTGATGTCTTTTGCATTATTCTTGGAAGAGACTTAAATGAATTTCGTTTAATGAATTTTAGATTTATACAAGATGTGTATGTCCTATATTAGTATCAATGAAATTTTGTGTATGCTTGTCTGTCTGTATGTATGTACGTATGGACGGACACAATAGATCACTGATATGGAATTATACCTTAAAATTATCTACATTCTTTTCACATATACATGTTGCTATGTTACATTATTATCTATTTTCTGAGGGATAATCTGATGTACTTGTATGTCTTCAGTCAACATTCTATGGACACATCTAGCTAAGACCTTTAGACATGCTTAAGATGTCGGTTAAAATTAAAAAAAAACCAGCCCCATAATACATTCTAAATGGCTATATCTGGGAGGTTTCGTCTTCTATTGAGCACGACAAAAGTGTACACAATATCAACGCTTTAGTCTGTAGCAGTCTCCTTGGGGCGTCCAGACTGTACATCATCAATACTCTCTCTCTCTCCGCCCCCCACCACCCCCCCCCCCCTTCCCCTCCCATTCTAAATTCAACAGCGCATTTTCAAAAGTGCTCTAAGATGGCGACTCCTTCCCAAGGGTGTTCGGGATTCATCTTCTGACATAGATAATTCTTACTCACTGCTTTAACTTCAGTTTTCTCCATTTTAGCGATTTGACTAACCTTTAACTTTCCGTGTATAATTTAAGTTCTTGAAATACGACACTCTACAAAAATGTGCAATATGCACGTTGAATAATGCTTTGATTGGCTTTTATTGTAACAATATCGAGGAGAGAAATTTTTTTTATTATTCGTCGTACTTTCCTTATACCGTCTATTCTAAAATTAATCAAGCACAGCCACTCAACATTTGAGGAATATGATTAACAAATATGCTTCCAGGGAGCCGGTAATGTTCGTAACATTTATCACGTGTATGATAAATTTTTGATCGAAAGTTGTAAAGACTGAAAATGATTTTCAATAAATTCTCTGGCGACTATGACACTACAGTGAAAATGAAACAGGACATCTGACATCTATGTGAAAGAAATCGCCAGGAACATACACAGGATACAAGAGTAATCACAAGAGTAAAAACAAGTTGTGTTTATGATACACTAATGCCCCCTGCGGCATCAAAGTCCAAAAAGTTATTTTTAGCATGAAGGTCATTGTAAAGGTCAAAAAGTCATCGACCTTGGTGCCATTTAAACGGGTTTTATTAGTTGAGTACGCATGTCAAATATGAAGTTTCTATCCCTCACGGAGCAAAAGTTATAGTCAAGGTTAAAGTTGACAACAAACGAAACAAACAAACAGACAAGACAAAAACAATATGCCTAAATAGGCATAAAAATCACACAAATATTCGATAGTTAAATAGTGTCCAGTTAACGCGGTAAAAAAAGTGTCAAACTTCACTCAATATGTGTGGATAACCGGTTTACGGACCCATCTTCTCACTCATCACAAAAGCCTCTCATAAATGATCAAAGCAAATAACAACTCAGTGCACTTAATTACTAATAATAAACAAAACGCAGAAAAACACGTCGGATGGTGTTGTTCCATCATATTGAAGATTAATAAACACAGTAAGATCGATTCATTGTAATACATATGGTAACTTAGAACGCACTTGTCCTATCCATATCATTAGTATGCCCCCTTTGAAAAAGGAGGGAATATTGCTTTGCTGCTGTCGATCGGTCAGTCTATTTACAGTTTCCGCTGAAATTTTGCATACAGATACATCTTAAGTTTATCTAGGTAAAGTTAAAATGTGGTTATCGTTCAATAATTTTTGTTAGTCATTCCCGTTGGACTTAGGAAATTTCTTAAAATTAGCAGTTTCTGCACATTATCCCTGGAACCAATAAAGATATTGAATTGAAATTTGATATACTGACACCTCTAAAGGATATTTAGGTCAAGTTCAAATTTGGTTATGGTTCAATAATTTTTGTGAGAGTTATCCCCCTTGGACTTAAAAAATTTCTTAAAAATAGCAATTTCCGCTCATTATCTCAGGAACGGATAAAAATAACGAATTAATATTGTGCATACAGATACATCTTAAGGATATCTAGGTCAAGTTTAAATTTGGTTATCGTTCAAGCAGTTTCCGCCCATTATCTCAGGAACAGCTAGATGCATTGAATTGATATTTGGTACACAGATACATCTTAAGGATATCTAGGTCACGTTAATGAGATATGATTAGGATACCTGTCTTTGACATATTTATTTTGATTAAGTTTTGTGTCAGTTAATACTGATTTCTAAATTAAATGAAGACAAGTGACATATCTGTTAATCATTAGACACACACTTTTGAATGGAAAAATTTGTGGGTGATTATGAGAAATAGATGACCTCTAATGTTGTCATGTGAGTAATGCCTACGTTACAAAAAATAACCAAGGGCGGGGGGGGGGGGGGATATGCTACGTTGGCGTTGCTCTTGTTTAATACATGAAATCGTGGATCGTTCTGTATTTCATCATCCTATCTAATTCCCGATAGATTCAAATTGTTCTATTATGAACTTTAATCTTTAAATTTTTTGTACTGTTTAATTTGAATTCGCTTGTGTAAAATTAGGAGGATTTTCTTAAACAAAGCACAGCTGAGTCAAGTTCCTTTTTTCTCTCTCTTTTCTCCGATAGTAATATTTTATCGTAAATCTTGTTAATAAACTTATAAGACCACGTATTTTAGTATTTATTTAAAAATTTTTGCCATATATTATTTGATAGTGTAATGCCATTTTTTGTTTTCTTTAAACTCGTGATGGCGAATCAAAGTAATGTTTACTTTCAACCTGGCAGTCCTCTATTCCCGAATGCACATTTAAGAATTGAACAACCTGCAATAAATTCAAATGCGTCAAGTACGTTAATTACTTATAACTTAATTATTAATATGTCTCAGATGAAGGATGAAATAAAACAGTATCGAGCGAACACCAGCTTGTATGCTTAATCGGTTATTTTTTGATTAGTATGAACATCAAAACGAGTTTCGGTTCATTTGGCTTCATTAGTCAATAAAACGAAAAACACAACAAACCAAAAACACGTATACATGTAGCTCTGTCCTCAGATTTTGGTTCTTACTTTTATAGTCAAATTGGTAATCAAACATTTTGTATGTTCATAGTTTCTACCTTAACCGCCGGTAAGGACATGGACGTTATTGAAAATGCGTATTTACACAAGAAATTCTTACAGCTACATATATATACTTCTAATTATCATGGTCGATTGATTGGTGTTTTACGTTGCTATCACCCTTTTTGTCAGCTATATCGTTACACGGAAGCAGGAGATACTCAACCCTATTAATGTAGACACAATCTGGGACTCGAACCCAGATTATCTGAATCGTAATTCAAGCGCTTATCCAAAACCGCAAGTCTGTCCCTTTAGTTATTATGCGAATTGTATAGTACAATACATGCATAACAACAGTTACATACAATTCGTATACCTTCGTATAGCAACTAAATCTAGGTATATGCCTTTATGTGAAACTCGACCAAAACCTATAAAATATACAAGGCGCCTGCTCCCACCATATTCTTCATCATTGTTATGTAATGATGTAAATTTTGGTGATGAGAGCTAAAGAATACAATTTGAATTGAATCATCTGATTAGGACCAAACTCGACATAGCTAATTAAATGAGATTCTACCTACCCCTGTTCATTATCTTGCTTCTTTTCTCACGGCCTGCATAAGATTTCTTTTTTCCGTCTTCAATAACTACAAAGAGGTGTTTTACGATTACTGTATCACTTTTGAGAATTCCAATCATTTGATCACGAGCACCACTGAAGAGACATAAGTTGTCGAAATGCGCATATGGTGCACTAAATTAAAAGGTATATATGTTCTATATTTATTAATACTCATGACGATAATCTGTTATAAAGAGCCTTTTTATACGCAACTAATTAAATTATTTAAAAGACAGCAGAGCTTTAGTTGGTGTCTGGCGGCGGCATCTGTCCAATGCTGTGTATGAAACTTTATCTCTTACAACTGACCCACCCAAATCGGTGAGGAATATTTCATGTGCCAAGCCGTGACACGTTACTTGAAATTCTACTCCCTCGTTCGAAAGACAGGACATCGTTGCGCTCACGACGGGAGTCAATACCCCCGAGTTTCCCCGTCACCAGCGAACACCTCATCGCTGAACCACATGGCTTTCGCCAGTTTCTGCCCAGGTCTATATTATGACACACAGAAGAATTTAAAACGCATTGCCAAGTCAAGAAACTGTTGATATTAGAAAATGAAAATGAAGGGCATCAGACTTGAAAGAAAACGCTGCCCACAGTTAATTTGAAGAAGATAAGAGAGGCGCTTACTTACCACCACCCGCTGGGACACGACTCAAAATATCATCTGGTTCGCTTCTTTTTGTAGGTATATTTCCTTCGGAACAGAAACAACAACAAATGATATTATCATTACTTTTTAAATCGTTTAGGCCAACATGTCCCTTATCAATTTATAAATATCTTATGAGGAGTACAGTTGGCAAAATTAATTACCTTTTACCAGCAGACCAACTGGAGTAGTGCCTCTTCAAAAGGACAGGAAACAGGCACCCAACCAGGAATCTTCAAGCCAATGCCAAGAACACCACATATTTATTCTACATTGGCTCTGTAACTTGCAGTCAACAAAAATATTTTGAATTAAAGTCAATGAGAAAATCTATCCAAAATGCACGTGTTTTTTTTTTTAATTTCTTGATGAATCTGTGAATGTCGCAGTGATACGTTACAACAACGTATAACAAAAGTATGAGAAATGTGTACATATTTAAGTTATAATTTCGACATTTTATAATTTTCAGTAACAGAAACTAACAATGTCAACCATACAGATTCAAAGAAGTTTTGGAAAACGGGATAAAGGTAAAGCCATAAAGCATTAGATTAACCAGATCAGATAAACCTTCATATCTTGCGACAAATATATCAGATCGGGGTTTACAGAATAAAAATAATAGCATATATGATTAAATAATTTTGACATCTTCATAAATACTTGTAACTATATAGATTCAAAATATGACCTACTCACCGTCACTCCCAGATAGGGTATAAACTTCAACATTTCTCTTATGGCGTCCAGCATAATTGTGTACACGTAGCATAACTAAAATAGGCAATGGTGGGTTGAAATACACTTGTGTGATCATAGATATTTTGTAATGAACAATGCTAAACGTTACCCCTGAAAGTTCAACTGTGCCATATATTGTGATATGCCCATTGCTATTAAATATATAATCTGCGACAGTTAAGATTACCCAATTTGATGTCAACTGTATCAAGGACAAGAAAAATGATTTTTTAAACAGCGCGAACTCTCTAAGTATTGTATTTCACATTTATATTAAGTATTTCTTTGAGTCTTGTAATACATCAGATGAAATTGTGGAGAAAAATTTCAAGTTTTCTGAACTACAGAGGTATGCTTAACTCACTGTTGAAACAAATGGGTATGAGAAAGAGCAATTTAGTTTTAATCAAAGGATGTGTTAGAAAAGTATACGATGTAGAAAAATGAGATGTAGAGAATCTCAATCACTTACTCGGATTACAAATGAACACATCAAAGTTACAAACTAAAGCAACTGCCACCTTGGATCAAAACAAGTCTTTCATACAGACAGTATACAACATGCACTATATAACAAATACGTCACTGTAGATTTATTGTAGATTTATTGAACATTATGCTACCTTCACAGACACTGATATTTTTAACAAATCCTTACGAAGAGCGCGAATACGTAAAATTACAAGGATCTTTACGATTTGGAAACATTTATGAACGATTTAAGAGTTGAAACGAGTTATATGAGCCATTTAAATAAGTTGCGATGTATTTGCGGCAAAATTCTATGATATTATTTTTCGAGTTACCACGGATGAAAACGAGTCCAACGAGTGTTTTATGGATAATATGGATTATGGACAATATATACGAAATGTTACGATTCAGTTAAGCGTTTACGTGTACCTCTTAACGTGTTGTTAGGGACAGTTGCGACTACATTACGGGCAATACCGAGTTCTTATGGTTAAAGGTGGGGGTTATGCAAAACAAAATATGCAATTCATTATGCATTATACTTCGACACCTAATATCCAGTGAGATAATATATCTCATGTGAGAAACATATTGCAGGTATATCAACAATCTCTACAATTGCTTGTTCAAATGGCCAACGAAAACAGGGAGAGGTCATCAAATAATAATAATAATTATTATCATATTATTGCAGAGACGAAAGACCTGGCACGCCAACAGGGACCCTCTTCGGTCAGTATGATCGACCCCCTTCAAGCCATACTTATATTATATACAAGATGTGGTTATAAGTGTCTACTGAAAGGATTGTTCGATTTTGCAGCTTTCATGCCTTTCCGAAATCGAACGCTATACGCATGTGTACGAAAAGTAATTGTTATTACACCTTAAGAGCTCGTAATGACTCTTAACAATCTGTAAAGCCATTGTAATACAACGCGAAATCGAAAGCATCCCTTAAGCACTCGTAATAAACTGTAAACATATCGTAAGCTAACCATAACAAATCGTTAAACAAATATTTAATACATTTTTTTTTTTTTGGATTCTTGCGAGTAGTTTACGGTTATATTTAAGAGTTACATACGGAAAATGTAATCCGTGGACAATCACAAGAAAAATTTTGACGTCAGAATTTTTCCTTCAACTTTCATGGATCCACATGGGTGTCTGCGATTTGTAATTAACAGAATCCGTGTATGTGAATAGGGTATATTAAGCCGTTTGTAACAATCTCGCGACAGGAACGCACAATTACACAATTAGTAATAGCTTTCGTTCATAGAAATTATCTTTTACTCTTGGAAGTCAAAAAAAATAATTTTGTCAGCGTGTACCGTCTGACTGATATACCAATTTAAACCTATCTATCCTCTTCTCTTCATTCATTAGCTCGGAAAGTCTTCACAATCCATGTTTCGTTATAGACATCATGTGATACGATGTTCAAACAAAATAACGTTTTGAGATGTGAAAATAAAATGTTAAAGTATTCGATGCCCATTCACTGTGGCATTCACAAGATTTCATATTCCTGCCTCCATCGATCCCATAGGCAAGGCATACTCTGATGTGTGTCTGTGATACTTCTATATCTATGTAAGTCCATATTCATCTGTGTGTTCAGTGTTGATATATATTGATTTCTGTCATCTGTATCTATAAAGCATTTCTGGTAAGCACCGCTGCCAAAACATACACATACATGACACTATCACACCTCATTCTGATTTCCTGGAACCATTGTATATCCAATGCGTGATATGTTGTACTTATGCCATTGACGTAACACACACTACCTTGCAATGAACATAATAGTAATATTGATTGCATTTGTAGGTTTAAACCCCCCCCCCCCCATATGCTAAGAGCTTTTTTGCATACGAGAACCTCGCCTCAGATACCCTAGGGTCCAAAAATGTCCATAGTGATTACATTTATCTTTCACATTTCTTATGATAGTACGTAGCCGTCTTTGGAATGAGGTACTGAATTTCAAGATTAAGTCACATTTTGATTAACCTAGTGTCGATGCTATAATTGCGTTGATTATATATAATGTTGATCTATCGTTGAAGACCTTTGCAGTGACAAGGACAAACAATTACTCAAAGGGATCAGAATATGGAGGATACCAACTCGGTAGCCAAAAATCATCAATCCGAAGGGCCTAAAAATCGGTAAAAGTAGAAAAGAAACCAAAGAACATCAACTTAGAAATACTATTGAATTCCAAAACATTGAAATCAATTTCCGTCATGTATATTCAGTAGAAATTGTTGAATCGGGTAGATACGAAGAATGTGTCGAATTCGGTGTTCAAGCGGTCGTCATAGTTCTAAATCCAAAATATCATTTAATATTCTGGATAACGAGATGCCATACTGTTTGGTAAGAGTCTCATATCGAAAACAGAACTTCTTATATGACGTTCTTGGTTTTCAACTAGCATACCCCTTACCTCGGATAGATAATACTTTATTTATGCGTGCATAATCACCAATGTATTGTTACTTTGAGCAAGACAGGTTTAATCTAAATTTGTTTCCGTATTTTGCTGTATACTGACTAATGATTTTTCAAATACTCACCAAACTTATTTTATCGACTATAATATGCTTGCATATATACCTTACTCTTTTCATCTTGGATTAAAACGAGTCTATGCATACAACATGCATTATAAAATAGATATGTCACCGTAGGTGTATCCCAAATTAATTAGATTAATTGAACATTATTCTTCATTCACATACACTGACTACTTTTTTCTGAATCGTTACTTATCACACGAATACGTTAAAGTACATGGATCCTTACGAGTCATCCACAGTTATGAGCGATTGAAAGGTGTTAACGACCTATTACGAGCTATTTAAGTTATTACGATTAGTGGGGCGGCTTATGCTTAAATTCCACCAAAATAGTTCTTTTTGTGATACAAGCATAAAAATTTGTAGGAATAATCTTCTGATAGTATATTATCAATATAGACTGTGTGCCAACTGGATTTTCCTACCATTTCAAGATGGCGGCCAAAATTCAAATGGCGGCTGAATAGGATTTATGTTCAAAATTGTATGTTGGATGCATGGTTAACTAAGGGTTATTTTGCGATTTTAGTCTGAATCATGTATCAAATTTCTTCCTTGAGGCTGCTTAACATTTAAACTTTTAAATAACAATTGTTTCTGGCCTGTTACTCATGTCCTAGGTCTAAATACGAAAAATTAATTCATAATTCATGAGTTAGTTGTTTACAATACTTGGACAAACTCATGCAAAATTCTTGCCTCAAAACTTGGCATGGTGTCAGCTTTGTGGGAAAGGGGGTGACACAAAGGGCACCTTTCGTCCTCTTTCTGTTTGTCAAATACATAGTAATTCCAAGATTATCATCAGAAAACGAAAGTGGCGCCCTCTGTCAGAGGTTTCTGTGTTTAAGCGTAACACGTGCATGGACTGTAATTACAAGTGGATAACCCACCAGTCTCTCTGCTTTGCAGTTCCGATTAATAGCCGTACATGCAGATATTGGTTGAATAATAAAATAATTGATTGTTTTTAATTCTGAATTGAAATGTCAAAAAGAATTCGTTTGTCAACATCTCCCGACGACGAAAGGGAAACTGATTGGTCTAACTGCTTTTTATATGTCGGGGAACCTTCTCAAACTTTGAAACAACGTTTTCGGAATCATTCCTATAAAATTCGTAATAATTCACGACGTAAATACCAGAATTTTCTTTATAACCACTTTAATAAATACCAACATAATATTAACAATGTGAAAATAACTCCAGTCGAAAATATCTCTTAATTACCAGGTGAGACGAAATCAGATGTTAAAAAACGACTTTTGGAAACCGAGCTCTACTGAATTAAACAACTACAAACCCCATACCCTCTCGATCTCAACGACCAAATATATCGACAAGGTAATATTTCTTCTCGTCAGAATAAGATCAATATTTTTACATTAAGACTTAAAACTATTAGAAAACGTAGGTCACATGGTCGTCGCCGTAATCGAAACATCAGAAAACGTAATCGTTTAAATAGGTCATTAAACGATCTTCTATTTATCGTAAAAAATAATGGCCGTCTTGAACTTTTGCATGCACTATCCTCTATTCCGGTAAATATATTGAAACCAATCTTGGACGCAGCTGAACTTCGAATTTTACGCAGTTCTGATTGATATAAACTCAATTTGATTATTTTATTTTCATATAATAAACTCTTTCCTCGTATTCCGTCTCTTCCACCCAAGCAGCAATTTCTCAAAATTAACTATATTAATAAAGGCTTCGATCTACTTAACATTTCTAATATTTTAGTGATCATTGAGTCACATCTAAAATCCCCCAATATTTTGAGAATTTAGAACCTCTGCTTATTTGTTACCAGTACAAAAAGCCTATAAGAAATCTTATTTTAAATTATAATAAAGTTACATCTAACCCTGATGTTTCAGACTCTATTCGTTCGTCGTGTTCTTGTGTAAATTCTAAATATGTTTATAAACCGGCAGGTCATTTTGTTACTGGTGACCTAAACTGTATTTCGGACAAGAAATTGCGCACACTTTTTGGAAAAGGACTTAAATATAGGTTACTGTCCAGGATAGATTTCAATAAATGCCGTGACGTTATAGAAGATACTTTAACTACATATTGTAAACGTTGGTGTAAAAAAGAACAGGTAAAGGTTCATGCCCTTAATGATTGGAAATACGAGATTTTAAGAATTGTCGATATCCGTATGAAGAACTCCGCATTTATTTCAACAGCCTAATACATTGACGGCAAATTCTATTAAAAAGAAGATAGCTGACTTATATGCTAAATATGTCTTTGTTCCTGTTGATAAAGCAGGTAATAACATAATAGTTGTTTGAAAACTATATTATATTGAAGTACTTAAAAACGAATTAAACTCCACTCATACATATGTTGAAAGCCCTACCCCAAGAGACAGCACCTTGGACGATCACCTCATGACCATGTCCGACTTCAAAATTAAAACTGATAAATCTGATCTACCAACCATATATTGGCTCCCAAAACTACATAAAAGTCCATATAAATCACGTTTCATATCTAATTCTAGCCACTGCTCTACTACGGTACTATCGAGGCATATCACGTCTGCTCTAACTGCTATAAAAAATCATATTATCAAATATTGTGATGTCGCATTTCATAATAGTAACATCAATTACTTTTGGTCGATTAAAAATTCTCATGAATTATAGACAAACTAAACGCTAAATTTCAAAGCGACTAAAATTTCTGCATTTGATTTTTCTACACTTTATACATCTCTGCCTCATGATTTGATTAAAAGCAAGTTGCTGTCTCTTATACAATGATGTTTTCACAGAGAATCTAAAACGTACATATGTACTTCCAATAACTCCGGATTCTATTCCAACAAACAATATATTTCATATAAATACTGGACTTGCAAGGAATTATGTAAAGCACTAGACTTTCTCATAAATAATATTTTTGTGCAATTTGATGGCAAGATATATCAACAAATAGTTGGGATTCCTATGGGTACTAACTGCGCGCCTCTGATAGCAGATTTATTTCTTTATTGTTATGAGAGGGATTTTATGGTTTCTATTCAAAAATCAAAACGTTTTGACCTCATTGACAAATTTCATAATACTTGCAGATATCTGGATGATATTTTGGTTATCGACAACCCTGAATTAGAACAATTTATATCAGAAATATATCCACCAGAGCTCACATTGAATAAAGCTAATACTTGAGATAAATATACACCTTTCTTAGATTTAAACATCAAAATTACCAACCACCTAATATATACTAATATTTATGATAAACGTGAGGATTTTGGATTTCCTATTGTAAATTTCCTTTACTTAGATGGCGATGTCCCTCGACTCCCATCATATGGTATCTATATATCTCAATTAGTTCGATTTGTCAGAGGCTGCACCGATGTTTTGGACGTTCATAAACGAAATTTACAAATTACTACTAAACTTTTAACTCAGGGTTACAGATATCACAAGCTAAGAAAAACATTCGGCAAATTCTTCAGATCTTATTCAGAACTTCTATCTAAATTTGGAAATATATCTTTTCAACAGTATGTATCCAATGGCATTTCCCATCCTAATTTTTACGGTGATCTCGTATATAAACTAAGGAGAGTAAAAGGCTCCGATAACGTTATTTTATCATTTAATAAAATAGTCAAACGTCTTCTAAATAGATAATATGATATTGAGATCATAAAAAAGACTGTAGGTCTTGTATTTGGCCCCTCTACAGCCTTATGCAGACTTTTACTTGAATGTTGCACGCTGACTAACAGGGCGGTGGGGACTATATGACGGGCCTTGTCCAAACCTCTTTCAGAGGAACATGGTCCCGAGCCTCGTCCCCTCTGACTGTTATTCGGGACTCCTACAGATCTAGGGTCTTAGCTCGCTTTCAGACTGGCAGAGCACGGTTTATCATGTTGATGTCGCATATATTTTTATACCATTATGTGTTTTACAATACCTTACGTATTTATATCTTTATGACCTCTCAATATGCGATACCTGTTGACCCTTGTTCTTTACATGGAGGATTATTTATCAATTTTTAAATGTACGTCCTTTAAGTGGGAAGGTGGGCCCGTAAACCGGTTAACCACACCATTTGTTTGGCTTTTGTCAAATTAAATGACCGTCCTTAGTCGGTATCTTAATTGCACTACAATCAAATATTTTTGTAATGGTGATGAACTTGCATTTGTAGAACTGATTACACACATAGTAGAATCACAAAGAGGTTCCGGGAGGTATTGTTTTCAAACTTGCTGATCTTACGAAAAACGACGTCGCGAATTTACGTATCCGTCAATTTCAACAAAATTAAATAAAACGAAATTGAAAGACAGAATCTTATCAAAGATACCAGATTTGCAAGCATACCACGAGGACGTGAAGTGGTACTAGTGTTTGAGAAAGATATTGGACAAGCAGTTGTCACCGCCTGTGAATTTACTAATGCTATGTATTTAGCAAAGGCAACCGAGATAGTTCGCAAGGAAATGTGTCAGCACAAGATTAAATTCAGTGGTAAATTTAGCGACGAATCATTGTCAGAAGCTTTTCCAAGTTCTTTGTTAGAACTGGTCTCAATGATAGAGGCTGGACCTGTAACGAATCCCAACTTGAAAACGGGATCACTGATTCTGATCTTGCCATTGCTCAGTTGTTGCTTTTTAATTACCATAAAAAAGCAACTAAAGGTACTAGTATTCACCAGAGACATTCTTCAGATCGTGAACCTCCGTTTGCAATTTATGTAGGGATTCTTTTGTTTGCAAAGACACGAAAACGCAATCTAATAGGTATTCTATTTCAACACGGTATTTGTATTTCGTATGACCGTGTGCTGGAAATCTCTACAATGCTTGGTGATACTGTACTTCAGAAATATTTAGAAGGTGTTGTCTGTCAGGTTAACACAAGGGTGTATTCACTACCTAAGCTGTCGATAATATTGATCACAATCCTTCTTCTACAACGGCAATGACATCATTTCATGGAACAGGTATATCTATTTTTCAACACCCTTCTATTAGTGATAATACAGAGAGACGTGAATTTCCGCTTATTGAACATAAACTAACTTTGAAAAAAGTATTAAATCTCCCTGATGCGTACACAAATGTACCACCTGCTTTTCTAAAAACAATACCATCACCTCCAATAGTGCAAACACCTATTAAACTTCAGAACCAAGATTATTTGTTAAATAACCTCAAGTATGAGTTTGACTGGCTTCAGTTTGTTAGTTTTACACAAGAGGTCTTAAATCTAGAGACAGTATCATGGTCATCATTCCATTCTTCGCGAGGTAGGGGTCCTCATGTTAAAGTCAGCACAGCATTATTACTTCCTTTGTTGCAGGATCAGGCACACTCTCTGTGGACAATTAAACATGCCATGGATAAAATACTAGAGGTCACTAATTTCCTAAATCCCACTCAATCTCCAGTTATGACAGCAGACCAACCATTGTTTGTTCTTGCAAAACAAATACAATGGCAGTGGCCAGACATATGTGGTGAAGATAAATTTGTGATAATGTTTGAAGGCTTGCACATAGAAATGGCTGCTTTGAAACTATTAGGTGATTTACTGAAGGGATGTGGTTCGGTAACAGCTTTGACTGAGGCGGAAATTGCATCTTCAGGATCTGCGGAATCTTTCCTAACAGTTTCAAACGTTGCAAAGACGAGACAAATTCATCAGATAACGGCTTGTAGTCTGTGTGAATTGATGAAGCTAGCATTTAAGAATGCTACCGAGGGTCAAATAAATATAGAAGACATTGCTGTCAATGAAATGTTAGAATGGTTTTCCTTGCGCGAGAAAGAATTTCCTCAATTCCAATTTTGGGGTTTGATATTAAATTTGGAATTACTAGTCCTTTCGTTTATACGATCATATCGGGAGTGATTTTCGTCTCTACATTGAAAGTCTTTCAGCTCTTATTCCCTATTTTATTGCCCTCGATCATATGAACTATGCCAGATGGCTGCCTATTCACATTCGGGACATGTTATCTCTTGAAAAACTACATCCTGATGTCTATGACGAATTTCAAAAAGGTAACTTTTCCGTAAAGAAAACAGAGAAGGTTTTCATGTATTGCTATTGATCAAGCACATGAGCAGAATAATGCACTTGTAAAAGGTGATGGTGGCGCAATCGGCTTGACAGAAGATGCTTCAGCCCTTAGGAGGTGGATGATAGCTGGACCAGAGACCAGCAGATTGGTTGAAGAGTCTTCAAAAGCAAATGGTAATGTTAAAGTGAGACATTTGAAGCACCATGAAGAAACTCATTCTGCTCAAAAACAATTCTTTGAAAAAGTCCGTAAGCTTGTGGCAGTATTTGAGGAAATGGGAAATCCATTTGATGAAGAGTCAAAAGATCTGTATGCTATTGATTCCAAAGATGTTGCAGAGCGCAATGTTTCCGAATCGCTTCAGAAACTATTAGAAGTTGGTCTACACCAGTATGATCTTTTCATAAAACGTATTAACGAAACTGTAATGTCTGGATTCTATGACCCCATCACGAAGAATAAATTTCCTTTGGTTGGTTCCAAATCGAAGTTAAACTCTATTGCCACAAAGACAAAGGTACCTAGTTTGAAAGATGAATGCATCTTGTTCTCAAGATTTCTTGCCAAAGTAAACAATGTGATTTGGAAATTCAGATTTCCATTCTGTGATATTGATGGTGGAAACTTCTTCAGACACGAAAATCAGAAGTTTCCACCATCAATATCACAGAATGGAAATCTGAATTTAGGTACAAAGTCACAACTTATGCCAATATTAGAAAGTAATGTAAAAATTCCCGTAGCTGCACCACCTGCAGACACTCATAATCGATGGAGCTGCTGTGGTTTACTCGTGATTTTGCCTTATGTAGAACACTGTGGACATCATCACCGTAGGATAGATATTGTTTTTCACGAATACTATGAGGATAGTTTGAAAGGCGAAACTAGACGCAAACGAGGATCGGGTGAAGGAAGAAAAGTAACTTCCAACAGTAGACCACCTTGGAACACATTCTTAAGATGTGATGAAAATAAAAGTGAACTTTTTCGTTTCCTTGCTGAAAAACTGTCTGGGCTGAAGTGTGAAACAGACCTAATTGCGACTCGAGAGGACCATGTTGTAACAAACAACGATGTTGACGTTTCACATATATCACCGTGTAATCACGAAGAAGCAGACACCAGAATGTTTCTCTATGCAAAAAAATGCAGCGGATAAAGGAAGTGAGAGTGTTATGTTGGTGAGTTCGGATACAGATGTTGTTGTCCTAGGTGTCTCAGTATTTGATCAATTAAATATTGACAGATTCTGGGTTACATTTGGCAAAGGAAAGGACCTAAGATGGATCCCTTTACACGACATATCAAACTCTCACGCTTTTTCCGGTTGTGATACAGTCTCTGCGTTTGTCGGTAAAAGGAAGAAATCATGTTGGCAGGCTTGGAATGTATATCAGGAGGCAACGGAGGTTTTTAGTATGTTAAGCGTTCCTATAGAAAAAATATCTTCTGTAAACATGACGATCATTGAAAAATTTGTTATTGTGATGTATGATCGGTCAAGTTCAACTATCAAACGACGAAGCAAGACTTGATTTGTTCGCACGAAAACAAAAACCATACAATGCCATACCACCATCCCGGGCAGCTTTAGTTGAACATGTAAAACGATCTGTTCTGCAAGCAGGCCATATTTGGGGTTAATGCCTTAATCGGATAATGAAATTGCCATCACCAGATGCATGGGGTTGGGTGAAAAAGGATGGTGTATGGGTACCGTATTGGACTAGCTTGCAACCTATAGGGGCATCCTGTCAAGAATTTGCAAAATGCGGATGCAAAAAGAATTGTTCTGGGAACTGCAAGTGCCATAGATCAGGTTTACCATGCACAGCACTTTGTAGTTTTACTTGTGACGGGATTTGAGTCGATAAAATAATTAATTAAATGCAAAGCTTGCGCATGCTCAGTCCATAATTTACTCCAAATGTAGTTTAAAGTATTTAAAGGTTGATTTTCCATCAGATCTTAACCCCTCACCGTTCCAGATATGTTTCAATATAACCATTAGACCATACTATATTTACAAGCAAGCGAATATTCGCCGCCATTTTAAGAATTTGGCGGCCATCTTGAAAATACCAAAATTTGCGTGGCACACGGTCTAATATGAACAAGTACATACTAAAGAAGCATCGTGCCAAGTGTGTTGCTTGTATCATGAAAAGAACTATTTTGTCAGGTTCCCGCCCCACTAGATGTATTTACGGCAAAATTCTCCGATTTTTTTCGAGTTACCAAGGATAACTACGAGCAAGTTACAATTGATTGATTATTGTTTTACGTCACTCCACGATTATTTCAAGTATATGGTGACGGCATCTGCCTGATGCATTGGATACACATTTAGACCTTTACAACAGACCCACCCGAAAAAGTGAGGGATCTTAAATACATGCCACGTCTGCACGAGACTTCGGGTTTTACTGTCTCATCCGAAAGACAGAACACCGGTGTGTCCAGGTCTGGAGTCGGGACCTCTCCATCATGAGCCCAGCACCGGCTTAAAGAGCAAAATACAAAAGTTTACGAGCTTTTAACGGAATGTTACGATTCATTTAAACTTTTACATGTAAAATACGATCTTTTACCTTTTAACGTGTTGTTAGGGATTGTTCCGACCGCGCTATGGATATTAATGAGTCCTTATGGTTTAAGAAAGGGGGTGGGATATGCAAAAATGTATGCATTTCACTGTATTATATTACGACAGCTAACACCCAGTGAGATAAAATATCACATGAGAGAAACATTGCATTTTATCAACGATGTCTACAATTCCTCGCTCAAATAGCCAGGAGAAACGAAAATGCCAGCAACAAACAGATATAACTCTTACGAACAGTTTCCAGAAGATTTTGGCACAGGATATGGCTAGCCAGGAGGACCCTCTTCGGGCAGTATGATCATCCTCCTTGATGCCATACTTGCATTGTATACAATTTAAGGTTCTTGGTAATTACTGAAAGGAATTGTTCGATTTTGCGTCTTTCATACTTTTCCTAAATCGTAAAGTATACGCAAGTATACGTAAAGTACGAAGAGCATTGGTGTATATCCTTACAACACCATGTCGTTCCTGCAAAAAGTGTTATGTATATACAAGCGAAGTACTTAATTATGCATGCACTAAATTTTACGGAATAATTTGTGAATGTTTTCATTGGTTTTGCCTTAAAATATATTTACTCCGTCTGTGCATAATAGTGGTGCTCTTCCAAGATCGCTCCGTACCCGTCTAGTCCAACTGAGGCCCTTAAATCGTACACATACTGGAAAAATGCACCAGGGATCATTGTATCTCCAGGATGATACTCTTTGAAATGACAGTCCACAACCCCTGGTATGTCAAGCAAAACATGTAACAGATTACGGAATCTATGTAGATGGTGACAAGCAAATATGTCTTCCATAAGTTATTCCTGATAGCCGTTGCACAATATATCTCTTCGTCACAAACGTCTGCATGGCACAAAACTTTTATAAATGAGTTTCTATAAACGTTGATTTTTTATTTATGCTCTGGTGTCCCTCACAAAGATATTTCAATTAAAGTCTTAACTATGTACCACTCTTTAATTCCTCTACGTGATATACCCGTGATTAAAGAAGCGATATCAAATCAAAACACGTGTTAAGATTTTGTAAATATTGCGAAAATACATAACGTAGTTACTAATTAACTGATAGGGAATATTTTTATAATAGAAAATGCTCCCCTTTAAATGTATTTCTTTAACCATTCATAATTACAATCAAGCCAACCACGTTATATTTCCGGTTACGATGCATATGTAAAGGTCGAATCAGTAACGGTAAGGGAAAGATTTTTTTACTATAGTCCACTATTGGAATAATTTCCTCTACAGTAAGACATCCCGGGTGGGAATAACTTTCTATCATAGAAAAGCATCGGGGGTGGGAGGTTTTCTATAGTGGATGTTATACTTTATGACACCGGCGTTCCTGTTAACGGTGGGGCGGAAAGGCTAGGCGCCATTGCCGAGGGGACGTAACCCCGTGCCCCCTGCTGAATCCGTCCCTGGGTATGGTAGCGCTAAGCAACAACTGTATATGTTAATGCTTGTAATGTAGGGATTAATTAGTGTAACAGTATGTCCTGTATATAAAGACAGTGTTCCAAATTACTCTCTCAACGTACTATGTTCTATGCATTGTGCTGCACATAAACAATGGGAGGTAGAACGTGTCAGTAATATAGAGGAATTTATGCGAGGTGTATTGTATTGTATTGTATTTTCTGTACGGAACACGTTTTTCGTTTTTACAACTATAGATGTTATTATCAATATATGTAATTCGGGGATATTGAGCTTGTATTAATTGGTAACATTTGACAACCTAAGTATGAAAATTCAACTATGGGATTAATTTCTGGCATAAAAAGTATTTCGGTTCGTATCGAATGTAGGGTAAACACACCTGATGTCATCATAAAAATGTTTACCAGAATCACGTTGGTTTTATGAACTGTCACGCACGGACTTTATGGACAAGGCAATGTTCTGTAGAGTACGTTATCAAAAGTATGGATAGTACGTAATGAATGAATTTGTAAATGAGTCATAAAAGACTTGCAGGTGTTTCTCAACGTTTCTGATTATTAATGAAACAAAATAGAACGCGCTTGATCGTCATTCCAGTATGATAACCTCAAAAATATGAAATATGTTACTTACATTTAAAAATATATAAGTGCTTTAAATCAAAGAAAGCATATTCAAATACACTTTTGCAAATTCCATTGCGAATATAACTTTTCGTTACGAGATTTTCTTCCAACAAAACATTTTTATCCACTATTGTAAACTAATAAAGGATTCTCATTTTCAATATAGTTACATAGGTATAATTCACTTATAACACTATAAACATACATGTTCTTGATAGTCTGATAAAAGTCTCCTCCTGCCCCCCCCCCCCCTTTTTCCCTCTCTCAAATATGAATGCTTTTTTGTTCAAAACACACGAAATTTACTGCAGAAGCATATTTGAACAACTAGAAGAGAGTAAGTATCTCCTGCTTGTCAGAAACACCTATCAGTTACCTCAAAAACCTCATACCCACCATAGAACTTTTCCAGTGATGTAGTTTTTCTACCGCCTACGTATCATTGTGTCCTCGGAACAAAGACAATGTAAATTGCATTGGCTCTGAGATAACGTAAAAACTAATAAGAAACTCCTTGGGCTGACGATGATGGGATATTGTCACTCAAAAACGGAAAGTTTGTGATACTAGATTTGATACACACTGCGACGACAGAACTGATTTTTCTCTGACCTATAATCTGAAGATTTCATGGACAATAGCAATGCTAACTAAAATGATATAACTGCTTTCTCAATCAATTAAATATTTATTGGTGTGTATAGTCTTATTAATATATACTCAGGGACTTTAAAAACGCCTATCTAATATAATTACAGTTTAATCAATAACTAGTGTAAATAATTGCATCAAGCTTTATTTATTTCGAAAATTTGAATTATATTTGACAATATGATTGATACTATCACACGTTACTTTTTAAAAATGGTTTGATTTCATCAGTTGTGTATACCACGACCAACATTTTACATGTATGTGTGTTGTTTAGTAACGAGTATACCCCCATTTGCTTTAACGCAAGCACGCAATCTGGACCGCATGGATTGACATAAAGTTCGAATTTTTCTCATAGGAATATATTGCACTCTTCTTGAAGAGCACGTGCCAACTCATCCACAGTTCTTGGTTGACGGTGACGTTTACTTAAGCGTCTGCCTAACTCATCCCACATGCGCTCTATAGGATTGAGGTCGGGTGAACGTGCTGGGAAACCCATTACATTTATTCCCTTGATGTTTAGAAAGTTTAAGGTGACTCTAACAGTGTGCGGACGTGCGTTGTCTTGTTGAAACGTCAACGGATTTTTTGACAGTTTGATGACGTTGAATTTATGGAAGGAGCTCAGGCTGTAAAACGTCATCGATGTAGCGCCTTGCGGTAATAGTGTGCTTCAAAATAACCAGTGATGACTTTAAATGTTGATTGACGGCTCCCAAAACCATGACGGCACCACCGCCAAATCTGTCACGCTCAATTATGCAATTTGCGGTAAAACGTTCATTTCGTCTCCTATAAATGCGTTGTCTTCCGTCAGCCATAAACAAATTGAATTCGTCGCTGAACACTACGTCATGCCAATTACGTCGATTAGCTAGCATGTTCCGGGACCAGGTTAGACGATTTCTTCGGTGGCGAGGAGTTAGGATCAACCCTTTCAATGAGCGACGGCATAGCAAACCTTGTTTTTTCAATCGTAGGCGTACTGTCTTGGGGTGAATTTGCCTACCGTGACGACCTATCACATTTCTTGACATGCTTACGGCTGTCGCAAACCTGTCACAAAGATGACGTTGCCTTAGGAAAACGGATTGACTTCTTGTCGTTACGCGTTGGCTGACCACTTCGAGGACGATCCTTAACACTTCCTGTGGTCCGATACTTCCGGACAAGTCTCGTGATTGTAGACAAATGGACGTTGAAGCGTCCTGCGATGATACCTTATTTACGCCGGCGTCTACAAGGCCAAGAACAGCATACCTCTGTTGCTCAGACAGTCTCGGCATTTCACGCATTAGTTTTAATGAAGCAAGGTTTGAAATAAGGATAGATAAAGGCACTGGGTACCAGTATACGTTATTTCTGAAGAAAATGACTCAATGAAGAGCACGTAGTCGAATACTTTTTGAAAAGCGCACGGGTGAGCAGTATTACGTTATGGTGGAGTGATTTGTCTCGCCGATAGCATGAAAGTTACCGAAATCACACAATATCAAGCAGATATTCAAATCGATTTATTTTCAAAACATTTGTGTTTTTACATTAAAAAAACATACAGGCGTTTTTAAAGTCCCTGAGTATATTTGTTTTCGATGTCATCGGCTTAAACAGTATTTCATGAGTTATAGGATTTAAGTTATAATATTGGATATCAGATATTCTTACGGATTAGATAAAGGAGTAAGATGTCTGACGCAACCACACGACACAATCCATCCTTGCGAAAGATCAAAACATAGCATGAGTGGTAAAACTCTTCTTTTATTGGAAGAGTTCTACCACATCAAGGCCATGATGGGATACACAACTCAAGGAACTTGTCCCGAATAATAAGTTTGGCACAAAAAAGTTAATTTATATGGCCTTTAAATTGATTCTAAAATTGTATACCACTCTACGTTAATCACACTACTTGTCTCGGAAAATTTCGATTTCTTTTATTGTTTTTTTTTAATCACAGATATAGGTGGTTATCGTGCGTGTTCTCCATACACAAATTTCCAAAAGGCTTGTTTTGATAACGCTATTTTGCACATTTTATTTGAAAATAATATAATAATAAATAAGGCAAATGTCCATAGCAAAATTAGCAAGATTACAAAGTAAATAAAATCCTTGTGAAAATGATCTTATTTGTGACGATGTCATTTAAGATAAAAGGGATTTTGGAAAATCTCAACAATTGATGTAAATGATTATTTTCCGAAAGAAGAAGTAAGGTTAACGGAGAATGATTCGTCGTGAAATCCCTTTGACAAAAAAAATTATTAAAAATAAACATTACCAAACGAGTTATAAAAAGTGGTATGTGGAAACTTGGGTAAAATTTCTTATGTAATTTGTAGATTTTAAAGATGCAAATATAAAATATTAGAAACTTTATCATTACAAACTAAATGCGATATGTTCTTACCATAGGAATAGATTTATGAAACATCCCCATCTAGGTTTTCTAGTTTTTACTGTAGACGTCGTCCCATCACTAAACTCAAACCGTTCCACAAACTCCATTATATTTATACATGAAATATGGTTACTATCCTGAAATTTTTATATACTGAGCAGTAGGCAATACAGTACATCTAGTATCCTCGAGGAACGAATTTTCGAAGATTAATGTTCATGGGTTGATATTCAATAACAAAATCATTACACAGCTACGAGCAGTTTGCTCACGGACTGCTTTGACGATTAGGAAGGCAGATACCACAGACAACAATTTATTGAAAAATATTCAGGGCTTCATTTATGCATCCATCACACATTCCTTAACTATTCAGAATAATGTCTTGCCTAACTACAACTATTCAGGGTTGATAACAGGCAAGAATAGGGTTAAAACATGATCTACTAGACTATCCAATGACTGGCTTATCTATAAAGAAGAGGGAGATAACTCTACTTTTATCTACAAAATATGTGCTTACAGCTTTCCCAGAACTCAATTAATTTTGAACAGGTGAGCTAATCTGCAATAATTACTAATAAATTTAGAACATACCTTTTAATTTTGTGCAATAGATGTGCATTTCGACAACTTATGTCTCTTCAGTATTGTTGAAACCAAAATGACCGAAAAGAGAAATCAAAATTTATCAAAGGACAGAGCTGTGTTTGAGGGAGATATTCCGTAGTTTTACAGTGATTTACGAAATTTGATGACTGAAAATTTGAAGTGTATATTTCATGTAAATAAGTTTAGTAATTCAAATATGTAAACAACAGGTGCCAAATAAAACAGAAGCTGGAGCAGGCTAGCTAGACTGCGTTATGACCAATAAACCCTAAATATAAACTGTTAAGGGGAAACTCTTTTATTATGAATGCGCACGTAACAGGTGCCAAACAAAACAGAAGTTGGCACAGGCGAGCTAAACAGTGCAAAGACATATATAGTAAAGTGCAAGGAGGGATAACTCTAAAAATTTACCACGACCGACCTAGAAAACGATGTACGATGAAATAGGCGAACGTAATTGCTACTAACTATTCTAATACTCCATTATAGTCAATGATTCCATGTTAAAACTAATAACGGCTGCATATCATGACAAAATCTATGAAAATATCTGTGACTAAACTATAGGTCTTTGTACAAATACAAGTTCTGACTTACTGTCATTCAAGGGAGACGTCACAGTAAAATATCCTCTGACCACAATTCCTCTTGGTCAGTCCAGAAACATTTACAGGCTCCGCTAAATTGCTGTAAATAGCGCCTAAAGTAATTCTCCTTTCTCAATATATCTTACTTAAACTACTAAATACCTTACAGGAAACGATTATCTTCAAACGTCCCTAAAACGGTAAGTTACTGCATAACACGTCTTCTTGCTCCCTACAAACAGTCAAACTGTAATCTGCCAGCCGAACAACTACATGCGCGATTCTTATATCGTACCGACCAATTCCTGCCAATAACCAACGATTCCAACAGTAATTTCTAACACTACTCGATTCTGATTGGCCATTACTTTCAACAAATATTTCTTCTCAGAGTTGTAAGAAACATATAGCAAACTATACATCAATCGAAATCTAAAAGATCATATTACATGACTGAACACTAACTTTAATAGTCAAAGTTGGAATAAATCAGTATATTGCAAAAGTCCCGGGTTCCCACTACGAAAGTTTGAAGAGGCAATCCAAATTATTTGTTTTAGATGCAGACCGAGATACATATTTAAGACTTTGAAATTTCTCAAAAAGTGTATTTGAAAGTGAATATATTACTCAATTAGTGTATTTTGCATGTGAAAATAGTCTTTCTAACGGCCATTTTGGATTTATGCAAATGAAGGGGCAATCCAAATTATATATTTAGGACATAAATAGCTTCCTTCATCTGTGATACATACGTCAGTCTTTAAAAATTCTCGAAAATTGCACATAGAGGTAAATATATGCTTTAATTCATGACCATACCTTTAAAACAGTCACTTTGGTGGTCATTTTGAAATATGCAAATGAGGCACATTACCCCTAGGGGGAATGCTGCCTACCTTTTTTCTGGTGTTATTGGAACTTCAAATAAATGCATGGTAGCAAAATAATTTTTGTTGCAATTTGTCTCAGGTTCACCAAAAATTTGGCTTAGTTTTCGTGGACTAAAAGTATTACACGAAGAAACGCACAGCAAGGAACTCTTTGTCTGTCACACAATAGTTTCTTTCTGAATTGTTAAGGGGCCTACTGGCATAAGCTATAACACGTTCTCTGTCGTCCTAAATCTGGGAACGGCGCCAATATTGCTGTCACTGACATCCATATCGAGAATGAAAGTACCTGTGTCGGTTGGAAAAACCATAATATCTGGGCCAACGAGGATCTTCTTAAGTTCATCAAAATATGCCTGGTATTTGTCTGTCCATGTAAATGGTACGTCTTTGTGGATCAATGCGTGTAATGGCTAGGCAATTGCAGACAAATCCTTAATAGAGCGACAGTAGTAATGCCAAAAATTGCCAAACTTCAGTAACTGTCTGTGGACTAGGCCATTGGGAGATTTTTGCAGTATTTTGCTGTATTCCATTTTTGTTCACAACATACCACAGAAAAGTTACTTCATCCTGAAAAAGACCGCAGTTCTCTAGTTTTAGCTTGAGTCCTGCATTTCTTATCATTTGTAAGATTTCTTGCACTCATTCTATGTGTTCATCAAAAGTTTTGTTGAAACAAACAACATCGTCTAAGTAAATAAGACAGGTGATCCATTGAAGTCCACTGAGAGCGATTTCCGTCACACGTTGCGTGCTTTCGTGAGCCCAAAGGGCATTGTTGTGTACTCAAAGTGGCCATATTCATATTCTTTGATTGATTACTTCCATTTACAGGTCGAAAGTAGAAAAGAGGTGCTCCGGAAACACTGTCTAAGCAGTCTTGGATTCGTGGCAGTGGAAGTGCTTCTTAGGTGGTGAGTGCATTTACTCTTCTGTAGTCCAAACAAACTATTGCCCACCAGACGTCTTCCTAGCCAACACTTACCCAAGGTAATGTGGAACGTTTAATTATCCCTTGTTTTTCCAGATTTTCGATAGTTTTTCTCCTGGGCAAGGGCAAATGGGACCCTTCGAGGGGGCTGCTTAACAGGTCTATTGTCATCAGTATGTATTTCATGCTCTGCTAACTTGGTCAGACCTAAGTCATATGCATGTTTAGAAAATACATTTTGATTGACCAGTAACAATTTTGCAATAGTCTCTTTCTGATTTTGATCACAAGATGGTCCAGAATCTTTCATCAGTTCAGACAGATATTGTGGAACCAAAGTAGAATGTCCCCTGGTCAACTCTCTTCGTTTTGGGGTACATCTATCCCAAAAAGGACATCGTCTTCAATAGCGGCAACAACTACTTCTCTTCGTAGTTGTAAAGGGCCAAGTTCTTTGTCAAAGTATCCTTTTCCAAGTTTCTTGATCAACTTTCCCCCAGCCCCAACACCATATTCGGTGCATAATTTTGTAAGGTAGGTTGCTTGTCCTTCGGGATTTTCAAAAATTCTTTCTCTGAACCCACAGTCCTGGTAGCACCTATGTCTACAGTATAGTACACGTCTTGATCATACAATTTCCCCTTTATATATATCCCATCATAATTGAAAGTTTTCCGTGTTAAACCAACAATGTCTTGAGTGGGGAGGTCTATCTCGAAACTGTCCGTTCGTCGGATACTTTCAGGAAGGGTTTCACCCCGACCTACAGGTGATGTCCCTGGCTGTTTAAATGACCAGGTGATTGGATGGCGCGGCTCAACTTCCAGGTCTGCTGTTCTTTTGGCGGCAGTTTCTTGCAAAATGTCCTTTCTCTCTACAGAAATAACATTCATCCTTCTGGACTGGAGTGCGTGGCCCCATAACAGGTGGCATCCTAGGTCCAGAAAAGATTGGGGTGGTGGGGTAAGACTCCCAGTGGTGGTACCTGTCATTGGAGTGACTATTGGAGCTGTTCCATTTGATTAGACAGTTCCTGTACCTTACTCTCTAGATTTCCATTCGTCTGACTTTGATTTCTTTGAGAACTGGTTTTTTTTTAATTTGTTGTTGAGCTTTTTCTGAGGGTCAGAATTGGTCTGCTGTAGTGACCTGATGGGTCTTCTGTCACCTTTACTTCTCTTCTGGAGGGTCTCCGTAAAATTCACCAAATCTTTAATAGCCCCATCAAATGTTTGAGGGTTTTAGGGGACGCTCACTCCTCCCGGGCACCTGGTCTCATCTCTGAATTTCAGGGGTCCGTGAATGTCCACTGTGGTACATTGTTGTTAGTGCCATAGTCATGTGACAACAGTTACTTTCGTACTTTGCATTAGTGAATTCCACATGGAAGTGTGTTTCTTCACTTTACAATCCATCTCGGAATTTCCTCACCAGATCTTCATTTCTTGTTTCAGAGTCCCTGCCAGGGTATGCCTTGCCGTACAGTTTCTTAAAGTCTTCTGCAAATTCCTCAATTGTCTCCCTTGCTTTCAGATCCCTGTTGTTGAATTCCACTATTGTACGAGCGTCTTATCTCGACAACAAGGAAACGACTATTAATTTCCTCCATAAGCTTTCCATATTTCTGACGGGTGGATTTTGGAAGCTAACCGAAAACGAATTCCTCTGCTACTTCCCCTTGCATCCGTACATGCAAGCCATCAAGTTTCAAGGACTCTGTCCAGCCCTCCTCTCGGCTATTTCTTCGAACCTATTCCGCCATATTTTCTATGATTTTTTCCGTCAAATGGTGGGATCTTTAAGTTATTCCCTTCTTTCCTTACACTGATTCCATTAATCTCGATAGGGTCTCGGAATCAGACACACTGACATGGTCATCTAATATGTTATCTGGTTGTTGGTTATACATGGTATTAACAGTATTCACATTACTTGTCGATGCAGGTTGGGTCGGATTCGGAGCCAAATATACCAGAGCATCTTGCATTAACCTGACGTATTCTGCAATTTTGTACATCAACCGCAGATCCAGAAGCTGCGCTGATAGTTGCACCAGAAGCTGCATACAGTGGTTGCTGTGGTTGAAGTAGTAGTGCTGGCTGGTGAATGCTCATATATGGAGTGTAGTGTGATTTAACCGATTAAAGGTGTCATGATGATTCAAATTGTCCCTTGTTATGTGCTCATTTCTTAAGCTTTGCAAATTCCCCGTGACTGGTCTGTGAACAGAGTTGATTTATAAATGTCCGTACGTTGCTGCTTCAACCGGCTAAGGTATACCATGCATGGTAATGCTACTAGCTGTGCTGATAAGGTGAGCTGATGGAGCTGCATCTGACCACGAGTGTGGTGCCGGCATTTTCCCCATAAATACCTTCTCTATAAGAAGGTCTTATGGTCACACTACAGTCTTAAACTACTAAATACCTTACAGAAACGATTATCTTCAAACGTCTCTAAAACTCTAATTTACTGCACAACACGTCTTCTTGCTCCTTACAAACTGTAATCTGCCCGCCGAACAACTACACTCGCTGTTCTTACGTAGTACCAGATAATTCCAGCCTAAAACCAACGATTGCAGCAATAATATCCAACACTTCAAACACTACTCGATTCTGCTTGGCCATTATTACTTTCAACAAAGATTTCTCCCTACGGTTATATGAAATATATAACAAACTATACATCAACCGAATGCTAGAAGATCAAATTACATGACTGAACACAAAATTTAAAAAGTTGGAATAAATCAGTATATTGCAAAAGTCCCGGGTTCCAACGATGGAAGTCTGAATCGAAGCGTTCAGCGTTAAGCTGAACTGTAAAGCGTCTCACAAACATGGAATGTAAACAGCAGATCAACAACATGTGCGATGTAAAACCGTTAAATTTGGCACTTTAAACAATGCCAATGCATTATGCACTTAAAAAGCTAATTTACAACACTTAAATGATTGATCACAGGTAGTTTATAGCTTTACAACTCATTGTTAACGTGTATAAGGCATAATGAATAATAACTTGAGTAAGATAGAATTTCCTCTGATCTTGAAAAGGCAACAGGTTTACAAGACAATGACCTCTTTATACAGTTACTCCAAAGCAAAAACACAATGCATAATAGCCGCAAGAAGTGGCCCTATATGAATGATAGGGCCACAATTCCTTAATTTGCAATTTGTAAACTTGCAATTTTGATAAACGGAATGAACGGCACAATTTTTATCAGCCAAAGTCGGTATGGCCTATTAGATAAGGGGTTCGACTCCCGCCCTGGGCGCACCTGTGTTTTGTCTTGTGGATAAGATATTAAAAACCGGTCCCGTGTCACGGTAGATTGATTGATTGATTATTGTTTTACGTCATTCCACGATTATTTCACGTATATGATGATAGCATCTGCCTGATGCATTGCATACAAATTTAGACCGTTGCAACGGACCCACCCGAAGCAGTGAGGGATCTTTTACGTGCCACGCCTATCGTGACATGGGACCTCGGTTTTACTGTCTCATCCGAAAGACCGAACACCGGTGTGCCCAGGGCGGGAGTCGAACCCGGGACCTCTCGACCCAATCTGAATAAAACCATATCTTTATTCCGCTTCTCTATTTGTCCCATTGCGGATAAAGATCTGTCAAAACCCCGTTAGAGGTCATGTTCTGGTGAACTCTGATGACTACCTTGTTGGTCAAGCACGCTGTGGATGTTAATTTCATTCCTAGGAATTTGTAGCCGATCCACTGATTGGCTGAAAATCAGAGTTCACCAGAACATGACCCCTTACGGAGTTTCGCCAGATCTTTATCCTCAGTGGGACAAATGAAAAGCGGAATAAAGATATGGTTTTAATCAGATTGCTCTCGATCGGGAGCCGAGCATCTTATCTACTAGGCAACACTGGTTTGTCACGGTAGGCGTGGTACGCAAAGGTCATTGCATCAGGCAGGTGCCGTCACCATACACGTGAAATAATCGTGGAGTGACGTAAAACAATATTCAATCATCAGTCGATTGATCAATCTTATCAGCCATTGGTGAAAGGTGTCCCCCAGGGATCCATTTTAGAGCCCCTAATTTTTAATATATATGTTAATGATATTTTTAGGTTTGTCACTGAAAGTTCTTTGTATAACTATACAGATGACAATACTTTGTCTTTTACGAATAAAGATGTAGATGTATATTTCAGTAGAAGTTTTAGAGAAAGATAACAGTCTCTTATTTAATGGTTCCACAATAGAGGGACGAGCATTTGATTCTCAAGAGGAGGGGAGGGGGGCTGGCAAATTTGGTCGAGTTAGGTTATTTATTTTCAGATCTTTGAAGGATAGATTTCCTCAATATCCTGGGACAGCTTATTTATTTTCTTGACTTTTTTGTCGACAATAAATACTTGTTAGAATTGCATTGTACTATATATCTGAAACAGAACACATGCTAATATAAAGTAAACTCAACAAATAATATGCAAACAGGGGCGGGTGCAGGAATTCAGTTTTAAGGGGGGAGGCGTGGGAATAACCAAAGAGGTAAGGGGTCTGCCCCCAGTAGGTCCAGGGCAAAGCCCTGGTGGGGGTTCAGGGTAGAGACCCCCGACGGAACATGGTTATATAATGATTTTGAAACCTACAAAACACGTTGAGAAATGGCCATTTTGTACAATCAAGACACTGTGTATGCACCTCTATCCATATTATTAGATGTCTGGAGAGTAATAATTGGGAACAATGCAAAGTACGGTTTTGGAAAAAAAAATGTTTTATTGAATAGGAAAGGTAATGTTCAAAATAAATTCCGATGATTTGTTAAAGTCTTCAAAAAGTAATCGGTCTATGCAATATAAGCATATATGTTGTTATTGTAATTTGATTATTTATGCTGCTTTGCAGTAATAAACCAAAACACAACAAATGAGTAAAGAAAAAGTAATTTCTAGATGTAAACATATATTAACTATATATGCTGTTTTCAATAAGAATTCTGGACTGAGACCGATTCCGATCACTTTACACAGATTTGACACCTTCTATACTAGAAGGTTACCTACTTCGACTTCTCCATATATAGATACATATGGAATTCACACGATTTGACTCTTTCTACGGGGTATATGTGACGGGTGTTGCTAGCAAGCAGGAGATGCTCACTTTCCCCGGGCACCTGATCTCACTCCATCACAGGGGTTCACATATGCTCTTCAAGTAGACATATTTTGTTATTTTCCATTTGTTTTTCATTTTCACTGATTTTGTATGTCCTATGGTTTCATGATTTTTGGACTTGTGGTTTGGATTTATCCATCATCTTTACATTATAAAAAGTCCGTGTCTTTGTTGAAGTATTTCGAAGAACACACTGCATGAAAGTTTAAGACAGAACACCGGTGTGGCCAGGGCGGTTTCGAACCCGGGACCTCTCGGTCACGAGTCGAACACCTTATCCAATAGGCCTCACCGACTTAAATTCTTAATGGTAACTCAACCCCCTGCCCCTTTAATCAAATTATTACGGTTGGGTATAACTCAATTCAACTGAAATCAAAGTCAAATTCAACTAGATTTACAATTCTTATTATAATAGCTTTACATCAATATATCAGGTATTTATTGAATTCGCTTGCCCGAGAAGTCCTGAACACGTACCGTAACAGACAGACAGACTGGTGGACAGACATAGGTTGGAAGACAAAGTGGCAAAGGGCATACAAACGAACAGACTTTATGAGTGACAAACGGCGGGCAATCTTAAATCTCCTCAGACAAGTAAGATTATTTTATTTCTTTAGTTCTTTGGATTTTGTTAGGTTACTGGTCTGACATCTATTATCGCCACAATTCAAAATGTTTTGACGCAGAAATCTTTTTTATTCTAAGTATCTTTTAAAAGAAACTTTCGCAGAAGGCGCAATTACCCTCCAGTTACATGAAAATATTCAAACATTTCACCAAATACTCTATCATCATAAAGAGAAAATGATGCATGTATATATTATCACCCCCTCTGTTTGTTTCCGTCTTCCTATCTATTCAAATAAATTTATACCTTTTGAATCTTTGAACTTTTCATTTCTTACCTGTGAAAGCTTTACTACACAAATGTCACGAGTTATAGGAAGTTGAATTTCAGATGCAGAAAATACATCTAGATTTTATTTATGATTCAATTCAGCATTTCAGACGCCTGTTTCGACTTGATTTTGATTTGTTACTTACTCTCTGTTCTTTTGAGATTTAAAGAAGGATTCTTTTCTCTTTTGATACATAATTGAAGTCAAGAGGATATTTTGAATGCGCGCTACAATACCTATGTAACACGGCACAAAATTTCTGGAATAATTGTCAATTCAGCGCATCATTGATGAGGACCACACTAATGAGTCGAACTCAGTTAGTACAGCAAGTGACGAAAATACAGCCACACCTATAATTTTTATGGATTTCAAAGAATTTTGTAACTTAAAACCTTAACTTTGTGAATTTTAGGGGGGGGGGGGGGCTAGTGGATTGTATAGTCTCTCTCAGTCTGGTATCCAGAGGGAGAATTTCCATTTATATCTCTATAGAAGGATGCATGAAAAATGTTGCTGTTTTGCCCTCCTATCCGAATGATAATATTTATTCGTTTTTGACTTACTTATGACCATCTACAATCATTGTTCAATATCACTGTGCAATATTTTCGATGTCTAAGGTAAACAACATAGGCCCATTTGGGACTCTTTTTACTTTTTCATCATGTATGTTAAGTGAAGATGCACATTTTTGTTGGTTTTACTTTTGTTCTCATTTAAAAGTTATGTTTGTGTTTATTTTACATTTGAATAAATGTGTTAAAATCATTTGACGAATATCATGTTGCACTGATTTAAATGAAACCTAAAAGGAATGAAACACTGTCAACAAATATGGCCACCATAAATTTTGAAATGCACATGATTTAATTTAAACATCAACTTTGCATATGTGCTTAGGTGAGAGCTGAGACAAACTTAATTAAGACCCCTTGTGGCCACTCGTTTGACGTTAAAATACCGGTGTGTCTAGCATATAACTGAGGGGCAGACAACACAAGGGGAAGTTGGGCAAAAGGATTGGAAATTGGCGGCAAGGGGATGCGAATGACACTATTCCAAACAAGAATCTGAAGAGAGAATCTCTCAAAAATCAGATGGTAAAGCCGTTGTCCCCTGTCTGTTCCTCAAAATGGACATGCAAATGTATTTATAAAAAGCAGCAATTCTATTAAGTTTAAGTTAAAATAGGGATGAAACAGCAAAAGTCGGACAGTTTCCGAAGTGCCCAGAAAAAAACTTGGCTTTTATCGATACCTTTCCCGATGTTCAGTCTCATGGGCGTGTTTTCCGAACAGCGTTACTATTTTTACAGACTTACAACAACGCATTTTGATTGGATGGTTGTTCGTGATAGTAAAGTAGAAACCGAAAGCCGGTAAGGCTGAGGTTGTTAAAGTCGGACAAGGACATGAAAAGTCGGACACGTATTATTTTTCTTTTAAAATGACTACAGTTAGGCCTAGGCTTAAACAGAACCATTACTTTAATAACCAATCAATCAAATTTAATGAAAGCTATGCCTAATGTATTTATTGCAAATTATTAAAGTTCAACTACAAAAAAATTGCCGGCTCCTCCGCATCTCGTTATCTAAAGCATTGCGCTTTAAATCACACGGCCTCTGGTTCGAACCCGGTCATTTCTAGGCTAATTATGTGAGAAAGTTTGCCAGTTTACTTACGGAAGGTCGGTGGTCTTTACCAATAAAAACTGAATGCCATCATGTGACTGAAAGATTGTTAAGTATGGCGTTAAAAATTAAATCAAATCAAAAAGAAAAAGACGTATGTTACGTTGTTTCTTTTTAATTAATGTAAAATTTCCAAATTGTAACAGTAAGATTTGAAGTTTAATTGTACTGACGTACACATACATTTATAAATGGATGAATAAATGCCATAATTTTTTATGAAAATTTTTACATTAAATTTAATTGGTTCACAAATAAATACATATCAAATTGCATTATTTTGTTTTCAACAGTCTTAAGAGTTTAATTTCAACTTTTTTTCGCTGCCCTTTCAACTTGTTTCCGGTTTTTGTCTTCCTTTTTTTTTTTTTTTTTTGAATTTCTCTTTTTTCTTCAAGAACATTTTCAGCTGTGAGGAGTCTGTGACTCGTTTTGCTTTAGATTTTTTAGGAGCAACGTTTTCTTTTGAGTTTGATGGTGGTAAAAAAAATACTGTCTACTGCCATATTCCATATTGATCCAACAGTGTCGGCAGTAGGAGGTACCTCTACGTTGTTCTCGCCGGCTGTAGAAGGTACCTCTACACTGCCCGCATTGTCTGAAACGCTGACAGTACTAGACGGTGCGTTGATTATGGCCACTCCACTGGCATCTGCGGTGATTACGTCCAGTCGACTGGAGGTAATTAAGTCAAGTAAGGACTGAGGATCCTCAATAATGCAATCATCAGTTATGGGGAGTGAAACTAAGTTCAGTGACTCCGTTTGTCCAAAACTTTTAGCGGGGCTAGACCTACTTTGAATATTCTGTGAAGTAAGCATACATGTAGTCTCGGAATTCGACGGGGGCGGGGTGACCTCAAGGTGCGATGGTAATGTCGAAGGTGTTTCCGGAGTGGCAGGGTTTGATGGCAATGGCTCTGAAGATATTCAGTGGCTGCTGATGGAGCGTAAGCCTCTGATGGCACTGCCGCTGGATCAAATGGATAAACGCCACAAGCCCGGAATCTGTTTATGAAAGACTCCTTGGTAATGCCATTTTCCCATGCCTTTCTGAAAATAGCAGGGAAACTTCCCTTGTTATGGTATGGTACGGGGACTCCGACAAAAACTCGGAGCAAGCAGTGTTATATGCTGCATTAAACGGTCCAAACACCGATCGATCTAAGGTTGCAGCATATGTGTAGTATGAGGGGGCATACAATAAATATGCATACTCTCCTCCACTGCAAGTTCTAGTATGCCTAACGTCTCATGAGACGAGTGGCCGTCAAGTAGTAGGAGTTGGGGTCTTTCTGACCCACAATGTTTCAGAAAAACGTCGCGGAACCAGCGTTCCCCCAACTCCTCCGTCATCCAGCCACTCTCTTGGTAGGCAAATACCGTCCCCTCGGGGGTATCCCGAACGTTCATCCCATATAAAGAGGCAGAAGTTTTCCCCTTGACGTTAGTCATTGGTACCATTTTGTGGCCCGATCCATTTACACATGTCATTATAGTCATGTTCGTTCTGATCTCCGACACGCGACTCACTACGTTTCTGACACCTTTCTGTGAAATGATTTTTATTGGGGTGTGCTGGAATTGTTTATCAACCTCATCGCAATTCCAGATTTGCGATAGCTAGTCACCTAGGTTGAGTTCCTGAATTAAATTTCCTAGGTCGTTGAAATATTTGTTAACGACCGTGTAATTTAACATACGAGCTCTTGAATTCCCAAGTTTCTCAGGCTTTCTTATCGTTAGCTCGGGATGCCTCTTTCTGAGGCCATCCCACCATCCCCTCCCTGGATTTGTTCCTTTGAAGGGCGTGGTTTTCATTCTTTGACACAAAATTCCAGTACGGGCGTATAACTGCTTTCTCGATATCCCCATTCCACGTTTAGAGGCTTCAATGACGGTTTTAACTATTTTGTTTTCCACTTCCTCTGGTAAGGCTGGTTGTCTCCCTATTTTTGTTTCAAGGTCACTCCTGCCAGAAATTTTACCCGAAATTGTCGATTTAGGGACGTTGAACTTTTTGGCTGCTGCGCGAATGGACATGGCCCGGGTTTTAACCAATTCAGTTGCTTTCACTAAGTCATCATGACTGTATTTCAAAATTGGACCTCTTTTCTGTTGTTTGTTTTTTGGCATTTTCTGTAGAATAAAAGTTATTTTAATGTTTGTTTATTTTCTTCGAAGATTATTTATCTGAAGGAAATTAGCTGGTAACTTTATTAACCCCCTTTTTTATAAGTTAGGCCTCAGGCGCGGATTTTTTTCCAAGGGGGGGGGTGGGGGGGTCGCAGAAAGTTATTTCAGAAATACATACGTATATTTATAATTCAATAACAGTCAACTCATTTTACTTATAAATCGTTATATTGTATTTTTTATCTTTGCAAAAAACCTAAACATTAACAATATTCAGGTTTACTCTAGATTATCTGAAAATCGGATAACTATCCAGCTCTACTTTAAATATGCATGTACTTGATTACTTAATCTTTACATTTAATGATGATATAAAAGAACAATTAAATTGGTAAGAGTTTTCTTTAATTCATTGATTAGGCCTATGTGTCCGACTCTAAAATGTCCTTCATTCAGAGGACATTTTTAAAGTCGGACGCTTAATAAAAAGATAAATATTTTGAGATTGCTTTTAATTTTTAATATAAGTTTGTTATCTTCTATGAGAACTGCAATAGAGTGTCTCTTTTAACTGTAATATAATTAATTTCTGATAGTAAACCTACCACAAATCGCTTCTATCTGACCCACTCAATGACATTCAAATTTTTCCCACACTAAAACTTTTCGAGTCCGGTTTCCGGAATGCCGACTTTCGTTTTCAATTTTACCTATACCGGAAATCTTACAACTTGCACATCAACGTTATAGGTTCCCTCCACTACGCTCCACTCTCAATATAATATAGATTTCGTAGTGGAGAGAAGCGGAACTGAAATCGGACGCATGCGTGGAGATTGGAAATCTTATTGAAAACGAGACGGCTGAATCAAACACGTCCGAAAATCCCGGAATACGACGAAATGAAAAAACAACACAACAAAGAAAGAGTATATGTTTTATTAAAGAATCAATCGGTTTTGTCCGACTTTCACTGCCTGTCCGACTTTTGCTGTTTCACTCCTAGGGAGTAATCTTGCGAGCGAAGCGAGCCTGAAAAAATCGACATATTTTCTATGGAACATTCAGCTTTATATTTGCATGATCCCGTATATGCTAGTAGCCAGAATATTTATTTTCATTTCAGTCAAAGCCAGATTTTTTTATTTACAGGGTCAGAATATTTATTTCCAAACAGTGCCAACCCATCCCCCCCTTCAGACTCAAATGGTCGTCCCCTAACAAAATGCAGGCTAATCCAGATAAGTTCCAGGCCATGGCAATAGGCAGAAAAACTTTTAATGAAAATATTATTTTACTGTTAGTTATGTTATAATTAAACCTGAAAATGAGACCAAGTTTTTAGGAATTGATTTAAGAAATGAATCCTATATTTTTTGGTTAATTGAGGTATCAACCTAAAATTTCGACGGAAAACTGCATCAGTGCGCGAAGTGCCAATACAGGTATTCTGCTTATTCTCGTGTAGTTTTAGTTTTGCTTTTCTTAATTTGTCAGTGCTTGGAGGTTTAGATTTCAGAGTATTACACCAAGCAGGTGCTGTCCTTTTTTTGTTGTTGTTGTTGTTGTTTCTTTTTAAACTAAAATCTTAGTTATCTTTCTTTGAATATAACAGGTAACGTATGTTGAGTAATTTAATCTAGCACTGAATATATACTACGTTAATCCATCGAAAGGCATCAGTCTCTGTGGCGCAATCGGTTAGCGCGTTCGGCTGTTAACCGAAAGGTTGGTGGTTCGAGCCCACCCAGGGACGATTACAATTTTTTTTAATTTTATCTTCTTTTTTTTAATCGAAATACAATTTGAATAAAAATGTTTATTATTCACACTCACAATGTGCAACATTTTAAACAATACTTTGCCCTAAGGAAATTTCGTCCCGTGGTTCACCATAATGTAGAATTCCTTTTCAGAGATATCTATCTTATCTATCTACATGTATCTATCGATACTACTCACCCTCCAGGTGGAGTATTCTGAGTAGGTGTGCGATGCTGTTAAAAAGTAAAACGGGTAAAAGCAGGGTAGAAAGTGGAATTTTAAAAAGACATGAAAAAAGAATAGTGAGTTTAATGCCTATGGGATAAGATAGGAAGCGAGGGCATATATATATACAATAAAAGGATAATTTTAAGCGTTGATTTTTACTTCCGGTTTTATATGGTGTACTTTACTCACTGCTAATGTGAAATAGTCAATATCGGTGAGTGAGACAACACTGTCGGGTATTCGATTCCACTGTACAATGCCGGGTTAACGGAAAGAAGAAATATTTAAGCACATTTTTTGTGGTCTGTATTTGTCTAAAGGTCATGGAATCGGACTGCTTCGTCTGTTGTGTTGGTCGTACAAGTTGGTCAGTCGTGATGGCAACCTGGTCATGAATTATTTTAAACAGCATCGCAAGCCTATCATCACTTCTCCGTTGTTCCAATGGCCTCCATCCCAGGGAATCTATCACAGATATAACGCTAGAATAGGGGGAATAATCAAGACAAACCCACCGAGCAGCCCTGCGCTGGACCATCTCAATTTTTCTTATATATAAAGCCTGGTCAGGGTCCCACACGCATTAAGCATACTCAAGCTGAGGAGGTTGCCTCTAGGACCTGGCCATGTAACATATTTTGTTTGAAAGGGATTTCTAAATGTGGATATATGAACGACCTGCCATTTACTTGGATTAAACTCCATATCCCATTCATTTTCCCATTTTTCCAAGTTATGGAGGTCATTATGGAGTTGGACGTTATCATCTGGGTGCTTGATGATGATATGCATGACAGTATCGTTAGCAAACAGCCTCACCTGTGATTTCACTTGTTCCGGCAGGCCATTTATATAAGCAAGAAAGAGGACCGGGCCAAGGACTGAGCTTTGGTGTGCTCCTGAAGTAATACAGATCTCATCAGAGCTAATCCCATCAAGCACCACCTTTTGGGTTCGATTCCTGAGGAAGGCCCTGATCCAATCCAAAGTCCTAACCCGTATCCGTACTGAAACAGTTTGAAAACTAGTTTCTCATGTGAAACTTTATCGAATGCTTTACTAAAATCTAACAGGATGAAGTTTGTCTGCCGACCTTGCTGGATGTTGTTTGCAAGTTCACTAACAAGCATAATTAATTGTGTCTCACAACTTCTCTTTTCCCTGAACCAGTGTTGTAGTTCGCCCAATATATTGTTACTAGTAAGATGTACAATTTCGGAAGTAACAACATGCTCTAGAGTCTTACAGAGGATACAGGTCAGAGAGATGGGGCGACAATTGGATAGTTTAGTTCGCTCACATTTTTTATATAGAGAGGTAACGTTTGCAGTAACCCAGTCTGATGGAAGGCACCCTGTATCGATAGATATCTGAGAGAGAAAATATATTACCGGTGCCAGCTCTTTGTGTAGTCCCTTTAATAGGACAGGTGAATCTGGTCTGGTCCTGCTGCTTTATCAGTCTTGAGAATTTTCAGGAGTTTTTCTACACCCTCGATACCCACCTCAATTTCTGGCGTGTGATTTACTGTTATGGTCAGTTACCTGAGAATGGGATTCCATGGTCATCTCACAGAGCTGCTTTAAAGAGAGGGTACTCTTAGGACTAAAGTCAAACTGGAATTGTCCAATACCCTCGGATAATTTCTTACCATTCTCTTTGATGTAATCGTCGTTTTAAGGAAAGCGGGGGGAGGTCGGGGACAAAATGCTGCATTTTTTAGTATACTTGAGTATTTGACATAATAAATATTTCAATACAATTTGACATTTGACAAATACCATGATAGTGATAAATGACTAAAAACAAGATATCATAATAGACTATAAGACTCTTTTATAGGCTGCTATGAAACTTTATTAACAAATGTTAAGATATCCAATATGTTCAGATAAGACCAGACGTTGTAAGGAATAATTTGGCAAAGTATAATAGAGCTTTTATCATGTGATAATAACATTAATTTACCATTTTTCTCTTTGTGCTTGAAGAAGTCTGATATCGACTTCTTTTTTTAATTTGACTTTGTACAAAATCTTATCGAATCGGAAATGAAATAACGCGTATGAAAAGAAAACCAACCGCGTATTATACGATGCGCAATCTCTTTTTCTTCTCTCTGAATCTCTATTCATTTACTTTTCCACCTCTCAATTCCTCGTAACGTTAGTAATATAAGAACAAACAAATGAACAAAAATGAAAAAAATGAAGAAAAAAAAAACCGCAAAATTTTGTGTAGGCTCGAGCCTTTTAGCCTATATGTAATATACGCCACTGTCTGTTATATGGTCTCCTACAGGAAGAAACAAATAAATAGGAAAATGATTGACGAGTGATCTTGTTTGTAATCCGAACAGTTATTTCACTCCACGATTTACTTTTGGAGATAAGTAGTGTTTACTGTGTATACGTCAAGGGTGTGTGTTATGGTTAGAATGAAAGGTCAAAACCATGGATATCACGACATCGCGACATCCGAATCTGCGATCTTTTCAATTCATCCTTCAACAAGAAATTCGAAATTCTCTGACAAATTACATATTTGTTTATGACGTCATTAGTAACCACAAGCAGTCTTCCCATTCGTTTTATTGAACATGACATGCTATATTAGAAGCCACGACCACACCAGGTTTATGTGTTTAAAAATATCACTATGGTGATTGCATATATTTTACCCCACATTTGGCATTTTCACGTGACAGTTCTATTTTTGATATTGCATTTATCTTCATGCGAGACACGTATAATCCCAAAGTTTTGATATCATGGAGATGAGTCACAGTAAATTAAAAAAAATGTAGTTTCCATAATTAAATGTTTCGTAAATGTTGTTTTGAATATACAGGCAATAAAGTGTAAACATTGTTTTAAGATCCTTTATATATATATATATATATATATATATATATATATATATATATATATATATATATATATATATATATATATATATATATATATATATATATATAAAGCACAAAGATACTACAGTTAACAAGGCACTCTATATTTCACTTATATTCGTTCCCCAACGGGTTTAACCGACTGAGCTACCCGAACATTATATTTGGATATTTTTTTTTTTTACATATTTTCACTTATCGTGACTTTTTACACATTTTAACTACGATAATACAATTATCACCTTATATGACTACGACTTATACTTACCTATTAATGCCTGTTTTTGTGGGTACTATGCTCTCATAGTGTTGCTTTGGGAAGGAATCATAGTGCCCGAGCGATAGCGATAGCACATGACCTTAATTGCAGCATAATTAAATGTTATATGGAGATACCATAGTGTATTTTACTCCAACAGCACATTTTCTACATGCACATCCTGCTTGTTGTCATCTGTTTACAACCACGCAGCGTCACCTATACACATCGCCGAGGGACGTAACTCTGTCGAGCAAAAAGCAATAGTGCCCGGACCGGGCACTATCACTTCATAGTCCCGGCGTGGTTAACCAATGAATTTCCAAGGATTTATCATGTGATGCACTAATAGCAAATGATCTTATGGCAGCACGACGATGGTGGCCGGTCAGCAGGAGATGCTTACTCCTCCATGGTATCTGATCTCACTCTGGTTTGTCCAGTGATCCGTGATAATATATACATCTGTTTTGTCATAGTGTAGAAGATGCTCCAAGTTGACGACCACTAGGTATCTCAGCACTTTACATATACTGCTTTCAAATGACAATTAATTAACTTCAAATTAACAATTATAACGTACAGTCATAACCGTCAATGAAATAAACTTTTAATGTATTTAGAATTGTTAGACACGTATAATTGAGAAAATAGACCAAGCTGTATGACAAAAATCACCAAGGACATGTACATAAAACATGATGAAAGTAAAATAAACAGAAAACGACATTATAAAAATATTCGATTATACTACAGTTACGATACCGACTTGGGACGGTCAGTTAAAGTAACAAAGGTCCCTCGATTGATGTGGTTAACCGCTTTACGGGCGCCCACCTTCCCACTCACCACAAAGACGCACAATTAAAGGACACACATTAACAAAAAATATAGATAATCCTCCATATAGAGAACAAAAATCAACAGGTTTCTCTAGACGAAACATTTTGGAATGATATGCAAGTATCAAAAACATGTAAGACGACATCAACATAAGTAAACCGTAAGTGTATTATTATATATCTTGTAAGATTCTGGGATTCTGATTGGTTAATTACGAACCATTAAAAACGACTGATGACTCCAAAATACATCACGTTATATATATTAATTGACCGGAAGATGATTTAATGACCGGGTCATTAGTTTTGATGACCGCCAAATATAAACAACGCAGAAATAAAAAAATGGCGACTATGCCACGCCCCAACTACGTCAGGATTTTAAAACTAAAAATAGATGGTTAACCAGGTAGTCTTTACTTACTGCTAAACATGAGCAGGACAACGCAGATCACTTTGTTGCATTCTGCCTCTGTGTAATCAGTTCTATTTCATCATTTACAACTAGTCCTCAGACAGCAGAAACGCAAGTGATTTGTGATAAACATTTCCGTATAATTAAAAAATTAATTACTCCCTATGAGGTCAAGAAAGCGGGCCTCGGTCAGGTCAGACCACCTCAAGTGCCAGGTCAAAGGTCATCAATTTGTCATATTGACCTCATAGGGAGTAATTAATTGTAAAATGATAAATATATATTAGACATATGTATTCGTGGTAATCATATATCATATAATAGTATTTAAACAATGCTGTTTATAGTATTAACCTCGCTACAATACTACCGATCCTCTATAATAATATCATAATATTCAATTGTGTCACAGGAGAATTATTCGGTGTCTTCGCTTATCGGATACATATGTATATAGATACTTTCTGCAATTGTTCTAACTAACAGAGCGTCTTGTCAATATGACAGTACAGAGGAAGGAAGGTATTGCATGCCGGTGTCTGCGTGATTAGGCAGAAATCGCCGTAATATTATTGACCTCGCCAATTTAAGATCCATTTCCGTATGTATAATTCAGAGACTTGGACACCTATCGCTAGTAACCTCTACAATGTGACGTAATCAATCACTAGCTAAGAGAAGATAGTCAATAACGACACTCTACCCACATAATTACGTATCATTTAAACAAGCATTTACAGTAGATGTATTCACAAGCGGGGTCTGTTTGGAGTGTTTAGACGACCAAGTCTTGATAGTAATTGATTGTGATGGGACCTGTCGACCGTATGTAGATCATACGACAAAGACCCGGTAAGAGTGGACGATTACTGTCAGGATAATTGATGTACAAACCAGCACCCAGTACTTGGAAATAGGAGATAAATGATCTCTCTACAACAATCCCGTATACCACGATTCATCTTGGTACTGGTAGATAAAAACTATAAATGAATATATATATATATATATATATATATATATATATATATATATATATATATATATATATATATATATATATATATATATATATATATATAGTGTTCCCATACAACCCTCTTATATATATTTATATTTATATTTATACCGACAATGTTCTGTGACGAACAAACAGCAAAGTGTCACTCTACATGCAGTTATAGGTACCTATCAGTTGTTACTGTAAAAATCTGATAACAGCGCCCTCTATCATGGAAGGCTCTAACGGTGAACATCAACGTACTATACCTCATATACAGAATCCTGTACCTCCACCTAATTCTTGGCATTTTAGCCACTGAAAATAAAAATGACAAACACAACATGATTAAGTACAAAACCTTATTACTTAAAGGGGCATGGCCAGATTGAAGTCGGAAAAAGTATTAAAAAATGTAAACGGATTTCTTAAAGGGTAGTCGATTGCTAGTATATTATCTAAGATGTGTAAAAAGTATCGTTACCAAAGTCGATGTCGTTAACGAGATGTGCCCGTTTTAAATTTGCAACATAACCACGCCAACTCTTTGAATATTGATGAGGACGGTCAGAGGAAGTCATGGGACAATGGAACTCGAACTCTACCCGATTCTAACATTTGTTCCACTATCCTTTTTTTTTTTTTTTGGCATCGGAGTTTGTGTATAGGTTTTTTTCTACCGCACTTTTGCTTTTTCATGTGCTCCTATTCCTTCATGTGAACCATGAACCATTGTCTACAGAGAACATCCGAGCATGGGCATGATTATGGGCTGAGCATCGCCTTATTTGGAGAATTGAAACCAACCGAATTTAATTCGACTCAATTACCTTTATTCTACGAAAACATTGAGGGATTTTAGTTTTAAATTTTGCAATTAACACAAAATTTATAATTTCTGCAAAACAGGAAAATAAGATATTGTCGTAATTTATCCTTTTCATGCTATAATTTTCCAGTCTCGGACCAGGGTCCGGCACTATAAACTGAGACTATACTTAAGTCATAATTTCATATTCTTCTCTTCATCAATGACTTAATAACTGGTATTTGGATTTCATTTAGTTTTGTTCTACTGATAAATAGAATTAAACCATTCTACATGAGAATTTATTTGAACGTTTAATAATTGAATGAATTAAAATGTAATATTTGACTTAAGTATATTTTCAGTTTATGGCGCCGGACCCAGGTCCCTTTAATAGTTTCTACCAAACATCAAGGAGCAATACATTATAACAGTAACATAACCATCAGCGTAACACGCCACACTTTCTGTAGCCAAGTTGTACTACTGAGTATCGGTATTGTTTCAGTATAGCACTGGTCACACTGACAACACGCTATCATGAAGTTTAAACCTATATGCATACGAAATGCAAACAGGACCAAAACAGCCCAGTTACAGTATCGTCTACATTAATCAGGAACATTATCAACAGCAAGAAACATAATCTGGGCACCATCTTTCTAGGTTTTGTTGCTAAGTGTCTTTCTTTTCCAGAGTTGTCGATCGTGTTCGCTATTTTCACACCGCGGAGACTAGCATTATTAATCTTACCGTCCGACGTCACTTATTATGATTGAGTATCCGATGTCAAATCTGTAGAGAACATGAAAAACAAAAAATAGTTTTGTTTGTATGCATTGTTGGGGCTTCATCAGCGGGGAGATTGATTCAGGGCGGTCATAACCATTGATTTGACAAAATAGATTTTGGAGTTTTATTACCAAATTAGGTAATTAAAAACAGAAAAGTGTCTTGATGACGAAGAGGACATTCCTATTATGGTTATATCTAGAATAAATTGAGAAATTGGTAGAATACATATATTTTCTTAATGATAAGGATTAATTTATAAAAGTATAGAACATATTATGAAAAGGAGAGTCAAACTTTAACGAAAATTAAATTTTAAATACTTTAATTACTTTTCCATTATCAGTTATTGGTTGACAAAATTTGAATTTGGAGGAAGAAATTTGTGCCTGTCAGATCTCTAGGTTTACAACAAAACAAAATAAAAGGGAAATAGTTCCATTATGGAATAGACTGGCCATTGGACTACATGATCTATTGTATGTAACTAGAAACAGAAATTCATGATCTAGACTGTGCATTTTAAGTATGACGTGATGATTGAAAGAGCATTGGTGTTTTCGTTTTCATTTTGCCCTTTTGATGATTGCACAAAAAGACAGACAGACCAAATTTTATAAGCTACCTTAATTAAAGAGAATAGAAAGACTAAAGTTCACTTGCAATCATCATGTTTTCTGTTCTATTCGCACTTAATAAGTGTCTTGTCTGAAACACCAGTAAGACACTTAAATTTAGTTTGTAAACTGTCCTTAATATTTGCCAAGTACAGCCCGTCAAGTATTTGGATTAAGTTCCTCATCGATCGTAAAGGCATAATGATTTAACACTTTATATGTGATAATGATACGCAAACAACATTACCAGTCATCCTAATCCCGTGGGGTAGCCTAAAAGTTACCAGGCATCCTCTGTCGCCGTGCACCTTGCACTTGTAGATCCTTTGCATGTATTTGACAAGGTTAAGAAATATAGACGCAAGTCACTATTTCTAATTGTCGCTAATAAGCATATCAAAAACATAATAAAATACGAACCTTGCTAAGAAATCCGCAAGACTAAGTCGATTACATTAAAGTGGAAGCACGGATCACCAAACGATGATCCCCAAGATGACATAGCACCTCCTGCTAAGCACATAAACTAAATCAAACTCTGCGGTCTCATTATAGTATGCATTAACTAGGTGCGAATAAAAATAATTATTTAAACGATGTATATGACAGGAATAGCAAAATCACAGACGATAAAACAATGTAAGTGATAAACTGACAAAATAATTAGATATCAAATCTATAAGAAACTGCCCATTATTATGGTGGATTGTTATTTCCCGAGGGTATCCTCATCCCAGTTTGCAGTACCTCTGTACTGACCCGAAATATATACTTCAGATTTACTGTGAAAAACAAATTGTAAATTATTCTAAACCTAAGGAATATCTCCCCCCTCATGCATAGCTCTTTTCTTGGATGGGTTCTTTGGCTCTTACTTAGATAACGAGCTTGCTCTTCAAACATTTAACTTTCGATTTTCAAAATTTAAGCATTGAGTATCATTTAGGAGACATAAGTAGTTGAAATGCGCATATGATGCACCAAACAAATACAAGTATATATGTTATGATATGTTTTATTATTAAGTGATGATAGCAGAAACATATTGTGTATAAAACAAACCGGAAAAACGAAAGATTAAATGTACGATTCAAAGATGGCAAAAGATACTCATTTAAAGCTTTTTTATATTCTGTTGATAGAACCCTTGTCATTCTAATACTTAGATGAAATAAGCAGCTGTATGTTTCCATATTTATGACCATAAATTTGTTGAAATCCTTTAGATATGATATAAGAATAGAATGTTTAAATTCTTAATATAATTGATACTTTTGTTGTTGGATAGTAATTCAGTGTCAAATATTCATTTGAGATTTTGTTTTTGCTAGCTGTTAAATCATTAAAACATTTTGGATATACAGAAATTAGCCTTGACACTGGCGACAGAACCTCATTCGGCTTTCAGATACCTGGTTTTAATTTTTAACAAAATTCGGATTTCATCCAACGTGCTTTACATTGACCGGGTGTTCCCATATTCTAGTCCCAGAGGTTCCCACAAAAGATTCCCAACAGCTTCAGATGGGTGTGTTGTATAAGCAGATGCTGTCTACAATACAAGCGTAATAATATCTGTGAGACGATTAACAATCAAACAATCTATACATATCACATCAGCCTAACGACATTAACAGCACATTATATTAACATTTGATCTGTCTAAGTCAATGTCATACATTAGTCATTTTCATACATTTAAACAACGAAAATACAAATGAGTAGCAATGAACAACATTAATGAAAATGTCAGTGCCTTTGATGAATGGGTTCAAAACATGTTTTATTAGCACTCTTGTAATCAAATTCAAGACATAATGGAGTTGTCACGTGATCAATCCACCCGACATGGACGTGTTATTCTCTGCTCCTCTGTTTTGTAAAATTTGGGCAGTCATATTGCATGTAGAGTTATCAGTGTTGGAATATAGAGTGTTTATATAGTGACAGGTATGATTTAAAACATTCTATACAACAGACTACTAAGTGAAATATATTTCTTTTGCCAACATAACTGATATAATATGTATAGTTGTAGACCCTTTCTCAAAACAGAGGAGAAAGTGTGTACTAAGAAATAGGCAATGCCTACCAAACTGCTTCACTTAATCCTTGAAGTCGTTAATTTATTACATGTATCTCGACTCTTTCATACTTCCTGCCTCACCTCTCCTGGTCATATCACTCTCATGTACTATAAGTGTAACCAGGTTGGCTATGTGGTATCTTGTTTTAAACAAGAAGTATGGTGGACATAATATCTTTAAACTGTCAGGGGCTTGGCTGTTATAAAAAAAAGAAAAGATGTATTCTCATATTTGAGAAATATGAACGGTAATATATATTGCTTACAGGATACTCATTTTACTAAAGAGATGAATTATCTCTTGATGCACTTCTACATTACCTGAAATATATGTATAAAATTAAAAAATATCTTTCAAACAGAAAAAATGAAGCAGTAGCCTTTGATAAGAATTGGCAATACTTCCACGTAATCCTAGAATAACAAGGGAAGATTACGGAAGTGAAGTAAATTCTACTTAGATTGCAATAAATTTCATAAAGTGCCCCTGGTCAGTAAAAAACAAAAACCCACCAAATTTTGTAGATAATTTAGATATATTTACAGATATCTATGACAGATACTACTTATGCCACCTTGATTCATACATATATTATTCTCTCAATATGTAATTGAATATACTATGACATACTAATCAATGTGTCATTATGTGAGTGTGTATGTATGTTTTCGTATGTTAATGAGTGTTTGAACATGTATATGAGAGTTATGTAATATATATACACATGAGATATATGAGAATTCTTTCCCTCTCCTTTCCAATTTACCCTTTCTTTCTTTTTTCTTTCCCTCTAATTCCTTACTATCAACTCTTTGGTCCTTACAGTTACTTTTCTTGTCTTTCTCCTGTTCTATTGTTATTATAGCATATATATTGATATACATATATAGGATGCAAAAACACAAATCAATAAAATGTGTCTTATTATCATAGTATAGATATTACAATTACAAAATACTAAAAGATTACCTTAAGTATTGAAATATATTGTATATGTATATGTGTATGTATGTATGTATGTATGTATGTATGTATGTATGTATGTATGTATGTATGTATGTATGTATGTATGTATGTATGTATGTATGTATGTATGTATGTATGTATGTATGTATGTATGTATGTATGTATGTATGTATGTATGTATGTATGTATGTATGTATGTATGTATGTATGTATGTATGTATGTATGTATGTATGTATGTATGTATGTATGTATGTATGTATGTATGTATGTATGTATGTATGTATGTATTTAATTATTTATGTATTTATTTATGTATGTATTTATGTATTTATGTATTTATTTATGTATGTATGTATGTATGTATGTATGTATGTATGTATGTATGTATGTATGTATGTATGTATGTATGTATGTATGTATGTATGTATGTATGTATGTATGTATGTATGTATGTATGTATGTATGTATGTATGTATGTATGTATGTATGTATGTATGTATGTATGTATGTATGTATGTATGTATGTATGTATGTATGTATGTATGTATGTATGTATGTATGTATGTATGTATGTATGTATGTATGTATGTATGTATGTATGTATGTATGTATGTATGTATGTATGTATGTATGTATGTATGTATGTATGTATGTATGTATGTATGTATGTATGTATGTATGTATGTATGTATGTATGTATGTATGTATGTATGTATGTATGTATGTATGTATGTATGTATGTATGTATGTATGTATGTATGTATGTATGTATGTATGTATGTATGTATGTATGTATGTATGTATGTATGTATGTATGTATGTATGTATGTATGTATGTATGTATGTATGTATGTATGTATGTATGTATGTATGTATGTATGTATGTATGTATGTATGTATGTATGTATGTATGTATGTATGTATGTATGTATGTATGTATGTATGTATGTATGTATGTATGTATGTATGTATGTATGTATGTATGTATGTATGTATGTATGTATGTATGTATGTATGTATGTATGTATGTATGTATGTATGTATGTATGTATGTATGTATGTATGTATGTATGTATGTATGTATGTATGTATGTATGTATGTATGTATGTATGTATGTATGTATGTATGTATGTATGTATGTATGTATGTATGTATGTATGTATGTATGTATGTATGTATGTATGTATGTATGTATGTATGTATGTATGTATGTATGTATGTATGTATGTATGTATGTATGTATGTATGTATGTATGTATGTATGTATGTATGTATGTATGTATGTATGTATGTATGTATGTATGTATGTATGTATGTATGTATGTATGTATGTATGTATGTATGTATGTATGTATGTATGTATGTATGTATGTATGTATGTATGTATGTATGTATGTATGTATGTATGTATGTATGTATGTATGTATGTATGTATGTATGTATGTATGTATGTATGTATGTATGTATGTATGTATGTATGTATGTATGTATGTATGTATGTAGTATGTATGTATGTATGTATGTATGTATGTATGTATGTATGTATGTATGTATGTATGTATGTATGTATGTATGTATGTATGTATGTATGTATGTATGTATGTATGTATGTATGTATGTATGTATGTATGTATGTATGTATGTATGTATGTATGTATGTATGTATGTATGTATGTATGTATGTATGTATGTATGTATGTATGTATGTATGTATGTATGTATGTATGTATGTATGTATGTATGTATGTATGTATGTATGTATGTATGTATGTATGTATGTATGTATGTATGTATGTATGTATGTATGTATGTATGTATGTATGTATGTATGTATGTATGTATGTATGTATGTATGTATGTATGTATGTATGTATGTATGTATGTATGTATGTATGTATGTATGTATGTATGTATGTATGTATGTATGTATGTATGTATGTATGTATGTATGTATGTATGTATGTATGTATGTATGTATGTATGTATGTATGTATGTATATATATATATATATATGTATATGTGTGTGTAGATATGTATGTGTATGTGTATGTATATCTATATGTATATATATGAATGTGTAGGTGTATGTATGCATATATGTATGTGTATGTATACATATATATATGTGTCCTATTTAAATGAACATGTTCGGGTGTGTGTTTTTGATGTATATGAATCTGAATGTATTGTATTATATGTCAAACCATTTTGTGTGAAATTCAAAAAAAAAAATTCCAAAAAAAAAAAAAAAAAAAATTTCAAGACATACTTTTCTACTCTAACATATGACAGAAGTTAGAACACATTCCGTATTAGCATTGGCATAATCGAATATATTTCGAAAACTATTTCATGTATCTGCCAATGCCACGATAAACTGCATTATATGACGTCAAAACACTTACAACACTTAACTTTCACGAACCATCGACCTTATCTCGATCTCGAATCGTCCATCACTAAAACATAACCAAACTAATACACATCATAAAAAGCATGAATGATCACTTACCATCAAGTCTCTGCAGTATAGCATATACACACTGACTGGACGCGTCACTGGAAGACCAAGAGGGTCTTTAATGTAATACAGATATTTGCATATAAATGGCATATAAAGAGGAAGATTATAAAATCTAGGTTACAAGTGCGAAAGAAAAGTTTGCTGTTATGAAGTCCAGTATATTTTCCTTCTTATCCAGAATTTTATTGTGGAAAGTAAACTTTTTACCAGACAGAAAGTCAGTAATTGCATCTATCTGGAGAAATTAACTCCTTCTGATCCATGTTTTCACTTGACCACATTTCAGTTTGGCTGTCTTAGTCTTAGAATGCTTAATAAGCAATGATACTGTGTTCTTTTTTATTGACTGTAACGGTTTGAATTTGTTCGTTGATAAAACTAAAAATATACTCCGCCTAAAAATATACTCCGCCTAAAATAGCTGCGAGTGTTGTGTTCTGTTATCATACAATGTATCTTTCTACCTAACTATCAATTATACATCATCGAAATTCACGCGTCTACAACACCCCCGCCCCCTTCCTTTTTCCCACTGCTCAAACTTCCTTTCATATGAAAATATAGGTTGCACGATATTCTTATGTATATATCACAAAGACAATTTGTGATAAAGTGCTATACAAACAACTCTTGTTAGAACTGTGACTTTGATCTGTTTGTTTGTGTTACTATTTCTTTAACTCATTATTTGACATTCTCATTATTCGAAATTTTCAGACTTCTTAAGTGACGTGTTAATTGATTTAATTGATATGTTTTACTCTGATCGGTGCCATCACTAATCTTTTCACATCTGGACATTGCTCAAGGGCAACTGAAAAAATACCCGTAAAGTTTTCATTGTTGTAAATCATTATATATTCCATATTTGTATTTTGTATAGTTAGTTAATACCTAGGCTTCGGACTCTACGGGTGTAATTTTGGATCACCAGGATTCACCCACCGACCTAGTCATTAAAGTGCTACGTTTTAAAGTTTATAACATCTTACTTTTTCATTGTCGCCAGAAATACACACATTACTTATTTTCCCCGGTGATATATACATGAGTATAAACGTTTGTTCAATTTATACACTTTCTCAGCAACCATTTACTCTCTTTCAACAATGTCCGTTTTGTGGAATTATGCACACGAGTTGATTATAAAATATCTTTATTGCCAGAATTTTTACCATTGTAGATATCTCTTTTAATCAATAATCTTATTGCAAGATAGATCTGAAAACAAAAACCCCACCGAAATCAAAGTTAAACGCACAGGCGATCTGCCTTTTCTTTTGTGATATATAATAGGCGGTCAAACAAAGAATAATTGTCGACGGAAACATAAATCTGGCATTTTATTTTTCACGGAAATGATTAGGTCGTTTGTCGTTTATTATTATTATTATTATTATTGTTGTTGTTGTTGTTGTTGTTGTTGTTGTTGTTGTTGTTGTTGTTGTTATTATCTGTTATTCATTTTCTATTTATTACTTTTAACATAAATTTTCAAAATCTGCGAAAGTCAGTTGAACAGAATTTGTTTTGTGTTAAGGATTATTTTAAAGCTACAACAGATATGTTTTAGAAAAGGCAGCAATGAGACAAAAGAAACATTATGACAGAAATTTGAAACAAAGAACTTATGAAAAGATGATTTTGTCTGGAGATGGTACCCTCCTACAGCAGCAGTAAAATTGGGTTTGGGGTGGACAGGTTCATAAGGTAAGGATCTTCAGTCACATAAAGACAGAGCAAAAGGTAAAGATACCCAGTCACATAGAAACAGACCTAAATGTAAGGAGCGCCAGTCACATATAAAGGGGGCTAAAGGTTAGGATCGCCAGTCGCATAAAGACAGAGCTAAAGGTAAGGATCGCCAGTCACATATAGACGGAGCTAAAGGTAAGGATCCCCAGTCACATATAGACAGGGCTAAATGTAAAGATCGTCAGTCACATAAAGACAGGGCTAAATGTAAAGATCGTCAGTCACATATTGACAGGGCTAAATGTAAAGATCGTCAGTCACATATAGACAGGGCTAAATGTAAAGATCGTCAGTCACATATAGACAGGGCTAAATGTAAAGATCGTCAGTCACATATAGACAGGGCTAAAGGTAAGGATCCCCAGTCACATAGAGACAGGGCTAAATGTAAGAATCGCCAGTCACATAAAGACAGGGCTAAAGGTCAGGGTCGCCAGTCACTTATAGAGAGGGCTAAAGGTAAGGATCGTCAGTCACATAAAGACAGGGCTAAAGGTAAGGATCGCCAGTCGCATATCGACAGAGCTAAAGGTAAGGAAGGCTAGTCACATATAGACAGGACTAAAAGTAAGGATCGCCAGTCACATAAAGGCAGAGCTAAAGGTAAGGATCGCCAGTCACATATAGACAGAGCTAAAGGTAAGGATCGCCAGTCACATAAAGACAGGGCTAAAGGTAAGGATCGCCAGTCACATATAGACAGAGCTAAAGGTAAGGATCGCCAGTCACATATAGACAGAGCTAAAGGTAAGGATCGCCAGTCGCATATCGACAGAGCTAAAGGTAAGGAAGGCTAGTCACATATAGACAGGACTAAAAGTAAGGATCGCCAGTCACATAAAGGCAGAGCTAAAGGTAAGGATCGCCAGTCACATATAGACAGGGCTAAAGGTAAGGATCGCCAGTCACATACAGACAGGGCTAAAGGTAAGAAATTAATCTACAAACCCAACAAACCGGAACTTAGAAACTCTACACAGTAAGACTTTAACTGCCAAACAAAGCAAAATATGGTAAGGGGAAATGACAAACTCGAAAAATAATAAGATCAATAAAATATGGTAAGGGGATATTCCAAATTCGAAAAATAATAAGATCAATAAAAATGCTTATTGATATTACAATACAACATACTTTATACACAAAAACTTATTTGATATGTATAGGATATTTTATTGACAAAATAAACTATGTGGAGCTTCGTATCATTCATAGGTCCAAAGGTAATTAGCAGTTTGCAAACATCATATCAGATTCAAAGAGGCGAGACCTAAAGGAAATGGCTTATGGACAGCTGAAATATGTTTGAGTTTGTAGACGTTGGACATTCATTACGGATGTGACCGGTTGAAAAGGAAACGCTTACTCTTTCGGAATTTTTCTGTACCTCTGATTATCTCGAGTCTTTGGTAATATGACTTAATAATTCAAATGAATTGTTATAGAGGCACTATCCCTCACAGCCTAAATTTACAGCTATTGAAAAGAAAATTATTGATTTGCTATTTTTGTAGGCTTCCCAAAGATATAAACTTTTCGTTAATACAAGAACTTTAATATCTACTTCTGCAAAGATCATGCATTATTTATAGAATAAAATGAATTATTGTGAGGTGCAAATAAATTGTCCATATCTGCCGAAAGCACCGCCTTCGCGCATACACAATAATATATTCCAAAGCGAGACGTAAACAAAAGTATCAACAAAATAGAAAAAAAATGAAAAGGAAACTGGGAGGAAAGAATCTGTCTAGCGATTCGGAGATGAAAAATAGAAAAAAAACCCAGATATGAATAAAGTGATATTTGTCGTTTTAATGCGGTCACATGATTGATGGCTGCGAAATATTCATTATCTAACAGTGAAATTGCAGAAAAAAGCACGATATTTCCGACGTTGGTATCTCGTTAATGGTGCCTAATATACACATATGTGAATTTAAAAGCTTATAGTAAGTTTCAAAAGTTATAAATCTGCTGAGGATAGTGTTTCTTTGCATTATCATCACTTATTCCATCTGCAGTGTGGATCTCGTAAAAAGTTTCCCGGCGAGGGTTTGACTTGAGTGGTTTTATACCTTTTTTCTGATGCTATGTGGCTGTGGCACTTTCTACGCAGTGTTTGTAGACATTCATGTATATATACATTGCTGAACTAGGTTTGCTTTGTCTGTATGTAAGGACATTCACGACGAGTGTAGGTAGCCAAACAGGAGACGCCCACTCCTCCCGGGCACCTGGTGTCACCTATGAATTTCAGGGGTCCGTGAATGTCAACTGTGGAAAGTTTTTGTTAGTGTCATAGTCATGTGATACCAGTTACTTTCGTGTTTTACATTTAAGCAATTCATTTAAATACTCCGTGAAAGAATTTAAAGAAATAATTGGATTAGGTTTGATAGAATTCTAAGTCTGACATGCCTTAACGATCTCATTCCTTTGAACTGAAAGTTCGATTGAAAATTAAGAACCTTGCAATATTTCATCAATTCATACTATTCCATTGATGGTGGTTTGTATCATAAAACGTGCATTCTACATGCGATTGAATTCACTACTCATAGTCTTATTTCTTTACCCAGTAGTAAATCTCCTTTACTTTCTAACATACTTCTGTATGTATCATTAATATGAGCACTTAAGGATATCAATGATCTCAAGAAAAGTATTACTTTATTTAGTAATGAAATTCACTTTAAAACATCTCTACGAAGTTTTATAACATTATACATGCTTATCGACTTTGTTTTATTTTGATATACTATAGAATGTTGGCTAAAGCTGAAAGGGCCATAAATTAGTATTTCATTTTCAATCGACATTTCTTCATGGTGTAACCGTCTGGTTGCATAACATACGAATGACTGGGGGAAAACTTGTGGACTGAAGATATCCGTATATTGAGAATAGTGGTCTCAGTGACCGAGTGTTAAAAAGGCGTTTTTGTTGAGTCTATTATGGACGTTCCCCCGAGTCTTGATGAAATTCCTGATTAGACAACTATATTTGTCGCAGTTAATTGTTTTTATTGCTAACTAATATTTTCTGCTCTCATACAATTGAAGTAATCCTGGTGAGAATTTAAAAGAATAAAGATTATGTAATACGTTTGCAGCTAGATAAAACCAGTATTATATATTTCAGGAAAATGTGGATTCAAATTAAGATAGCTGTTGTCTTGTGACAGTACAAATACATTGGAATTATTAACCAGAACAATGCCTACAGATGTGGGAGGAGGTAAAATGAATGAGAAAGCATGCCCTACAAAATGTCTAACATCTACAGCAATTAGTACCCATATCTATACAACAGGAATAGGTTTATCAAAGAACTTTCTCTCTTGAACTGTAGTTTTGATTATATTTTAGTAAAGAATGCTGGAAGAGATTTAATGGGGTATTTATTGGATTCTACAATGTTTTTACTTGTATGGAGTAAACAACGAAGAAGTACTGAAGGGTTAGCCATATCTTAGAATCCATGGAATAAAAGGACAATATCGTGTACAGTGTCATAGTTGCGAACCCCAATAAAATCGAAGTGATGCCAGGTGCCCGGTAGGAGTAAGCATCCCCTGGTTGCATACAACATTTATCGCAAAAGTCCTGCAACAATGGATGGCTATGATATTTAGGAATCAAATACACCATATTTTGCAACGAATTTATTGTCCTTTGTTGGACCTTAGAGTACCCTACTAAAGGTTAAAATCTCATTATGCTTCCGATGTCTCGAAAAGAAACACATCTTTTTATAGACGCAAATGTAAGGAAATGTAAATCATTAGTCGATCAGATGCATATGTCTGAAATTCATTTAAACTATCACCGTTCAAAAGAACAATATACTGGAGGAAAATGAATTCTGAACATAACTTGGTTTGTACTTGAAGGAAAATGCCTTCAATAAAGAACAATGGAATACCAAACAAGTTTATATCTACCGGCAGTATGTTGTAATTCAAAATATTGTTTTAGTGTTAAGATAACCGAGATACTAAATGTAAGTACATGTCTACATATTTCATTCGATCGAGATCTACTTGATGGGGTCAAAGTTTTCAAGTTGTGAGTTCTTAGGACTTTACTAGAGATGTTTGTGTAATTACAGACAACAATGGAGTGGTCAGAAAATATGTATGTGCGTCACTCTACTCCAGCGAAGACTCCAAGAATTTTCCACTTAAGGTTTTGTTCATCAAAAGAAGGGAAATTGATTATTAATACTCAAGAGATCTTTGATATTTTTCTATCCTCTTTCCATTATGTGTACTCGAGGGACTCTTTTAAACAAATACTCTCAGGCAAACCATTGTATACGAGGTCCAAATAATCGCGTTTTTCTAGCTGTAATAAGATCGCTCTCTCTCTCTCTTCTAAAGTAGTGTAGCCTATGGTTTTTATATTAATTCGTTTCAGATGGTTCAGAATAGACACTTTGATCGGTGAATATTACATACGACATAATACTCCTTAACAGCACACAATTCTGTAAACTCTGACTATAAATATTGTTGTCATGTTAGTAGGATATGAATATTGTTGTCATGTTAGTAGGATATAAATATTGTTGTCATGTTAGTAGGATATGAATATTGTTGTCATGTTAGTAGGATATGAATATTGTTGTCATGTTAGTAGGATATAAAGCGTCAGTATTTTATGTCAGTATGATCAAATTCACTCCCACGTATCGTCACAATTTAATGAATATGTATGACAACCAAACATATATAACACTCAAAATCAAGACAAAGGATGAATTTGTTTAAATGAATGATAACAAGAAATTTAAATATATATTTTAAGTGAATATGTTTTTGAAATGTAATGTTTATTGGCTTTTAGCCTAATGGCTCATCAGCATATGATATATATATATATATATATTATTAAACAATATGTACATAGTGAGTAGTGCATTATAAATGTGGGTACAATATTACATAACAATAATAATAATAAATAAAATAGGACTGTAAATGTATATATGATGGTAAGAACAAAGCATTCTATGTGCAACGAGATTGTGGTATATAAAATATGTATTATTCATTTTAGATTATTGAAGTTTCATTAGCTCTAACATCCCTAGCCTCGTGATGATGAAACAACCGAGTGAAATCGAGAAAATTGTAGGCATGATTCCTTCTAAATGAGGTAGTTACATCGTCCAATTGACCAAGAAGAATCTATAAAGTAACAATTACAACAAAATCCAGGCAATTGTACTGTTCACTTTTTCTGTGTCCATGTTCTTGCTAGCATAACAATTTTGTAGTTTGTATGCAAAAAACACAAATCAAAAAGATTACCTTAAGTATTGAAATATACTGTATGTGTATGTATGTATGTATGTATGTATATATATGTGTGTGTGTATATGTGTGTGTGTAGATATGTATGTGTATGTGTATGTATATCTATATGTATATATATGAATGTGTAGGTGTATGTATGTATATATGTATGTGTATGTGTATATATATATATATATATGTGTTTCATTCTATAGAATAACAGGTCAATTTATGTGCTTCTTTCCACTTTTCTTTAAAAGCACACATTTCTTTTTTATGTTCCCTTTGTCAAGATCTACTGAACAGAACACAATCTCGTTCGGCAGGTATTAGTATATGGTGTCGTTGTATTAATGAGTGTATACTATAGATTTGTGGCACAGCTTATGACACTCCGTGAAAAATATACTAGATCGCGTTAACATCCCTTAACACATTACGCTTTATATCAGGACATCATTGAAGAGGAGCAAATTGTATTCGGCAGGGTTTATATTACAGATTTCACAATCTGTAATTAATCTGAGTGTGTTTCTTAAAATATAATTTGTCTTACCATTTGTCCTTGATTTTATTTTGTATTGATTCACAACGGATAACTCTGCATATATAACGAACACACTGTAAGTGACCGAGTAACCCGAAGCGAGCACCCTGTAAGGTCTCTCCTCTTGCCCAGATCCAGAGACATAGACTTACTTTAGTCTATGTCTCTGCCAAATCTAAATGAAATCATGTAGTGGATTGTTAGATACTGTATACAACTTGCAAGGTATGAAACGTGCTTTAAATGCGTGTTCGACTTGTCATATCCGTTATGGTCCTTCTAGTTCAAAGTGGGTCTGCTGAACAACAAACTATCTAATCTGTATTAAGTACGCCGAATTACATCTATCAATATATTTCATAGAGTGTTGTCACGCTGTTTGGCGATTTATTAACGAACGTTCCCCAAACAATGACCTTCATCAGTGTAAACCCACATTCCCCTAATGGATTCAAATATTAAGAATATTCAATAAATCGTCAAATATATACATTTTGCTGGGATGATATCGATGTCGATAATTGTATTGTTTTGTTTGGATCATAATAAACGTATTGGAACAGACAAGAGTCCGCCTGCACCGATATCATGGAATTGTATTATATATGCAGGGCTCATAGGAGACCATCCATGTGATGCTGCCTGCCCCATAGGGACTCATTAGATGTCGTTATGGCCTCTGTACTCGTACGTTTTAATTTCTGTTTTTGTTCAATTAAGCCCAAATGAATACAAATTGGCAAGTAGTTTATGGTTAATACAAATGATTGCGTGGTTTACTTTAGGAGTTCTTTCGACAATGAATCAATAGCTAGGCACGAACTCCGTGTACAACATACCTCTTATTTCGTATATCAAATTATTTGCCCTTTCCTCACAAACTAAATGCAGAAAAATGCTTAATAATTAATTAGAGAAAATGTTAGCATGATGGCTTGCCTTTGAGCCAAAATCATGTGTTTTATGCACACGTTGCAATTATAGGGATGAGGGTTTATCACCGAGAATATACCGATCCTGAAGTACCCGGATGAATGTTCGATATTATGCCATCTGGCAACATGTTCATGACTTTGATGTCTTCTCATCATACGTTCTTCGTTATCTCCATTGTTCATTTATGAATGAATGAAATGTAATTATAAAAAGATGTTTTGTATACATCTTAATCCGATTACACAGAACTTCATTAAAATGTCCAACACAATGCTTTGTGTGAATGGATTTACTACATCAGCACAACCTCTATAACATCTATTAAGCAATAATCTGTTTTAAACAAATATCAGGTTTTTGTTCCTAGCAAATATTTTACACAAAACCGACTTGAATAAAAAGGTCACTCGTCAAAAGAGACCATCGACTGTCTGCACCAATCGCTTAATAAGATATTTGATTTGTATTTCTTGCCAATCTTGCAGACATATATAACACGCATTGAATTGTGGGATGCAGCTATGTTCCATGTTTAATCATTATTCCCAACAGGCGAATTCTATACGCATTAAAAGAAGATGGTCTAGGGGGAATTGGTCCTGATATAAAAGCGATATAAACTAAGAATTATCCTGAATTTAACCTTTTATTTCGGTTTCATGAAAATATTCCATGACCCTCTTTTCTCATATTGGCTATAGTTTCATTGTTATTGATATGGTTTAAACTTAAAAGTCTCCCAATGGAGGAAACATAGAAACTTATTCAAGAGACGTCTGCTATTAAACTCTGCGCACTGGCATTTGCGTTTCAGTATTGTTTTGATATGTCATTTGTTGACGGAGATAATGTTATCACCTTTCATATTCCAACTGTGGAGATATTATCCAAATGTTGTGATATATTTCTCCATCGGGCAAAGTATTGCATTTGTATACACATTGTAATTTCAGTGATTTCAAAGCTGCACCAATCTTGTAATTACTTTTTGCTCATATAATGTAACATGTAATTATTTACAGATATATAACTAATTATAATCATGTTTAAGGACATCTTGGTTCAGAGCTAGTATCAGTTTTCTTAGTATCAGTTTTCTTTTTTAATCATTGGTCATTGTGATCAGAGGTTGTGTTATAAGCGAAGACGGCAATCATTTCAGCGGCGTGTATTGTGTATATTTTAGTATATCGAATACTGCCTGGGAGAAAGGATTCATCTTTCTACTCTGTGTTATTATTTAGCTGTATCTTATGGGGATCTTATGTTACACAGTCATTCATTTTATATTTATTTTGATAAAAACCGGAAGTCAGTATCAATTTGAGTTTGTCACATATTCCATCAGTACTGCGTAGTTCAGTGTTCACTTCACAATCTGAAAATCAGCATTAGACGGTACAGTAGCCGTTTGATTTTCCAGATTCAATTTTAGAAGTGGTAAATACAAAAACGCGTTACTTTTGTGTTAGAACAATTGCCCATTAAGTAAACAAGACACGGCAGAAAAAAGTAGATACCCCTTCTGGATATTTCACTAACCTTGCAGTTATGCTTTATTCTTTTTATTAATCTGTCCATTTGATGGCATCGCACCATGAAGAAGCCCGATTAGACGATAATTACAAGCAGTGGAACACTCTATTATATTTTTGTAAACAAAATCATCGGTAGCTGATCAATGATTATAAATACTATAACTACAAGACCTCTGTGAACTGTAAGAGCATGACCGTGAACCTGTTTACATGTAAATGACAAGAATTACAAACAGATCATTCACTCATCGGTCATTTAAAATCTACACATAACTGCGCAAACGCATTCATCGTGGACCGCAGAAAGAACATACCACAAGCAGGTATATATGGTGGGGGTTGTCGTCTGGAACACTACCTCCCCCATCCTTCTACTAATTTTTGTGATTGAAATCTTAGAAAGTAAATCTAGAACCTTCTTTTCGCTCTCCTACGTCCGTCTGTTTAAACAATATTCATGTGAAATTACGTTGCATTGATTGATTAACTAAAAAATAAATTCTGAAGCTTTGAACATTGTTTGGTAAATTCCAGTGAGTAGATTTTATTTTTGATATCACTGTTGCAACAGGTGCTTCATTACATGAGCATGCTATCAATTTATGATGTAGATCGCTAGTATATTTATTTGATTGTATGGATATCTATAACGAATTATTACATAGATTTGAAAAAAAATTAACTCCCCCCCCCCTTATTCCTATTCCGCCACTGTTCTTCCGAACGCTTTATGTTTTGTGATATGATGAATAAATATGTCATGTACTCTCTAAACATAGGACTATTGTGTATACCGTTTTGGCTTGTAGGAAATTATTTTTCTGAAATTAGGAGAATGGCGAAGACTTTTTAGAGGGGATATTGACAGGTCCCCAAATGTCCTGAAATTTCAAGTCACTATGAGAGAGGGAAGTCATTGAAATCCTCAAATCCCTTTCTTTCAACATACTTAAAAGTAGTTACATTTGTAAATAGAATCATGTGCGCAGGTATTCAACAGTGGCATTTTAGCGGTAAATTTTGTTAAATAAAACTGTTTCCACCTGTTTGAATGAATGATGATAGAAGTACGATTGCAACCAGTCGAGACAGCGTGTTTTAATTCCACCACACGGCAGATGTCTTGCACCTTTCTCAATCAAGAAGTCACTCGACGGTGTCGGTGTCGAGCAGATGGAAATCAAGGTCTCCAACGCCGTCGATGGTCTCCGTGGTGACTAAGCAGGTGGTTGGCGACCCAGATTTTATACTTTAGTTTGAATATAATTCAAATAATATTTTTTATTTTGATGACGGAATTCGATAAAGTTAGAAATCTTTGTTTCTCTTTTATTTAGAACCATGACATTTCAGAAGTAGTGAAACAAAGTTTTCACAAAGGCAAGGAAAATGTATTTGGAACATGAAATTTCAACAGCTCTGATTCACGAAAGCTATACCCTGATGAATACTAATACCATGTACGGTTACATACTAAACATCAAAGGCATTCCCTTGGTAGATTTAATTGTCCTACGTTTACACTGTGTTGACGACAATACTCATTGTATCCCCCATCTTGCTGATAATGGCCTCGGACACGAGGGATGGATGTTTGTTTATCTGTCTCGTATCATCCAGCCTAATTTTGCCACATTGCATTAATCTAGTATCAGGATTTGTTTGTGTTTTATGTATGGTCTAATTGCGTACCATTCATTAGTAAGATCTACCCGAGTTGTCGGACATTGAGTGTACGTGCCAGAGTCGGATCTCAATAATTAATGAGTATTCATATGATAGACGGAAATTGGTGCAGTCAATCATCTGATAATCAGGGACTTCCTGACATCTCCGAGGGGAAATAATTAGCTCTTATTTGGTCTTTCTGAATACAGGTTTAAATGCGAGGTCAAGACAATGATATGTACTTGAGATCCAGTTTCCAGAGTATTTTCCCTTTTCTTGCATAATATCATGAGTTACGAACCATACATAAGTTGATACTTCACAGTATTGCAAAATAGAAAAGTCTGTTATACCGACCGGTCATACTCAACAATTGTCTGTTTCAAGCAAAAATATCTTGTGCTATTTTCTACTGAAGATTATATAAAACTCGCTCTGTATTAAGAGACCTCCTCTTTTGAGTGATTAATTTTCCCTTTTATCCCATGAGCGTGTGTTTATGCCTGATTTCACTGTATTTATGAAAACAAAGCCTGACGTCAAAATTTATCAAGGAATTATTTCAAAATGCAAGAACCCGAAAAAAAAAATTATTATACTATATCATTACGAGCAAATGATTTCAAAACTAGTTTTCTTAATGTCATACGGCACGTAATAAAATATAAAGATGATTTCATGAGGATTGGCCTTACACATTTTACAGTGGTCCAAACTGCCATACGCAGGGTTTTACGTTAATTAATGTCTGATATATAAAGGTTTATTTATTATTATACAACATTTACAATATATACCCTGTATATTAGTAGTTACCGAAACATATATAATTATATATATATATATATATATATATATATATATATATATATATATATATATATATATATATATATATATATATATATATATATATATATATATATGTATACATCTCATGCTGAAAATATTGTATTCAACTAACCAGCGGCGGATGACCAGAGTATATGAAATTAAGGTCAAACGTAGTAAGAATGTACGAGCAATTTGACTTCATGTTGTGACACACATTGACTTCATGTTATGACACACTTTGACATCATGTTATGGCACACTTTTACCTCATGTTATGGCACACTTTTACCTCATTTTATGACACACTTTTACCATGTGTTATGGCACACTTTTTCTTCATGATATGGCACACTTCAACTTCATGTTTTGGCACACTTTGACTTCATGTCATGGTACACTTTTACTTCATATTATGGCATACTTTTACCTCATGTTATAGCACACTTTTACTTCATGTTATAGCACACTTCACTTCATGTTATGGTACACTTTTACTTTATGCCATGGTACACTTTCTCTTCATGTAATGGCACACTTTTTCTTCATGTAATGGCATACTTTTTCTTCATTTTATTGTACATTTACTTCATGTGATGGTACACTTTTACTTCATGTTATAGCACACTTTTACTTCATGTTATAGCACACTTTTACTTCATGTTATAGCACACTTTTACTTCATGTTATGGCACACTTTTACTTCATATTATGGCAAACTTTTTCTTCATTTTATGGCACACTTTTACTTTATGTTCTGGCACACTTTTACTTCATGCTATGGCACACCTTGACTTTACGTTATGGCACACTTTTACTTCATGTTATAGCACACTTTTCCTTCATGTAATGGCACACTTTTACTTCATGTCATGGTTCACTTTTACTTCATGTTATAGCACACTTTTACTGCATCTAATGGCACAAGTTTTCTCCATTTAATGGCGCACTTTTATCCCATGTTATAGCACACTTTTACTTCATATTATGATAAGCTTTTACTTCATGTCATGGTACACTTTTTCGTCATGTAATGGCACACTTTTACTTCATGTAATGGCACACTTTTACTTCGTGTTATTGTACATTTACTTCATGTCATGTCATGGTACACTTTTACTTCATGCTATAGCACACTTTTACTTCATGTTATAGCACGATTTTACTTCATGTTATAGCACACTTTACTTCATGCTATAGCACACTTTTACTTCATGTTATAGCACACTTTTACTTCATATTATGGCACACTTTTTCCTCATGTTATAGCACACTTTTACTTCATGTTATAGCACACTTTTACTTCATATTAGAGCACACTTTTACTTCATGTTATATCACACTTTTACTTCTTGTTATATCACACTTTTACTTCATGTTATAGCACACTTTTACTTCATGTTATAGCACACTTTTACTTCAGGTCATGGTTCACTTTTACTTCATGTTACAGCAACTTTTACTTCATGTAATGGCACAATTTTTCTTCATGTAATGGCATACTTTTATCTCATGTTGTAGTACACTTCTTTTTCACATTATGGTACGCTTTTACTTCATGTCAAGGTACACTTTTTGTTCATGTCATGGTGCACTTTTTCTTCATGTAATGACACACTTTTATCTCATAGCACACTTTTACTTCGTGTTATGGTACACTATTAGGACAGTATGGGATCGATTTCTTACAATTAACCGTATGGTTGTATGCCATAAAATATATAAGCAATGATTTTACTCAAATTGAAAATGTTTAGTAACTTAATTTTGAAAGTATCAATCTTAAGTTTCAGCGTATAATCGTTTTTATCGAAAGTCCGACGTCCCCTCGCCAATTGTAATTTGAAGGTCATGAGCTAGTAGCTATAACCTTGTAACCCTCTATTTCATCATGCGTGATTTTAGCCTGTATATTATCACTGTCAATATTCCCTTTGGAGACAGTTCGGTGATAACGACTTTTTGTGCGCTCGTTACTTTTCAATTTATTGGTAATTAAGTGAATTCCTTGCATTTGGCACAGCATCAAACTGTTGATCTTGAAGACACTTGTTAATGATCGCTAGCATGTCAACTCGGCAATCAAAATTAGCTCCCTGATACCACGGGCGCCAAAATAAACAGTAGGCTGATGTGACCAGTCTTCATGGCAGTATGACCAGTAATTGACCGGTAATTAATATCATAGATCCTATAAATGAAGACCAACCGTACATCGCAAACATCCATGCGCATACATTCAGGAATTAGATCATCGTTTATAAAAACTTTTGTTATCTTCTGGATTTTAACATTTGAAACTTCTGTTCTAGCGAAAATTCTGTAACGTGTTTTAAAAATCTGATGGGCCTAGGTTTACATAAAAAAGTCCCTTTCCGATAATAACTAACTACCCAATCAGGGAAGTGGATTTCAGCGCCAAATAGCGTGAAAACAGATGTATGGCATGACACTTCTCTATTCAATACGTTGACTCACCACTTTCGTTCTGTGAGTCAAACATCTTCCCGGAATAAAAGACTCGGAATAGAACTGTCGTGACTCAACATTTATGAAATAAATCCCATTGGAGCGAACATTGCATTGATTAATTATGAATGCAGGTCTGGCATAAAGTAAATTGGTTGTATTTGGAGCGCATAAGAATGCGGCGGATTAGCTGCTTGAACTACCGGGTAAGCTCGGGGTATGTGATGATGTAATGTCCCGCTGCATATATTACAAGGTATACTGCAGGAATATTACTCACCCACACCGATGTTTTGTGCACTGCCTGTGAATCGCAGCAAATTCTGAGTGCAGGCCGTATAATGGCAATGAGTAAACCTTCCAGGACGGGTCGCATTAATTCACCTTAATTCTGTCCTCGTATGAAGCCGATTAATTAAATAATGCATCCTCTCGAGTCTGTTCAGTTAGGTGCACGCTGTAGGATTTCTTCTACAATATAATGTAAAATAAAAATAAATGTATGATATAAAATGAGACACTGTGATTGTCTTTATTCAGGCATGAGGCAATCTGAATGAGATGTCTGAAACTAGATGCATCTTTGTCACTGAGAGAATATATGTAATAAAATTATAACAAGCCACAATATAAAAGAGTGCATCAGCAATTATCTTCTGAGGTGGTAAAGTACATAAACTGACTGGGTATAGCATACAAGGAAATTAAGTGTCTATAATATATTACGTGGGAAAGTACACAATGGGATTGATAAAACATAAGGGAATCACATGTATGTATTGTCTAGTACACTTACCAAATGACCTGTCATTATGCCATTTTACTCTAGGAATATCAGATGTCTATGCTTTGGATCATAAAGAACATGAACCAATATAAATTCAAACAGTAATATTGATTATTAAAGATGTTCAATAAGTTTTACTTATCTAATTATTATTATTATTATTATGATTATTATTATTATTATTATTATTATTATTATTATTATTATTATTATTATTTAAGTTTTACTTATCTAATTATTGTTATTATTATTATTATTATTATTATTATTATTATTATTATTATTATTATTATTTAATTATTATTTATTTATTATCTTGTTTGCATGACCTCCATTTTGACCTTATGCAACAGACCAACCTCAAACAGCAAGTCACCTTTTACGTACAAAAGAAGTGTACTGTGACATGTAACTAACAGAAAGCGACAGAAGATTATAAATCAGAAAATTCCTCTCTAAGAGCTGGAAATGGACAATCGTCGTTAGTGTGCACCACCGGACACCACCGGATCAACGTGTGCGTTATGAGTTTCCAACACCATGATATACTTTCTAAATCGCACAATATTTGTGTCATTTGATAACTTTTGATACTCCTGATCAAAGGTGATCACATGGCAATCAAGAGTATCAACAGTTATCAAATGAAAGTTGTATATTAACTAAAAACTAAAGGTGCTTATGGTAAACCATCTCTCACCCTAATAAAGTATTTAACGCCTTCATCTAGACTCGTATACCCACCATAGAATACATTATGATGAAAGATATACATGTATATATAATTCTCTTGATGTATATCTACTGCAACATAATTCTCTCTATAACAATTTAAATGTTTCTTACGAAAATAAATCTAGTAAGCACGCTAGACTTTAATTGCCGGCCGCTAGGAGTCATCATGAACCCATTCCCCTAGTTTATACAGGCAGCTATCGATTTCCTATAAGTTATTTAGCTCTTGTAGTGTGTAATGAAATCAAGGGGTAAATAGCGACATTTGTAAGCTGTGATTATTATAGTTTTCGTTGGGAATTATGGATCATAATTCTACATTTACTGATGAGATTGTGTTAGATTTGTATCATAGAGCGATCATCCTAACTACATAAAACTCGAGCACTTCGCTTTCAGTCCGTCGTGTCTGCATTATTTATACCAAGGCTTCCTTTATGGCCTTAGGAAACTTAATGTGAAGTGCGACATTGCTAAGTGTTTTTATAGTACCCTTTGTGTAAGCTATAAAAAAATATTAGCACTTTCTTGTCATATTTGTAAAATATGTATAGCATCATAAAAATTCTTTTATTTAATCTTCTTATAATAACTGAATTATATAATTTAATTCGAAGATCACACCATGCATTATTGATTATTCAAACTTAACTATGCTGCATATGATATGAAACCATCAAATATTGTAATAACATTCTTTTATGAAAATACTTCCATCACAATTTTCATTTTTAACAACCCAAATATTGAAGCAAATAAGAATTCGTTGATATCATATTTAGGTTCTATCTCCAATAGAATAAGCCCAACCTAACAAATTGGATAGTTAGCATTCAATAACTTCAATTTAATATTCATTCTATTTAAAGTATATATTTATTTCAAAAAGTTTTCAATTTTAAAGTCCTGCAAGAATATTGCTGACGCACAGCGATTTCAGAAATACGATATTTGATTACTAAACCAACAGCGGTATCCAATCGTTACCAAATTATTGTTCTGTAATTGGCATTAACAGTGGATCGTTTATTTTTTTAAGAAATAATTATTTTATGAGGTTACGGTACGTAAAGTAGTTTGTGTTGTGTGAAGATCACTCGCAGAAAGAGTTCTTCTGCTATATTGCGAGAAAAGAACAGGGTCATCCTCGGGCTCAGTAGTCACGGAATTATAGTACACATCAAAGTTAGAGCAATTTGGAAAGGAAAGTCACTGCATTGGCCGCATTTCAAATAACATGTCAAAACTAAAATATTGTATCTACATTTAGCTTTACATAGTAACGTTTATGGTATTATTTGATCATTTTATAAATACTGTCTGTTCAGAATCAAATAAAATGACAAATATACACGTTTTCTTATCTCTTTTTATTTTTATCGTCAAATAATGTCTGTATTTATGAACAATTCAAGAGCATGGTTATAATTATATACGGCTGACATAGCTTGCCAATAGCACATTCCCTTCTTTATTATGTATAAATAGCAATTATCAAAACTACAGAATCTGTCGTATTGAATCTTACGGAGTAAAAGTGCATTGCTTTATATCGGAAAAAGTAATAAGAGATAACATGTATTGGAAAATTATGCCATCAATCAAGTTGTGAATTCTACGATATCTTTACTATACTATTCTCTGCTACATGGAAATATTGTGATTAGTGTAACACCTTTATCTTTATCCTAGAGGGACTGCAATAAGAACACAATATCCCGGGGGTTCCTTTATCAACAATTCTTGAAAATTAGATTCCGTAAAAAGTTTTATAGATAAACATACCCAAATGTCACATGAAACCTCCACTACCCTGCACACTTTACGGCATGGATTAAAGCGACAAGCTATATCATGTATAACCATCAATGAGTATTATTTCGTAATCGAAAAATTCTTTTCTCCATCAGTATTGTAAATTTCTTTATATAATGTAACAGTCAATAAGCAATTTCTGGCTGGTCTGTGTTATAGCTTACTGTATGTTTTCAGTTTACACCGTGCGTCATTTGGTATCATTTGACATTTATCTCGTGCATCAATACATTTTGTCGTATACCGATTGAAGTAAAATGTCTTTTAGTGTGCTCCACATTCATCAAGCACAGTGGTGTTTGTGCTCCATATTCATCAAGCACAGTGGTGTCAACCACTTGAATTTCTCCGTATATATTTGTACCACTTAGCTTTTAGTTTGTGCCGCTTCACTTTCGCCATATACCATTCAGTTTATACTATGCGTTCGTAATTTGTCACTCATTACATACATTTGTATCATTTGGCTAAACTTTTGTAACTTGTTACTTTTCAACACTCATTTTTACCAAACACCACTGAGTTCTAAATTACGTGAGTACAAAAAGTTAGCATTTTGTGTGGATTAGGTATCTATAATGTAGATTTGGGATATAGTTTTGTACATATGCCTCTAATATAAATTTTCCTTTGTATTATAAATAATATGTTGATAAAGACACGTTTGGATCAATCATTTTACTGCAACCATCGAACTCTTATATTGATAAAAATAAAAGTTTCAGCAAACATCCAGTTCAAATAGATGAATATACCAATGCATTAGACCGTTTTGTACTTTAATGACATCTTTCATTCGAGTTGGATGACACAGTTTCAAGGACCAATGTCTGAGAAACGTGGTAAAGGCCGATGATTCATCACGTCTCATTTCACCGGAAATAAAGAGAAGCAATTTCGTACTCTAAGTCCTGCGTAAGGAAGCGTTCTAGAGATTTGGCGTCATACGTAGTGTACTTGGCATGATGTAGGCTATTGTCCGGAGAAAGTACATGCGAGATCAACATACAAAGACTGTCCATTTATCTATAGGGATAGAGAGTGTTTCTTTATACACATCATTTATGCATAAAATTGAAGAAATAAAGATAAGAAATGATAAACATTAATTGATTACACACACATACCTACACACACATACATACATACATACGTACGTACGTACGTACGTACGTACGTACGTACGTACATACATACATACATACATACATACATACATACATACATACATACATACATACATACATACATACATACATACATACATACATACATACATACATGCATACATACATTCATACATTCATACATACATACAAACATACAAACATACATACATACATACATACATACATACATACATACATATTCTTATATATAGTCACCGGGACAGCCATTTTGTCCGCTTTGGACAGGTGTCCGGTTTTCAGAGAATGAGTGCCTAGATCCCTCACAGACAGTATTGTTATACTTTAAAATCAGTTCTAATATTGTCTCTAAGTGTTAATTCCACGACTCTCTGCTTAGAAATTCACTCCGACATATCTTTGTTTTCTAAGGTAAACGATTTTAAACGGTCTGAAGTGTTGTAAAGTTTAAATGGGCAATTTATTTAAAGTACAGGTATGTATATTGGACACTAATGACACTAATGATAGGTAGGTAGGTAGGTATTTAAGTAGGTAGGTAAGTTGTGCAGCCTCTGATAAGAATTTATTACTATAACTCCTTAGTTCCTTTATAGAATCATTCTTATGTGAAATACGAAATGAAATGGTCCTATGTCACTTTGGCACTAACAACAATGTATCTCGGTACAATAAATATTAATGAAAATGCCCAGAAGATATACACAATACAATGTACTGTAATATGGACTGCTACTATATTGAATTTTTTTTCGCAAAGCAACTTTAAAATTATTATCATTGTTGTTGTTGTTGTTGTTTTATTATAATTATTATTATTATTATAATTATAATCATTAGTATTATTATTATTATTATTGTTGTTATTATTATTATTATTATTATTATTATTATTATTATTATTATTATTATTATTATTATTATTATTATTTGAAAATAAACATTCAACACACACGAAAATTGTATTCTAACAGTCAGTTTAAGGAGGACATTTCCCAGCAGTGACCCCATCTTTTGAATACATGTTCACAATCTGCAAAATGTTTCCTTCTACACCCACCAACCCTGCAAAGAAAGTATTTGTGCACACTAATAGGAAGGATATAAACTCTCTCAATGTTATGATACAAGAAATACCATAAAAGCAGAACGTAATCAATTACCTAACGATCTATGTTAAAGCATATACATTGCATTTGTACATACATGTAAATTAACCATTAGAGACTATGGCAGTCGAGAACATTTAATAGATTAAATATATCTTGCTCTAACTTTGATTTCCATCTACTCCATCCATAGGAGGTATCTCTATCATGTGTCTTTTATCCAGGTAGTCTAAATACCAACAGAAGAGCAGTACTGGAATGCAAAATAAATAGAATAGAGTACAACACTCATTCATCAAACAATCAGGAAACTTTATAATCACTAATTAAGCTCATCATGTAAACCGACAGAGATTCCAGTTGAGCCGTTAACGATATTACACTGTTTATTTAAGGTCTCCAATATTGGAAATACATCAGAAAATACAAAATGTATAAGAATGAATATATCAGGAAATTCGATGCTCCATTTATCCCTTTCAACATTGTCGTCTGCTTCAGAGACTGTGTCGTCTGATAGCGTGTGAGTAATCCAGATGGTTGTTATTTTGTTGTGCAGTGAGTCAATGCCGGGATAAAATGGCCAGATTGCTTTATTTAGAGGTTCCAGGACATTATGACATATTAAGCTAATGTCTAATTCAACAGAAGTGTCTGATCTTCGCTTCTGAAAAATTGAACGACCGATCAGGTTGCTGCGTAATTTGGTTTATGACATAGGTCTTCACCGGACACCCACGGCTTTTCGTTGGTCAGATAAAAATGTACTAATACCAAAGAGATACAGTAATCAGTTAGGCTTGATCTTGATATAGAACATTTTAAAATGTTTTGTTGAATCTATATTGGGTATCAATATGCTGTTTGAACCTTCATCAATATTTACAAATTGATGTTTTAATTGACATACATATAAGTGTACCCGACTACAATATCCTAAATGAAACAGAAATAATAGAATGTTCTAAAAGGTTTTAAATATCGTGTATCTAATTTCCTTCGTCTATCAATATGAAAGAAAACTGTTTTCCTTTCATGACTAACAAATGATGTTTGAAGTGGTATTTTCAGAAATATTCCTTGATATTGGCATAGCACATAACTGTTGCATAAAATTTACACTTTCTCTAGCCCATGGTTCAATTTAAGACCAAAACAGGATATAAAGAATAAAACATGGCCAAAATCATCGAAATATATCGTTACAATTGCATGTATTATTCAGTAAGCCTTAAAAGCTATGTAATCCCCGTGGTCCTAGCTTGCCTATCAAGGATCTCGCTGTCTAACCCCTGTTATTTCGCTTTTTATATTACATATATATTATACATAATGTATTCTCTCTGTCTGATGGCTGCGTTATGTTGGACAATATTCAGAATTCGCTTTATATGCACGCAACTAATCGAGAATATATAAGATAAAGATCAGATATAAGTTAAATACATTCTATTTTCCACAGAACAAGAGGCGATCTAGGTATTAGTTATGTCTTCTTTACATACAATGTAGTATGTTTATCTTGTTTTGCTTAGACTAACATAACGACGTTGCTTTATATAACTTTTTAATCATATCATTCAAGGACATAGGAGAACGGTGGGGTGGGGTGGGGCAAAGAGGTACATTACCCCCACTTTCAAAAGTGTGGAGGGTACAATAATGTTTGTTGTGCCACCACCCCATCCCACTTTCAGCATAAACTGCATAAGACTTGTTTTCGATTATAGACACACAACTTTTGTCATATATATAAACACAATAATTGATAACATAATTTGTCAATTGTCTGCCCCTTCTTCGGGACACAAGAATTGCAAGCACTTTGACAGATGAAAATAAAACAAGAACTAAATAAGAAAAATCAAAATACAACGTTCGCTATTCAAGAATGTCGGATCAACCAAATGTCATTGCAAATCACTTAATAAATGAAGGTCAAATATAGAAGCACAAAACATGACAACAACACTAAATAATGATACACATCGAGAGAGATTTCATTGATATTGTGCTCCCCCTCCCTTTTAAGGCGCAGCTACACCGTTGTCGATAAACTGCTGCTGCTGAACAATTCAATCATTTTAAAAAGCTACAACCATAATGACGTTCCTGAGGGTCGCCTTCGTTAACGCGGTTTTATGATGACATAAGTTTGTTTTGCTTTGTGTCAACATCAGTTAGCTTGAACATTCCTTTCATACCAAAGTGTCGACATCGTTTTACATTCAATATTTTGTGTTCACATTGGTTTGCTGTAGCTCTATTATCATTGGCTATTGTCAACATAGCGTTCGTTGACATCGCTTATTGTCGACATCAATTTAATATAGCCTTCATTGACATTGCTTTGTGTCGACATAGGTTTGCTACAGCCATCGTTAATAGCACTGCGTCTATCTCAGTTGTCTATACCGGCCTCGTTTACATCGCTTTATGTCGACAGAGGTTTGCCATAACCTTCATTTGATATGGCTTAGTGTTTACATCAGTTTGTTACAGATACCGTCAACATCGGGTTGTGTCGACATCGGTTTGCTATATAGCTAAGTTAGCTTCAGTATGTCTACATCGCTTTGTGTCGACAATGAAATTCTATAGCCATAATTAACATCACTTTGTGTTGACATCAGTTTGCTATAGCCTTCGTGGTCGTCACTGTGTTGACCATCATATGCTAGCCTTCGTTAACATCTCTTCAAGTCGACATCAGTTTGCTGTATCCTTCGTTAACATCGCTTTGTGTCGATCTCGATTTTCTTGACGTGCCTGTCCGGTTGTATCGACTTTTAAGCATCAAAATAATCTTCCAATTAATAGTGTCAATAAAATATCTTTTTTGATTACTCATCCAATGATTCATCAAATCAGTCGGAAGGAACGAAAGATTAGTGAGTTGTCTACACTGATTACTACATGATATTGACAGTAAAGATCTTCAATTGGTCACATGACTAATCAATCCATCGATTTCTTAAGACAAAAAAAACCCACAATTTCATGATGCTTTGTACGAAACAATCGTCAGTCTCTGCTTTGTGACGCCTGACTTGTTATCAAACCTCTAGATATAAACACGTCATTGTCTCTCCTACGATGAACACTGAAAGTGACATTGACCTCTATTATTATAATGACATTTAGATTAATACTGAACAGTTAATTGACATTGTCATTTCGTGTAGAGAAATTGATTTAAAACAAAATATCCAACTGAACAAGACTTTGGAAAATACATGTACAAGTACTCTTCATTAAAGGTAATAATACAAACAATTGTTATGTACAAATCGGGTTTCAAACCTCTCTTCGCAAGTTCTCAATATCTAAGATTATTCGGCCGCCGAGTTCCTGCTTTGTAATCTATAAATTAATTTAAAAGCATTAATTAATACTAATCTTGTTTAATGTTGCCAGTGGCCAATAGCTAGCGTGATAGGAAGATGACTAAGCCTGTACAACGTCGCCGGAAACAAAGAGAATCCGATCCCGCACTTTTCTGTCGTGCGTACACAAGGACCAATGCTGTCCGAGCACTATTCTTATGCTGTATGGCATACTGGGTGCTGCTGTTCTGTTCAATCTTGAAATCGCAGCAAATGACATCGTTACGCTTGATCGAGAATATGCCTGCTTGTTTTTTCTGTATCATTTGTAAATTCAATATGCCATGTTGTAGAAAGTTATATGACAAAAATGTAAGTTTACTCTTAATAAACTGGAAAGTTTTGGCCGAATATGTCCATAAATATAGGAAAAGGAAATCAAATTACAGTATCCATGGTCGGCTGCTGGGCAGATGATTGGCGGTGAAGTAATATGATGACGTAATAAGAACATTTTTAGGGGCGTAGTCAGAGTGCAAATGATGTGTACACACCAGACAGGCAGGGGGGTTGAGGGCTGCGTTGAAGCCCCCAGTGGGTCCAGGGCAAAGTCTGGTGGGAGCCCAGGGGGCGAACCCCAGCAGAAGCTAATGGATTTTAGTGCTTTAAAGAAGGAATTTTTTTTTTAACTTTTATCAAAGGAATTACAACAGTACTATCAATCTGCAAAGGAAAACTACCACCTCTCTCTCTCTCTCTCTCTCTCTTTCTCTCTCTCTCTCTCTCTCTCATGAGACACTACATTTTTGACAAAATGATGTGTACGCACGTGCGTATTTGGCGTAATGGTAGCTACGCCACTGATTTTTACTATACAGCTGAAGTGAAGTATCAAGTCGTGGACAAGGATGAAATTGCCAAAACACACAACATTGTACTCTTAATATTCTTAAATTATCAGAGTACTTAGTCAACTTTGTCACCTTTGAAAATGTGCAATCGAAAATGCATTCAAACCTGTATCCCATTCTAATTAATTTTCCCTATGCAATGCATCAAATGTGATTAGAAAACTAAAGTATTTTCCTTGATCGTAAATGAATAAATTCTCCAATTCAATAGATTAATTAGACCTACTCTAGTGGAAAATCTAGCTTGATTGAAAGTCAACAATGAAACGACAGTTCACGTTAAAATTAAGGAAACGACAAAACGCCATGATCTGCGACACGTGAGAAAAGCTCCGTCTGGAACCCCTCTGGAGCTTACAATTCTGGGTCATGTGCTGAATTGGAATTTGAGTTATGTATAATATTTATGACCAATGTGAGCCAGTATACAGTAGTATAATCAATTCTGTTAATAGCTTAAATGCTAAGTAAGGGACAGATCATATGTTGAATGGCAATTAAGGGATTATTGTATGTTATGGCTGATGACGGCGAACTCTACTACGATATCATAATAGATCAAGATGGAATCGCGACAGTCTGAGTGATGAACAGTTGATATCGCTCTAATTAGATTGCTGTACTAAGAGAAATTCCTTAAGCGCCCTTATCTCTCTGCATCAACATGATATGATATAGTCTCTTAACGTTCAAAGCATTCTATCTGAATCAATGTCCCCATAGAAAAACCTTCAAGACATTCGTATGTTAAAAATAGAATTAGAGAACAATTCGTACTCAGACATAAGGTACGATGTTATTTATTGTCTTGCAGTAGAAAAGCAATCTCAAACGGGTATATGCATGAGAGTTAGAGGGTTTTCTGTACAGTAAGCATGTCTTGTTGACCACACACACCTGCCATGTTCTCATATTCAAAATACATGTAGATAAAATCCGTAATGACAATCAATATGAATGGTAGAGAAATACACTGGTATTTTCAAACGATGTCATTGGTACTGTAAACTCGACGGAATGTTGACTGAATACGTCAAATTTCTTTGAAATAAAATTATCACACTCGGTAGTATTTGTTTTGCTATACATGAATATATGATGATTATGTTCATATTGAAACAGCAAAACGAATATTGATGCAATAGAATATATAGTGTATGTTTGCTTTCCCCTTATTGTACCATATTTAAAAGGGGGCATGCTTCATTTAGTGGTTAAGCGCTTGGCTTGCGGCGTTGACTATCCGGGTTTGATTCCCGGGTTTCGCCACTATGTTCGTAATTTCCTGCTTCCATGTTGCGATACAATTGAAAAGTTGTCGAAAGCGACGTAAAACACCAATCAACCAACCAACCAACAACCATATTTAAAATATGTATATATATATGCATTACTTATACGTGTATATACATCATTCATGTTGTATCAGTATTATCATTATATCATATGGTAGTCATGTTAAGTTCTTAGAGTCTTGTAACGGGTATTTCAAACACACAGGGAATGCTGACTTTTTCTGCATTTTGCGCTGGATTCTGCCTTCGTTTCTCTGGGTATTAGTTCGTTTACGGAAGAAAGTTACGAGTATCTATAGTTACCTTTGAACACAACTTCATAGAATTTTTAAGGCCCTCGCTCCTGATAATGGAGTTTTTTAAACCTGTGGTGACGGCAAATTGACGCAACCTCATCATGTGTTTATTCAATTCTTTTTACAATGTCTCTAAATGCCATCTGTCTGATTTATGATAAAACTTCACTTCGTGATCAAACCACCATTTCGTCATTTAACAATCTATGTCTATAGTAGTATAAAGTGTCCCATCAACAACGAGATCAGTTCAGCTTCAATTTCATGACTACAAGAGTCTTTTAGCTTCCCACATTTATTTGACATAATCATATCTTTATTTACTCTTCGGAGGTTTGAGACCTGGCGTGTATTTGATTGACTGAATGACATGCCACACAAAAGTCCAATAAAGAAAAGTCAAAAGCTATATATCAAATTTTTAAAAATAAAATTATCTAAGGCCACACCAAATTAACTATTATTTCTTCAGACATATTTGATAATTTTAAGGGGCGAGCGGGTGCAAAATAAATTAAATTAATTTTCAAAATGAAGTTGAAATTACAAAAGTTTGACAAAATAAGGAGCTATAGAGTTACGGAAGTTACGAAGTATTAATAAGATCTGCCTCATTTTGAAAATATCGATGTCTTAAGCAATAAAAAAGACTCCATTTGAAGCCTTTAAACGCAAATCATCATCAATTTGGTGTACAATTCTGACTCGGGAATCTATGAGGTCGTTTATGAAGACCAGTAACATCTTTTTTAAAGCATATTAAGGAAGCTTAGTGTCAAATCTAGAAGGAAAAATAGCTCTTGGGGTTTGATTGGAAAATTTGTGCAGGATTATTTTTTTAATATTAAAATTTGAAATTGGCAATTTTAGGTGCGGTCGCTCTTGCAGAACTAATAATAAATTTGATGTGGCCTAAGTAACTAATTACACCTGTGTATACTTTTCCTCATAATACCGAAACATGTGTTGTTGTGAAATAATATTATATAAGTCTTTGAAGATGATTTTTGTAATTGTTTGAATATTGATTTTTCTGTAGATTTCACTTTACCTCTCTTTGTATGTATATATATCATATCTATTTTATCCTATCATAAACATCACACTCTCAGTTCTCCTCATGTGTATCACTAATGAAAAACTTCTCTACTGAAAATTATATGAAAATTCTTATTCGGAATGATCTAAAAGAAAACATATTAATACCTGTGTTCTGACTCTACGTTTTCGAATATGATTTTAGTCACCTATATGATGCAATCGATTCCAAATTTCAAACAAGTCTACGTACCTACCATTTATACGCTCGAAATACCAGTACCTACAGAATACTGTAACTGACATCTAATCTTATAGGTAAGTAGGAGCTTGATACATGTGTGGTAAATAATGTGTTAAATCAGATCACGACCCATAGTCTGTAAATATGTATAGAAAACAGAATACATGTATGCAACATTTCTTATTTCCAAGTTTAAATGTAAACGTACATATCGTGTGCCTTGTGCCATTTTGCATTGTTATCTGTTATACAGTGCGAACACGACCTGTGTGTGTGTGTGTGTGTGTGTGTGTGTGTGTGTGTGTGTGTGTGTGTGTGTGTGTTCGCTTAAAATTTGTTCGAAATTTCAAATAATCAAAAGGATTCGCGAGTATTAATGAATGATTTTTTTCATAATATGCAGAGGTGAATGTTTAACACAGTTTACAACCTTGAGAAGTATTCGTATGGTATGAAAGGACAGGGTTATGTTACCAAAATAATAATAATAATAATAATAAAAGGTTTCACAAGTGAAACTTGTGAAACCTAATAATAATAATGATAAAAATAATAGTAATAATAATAAACAAAGACGCTTGCCAGTGCGCGATAAAAGAACCAATTTAAAAAGAAAATAAACAAAATGGAAACAAATAGAAACCCACATAAATATCTTAAAATATCTCAATCTTAATACAGATACATTTCTTATTTCAATCCTAAGAGATATAGATGTATCACACGTATTATATATTTATATGTATTTACTCCCGTATTTTCGCCCCCGACAGTTCTAAACATTAACGCTTATTTTAAATTTCTGGCTCAGTCAAATTATGTTATTACCATTTTGAACACATTTCCCCCTCTATGAAGCAATCAATAAAGATAATATCATTAGACATGATAAACACATATATTTTTGACACAAACTTTTGGAAATAGTGACCTTGACCCTCCATTCGCTTCCTCGTCTTTGAGACATTATTTAGACGTTATTGTTTATTTCAGCTATCTTTACGCTCTATTTGATTCATTGACGGAGTGAAATAATTTGTCGCGTTCGCTTGTGATATTTCCGAGTCAAAAAATCAATGAAAATCGTGTTACGCATAGACAGACAATAACCAAACAAATGAATTGGCCTTTGTTATAAGTTAGCCCTCCATCTGGATTGCTTCAAATGTTAACCCCCTCTATTTACACATCTTACTGAATTCTGACTATTGTGGGGAAGCATGGTGTGACAACAAACATATTATTTGGGAATATTTGAAGATTTTTCACTTGTTTGTGCTGGAAATGTGTTTAGTAATTCTATTCTAACAATTATGGGAGCGGCAGATTGAGAAGTTTTTAATACTACGATAAGTTCATTTTAAGCTCAATGCACAGCGGGGACTATTAAAGAAGTCCTTGGATTTTATGAAATTTTGTTAAAACAGTATCTATACTTCATTTCAGAGAAGAAAATAATTTCAAATACATCGTTATCCAAACGAACGTGTCAGAATACAAATATGTGTTCCTAGGTAACAGTGCAGTGTTTCATAAAGATGAAATGTCATCAGACAATCGAAATAAACATCAAATATATATATATATATATATATATATATATATATATATATATATATATATATATATATATATATATATATATATATATATATATATATATATATATATATATATATATATATATATAAATAATTTTAATTCCGGATACAATTGTTTACATCGTTTCAACAATTTTACTCCAGATTCTATCGTTATCATCCATGAATTGAGCAAAAGGATTCGACAGTTGGTGGAGAGGGGGTGGGGGGAGGGGGTCACATTAGAACTCAAATGGCCTTGGTGGCTGAAGGGACATCACACTTAGACTCAATGGGTCAAGGGCGGATCACATTAGAACTCAATTGGCCTTGGTGGCTGAGGGGACATCACACTTGGACTCAGTGGGTCGAGGGCGGATCACATTAGAACTCAATGATTGGCCTTGGAGGCAGAGGGGACATCACACTTGGACTCAGTGGGTGGAGGGCGGATAACATTAGAACTCAATGATTGGCCTTTGAGGCAGAGGGGATATCACACTTGGACTCAGTGGGTGGAGGGCGGATCACATTAGAACTCATTTGGCCTTGGTGGCTGAGTGGACATCACACTTGGACTAAGTGGGTCGATGTGGTTATCACGCTATAAATTTTAAATTGTCAATTTATCATCTACTGATTCCCAATGTGTACAGTTAAAGTCAAGGTCCAGGACGGTGCTAGGGTAAACGTTTGGAGGTAAAAAAAAAAGCCTATAGACCAAAGCTTTCAGGTAACGCCCCAAATCGAAACCACCACCATGAAGATGGAAATATTCTGGTTTGGCGATAAAGATTAAGATGGTAGTCTCGGCGTATCCAACATTTTAATTCATCGAAAATCGCACAGTAGTCAACCTTTACATAGATGCACATAATGACATTTTGAATGAATTGATTCATGGGTAATTTTAAGCCGGCGTGGTCTAGTGGTATCGCATCGGACTCCTGATCGGGAGGCCGGGGTTCGAGTCTCGCTCTGGTCATGCCGGTGTCCTGTCTTTCGGATGAGACAGTAAAAACCGAGGCCCCGTGTCGTGGTATGCATGGCACGTTAAAGATCCCTCACTGCTTCGGGTGGGTCCGTTGCAAAGGTCAAAATTTGCATGCCCGCATCAGGCAGATGCCGTCACCATATACGTAAAATATTCGTGGTGTGACGTAAAACAAAAATCAATCAATCAAGGGTAATTGTTTTACTTTTGACAACGGCACAAAAGGAGTCATTTTCAACCCATTCTAGCATGCTTTGAATTGATGTCAAGATATTTCAAATGTTCACGAAAACTGATAACAAAGGATTCGATCACTATATAGAAACTCTCAATACATCAGAAGGCTATATGCGATAATTAAAAGGCTCATCATATTTACTCTTGGCTTAGTCCTTGTAAAATAAACTTATACCTTTGTTTGTTTGATTATTGTTTTACGTCACTCCACGATTATTTCACGTATATGGTGACGACATCTGCCTGATGCATTGCATACAAATTTAGACCTTTGCAACGGACCCACCCGAAGCAGTGAGGGATCTTTTACGTGCCACGCCTACCGTGACACGGGACCTCGGTTTTTACTGTCTCATCCGAAAGACAGAACACCGGTGTGCCCCGAGCGGGAGTCGAACCCGCGACTTCTCGATCACGAGCCGAGCACCTTATCCACTAGGCCACACCGGCTTAAACTTATACCCTGACTGATGTAGTAAAAATGACCAGTTACTATCCATCTGTCAATTAAAAACCCAATTCTATCGTTTCACTTAAAAAAAATGCGGATTTTTTTTCAGTATAACAGCTCTCTTCTATATCAGTTTAAGGAAAATTTAACCCAGGGTTACTAAGTTATTTAAAGTTGAATTACCCCTCTACTACAACCCCCCCCCCACCCTCAAACATACAAAGCAAAGTAAAAGAAGTCAAACTTCAAAATTTTGAACAGAAATCCGTGATAAAAGAAAATCTAAAAACAATGGCGTCTGGTATGCCACCATTAGATCCTTTCTTTAAACAAATTCGATGATTACAAAATAACCTCTTATTTTAAATGTGTACCGTAAAAGCTTTCTAGGAGAATCATTCTACCTTTTGCATAATTCAATACTGTCGCACTTTATCACAAAACAAGACTGTTAAAATGGTTTTTAAAAAGACGTAATTGCCAAACACTTTTACCAGTAGACATTTTTCTGGAAATATTAATCCTTTAGGAGCAAATTGTGCAACAATCAACAATTTATAATAATGGGAACTGTCCACGCGGGAACTACAGGAAAGTTCATACCTTCTGTAAAATATATGAAATATACAAGTAGACAGTATAGATGTGGACAGACATTTCATGGTTTAATCATCTGCTCATACTGTTGATATTTTATGGAGTTATGAACTCTTTATACAAGGGTTTATAAGTCCTTGGTTTATACAAGCGATATTATATGGTGATGTAAAATGTTTTCATTGTCGACGTCTCACGGTGTTATAAACTGTTTACACAGTCGAAATGTAAGTGTGTTTAACTGTTCACACAGTGGATATTTCATTGTTTACATAGTCGACAGTTCCTGGTGTTTTGAACTGTTCGCACAGTGGATATTTCATTGTTTACATAGTCGACAGTTCCTGGTGTTTTGAACTGTTCGCACAGTGGATATTTCGTTGTTTACATAGTCGACATTTAATGGTTTTGGGAACTGTTACACTGTGTACTTTTTATTGCTTTATTAACAGTTACTGTTCGTACAGTCAATATTTTATTGTTTACATAGTCCACATTTCATAGTGTTATGAACTGTTTACACAGTCCACATTTCATAGTGTTATGAACTGTTTACACAGTCCACATTTCATAGTGTTATGAACTGTTTACACAGTCCACATTTCATAGTGTTATGAACTGTTTACACAGTCGACATTTCATAGTGTTATGAACTGTTTACACAGTCCACATTTCATAGTGTTATGAACTGTTTACACAGTCCACATTTCATAGTGTTATGAACTGTTTACACAGTCCACATTTCATAGTGTTATGAACTGTTTACACAGTCGACATTTCATAGTGTTATGAACTGTTTACACAGTCGACATTTCATAGTGTTATGAACTGTTTACACAGTCCACATTTCATAGTGTTATGAACTGTTTACACAGACGATATTTCATGGTGTTAAGACCTGTTTACACAGCCGACATTTTATAGTGTTATGACCTGTTTACACAGCCGACATTTCATTGTGTTATGACCTGTTTACACAGCCGACATTTCATGGTGTTATGAACTGTTTGCACAATCCACATTTCATGGTGTTATGACCTGTTTACACAGACGACTATTCATGGTGTTTGACCTGTTTACATACCTGACATCTTATAGTGTTATGACCTGTTTACACAGCCGACATTTCATGGTGTTATAAACTGTTTGCACAATCCACATTTCATGGTGTTATGAACTGTTTACACAGACGACTATTCATGGTGTTTTGACCTGTTTACATACCTGACATCTTATAGTGTTATGACCTGTTTACACAGCCGACATTTCATGGTATTATAAACTGTTTGCACAATCCACATTTCATGGTGTTATGAACTGATTACACAGCCGACATTTCATGGTGTAATGAATTATTCATACAGTCGAAATTTCATGGTGTTATGAACTGTTTATAAGTCGACATTTCATTGTATTTTGAACTTTTCATACAGTCGATAATTTATTGTTTACATAGTCCACATTTCATAGTGATATGAATTGTTTACACAGCCGACATTTTATGGTGTAATGACCTGTTTACATACCCGACAACTTAAAGTGTTATGGCATGTTTACACAGCCGACATTTCATGGGGTTATGACCTGTTTACACAGCCGACATTTCATGGTGTTATGAACTGTTTACGCAGACGACATTTCGTGGTGTTATGAACTGTTTTCACAGCCGACATTTCATGTCATGGTGTTATGACCTGTTTACATAGTCGACATTTCATAGTGTTATGAACTGTTTACACAGCCGATATTTCATGGTGTTATGACCTATGTACACAGACGACATTTCATAGTGTTATGACCTGTTTACACAGCCGACATTTCATAATGTTATGACCTATTTACACAGCCGACATTTCATCGTGTTATCACCTGTTTACACAGCCGACATTTCATCGTGTTATGACCTGTTTACACAGCCGACATTTCAAAGTGTTATGACCTGTTTACACAGTCGACATTTCATGGTGCTATGACCTGTTAAAAACAGCCGACATTTCATGGTGTTTTTGGCCTATTTACATACCCGACATCTTATAGTGTTGTGACCTGTTTACACAGCCGACATTTCATGGTATTATGAACTGTTTACACAGCCGACATTTCATTGTGTTATAAACTGTTTACACAGACGGCATTTCATGGTGTTATGAATTGTTTCTACAGTCAGTATTTTTGGGGTGTTTTAACTGTTTGCAAATTCATTGTCTTAATGTGTTATGAACTATTTATGTTATAGATGTTTCAACGCAATATGGACTGTCTACAAAGTCGACATCATACTGACTGGGGTACATAGCTTAGCCAGTGATTTGTTGTATCCGTCACTGTGACAATTCGTGAGAGTGTTCAACTTATCATCTGTTTTACGAAATCCCAACCACATACTTGTGTCATGTATTAAATTTTGAATTTATTTGGGGGTGGTAAGTACATGTATTATTTTTTGTATTCAACACCCCCTCCCCCCCCCCCCCCCACCAAGTAAATTCAAACATTAAAACATGACACTTGAATGAAAATACATTTGAAATTGTGCTTATATTGCTTATATATATATATATATATATATATATATACATATATATATATATATATATATATATATATATATATATATATATATAGACAACAAGCATTAAAAGTTGATACGTCACAAAGGTACTTTTACTATATATGTTAACAGTTTCTTGCCCCACTTTATGTCAACAGGTCATATCCAATTTTCCAGGCCAGTTCGACGAGAATTCGAACCCGTATTTCTTCATTCTTCATATTAGTTTACTGTACATTTACATTATATACAAATACTGAGGTATTTGTACGGCAGTGCCATCAGTATTAGAAACGATGGATCACCAAATAAACGAACAGGATAACTTTTTTCTCATGGTAGAGCTACCAGGAGATCGCATTACAAGTACATTGTATCTCGCCATGCTATCCAGCAGTCAGTGATACAAGAACATTGTATCTCGCCATGCTGTCCAGCAATCAATGATACAAGGACATTGTATCTCGCCATGCTATCCAGCAGTCAATGATACAAGGGCATTGTATCTCACCATGCTATCCAGCAGTCAATGATACAAGGACATTGTATCTCGCCATGCTATCCAGCAGTCAATGATACAAGGGCATTGTATCTCATCATACTATCCAGCAGTCAATGATACAAGGACATTGTATCTCGCCATGCTATCTAGCAGTCAATGATACAAGGACATTGTATCTCGCCATGCTATTCAGCAGTCAATGATACAAGGGCATTGTATCTCGCCATGCTATCCAGCAGTCAATGATACAAGGGCATTCCAGTAGTCAGTGACACAAGGACATTGTGTCTCACCATGCTATCCAGCAATTAATGATACAAGGACATTGTATGCCACCATACTATCCAGCAGTAAACGATACAAGGACATTGTATCTCACCATTCTATCCAGCAGTCAATGATTCAAGGACATTGTATCTCACCATGCTACCGAGCAGTCAATGATACAAGAACATTGTATCTTACCATGCTGTCCAGCAGTTCATGATACGAAGACATTGTATCTCACCATGCTATCCAGCATTCAATGATACAAGGACATTGTATCTCGGCATACTATCCAACAGTGAATTACACAAGGGCATTATATCTCACCATGCTATCCAGCAATTAATGATACAGTGACATTGTATCTCACCATACTATTCAGCATTCAATGATACAAGGACATTATATCTCACCATGCTATCCAGCAGCCAATGATACAAGGACATTGTATCTCACTATGCTATCCAGCATTCAATGATACAAGGACATTGTATATTACCATACTATCCAGCAGTCAATGAGACATGGACATTGTATGTCACCATACTATCCAGCAGTAAACGATACAAGGACATTGTATCTCACAATACTACCCAGCAGTCAATGATACAAGGATATTGTATCTCACCATGCTATCCAGCATTCAATTGTACAAGGACATTGTATCTCACCATACTATCCAGCATTCAATAATACAAGGACATTATATACCACCATGCTATCCAGCAGCCAATGGTACAAGCACATTGTATCACGCCATGGTATCCAGCAGCCAATGGTACAAGGATATTGTATCTCACCATGCTATCCAACAGTAAATGATACAAGGACGTTGTATCTCACATACTATCCAGCAGTCAATGATTCAAGGACATTGTATCTCGCCCTGATATTCAGCAGTCAATGATACGACATTGTATCTCACCATGCTATCCAACAGTAAATGATACAAAGACATTGTATCTCACCATACTATCCAACAGTCAATGATTCCACGACATTGCATCTCGCAATGCTAACCAACAAACAATGATACAAGTACATTGTATCCCGCCCTGATATTCAGCAGTCAATGATACAAGGACATTGTATCTCGCCATGCTATCCAGCAGTCAATAATACAAGGACATTGTATCTCACCATACTATCCAGCATTCCATGATACAAGGACATTGTACTTCACCATGCTATCCAGTAGTGAATGATACAAGAACATTGTATCTTATCATGCTATCCAACATTCAATGATACAAGGACATTATATCTCACCATGCTATCCAACAGTAAATGATACAAGGACATTGCATCTCGCCTTGCTATCCAACAGACAATGATATATGTACAATGTATCTCGCCCTGATATCCAGCAGTCCATGATACAAGGACATTGTATGCCACCATACTATCCAGCAGTAAAGGATACCAGGACATTGTATCTCACCATACTATCCAGCAGTCAATTGTACAATGACATTGTATCTCACCATACTATCCAGCATTCAATAATACAAGGACATTATATCTCACCATGCTATCCAGCAGTTAATGATACAAGGACATTGTATCTCACCATTATAACTCAACTTGCTATCCAGCAGCCAATGGTACAAGCACATTATATCTCACCATGCTATTCAACATTTAATGATACAATGACATTGTATCTCACCATACTATCCAGGAGCCAATGCTACCAGCACATTGTATCTCGCCATGCTTTCCAGCAGCCAATGATACAAGGACATTGTATCTCACCATGCTATCCAGCAATCAATGATACAAGGACATTATATACCACCATGCTATCCAGCAGTGAATGATACAATGACATTGTATCTCACCATTATAATTCACCATGCTATCCAGCAGCCAATGGTACAAGCACATTGTATCACGCCATGGTATCCAGCAGCCAATGGTACCAGCACATTGTATCTCGCCATGCTTTCCAGCAGCCAATGATACAAGGACATTGTATCTCACCATACTATCCAGCAGTCAATGATTCAAGGACATTGCATCTCGCCATGCTAACCAACAGACAATGATACAAGTACATTGTATCTCGCCCTAATATTCAGCAGTCAATGATACAAGGACATTGTATCTCACCATGCTATCCAACAGTAAAAGATACAAGAACTTTGTATCCCACCATGCTATCCAACAGTCAATGATTCCACGACATTGCATCTCGCCATGCTAACCAACAGACAATGATACAAGTACATTGTATCCCGCCCTGATATTCAGCAGTCAATGATACAAGGACATTGTATCTCGCCATGCTATCCAGCAGTCAATAATACAAGGACATTGTATCTCACCATACTATCCAGCATTCCAAGATACAGGGACATTGTATCTCACCATGCCATCCAGCAGTCAATGATACAAGGACATTGTACTTCACCATGCTATCCAGTAGTGAATGATACAAGAACATTGTATCTTATTATGCTATCCAACATTCAATGATACAAGGACATTATATCTCACCATGCTATCCAACAGTAAATGATACAAGGACATTGTATCTCATCATGCCATCCAGCAGTCAATAATACAAGGACATTGTATCTCGCCATGCTATCTAGCAGTCAATGATACAAGGACATTGTATCTCGCCATGCTATTCAGCAGTCAATGATACAAGGGCATTGTATCTCGCCATGCTATCCAGCAGTCAATGATACAAGGGCATTCCAGTAGTCAGTGACACAAGGACATTGTGTCTCACCATGCTATCCAGCAATTAATGATACAAGGACATTGTATGCCACCATACTATCCAGCAGTAAACGATACAAGGACATTGTATCTCACCATTCTATCCAGCAGTCAATGATTCAAGGACATTGTATCTCACCATGCTACCGAGCAGTCAATGATACAAGAACATTGTATCTTACCATGCTGTCCAGCAGTTCATGATACGAAGACATTGTATCTCACCATGCTATCCAGCATTCAATGATACAAGGACATTGTATCTCGGCATACTATCCAACAGTGAATTACACAAGGGCATTATATCTCACCATGCTATCCAGCAATTAATGATACAGTGACATTGTATCTCACCATACTATTCAGCATTCAATGATACAAGGACATTATATCTCACCATGCTATCCAGCAGCCAATGATACAAGGACATTGTATCTCACTATGCTATCCAGCATTCAATGATACAAGGACATTGTATATTACCATACTATCCAGCAGTCAATGATACATGGACATTGTATGCCACCATACTATCCAGCAGTAAACGATACAAGGACATTGTATCTCACAATACTACCCAGCAGTCAATGATACAAGGATATTGTATCTCACCATGCTATCCAGCATTCAATTGTACAAGGACATTGTATCTCACCATACTATCCAGCATTCAATAATACAAGGACATTATATACCACCATGCTATCCAGCAGCCAATGGTACAAGCACATTGTATCACGCCATGGTATCCAGCAGCCAATGGTACAAGGATATTGTATCTCACCATGCTATCCAACAGTAAATGATACAAGGACGTTGTATCTCACCATACTATCCAGCAGTCAATGATTCAAGGACATTGTATCTCGCCCTGATATTCAGCAGTCAATGATACGACATTGTATCTCACCATGCTATCCAACAGTAAATGATACAAAGACATTGTATCTCACCATACTATCCAACAGTCAATGATTCCACGACATTGCATCTCGCAATGCTAACCAACAAACAATGATACAAGTACATTGTATCCCGCCCTGATATTCAGCAGTCAATGATACAAGGACATTGTATCTCGCCATACTATCCAGCAGTCAATAATACAAGGACATTGTATCTCACCATACTATCCAGCATTCCATGATACAAGGGCATTGTACTTCACCATGCTATCCAGTAGTGAATGATACAAGAACATTGTATCTTATCATGCTATCCAACATTCAATGATACAAGGACATTATATCTCACCATGCTATCCAACAGTAAATGATACAAGGACATTGCATCTCGCCTTGCTATCCAACAGACAATGATATATGTACAATGTATCTCGCCCTGATATCCAGCAGTCCATGATACAAGGACATTGTATGCCACCATACTATCCAGCAGTAAAGGATACCAGGACATTGTATCTCACCATACTATCCAGCAGTCAATTGTACAATGACATTGTATCTCACCATACTATCCAGCATTCAATAATACAAGGACATTATATCTCACCATGCTATCCAGCAGTTAATGATACAAGGACATTGTATCTCACCATTATAACTCAATTTGCTATCCAGCAGCCAATGGTACAAGCACATTATATCTCACCATGCTATTCAACATTTAATGATACAATGACATTGTATCTCACCATACTATCCAGGAGCCAATGCTACCAGCACATTGTATCTCACCATGCTTTCCCGCAGCCAATGATACAAGGACATTGTATCTCACCATGCTATCCAGCAATCAATGATACAAGGACATTATATACCACCATGCTATCCAGCAGTGAATGATACAATGACATTGTATCTCACCATTATAATTCACCATGCTATCCAGCAGCCAATGGTACAAGCACATTGTATCACGCCATGGTATCCAGCAGCCAATGGTACCAGCACATTGTATCTCGCCATGCTTTCCAGCAGCCAATGATACAAGGACATTGTATCTCACCATACTATCCAGCAGTCAATGATTCAAGGACATTGCATCTCGCCATGCTAACCAACAGACAATGATACAAGTACATTGTATCTCGCCCTAATATTCAGCAGTCAATGATACAAGGACATTGTATCTCACCATGCTATCCAACAGTAAAAGATACAAGAACTTTGTATCCCACCATACTATCCAACAGTCAATGATTCCACGACATTGCATCTCGCCATGCTAACCAACAGACAATGATACAAGTACATTGTATCCCGCCCTGATATTCAGCAGTCAATGATACAAGGACATTGTATCTCGCCATGCTATCCAGCAGTCAATAATACAAGGACATTGTATCTCACCATACTATCCAGCATTCCAAGATACAGGGACATTGTATCTCACCATGCCATCCAGCAGTCAATGATACAAGGACATTGTACTTCACCATGCTATCCAGTAGTGAATGATACAAGAACATTGTATCTTATTATGCTATCCAACATTCAATGATACAAGGACATTATATCTCACCATGCTATCCAACAGTAAATGATACAAGGACATTGTATCTCATCATGCCATCCAGCAGTCAATAATACAAGGACATTGCATCTCGCTTTGCTATCCAACAGACAATGATACATGTACAATTTATCTCGCCCTGATATCCAGCAGTCCATGATACAGGGACATTGTAGCAGTCAATAATACAAGGACATTGCATCTCGCTTTGCTATCCAACAGACAATGATACATGTACAATTTATCTCGCCCTGATATCCAGCAGTCCATGATACAGGGACATTGTACATCACCATACTATCCAGCAGTCAATGATACAAAACCATTATATCTCACTAGGCTATCCAGCATTCAATGATACAAGGACATTATATCTCGCCATGCTATCCAGCAGTCAATGATACAAGGGCGTTATATCTCACCATGCTATCCAGCAGTCAATGATACAAGAATTTTGTATCTCACCATTCTATCCGGTAGTCAATGATACAAGAACATTGTATCTCACCATGCTATCCAGTAGCCAATGATACAAGGACATTGTATCTCGCCATGCTGCCCAGCAGTCAATGATACAAGCACATTGTATCTCACCATGCTGTCCAGCAGTCAATGATACAAGGACATTATATCTCACCATGCTGTCTAGCATTCAATGATACAAGGACATTATATCTCACCATACTGTCCAGCAGTCAATGATACAAGGACATTATATCTCACCATGCTGTCCAGCAGTCAATGATACAAGGACATTATATCTCACCATGCTGTCCAGCAGTCAATGATACAAGGACATTACATCTTACCATACTATCCAGCATTCAATAATACAAAGACATTATATCTCACCATGCTATCCAGCAGTCAATGATACATGGACCTAATGACACTAAAGACTTAGCACTTGTTTTTTTTTTTCGGATAGACTGAAAAATAGAAATAAACTTCTACATTATATTCTTTGATGATGATATGTATAATAAATATAATGATATTGCTGTGCGTCAGAGATTGTGTCGATCCCATCATGATTATAATTCATAGAATTCTAACTTTGTTAAAATGAATGTTTGTAACCATTAGATCACTCCGTGAGGAAATGCAAACAGGATTTGAAAAGGAGGTTGTTACGAAAATATCGTAACGACCAAACAAATCTCCAGTTTTCTACAATGAGGAAAAGAGGAACTATTTTTACTGAGGAATTTGCAACAAATCGTTCATTTTTGACTCCTTAATTAACCTGGTTTATACTTGGATATATTTTGATAAATATTTCTTGTAAAACAAGCGAAAACGAACAAATCCAAAAAAAAAAAACCCCCAAACACGCAAAAAAAAAACCCTCATTCATTAATGTAGAACAACGATACTTACAATTTTAGCAATATTTACAATTTGTCCATGTTAATTCTGTTTTAGGTTTGATTTGAGATTAAAACATTACTTCACAAATTCCACTAAAGATCTGTTTTCATACAAATGAAGCTAAGAGTGTATGTGTGAGGAAACATAAGTGAAAAGGCATTGAGAAACGGAATATGACATTATTAAAACCTTTATCAAAAATTTTCCGAAACACAGAAGAAAATGACGTCATATTTCAATCCCACGTATGTATGAAGAACGTTAGCCCGTACCCTTGCATCCTAATTGCCCTTAGCATTGATTTAACAGTTCATTAAAACATTTATTGATATTATATATGAGTATTGCAATAACATCATATGAAGTGAAGGTACACGTATGTGGTTATTGTTAAACACTGTCGTGAAAAGGAAAGAATGCCATATTTGCTCTCAGTTAATTTATCGGAGAAAACACAGATGTCAACGAAATCTGTTGATGTTTGACGTGTAATCAAATGCCGCAGTAGATCATGTAATTACTTCAGATCTTCACCAAATATCTCAGCTCTGAAGTGAGCGACCACACGCGCCAAACGCTTATATGATAAGTTCTAAGGTGTATTTGACAAAGACGATCATCTTCAATCGAACGCTTCAATCGCCACCTGTCGGGTCATTGGTAAGATTTCAGGCTGTGGTACATAAAAAATCGCCCCTATAACAATAACACCTCCAGTCGTGTTTACCTTTGTCTGATCCACACCTGTCCTATACTGGCGCGTGCTGTCCTCTCATCTGTGAAATCCTTCCGCTTTGTCGCACTATATTTATCTTGACCTTTGACGACAGCGATGAACTATATCAGCCGCGTAGGAGTGTTAACAAAGGTGGATACAGTGTCGGAGAATACTTTTTATTAATTATGTGCAATAAACTTTAGTATAGAATTGCGTCATTTTTACTTATGTGACAAGCTGTTTTAATTAGCATTAAGTACACGTGGTTGACACACGTTCATTTTTTGTTAACGTCTAATGCTGTCTTGTTTTTTATTTCTTAAATTAACTAAGAGAGGGAGGTAAATACAAAAAGAAAAATATAACAGCCAAAAAGTAGGTAACTAAAGTCAATATACATGGGTTGTTTTCTAAGTTAGTTGCTGATCTAGTGTCCTTTGTGTTTTTAGCAAATTTGACAAGCTGGAAAAGATACAGGTTTCTGGAAACTGGGCACTGTCAAGGCTTCACAACGTGTCTATTCTGCCATTATTAATTTTTTCAGAAAGTCTTTGGAATAATGTCTTTTATAAAGTCTGTTTAAAAACAAAGAATGATATGTTATTTCAATTAAGTAAACTATGCAAGTCATCACATAAGATATACACAACAATTTACATTGTGGAGTTCAAGATACAGGTATGAGTATAACACCTTTGTAATTCATTTGCATTTGCTCAAGTAATAATTTGGTTTATTAGATCATTCATTACCACATGAATAGTTTCTCACTAATATCATTGAAATACATAACTAAAGAAGTTAGATGGTCAATGAAATACATAACTAAAGAAGTTAGATGGTCATAGTCTACATAATTTTGCTCGTTACACCATTCAAAATAGACGTTGAAAAGATATATAACATTTAATTGGTTTTGTTTCGACATAAAATCTACTAAAATGGAAATGTCTATAATACAAATTGTCCCCAACAAATTGTAAAAAAAAATAAGGCATTACGAGAAATCATTACATCAACTCCCTCGCCCCTGTATAAACCGCGTGTAACGGTATTCACTTTGATATTTGAATACAGCTGTATAGACACACAATGCGGATATTCTACCTTAAAAGATGAATTCCGTAAAGGCGGCAAGACTACTATTAACGTAGGACCCGCAGATGTGTATTTCCTAATCTGTTTGAAGTCGGCACACAATCATATATAATCATCGGCTTTCATCAAATGTAGTATGACATTAAGATATGCTAATTTGATTCTTCGAGTATTTTTAGGCAGTGGCAGGTCAAATGTGGAGGATTTGCTTGAGATGATGATGTTTTTTGAGATCCTGTCTTGACAAAGTTATACTAATGTTAAGACAAAAGCTGTGATTTAGCCGGGTTCCCAATCCCTTTTTAAACCCCCTGGATTCAGCACAATTATGATATACGTATAATATATATATATATATATATATATATATATATATATATATATATATATATATATATATATATATATATATATATATATATATATAATATATAACATGTTGCTAGTGGTACAGGCATGCACCTGTTCAGAATAAACGAGGAATCACACAATAGCTTTGTCTCGGAGATTCAACAGGAACGAACAAGCATCCTTTACTCTCAGATTACAATACACATCTCCATACACAAATCCTTTAAGCTTTCGTGTTGATCTGAGAGGATAATCCGTCTAATTTGGGATCAGGTGACAATCGTATGGAACAAAGTCAATGACAACGCAAGATTAAACAAAGAATGACTTATGTTATTCACAATTGGCGCTATACAAATGTGTGTATTTATATTTAGTACGTGTATTTCCATTTTATTACGTTTTTAAGTATCGAGATTCTCGTTACATGTGTTACATATGGCTCATTAAGGTAACATAACACATAGCTGCTGAATTTAGAATTTCTTTTGCAAAGAATATCCGCAGTGGCTTTATCATCTAATATTTCTTCTTTGTTTTTAAAATGATTTTCTGTCACGCATTGAACACACGACTATAAATACTGGGGACAGACGCTGTTTACGCTTTAAATGCCCAGCATATGGCCTCTACAATGCTGTACTGTAGTGAACTCTGCCATTCCTTTGTCAACTGTCCTTGACCCCGGGTTACCACTTGCTTTACTTTGTTGTGGGTACTGAGGTTTTTTTTCTAGCATAAAGCTGTCTTTTCCAAATGTATGAATGCTCCGATCGCACCTGTCGCATTTGATTAAAGCTGTTTGAAAACCTGTGTTTTCATCATCTGTTTTATCACATTTGTATGACACCGGAAAAGTGCTTTTATTTTTTGGTCCTAATGACTTGACTTCCGGATTTTTCTTTTTATCCGTTTCCTCTTTGAATATAGTCATTGCTTAATTTAGATTAGAGACAGTTCGGAGTGTCTCTCGCCGCTAGCTTGGTAATTCTCTTTCATGTATAAGTTTCATGAAGGAACTTACAATAGCTATGGAATAGACTGACTGCCTTATCATTGTGCGATATGTGTTTCCGATGAGATGAATCAACTTCCAAATAGCACCAACGCAATGCCAAAGCTCTCTCTTGATTAAAATTCTTAATCAAGGTATCACACGAACCATCTGGTGCGTTCCAAAACCCAAACGGTGGATCGATCTCAATAACTCCAGGGTGCAGGCGAAATTTCATTTCGCTTCCACTTATTTTTTCATTTATATTCCTCGAAAGACCACTTTGTGTGAAGAGTGATAAAACTATATTATGGTCATTTGTCTTCTACATAATTATAGAGACATATTTTTCTTTGTCAGTTCGTTGTTTATATTGTTCCCTTTGGAGCCATGTGAAGTCACTCTAACATACAATTAGCTTGTATGGCTTAACGGACATTTTGGCTTCTGTCTGCCTCATGGGTCATAAACAAACCTGAAACTCAAAAAGGTTCGGCAAGGAAGTGGATGTTAATGCAAAATTCACTGAACAACACCGATAAAAGAAATCAAATCAATGTGTATTTACAGAAAGCTTCCAAATCTGCAATATCTTCATTGTGCCGCATCAGATGAGCAGGTAGTTTGGAATTCCAACTTGTTTATACATAAAACTAATCTAACAACACTAAACTAACCATATATATATATATATAGAATGAAAAATGTATTAAATTCTCATTCTATAATCGAAATCTATGTTTACTACATCACATGTCTCATCGCTAGTAATTTGTCGCTCCAATTATCTCCACATCGCAGTGTTTATTTTCATTACTTCCATATACCTATTTTTTTTTTTTCAAAACTGAGTAAGTTTATAGATCGGTCTTTTGTAATTATTATTTTTTTTATTTATTTATTTTGAAAGGGGGGTTGCTTGTGTTTTGGGCTGTTGTTGTTATTTGGGGGGTTGGGTTGGTTTGGGGTTGTGTCTTATTTCGGGTGGGGGTGGGGGGGTTGGGTTTGTTTCTTTCTCTTGGGGGGGTGTATTTATGGGGGATTTTTATGTTGTGTTTTACACAGTGTTCACTTAATTACCAGTCATTATTGATATAACAACTAAAAATTTTTCGTGCTTAAGACAATGGTTTTCATATACATCTGTTTCAGTATAACATCTCAGATGCATCAATTGGAATATCCACGGTAATAAGATCAAAGTACGTGTTTTCTATGGCACCATAATCCAGAACTGACCATTGCAATCTGATTATAACCGGCTAAAATCGTTGCAACAACTATCCCTGTAAACCGGATATGATCCTTTTGTCCGAGTTCTCGCGCTCGCGATAAGATAGATAAACTGACTATTGTACTAATTGAGATTTAATTATAAAATGTTTATAAGCCCTATGTTTAGCCATTACCAGACAACCTTCTTGTCATTTCCACTGCTTTGACTGATCTATAACCGAGGATAAAAAGAATTTATTACCGCTGTGACATGGCAATTATACCGCGATTATACAACGCTACGCGCTAGTGCAGGGTGGTCCAGAGTAGAGATAATGGGCAAGCCCCGGGATCTGATGAGTTCACACCCTGCAAGTGGCCCTGGGTATTGCCGAATTCACACCCCAGATCACATCCTGTGTACTTATCACACATTTTCATCCTCTAACTTTGAGAATATACATGTCATCACCTTTTTGGAGTAATGATTATGAAAATGGTAACTTCCTGTGAAATTTGACAAATTTAGTAAAATTATTTCAAAAGTAATTTATGGTGAAATATACTGTGAATAGATGAAAATGCATCGACGGAAAAAACGAAGAAATACAATATTCGTTAATGAATATACATCACTCACTTGATAACTATTGTATTTGTTTTTGCATCTTCCACTGCGCAGTTTTTTGAAGATGTTCAAAGTACCATGTATTTAGGGAAAATCTCCTGAAGTGTTATACATTTTCATACATGATATTCAGTGTGACTGTCTTTGAAAAAAAACATAACAAAACAATATAAAAACAATCCAACTTAAAAAACAAAAGGAGAGGAACCTCAAAAACCAAACAATAGCTAACCATATATTACACTTGATGTATACACATTTTATTAATTACAAATGTCTGGGATCAAAGTTTGTGTAAAGATTGAAGTGTGAACTTGAGGTGTTAGCGAATTTGATTCGATCCCAACTTTACTTCATAAAGTTAAAAGAGCAAACATTGTAATGTCGTAATGCAATGAAGGGTCTCTTGATACAAGAGATCTGCTAAATGCTGGTTCTTGCAGTAAAATACATGTGATAATTGTTATACGGCTGTATACCAAAAGACAGTATTTCTCCATCTGGTTTTAACCAGAGTATATCTGTTGTCTTTTGCCGACGTCAGATGATTCGACTCTGACCTTGTAGCTAACTCGTAACCTGTGAGACAACTGGTCAAGTGTGGTCACCTCATTAGTGGAGGACCTGGGGATGCATTACAATCTTCGTTTTCATTTCCCTAATTAATCCCAGATGACTCCTTTATCAATGTAAATGCACAACATAGGGGCCTCGCTTCGTCATTAGACAATCTCTCATGCAAACTGGTATTTATGTTTTCAATCAATTTCTGTTTCGTCCGGAGAAGTGCTATGAAATTCTTGTCTATTGAACTATAATATAAAATACAGTAATACTGTTTTAGTCATTACTTAGTGCAATGCCATAATGGTTACGCCACTTTATCCCTTCCCCTCCCCCTTTATCCCTTTCTTCCAGTATCTACTAAGAGACACCATGACAGGGATGTGAAGAATTTATAGTATGACTCAGAGAGGAAGATTTAAAACCAGCATGCACACGACCGAATTTATTCCCCGGGCCTACTTGTCCTGCAAAGAAATTGTCAACACTTACTCAAGAAATATCCAACATTTGACTCAAGCTCTAATACAGTGGGGATAGAAATTTGGCAAATTTCAAACGACTCCTAAAAAGAATTTACGTGACAAAATCTTATCTATTTGAGAAAAGTTTTGTTTGCTGGAGCAATTTTTTTCACTTCAAATATGCTTTCTGTCAGTTAGATTGCGTCCTAGAAGTAGAAGGTAACTGGTGTGGTAAAACCATGACCATATATATATATTCAAAGTCAAAGGAAAGCAGAATTCACAGTCTTCGTTACATGCACGAACGACACAATAATATGTCATCAGCTACATGCAGTATAAGCATAAAACAGTTTTCACCATTAAGATGGCATCTTTTGTAATATTCAAACCATAAAAATGTCCATGATTACTGATTAATAAACTAGTGTCTGGGCAGCACAATATCTGCACTTTCTCAATTTTTCACATTATGATCGATTACAAATGACCGAGGTCCCCAGAATTCATTGTGGCCCGATCTGATCCATTGAAATATTAGCTAGATATCAGATTAAAATATTCCTGTGGGTCTTTCTATGTAAACTTATTCACACCGAGAGTGTTTGGATAGAATATAGCTAATTTGTCAAGCTGAATCAATGTTTCGAGGATGATACGAAACACGCGTCTTGACAAAGGGTACAATGATGTCGGAATCCCATCCCCTTCCCCTGTTTGAATCTTTTCGTGTTTAGTATCTTTTCAATGATAATATTCTGCATAAATAGACCATGCCATGTAATTCTGTGCATAAATGCACACATTTGAAGTTATTTTTATGCTTTTATTATAAGAGCAATCTAGAGAGAGAGAGAGGGGGTTGAAAAAGTAACAAGAAAATAGCAACCGCATAATTCTAATACTAATTCCTGAATATTTGCAATATCTAGACATAAAAAGAAATTGTTCGATTGTGACTTTCTCGATTTCTTAATTGATAGCAAAATTTGTATTTACATTAATTGAATACATGTGTATGACATTATATTGAATCAGAATTTAATTATGGCCACCTCTAGAGCATTCATTTTGTGCTCTTGGGGTTACATTGACATGCATCTTATTTCGGCGGGAACATCACTGACACGTCTAATGACTAATTTACCATCTTTCTCAAGATAAACAGCTGTCCGATAGCTCCACAATTTGGCGCTCATTTTCCAACATTTGTAGTTTATACAAAAGTAGTAACTTCCTTTTCAACGACTAAAAATGACATAATTGTATCTGTACCGCAGTTTGTATGTTAGATACTAGATCTTTTCAGTTTATATCAAAGGTCATATAAAACAAGGGCATATATATGCTATTTATGTGATTTATTAAAACATCTGACCAGTTCTTCTGTTGGATATTTTAATTATCAGAGTATATATTAAACACTCATGGAAACACACGACTAAACACGTGCACATCGATGTCTGTTCGTAGACACACACATATAGAGGATCGTCCAGAGTCAATTCCAGACCAATTCTTAAGGGATTCAAGTGAGGGCTTTAGCGGTAATACCATCTAGTTTACATTAATCTAATTACGTAGAGAGGCAATTACGGAAATGTTTTATTCAAAAGCTTTATTCAGTCGTTATACATTGGGAAAAATCGCAGTTCACATCGATATCACATGAAATATAAATAATTTATTCCAGAAAATAATTCGATTTATGCATATGATATACGACAGAAAAATCATAATACCTATGTTCATATTTTTATCAAATTAGATATATAGAAAAATATTTCTATTATTGTAATAGCTTTTATCCAATTCATTTTGAGAATACACTTATTCTATGTAAATATCATACAATTATTATTATCATTTCATTATCAATAATTCAAATATAAAAAGAAACTAACAATAACAGCTTATTAACAAGGTTAGAGGTAAGCTCCGCCCAAATCACTGATTGACCAATCACAAACGTCAACAGATGGAGATCTTTCGCGGAATCTTGGGAAAAATGACGTCAGTAAGGCAGATTGCTTTGTGCATTGTGAAGACCAAGTCATAAAGGTAATGTGCGCGCTTTTATCGTCATTTCACTGGCAAACAAAGAAGTTACAGGACAAAGTTGGATATATTTATGAAACTAATAATTCCAAATGTTGGGTATTATCAACCACACATCTTCGAAGATGCCAGGAAACTTCTTCGAGATGAATGCAAACCACGAGGAGCAGCGTGCTCTGCAGCTCGCCTTCGAACTCTCAGTGCTAGGATTGAACAATAGTGATGAAGATACTCCGACACTCTCATCATCATCAGCCGACCTTGAAGCTAGGAAGAAAAGTGCAAATACCACAGAGTGTGTACCCGTTCCAAGTTCGGAGCACGTGGCTGAAATCGTGGGTCGACAAGGTTTGTTTATAATTTATTTCATTCATTCGAAACTTACAACCGTACCACGAGGAAGTGTGTTTATCGGTCACGGTCTATGACTTCTGTTCTGAAATATACATACGATTGTTTCTTTAAACAGTATATATGACATGAGGAAATAGCACATGCTTACGTATATCAAAATGATGCGTAATTTCTGCCTAAGCACAGAAGCTGTCAGTAATGAATATTTTTGAAATATTCGACAGACAACACACGTTTGAGCGAACAAAGAGAATCTCAACCACGTGGGTTGTAAATTGTAATGTAGTTTGAAGAGAGTGTCTATTTATAGTTTTTATTAAATAAGCAAACTATTTATATATCTTAGTAAGTAATATATATTGCCTTATGTCAACAGTTCATGATTCGCTATATAATGAGTCTTATTTATAAATAATTTGAAAAAGAGGGGGGTGGGTTTGGTTTACATCTCTAAAACATGATGAAGTATGTTGCTCAGATATAATGCATGAATGTAAAAAGTGTTGGAGGGAAAGAAAATAATTTCTATAAGATTATGAGTCATGGCAAAATTTTGTTTAATTTTAAGCTGTTATAAAAATTTTGGATTAATGCATACTGAGTGGAGAGGAGCTGAGGATGTTTCCCTTGTATAATATTTGTGTATGTAGTACATGTATGCACCTCACCATGAAACTTAATGATTAACCATAACAATTTAGATTTTCAAGTGTTATTATAGGTTAATTTGAATAAAGTGTCTCTATATTTTAGTTTACTTACTGAAATGGATCTATTTATAATATTTATGACATAGATCCATCTCTATACATGTATATGAAAACTTCAAATAAAAAAAGTTTTTGTATTTTGACAGGATGCAAGATCAAAGCCCTGAGAGCCAAAACAAATACATACATTAAGACACCAGTTCGAGGGGAGGAACCAGTATTTGTTGTGACAGGACGCAAGGAAGATGTGAATGCTGCAAAGCGAGAGATTCTGTCAGCTGCAGAACATTTTAGTCAAATCCGAGCATCACGAAGAAATAGTAGTGCCTCGAGCACCACTCCATCACTAGCAAATGGAGTTCTTACCACCGGTCCACCCAGTCCTAATACTCCTGGCCAAGTCACTATTCAGGTTAGAGTTCCATACAGAGTTGTGGGTCTTGTCGTTGGCCCTAAAGGAGCTACTATCAAACGAATTCAACAACAAACTCACACCTACATTGTGACACCGAGTCGTGACAAGGAACCGGTGTTTGAGGTTACTGGATTACCAGAAAGTGTTGATAAAGCCAGAATAGAAATTGAAAGTCATATTGCATTGCGCACTGGAGGAATGCTGGATCAGCAGAACGAAGATGATTTTCACTCCAATGGAGTAGACTCGGGATTTCATGAGTTAAATGGTTCTAGTGAAATTTTTGGATTTAACAAATCTACAAATGGACTCAATGCTTACAACAACTTGCAGAATTTACAGAATGGCAATGGAGTCATAAATAATGATAATAACATATTTAATTTTCCATCAGTGAATTCCAAGATAAGTGATTTTTCTGTTGGAAATGGTTTTGGAAATTTCAGCAGCTTTGGGATGTATGACAACGATGAGGGAATTGGAGGATCACCATCCTTTGATCCTTTAATTCCTCCACCCTCCTTATGGCCGGAGTTCAGTGGGGAAGACCGCAATACCAATCTAGTCTCATCAGTATTTGGATGCACATCAGCCTCGGCCATGCCGCGACGCTCGAGAAGTGTGGGGAACAGCAGTACACCCCGTCAACTGTCTCCTTCCCTTCCTGATTCTCCCTCCAACCAGACCAATGGGAGCACAGGAAGCAGCCCCCCAAGTCCACCGTTAGACCACCAAACCGTTCGTAGGATCCGGAGCGATCCTTTGGCCTCCTCTGCTTTTGTAACCGTGAGCAACACTGAGTTTCCGGTTTCTGCAGGAGTTGACATCGTTAGCAGTATTGCCTCCACTACTGTATCGGACGTCCTGAATGGCACAGTAACATGTCCGATGCAAGTTCCCACCATTAATGGTCGTCCACGTCGGCAGTGCTTAATGTGTTCAGAGAGTGACATAGTGGCAGCACTAGTTCCTTGTGGACATAATTTATTCTGCATGGAGTGTGCTAACCTGATGGTCGAGAAATCACCAGCAGAACGTATCTGCCCTGTGTGCCAGCAACCTATCTCTCAGGCTATCCGTATATTTTCATAACATTTGTGCTCTTCAGGATTTTTATCCCATCCTGCAATCTTAAAAAATCTACAAAGTATAAAAATGTTTGATATAGATTTATTTATTATAAATCATATGATATAATATATTTGTTTGCATTACATGTATAATCATCTCATTATTGAATTTATGCTTCACAGATTTTTCAGGAGCCCAACTTAACCAATTGTTTTGAGATTGTTTGTAGTCATATGAGAGGTGGAGCTCTAGTGTATATTGACTTTGTACTTGCATAAATAATCAATATAAATGCATATTGTAATATGTAACAGATATTACCATTTTTATTTGCCGAAAATTTTATTTTTATATCTGATGTCTCAATATAAAGAGAAATGCAAGGTTGTTTTTTTTTTCTTAAGTTTTAAATCAACTTTGAATCCACATCTTTGTTATTTAGTTTCATATGTAAATTTTGAGTTCACCCTTTTCATATCAATATGAATCCAATTTGTTTATTGTTACTCCACAAACAGAATTGTTTTTGTTAACAATCATTCTTTTGTTACGGTCTTTACCTTGCCTTGATGCGATTTTATGGGTGTATGATTCCAGTTTGATTTTAAATACCTTGAACTATGTGCTGCATACCTGATTGCTAGGAGGTGTATCATGTGTTCATGCCACACCAATGCCACCACTATTTACCACAATAGGTAAGACCTTTATTACACGGCATATTTTAATGAAGTAACAGGAGTTACTAGGGTATTTATATGTTTACTATGATTTTACATCCAAAAGTATTGGATCTGATGAGTTGATTTGCTCTATATAACTTACAGGTTCTCATTTTATTGCTGGGCAAGCGATTTGTAATTTTAAGCCTGTTTCATCTGGATCATTTTATTGCCAGCCAACTGATATCTTACTATCTGGATGTTGAACTTGATAACTCCCCACTTAGTTTTAAAGTTTTGAATTCAAAATTTAAAGGATGGTTTACAAGAATCCTATCTTTGATAGATGTTTAATTGTAAAATGGGTTTGAAAATTTTATAGATGAAACAGGCTTGAATATTTTTAATGTCCCCTGATGTATATAAGTGTTTAAATTATGTTCATTTCTAGCTACTGATCATAAAAGAGAGCTTTATAATGTACCTTGTCTGTTTGACACAGTATCAAACCTATTTTTCTATATATATAGTATATATATCATGTACACAAATTTGTTTTGTTCGTTTCAGATATATTTTTATATATATATCAGACATATGTTTAATGTGATACCATTGTCAGCTTCCATATATTATTACACTGAGCTACTCACTGCACATTCTATTGTATCTTTACCACATTTTGTATCATTTTACATATGCAAGTCATCATATTTATGTCTGACCATTTCCTACTGACCACTGACCAGACCACTATCTCCAAACCATTAACTCCTCATTTCATCTTGCTAACACTTAATCATCAAGTCAGTGCTATGACACCTGTTGCTCGTAATTAGACAGATTAAACATTCATTTCTTAGTAAGTTAATGAGTCCACTAATGAAGGAAAAAGAAAAGTAGTATTAGAATTGCATTGCCAATTCTTGATAAAGGAAGATAGACCGTGTAGAAAATATTTGATACAGTGAAAGGGATTGGCATCGTGGTACTGACTTCATGATTAATTGGCCAAAGTTCAACTCAAACATAGCATGTTTAATTAACCATATATACACATGTAAGACTCTCACGCAAATCTCGTGGTAAATACCAGTCATATGGGATTAAATACCACTAAAACCACAGTGCTAAAAATAGGTTACTAGGCAATCTTAACTATGATGGAGTGTATGTGCAATGGATACTAATTTTTTTTTCTTTACATTTCTCCACCTTGAGGCATAATATTCTGGTTTACTCTAGTTGTATCTTCCTGTGTATTTGTAGATTAGTCTGTACTTAACCCGACTTCCTGCTGAACAGGAAATTGTTGGGGATACGAAAGCCATTAATTTCCGTCAGATTTGTTTTTTTGTTGTACTTGTATGATAAAATGGTTGTGGTGCATATGTATATTGCACATTTAGAAGTTATGCTGAATTGGTGCTTATTAGTGTTTATTGTTTTGTTTATCTGGGGACCTGGACAAATTTGATAATCAAAATGGGAAAAATTTTTGTTGAGAACTTTCTAATACCATTTTGGCATTTAAAGTTTGGAGATGTACCCCTTTCCACGGCTTTGGAACAAATTTTGTTGCATGTTAAGTTACCTATATATGTATGTACATGAAGCTTTAGATGGTCTAGTTTGTTACATTAGCGTTTTAGTTTACAATAACTGTTTTGTATGTATTTTACATCATGAATATGTTTTTTTTTTCAAGTTGAATTGTTTCCTTGTGTTACCTCTATCTGAAATATTTTAACTTTAACATATTGATTTAATTGCAACAATTAATTTGCAAAATCATCTCTAAAGTAAGAGATTATATTTTACGTTTAGAATTTTAATTAAACCGTACGATGTGCATCTCGACTTCATTCCGCACTGATATGGCCTAGGTACTCCCGCCTGTCTGTTGTCTTCATCCAGTCATTGTTCACTTTTTTTAACCAGGTGCAATAGAGACGCCATGTGTTCCATTCTGTATAGCCACAAATCCCCTCATCATCAGATATTACAGCAATAATGTCATTTTTGTACTCTCTACGTTCAGCTAGTATCTTGACAATCTCAGTGCCCTTCGTGGACCACCCACTGTTCTCACACATTGTCATGTATGTATTTTATTTACAATGTACTATCAACAGTCACAGACTATGCATAGGTTTTCCTGCTGGACTCCGGTTTAGCAGGTAGCTTGTATCTCAATGTTGGTCCTAGACGTGATTTCACACCGGGTGCTTCCACTTAATTCAGTGTTAAAAGTAGATTATTTTGCACATTTTCGCGCATTGAAGGTTTTGTATAGTCTTAGTCTTCAGCATTAAATTTGCAATGCCCGATTCGGAATCAAATTTGCCAGAATTAATCTGAAATCAATAGAAATGAAGATAATTAAATTCAAAGAACTGTGTCAAATTCGTTTTCCCGCGAATAGATTTATTTGATTACCCATGGTGCAATTTGATTTTTTGAATTAAAGCCAAAATTAATCTTGGGAGGAGTCCGATAAAGCAATGCCGAGTTGCGAGCGAGCTGTCCCGGAAAATCAAAACCCTAAGTACATAGGCTAAGAGATATTCGCTACGTCTGTGTTGTACTTATTGATCGGTTTCAGTAAAGCTGTAAGGCGCGTGTATAGCGGTTACTTGTTAATATTTGATTCTTGCTTGTATATCCAAGTAGATTATGTAGTAATTATGCAGCATAAAAGTTACAGGAGGGGGAGAAGATACTTGTTTAATCCTGCTACATCAAAGACTTCCTCTCATGCGATTGAAACGGCTGTCGAGATTGAAGCTAGAGATACATACATCATGTGACCAAAATTCCCATGAAATCGTCTGCAGCAGATCGCGATTGCATACCTGTATATACATGGTGGCGCAGAATTTGAAACACATTTATAACGTTCTTTATGTATCAATTTATAGAACATGGTGACATTGTGAGAATTTTTCGTATAGTACGTTCTGATCATCAACGCACAGTAGATTATATATGTCTTCAACAAAAACTACAATTAATATATATGCAAATGACACTGTCAGCATAATACCGTTATGCCAAGGAGAATACTTGTAGCTTGACGCTGTACATGCTATTATCAAAGCAAAACGTGTTCTTGTATACACACCTTTTTGTTTTAAGTATGTTTTATCCACCTGTCAAAAAATCCTTTTTATTTTCCCAGAATTTGAAATTGTTGATCTTTTTACTACATAGTGTGTAGTAAAGAGGTGACACGTATATTGATTTGTGAATAAATCGCCCAACGTATGCAATAGCAAAAAATCGAATGTAATAAACCACTACAGGTTTCAATATTATATATAAAGATACTATATTGTATGTATAGAATTTGTCGTACGTGATAGTTTAGTATTTTCTATTTTAATATAATTTACTATGTGTTAACCGTATATGTTCCGATGCAAGACATGTATAATGAACAGATATTTTATTTTAATGGGCCCGTCCTTACGATGCCGGCTCCACATTAGATATTTAAAATATGACGAAACAAACAATTATAAATTGTAATAGTTTTATTTTTCTGCAATTAAAAAATTCTACCTTTGAAGATTTTGTTTGTTTTGAGATGTAGCACTTTGCTGGAAAGCTGTCTGGTCTTTGTGTTTTCTAGAGTTACTCATACGACGGAAAGCAATCATGCCGTCAGCTGTTGCACACAACTAGAGCTATGGAACTAAGGAGCACGTGTTGTCACAATGTCTCGCATGATTTCCACTGTTCATGGCGAGTGTCCGATTTATTGTATCCGCATCATGTCGCATAGTGAAAACTCGTCATGGGAGAAATATATATGTAGATATAACGCATAGACACAATACCAAGAGGATGGTGCGAGAGGCCTGGAAAGGCACATTTTGAGTCCTTCACTCGAGCATCTCGCCTCCGACAAACCCTGGGTTCGATCCTTGAATTAGGTGGGTGTCCGTTCTTCTATCAGCCGAAGATGTTAGGTGTCACCCACTACTACTTGATACTAGCCTCTCGCGTATACGTGGAACACCTCGGGGTAAATGATAAAGGAGATCTTGGAGGACAGACTCGCTAAGACGCTGGTGTTATTTCGTGTAGCATTTCGTCCAAACGAATCTTGATTGGGTCCGCTTTAAGCATGCGAAGAGATCGCGTTAGTGTACCAGGTGTTGTTCCTCGCTCTACTCTGACTTCTAACACCAAACACTGACCCCCCTTTTATAGAGGTTAAATGATTCAGAAAGTAACATTAAACTATGCATCAGTTTACGTTATGTACAGGTGTGAAGAGGTGCACACATACTGGCATCTGCGCGTAGCGTACCTTCGCATATACCTGGTTCAAATTCATCTGGGTCAAGTAGTGGTCTCCTTACAGAATGAAATACGGCCAATATTTCTTTCGAGTATATTATCTCTAATCGTAGATTCTGTATGTGCGTGTGTACAGGAGTTAATCTGTTCGTCTGTCTGTCTCCCCCTCCCCCCGCGTTCGTCCTAATTTGTATTAATTTACATAATGTCACGTACATATATGGCGGCCGTTATTTTTTAACGCTGGAGAAATTAGAAACCATCGACTTCGACAGGTGCCTTGGCAAAGTTTAAAGCTTGAAAGAAGTAAGAGCTCTAGTAAACGAGCTGCGATACATTAGATATGTATAGAACCGGCGTGACTCATTACATAGGTTGCTTGGCTCGGGATCAAGAGTTCCGGGTCTGACTCCCACCAACGACCGATGTACACGCTACACATAACGACTAGATGAGTCCGCTGAGATTTCTGTGAAGTGCATATCGCGATATACATCAGATGATTTTGCTGACACAGACCTGACCTAAAACAACAAAGAGATCTGTATGATAAACTATCCAGTCTTTATCTCGCTTACTTTTATGAAGAAAATAAAATATTTCTACGTCAGACAGGAAGTTGATCTGTCGACGTCTGCATTAAAACAAATGCGTGTAAAAACCCTGCATGATTTCCTGTTGTGATGAATGTTGACGATGACAGGTTAAATTATTGACATCGCTAAACCTCTTGGGACTTACAATATGTACATCGTCCACACCTACAAGGGATACATTCTGAGAGTTTATCGGCACCTAATATGGACATCTTGGTAATTGGAATTAGCCATTCTTATCACGCTTAAATGATATTTCTGAAAATCAGTCACAATGCATATGCAACATTCTTAAGGAAGAGACTTAGAATGAAATTGTAGCAGAACATACATATGCATCATGTGTGATTGCATATATTTAACTTCTTCCCGATAGCTTGTACGTGTACGAAAGCATATAAGGCTCAATTTGGTAGGAGAAACAATATGTTCGCGTTATATCGCGAAGCTTTCGCATAATATCTCAAATCTATCGCATACTATAGCAGAACTTTCACGTTATACCGCTAATCTTTAGAGTTTTTCGCAAAGGTAACGCGAAAATTCGCGAAGAGTTAAAAGCTGATAAATTTTGCCCTTGATAGATGATTTTGTGGGCTTAGAATCTCATCACACGATCTGTGGGGTCCCATTTTACTTTCTTTGTGCTCGCCTGAGCTAGCGTGTTGTTCGGAGTCCATCCGTCTTCTGTCCTCATATACTTTTCATATTTCCAACTTCATAAGAACCGCAGAACAAATTTTAATGAAACTTGGTGGTAATATAGATTTGGTGGTAAAATAATCTAGAAGGATGTCTTTAAAAGTTATTTTCCTTTTGTTTCAATTTGAATTCATTTTTGGTCGGAATTGCGTAGCAATTCCAGACCCTAGTCGTTACAATATGCTGTGGGGAACGCGTGAAACGCAGAAAATACCTCCTCGTGTATAAATAGTGCGTCGATATTTAGAAAAAGCATGATTAGATTTACTTGTAGTACTTATTATCCATATTGTACAAGATAAGTTTGATCAGATGAGAAAATAAATGTGCCGTTATTCCATCGATTTAATTTTAGACGAGTTATATTCATGCGCTGGAGGACATGCAGTCTTTCCGAATACTCGACGGAAAGTCCCGAAAAAGTACGATTGACATTATGGTGTAGCTGTGCCGTAATAAGAAGTACACTACTAGTCCGTACTAGTATCCGTTGCATTATAATTAATAAAACTTAAGAATATCGCTTCTTTTTATAGCAGTGGAATTCAAAGTACTCTACAATCTTCTCGTCACAACGATAAACAAACGTCTTGGTAGTTGTTGATGTGTAATGCTACTAAAGATAGCCAGTTATTTATAGATCTACATGTGTAGACGTGGTTTTCCCCAAATGTACATGTACAGCGGGAGACTTTGTCCAGATTGCTAATTTCATACTACTGTCAAGGTCAAGTGATAAGAGAAAATGATAGCGGATTTGTTTGACAAAATCGGCAAATAAAAAGGCGAATGACCTTGATCTGCAATTTCAGGCAAAGAATTCAAGTCAGATATGCTTCAAACATGACATGTATAGTTCATTCGTCTGTTGCATTTCCAAAATGGACCGTCTTTCCCCATACGATCGGATGCTTAGCTAGGTCCATGGCCATGCGGATTTGACCTCGTATATCTCGGGAAGTGCTTGGAGATTTTAAATGAAATTTGGTGTCATTGTACATTAATTCTTAATGTGTGAATAGGCGAAAGCCCGAAGGCGATGCATCAAGTCCTTCATTGTTTTTGTTTGTTCTGTTCAACGCAGACCGTGTTTTTGTCAGTACTGATCCTAAACATTACACGCTTGGTGTGTGATATCTTGGTGGATCACGACTTTATTACCTTTGATGTACTTGACCATGCAATTCCAACCTTGAGGACTTTCAAGTCCTTTCATTTAAACTTTTTTTTCAGCCCTTGTCAGAAATTTATGCATATTTTCCATGTTATTTCTTTGATTACAATAGGTGATGTTTCCTAATTAGAAAAAGAAAAATCTGTCCCTGAAAATAATCTTTATAATCTTAAGGAATTATGGGTGAATATATTATACATTGGATTCTATGAAAGAAACAAGTTTTGTTGTCATAACAAAGGCCTCTGGAGGCACCAAAAATTATTGTTCAAAAGTTTAAATCATTAATTCTAATCCACTAAAAAATCAGAGTTGACTTCCAATTTGAAGTAATGCTTTATATATACTTTATCAAAGGGGAGTTAACCCTCAAATTGACTCCGATTTACAATATTAAAAATTTAATACCTTCTGTCGTGTCACAAAAGCTTTTGAAATTCAAATGCATATTTTTGCTCATTACCTGTCGTCTATCTTTAAAAAGGTGGATATGATCCTCAGGTGAGTGACATTGGACCACTTTTGTCTCTTCGAAATAAAGCCAAAATTTCGCAAGATAACGCGGAAATTTCGCGAAATAATACGAAGGTTTCGCGATATAAAGCGAATGTTTCGTGAAATATCGCGAAAAAATATTTCTACTACCCAATTGAGTCTTACAAACTTTCGTATATATGTAAGGTATGTTTTGCAATTGTTGAATCACGTTGAAGGTTAAATACACAAAGACAATATCAATGTCACTTGTTCACCCTGAAAAACAGGGTCGTGGCGACTCTACAGAGATTTTGTTTAAAGCTTTACAGCTCTTCAGAGAGGATATGGTCTCTCTGACCAAGTCCTTCAAGTTAGCTAGTTAGATTCCAGTCAAGCAGAGCATGATTAGCTTTTGTTGATGTTACTCCATTTTTATGCTTATAGTTTCAAGGGATACTATCTGCGTGTATATTTCTATGACCTCTCAACCTAAGTTGGTTGTTGGTAGTTTCTTTTCTACGCTAGGGATTATTTACACATTTTACAGTGTATGTTTTTGTGCAATTTTTGTGTTTATATATTTTATTACCTCTCAATTTGAGACACTTGTTGATCCTTGATCTCTGTATGATGGAACATTTACATTTTTATGTGTCCTTTGATTATTCTGCTGTTGTGGTGAGTGGGAAGGTGGGCTCGTAAACCGGTTAACCACATCGCATTAACATTGATTTATTATTGTCATATCAAATGACCGTCCTAAGTCAGCATTGTAACTGCATTATAATCGAATATTTTTGTGATGTCCTTATCTTGTTTGTTTTTTGTTTTTTCATATCATTACACTTTATACTGCATATTTCCGTGATGACTTTTGTGATGACGGCTTTTCTTGACCATTGTCGCTTCAACTGACCGTCCTAAATCGATACTGTAATTTGTTGTATAACATATTATTTGAATTTAAATTTGGTCGCAACAAAGTAAACGTATTCACATTTTACATTGACAGAATTCATTCATGGCAATGGAGACAGTGCCACTCAATGGTAACAGTGCTCAGAATCGGAATGTTCTGGGTTTGAATCTGGCCGGTCACCTGCTCTTTAGATGAGTGGAATAAAATTGAAATTTCATGCTACGGTAGTGATATAAAAGAAACCTCGTTGCTTCTAGTGAATCCGTTACAAAAGTATGATTTTATTTAGTAACACACAGGCAGATGCTGCTTCCATAAAGGTGATTTAAAACAAATACATATTTCTTTCGAACTTTTCAAATATGCAATGTAATTGTTTCTTCTACAAGGACTTTAGTGTTGACTGCTCCTCTAGCTGTCATGGGATGTGATTGTAATCAAGGGAAGTTCTTTTTATAAATCAGACGCGACATCTAGTTACAGTTCACGGAGGAAACCTGGGATATTCGGTATATGACGAGTACACACAATCAAAACTCGTATACGCAACACATGCATACATACTTGCAGTTTGATCAATTCTCAATAAATCGTTACATATTCTCAAGGTCCCTGACTAATAGATATGTTGCACAGTCACTATTCATGACACAGTATCATCATACATGATGAGAAGCCAATGCAAATGCTGTACATGAGTTGTGTATTCATTTGTATTGCGTTTGACAAGTCCCTACTATGTACGACAATTACTCACTGTGAATATTAACAAATACTCATTTGATGCGAGCAGGGAGTTCACACGGTATTGCCAGTATTCGCACATTTAACCAGTATATGATACGTAGTCATAATGCAGATCTAGTTCGTACAATTTACGCACTACTCAAGGTGCTTGATGAGTACTTATAGTACATGACTATAAATCTTTGTGTATCGACTATATCACTATTTATTACGCACGAACTGTACTCATAATGTGTGATCAACACTTATAGTCGATCGACAGTACTCGCTAAGCACCGCATGCATTCATAATGCATAGACAGTACTTATTGTGTATCGATATTATTCACTTTGCACGGCTTGTACTTATAATGCATGGACAGTACTTATTGTGTATCGATATTATTCACTTTGCATGGCTTGTACTTATAATGCATGGACAGTACTTATTGTGTATCGATATTATTCACTTTGCACGGCTAGTACTTATAATGCATAAACAGTACTTATTGTGTATCGATATTATTCACTTTGCACGGCTTGTACCTATAATGCATGGACAGTACTCATTGTGTATCGATAATATTCACTTTGCACGGCTGGTACCTATAATGCATGGACAGTACTCATTGTGTATCGATAATATTCAATTTTCACTGCTTGTATTTATAATGCATGGACAGTACTCATTGTGTATCGATATTATTTATTTTGCACGGCTTGTACTTTTAATGCGTAGACAATACCCATGGCGTATCGATATTAAGTACGGCATGTACTCACTACGCATCGTCAGTACTTATTGCATACGATATGTTATGCAATATGATGCATATCACGATAGAAGACCAATACATACCGTATGAGGCCATTTATTAGTGTACATGGTCAGAATCATTGATGAATGACCCGTGGTTCTGAGAATCGCAGTGAATGAGTAGTACCAGATGACCAATATACTTGGCAAATGACCAAAAGCCTGACAAAGACTGCATCCCCGATGCTATTATTTGGTAATTCGTGGTGCATAACCAGATATAAAATGCTAAAATTTATTTATTTATTTATTTATCATTTATATCAGGCGTGTATACTTCCTAAGTTTCGTTTATATATACGTCTATGTATACATAATTTCCGTTCACAAAGTAACACATTGCTACACAAGGTTCAAGTTTGACAAAAATCAGACTCTCTCATATTAGTGAACTTTACTGATTTGTAAAACAGAAATACAGGAATTCGTCAAAAGCTAGTTAAATTCTTACGACCTCCGCAACCGTCTGCATCAGTTACATAAGAGCACGCGCACGTTACGGTGCGTTCACCTCAGGTATTCCGTTTACTTACAACATATGTCAATGTGTTTTCGATATAGTCGATTCATGAGTGTCACAACAAAACACTTAAAGTTTAAGTGTATATTGATTAAAACATTCGTTTTTTTGTATTAACGATTCTTCCAGTACCGTTACATTGTTATGCTGAAGCATTTTAATGCGAACAAGATATGATCAAACTTTTCAAACAGAGGATAGGTTTAGAACAATTTAATGGGCTCAAACACGGTACAATCGATGGGGAAATTTCCACGAAACATGGTCTAAGGACGTTAATATTCTAAACACAGAAGATAGCAGCGATAGATATGCTTAATGTTGTTGAGTTAACCTGGAATAACATGTTATTGTTAATAAGACACTGTTGTCAAGATCCGATAATTGGTAGAACATAAAACGCTCACAAATCACAGATCTTGAATATACTGGGCATATTTATGCATAATAAAACTGAATATACGTTAAAGTATTTGTATCTGAAATAGTAGAAACCTTTCAAAATCCTATAAAGTGAATGCTGTATACTTGGTACCGGCTATAAATAACTAACAATAGTTGTCAGAAGACAACAGCGCTTGACGGTGGGACATAGTCAGTGGGAAAGCATGTATTTTCAATGTTCTTTTAATTCTATGTCAAGTAAAAGGTAAAGGTCAAAAGTTAAGCAGATGAAAGTTCTGGTCACAATGAATCTATATCTGAAATCTCTTTCTTAATATTACAAAAGAAAAAGCCCTAGTAAAAGATATAGATCAAATCCAAAGGTCAAGGTCACAACGTCAAACATTACGGTTTAAAATGAAAGGTTTTGATATGAGGAACCTACGTGTGCAATGTCAAAGCCCTATCACTCTTGGTTCAAATGTTGTAGTCAATATTGAAGTTTTTAAAAAGTAGGTCAAACTTCAAGGCCAAGGTCACAAGGTCAAAGATAATGGCCTCAAATGAAGCGGCCTTCCACAAGGTATCCAAGTGTGAAGTTTCAAAGCTCTACCTCTCTTGGTTCAAAAGTTATAGTTAATGTTAAAGTTTTTGATAAGTATGTAAAACTTCAAGGTTAAAAGGTCATGGTGCCAAATGAATAATAGATTCTACCGCTATTGTCCGGTGGTGACAGAAAAATCAACCAACCCGAGTGTCAAATTAGCTTAGCAAGCCTCGGCATGGACTAAGCTAATTTGACACGAGGGTTGGTTGATTTCTCTGTCACCACCGGACAATAGCGGTAGATTATTTTTCTCCCATTCAATAATTTGCCCCTAAATTTGTCATTTTCCCTTCCGTTTTGTTGGAAAATGAACAAAAATTAGGTTGCTTGACGTTGACGTATGTCGTGTTTGCTTATGACGTCATGATAACATTGAGCGCGAAATAAGTCGTGTAGCTTATCTTCCACCCCCCTGTGGGAGACAGGCTGATCATTTTGCAATAAATATGAGAATAACTCTGTGAATATGGGAGAAAGGACCTTCCACAAGGTATCCATGTGTGAAATTTCAAAGTCCTATCCTTTTGGTTCAAAAGTTATAGCAAGCCAGTGTGGCCTAGTGGATAAGGTGTCTGATTCGTGATCGAGAGGTCCTGGGCTCGACTCCCGCCCTGGGCACACCGGTGTTATGTCTTTCGGATGGCCCAGAATGAAAAGGCTCTCAACAAGGTATCCATGTGTGAAGTTTCAAAGCTCTACCCAACTTGCTTCAAAAATCACAGGAAAGGTTAAAGATTTTGAAAAGTAGGTCAAACTTTAAAGTCAAAGTCACAAGGTTAAAGGTCATGGTCCCAAATGAAAGCTCTCTCAAAATGTATCCATGTATGAAGTTTCAAGACTATCTCTCTTGATTCAAAAGTTATACTCCACGTTAAAGTTTTTAAAAAGTACGTCAAACAGCAAGGTCAAAGATCATGGCCCCAAATGAAAAGGCCTTCAACAAGGTGTCAATGTGTGAAGTTTCAAAGCCCTACCCCTCTTGGTTCAAAAGTTACAGCCAAGGTTAAAGATTTTGAAAAGTAGGCCAAACTCCAAGGTCAAAGTCACGAGGTCAAAAGTCACGGTCCAAAATTAAAGCTCCTTCTACAATGTATCCATGTGTGAAGATTCAAGGCTCTACCCCTCTTGGTTAAAAAGTTATAGTCCAGGTTAATGTTTTTGTGTACGAACGCCGAAAACGACAACGGCGACGTCGGGTATTATACCTACCTTATGATATCCCATACCCTCAACAAGAAAAAGTCCAGAGTCTATCTGGTATGAATCCTTACCATCATACAATATGGATTGGTTTACCGTGTAAAAGTGCAAAAGACGTAAGGAAGAAATGCCACACTACTCGTGAAGGGGCGTAGGTGGTTTTTTTTCCTTTTTATTTCTTTTTTTTCAGGTTTGGGTTATTTTTACGGTGCCTTTTTGTTTTTAAAGTGGATAAACATTAAACATTATTAAGTTGATCATGCATACAATCATTACTGTTCCATTAATTTTGCCGAATTTTTGTGTCTTGCTCATACAAATTCCAACTAGGAATGAAGTACATCTTTTTATGAAGCTTACTTCGATCATAATGTAGGCCGAAGTCTTTTACTACTTATGTACAAGCACTATTTTCTCACTGTCAGACATCTGACAGAAGACGCTTACTCTGTACGGGTACCTGGGTTTCACCTCTAATAGGACCCGCTTACGTTTCACGGGAACTTGGTCTCGCCGATGACAGGAGAGCTTACTCTTCATAGGAAACGCTTTCTCCTTACGGGAACCTGGTCCCACTTCTGACAGGAGACGCTTACTCTTTACGGGAATCTGGTCTCGGTTCTGACAGGAGATGCTTACTTCTAATAGGTCTCACCTCTGAGATGACACGCTTACGTTTCGTGGGAACTTGGTCTCACCTCTAACAGGAGATGTTTACACTTTCTGGAAAACTGGTTTCAATTCTGAAAAGAGACAGGAAATTGTACCGGAAACTGGTCTCATCTCTGACAGGAAATGCTTACGCTGTACGAGAACCTGGTTTCAGTATATGAAGGAGACGTTTACTCTTAACGGAATTCAGGTCTCACTCTGACAGGAGACACTTACCCCTTACGGGAACCTGGTCTCACCTCTGATAGGACACGCTTATGTTTCATGCATCTGGTCGGTTTTGAGTGTTGGAAAACCAGACAAAGAAGTGAAGTCTCTTTTGTTTGCGGAGGGAGGGGAATTCCAGAATTAAAGTAACAGGAGGTCGCGTTTTGATTTTATTCATTATTTTATATATTTTATGATTGAGCATAGTATTCAAATAGCTTATATGCCTTTTCAAATAAATTTGGATCCAAAGTATTAAGAATAAACGGTCCTGAGCATGTGTAACGGTGGATTAGCTCTTGACCAAATCACTGAGTTTCAATCAAATTTACGTATAAAATTTTAACGTATTAATACATCTACTCCGAGTTTGGTTACTGTCACGTAATATAACAACCGACTTGGTGTTCAGGACAACTTTCATAAGAACCTGTTCCACCTTTTATTTCCAGATTCCATCTTGGTACATCCGTGCAAGTGCCACAACCACAGAACATCTGTACGTATATGTATTTAACAACATGTTCAATAGTTACAGATCTTATACAGAAATTTTCTCTAAATTCGGAAATGTGGCTTTTCAACAATACGTATCCAGCGGAATTTCTCATCCCAATTTCTACGGTGCTCTAGTGTACAAACTAAGGAGGGTTCAAGATTCCGATAATTGCATATCTAGTAGTTCTAAAATAATTAAACGCCTTCGAAATCGACAGTATAGTCCCAAGATCATCGCAAAGACTATAGATCTTGTATTAGGTCCCTCTACAGCCTTATACAGACTTCTACTCGAGAGTTGCACACTGACTAAATGGGCGGTGGGGACTCTATGACGGACCTTGTCCAAACCTTTTCAGAGAAGGCAAGGTCCTGAGCCTCTTCACCTCTGACTGTTAATCGGTACTCCTACAGATCAAGGATCTGGGCTCGCTTACAGACAAGAAGAGCACGATTTATTTATGTTGATGTCGCCTAATATATTTTTGATACTAGGATATAATTCGATAGTACGTTTCGTGTGTTTAAATTTTTATGACCTCTCGTCTTGTGAAAATTGTTGATCCTTGTTCTCTATATGGAGGATTATTTATAAATTTTTAAATGTGTGTCCTTTGATTGTGCTGCTTTTATGATGAGTGGGAAGGTGGACGCCCATAAACCGGTTAACCACACCAGCTGAGTGACATTTGTTACTACAATTGACGGTCCTAATTCGGTATCTTAACTGCAGTACATTCGAATATTTTTGTTATGTCGTTTTCTGTGTTTTTTACTATTATCATGTTTATATGCATATCCTTGGTGATTTGTGTCATACAACTTGGTCATATGTCTTCTGTTTTCTCTTTTCACTCTGTAGCGGATCCCATACTATCTGATAGAAAGTTACCATATAACTTACAACTACCACGATGGAATCGCTTAGCTGTAAACTATAATACCCGCATTATGTAAAGTTTAAAACTTCTCCCTCGTAAATAATACTTCTTACTTTTGTGTAAAACGAAACTATATATAGTAAATTTCCTAATGACTATTAAAATTAGGCATTATCCATGTAGAGAGTTCACCACAACACACGATCTGCTTGTGTGTGATTCAGTGTCTCTGAATTTCGAGAGCTTTTGTTGAATTTGAGGACAAATCATAGAGCAAACTATATATTGAACACATGGAATCAAATGAACTGTGATAATGTATGTATAAACCGATTATGCGGAGATGTCGGCTCTGTTCTTTTTAAAACACCATTAGTTTTTCGTGAAATGTGTCCGACTCGTGATCAGTTTACCTTATCGAAACTGCTGGGTTTATTCCGCGTCTCGTGAATTTAGAACTGTTATCATATCTATAAATGGAGATAATCAAATGTGTCAGACTTGAAGTCATTCACACTATAAATGAAATGTGCAATGGTCGTAAGTTTTATCATAATTTAAGGGAAGGGATCTATTTGCTAGGGAAATAACTCTGACATTGATAGATTCTAGAAAATTTCAAACATTGTTAAAGTAATTATTACTCCCCATACATGTTGGTGGGTTGGATGATTGGGGTTTTACGTCGCTTTTAACAATTTTTCATTTAAATCGCATCATGGAAGCAGGAGATAACCATCCTCTTAAACAATCCGGTAATCGAACCCGGATCGTCGGCGCCACATGCTGAGCGCTTAATCACTAAACCGAGCCTGCTCCCATACATTTTGACCAAAAGTAATTGTGGAGACCACCTGCATAATAATAAATGTCAGAAACCACATTTATTTTCATAACTGATGATGATTTCAAAAAGACCCCGCTTTCTCTCTGTACATAAGAAATGAACTTTCCTTTTGACCAATCAGAAGATTTTGGAAGTCTTCTAATTTCAATATTAATATAATGTAAACACTTGAAAGCCAAAATACAACTCAGAGAAATGACCGGTCCAGCACACCTCGAAGTGTAACACAGAAAATTATATTCATGAAAGGTTATATATATATAAGGAAGACTTTCACCGTCCGGATTATTTTCCCCCCCAAAATTTGAACCGGACTTTTATTTTTATTTTTTGCAGTCTTCCTTCCCCCCCCCCCCCCCCCCCCCCCCCCCCCCCCCCTTCATAAAAATCAAATGCTTGCTTCCTTATTTTCATCATATTTTATCATATGAATATAAAAAATAACACTTTTATATTATGCAACTTTTTTAGTTTTACCTGGAAGTGCAAATTACAATGTTCATAAAACACAGCCCTTTAATTAACCTTTGTCAATGAACACAAATACATGTACAATAATTACAATATAATCAGATTGCCGTTTTTTAAAATGAAGAGTACTGCAGTTTCTTTTTTTTTTTCTTTTTTTTTTTATTACAATATACAGACCTTACTGCACAACAATGCTTACATAGCCCTATACTTAGCTGATGTCCTGTACTATAGACGCTATTTTGGGTATAATTACTAGTCATAAAATCATGAGTGACCAAGATTTTATTTCACTACGACCTCCTCAATCAGGTCCTCACCATAATAGTGTATTGGTCATATAGCAATAAAACGGCGATCGCACAATCTGGTAAGGACGGGAAACGTGTGTGCCGGTCACCTAGTTATTAATGTGATATTCGTTCTAAATAATAGTCTAAAACGTCAATATGTATGAAATAATTTTGGACTATCTTGTTCCTTTAAAGATGACAAATAATAAAAAGTCGTACTTGAACTCTGGAAGATATATGGTAACAAAATCTAGACATAAACTTAAAGGTATTCTTTAATTTAAGTTTATCTTACGTTACTTACAATGGTTTTTTTTACTTGAATAATGTATTTAATTACGTATGGAGTACTTACTCCATCTCAACTAAAGTCACGTGTCTTAGAAGTGTTGATCTTGAATTTATAATGTGAAAATAAAATTATTCATTTTTATTTATTGTACCCCCACTACGCGATCGTACACGTTAAATACGTAACTTAGCAGTATCTCAAGGTTAACCATTATGTATGTTACATCATTGTACGAGTACTAGATACCGGATCTAGAGTCCTGTCTTTTCTTCACATAAGCAGCAAGAGAGTGTTCACGTTGACTATGATTTAGATGCCAGCGCTAACCCCTGTCTCCATTCTGACATCAGTCAAGAACTTATCGAAACATCTGTCTTGCTTTTCCAATATTTCCACGATTTCATTTTGAATAATTTGTTATATTTGGAATGTATTGACATCCCGGACCTGTATCAATATTGAATCTGGGATATTTGTAATTTGCAATATCGCTGCCTATTTTATAAGGGAGTAACTTCATTCCGTAAGCATTTCCCCGGCGCGGTAGGAAATCCACCGCAAATTTATTTGCTGAATGATGTTATATACATTGTCTGATATTTTGATGAGTAAATCTATTTTTCCTATTCACGTCGGGGAAGAAACTTGTTTGTGAAAGTGAGATATCATCCATCATCCGCGTACAAAAGCAAAGACTGGGAGAAAATCCCGCAGTCCGGCAATACATGTACATCTTCAATGCTATGTATACATACTTGTTCAAGGATATTATTCCTTTTCCCAGAAAATGACCTTGCAGAATACTACATATAATATGTAGTTGTGGGTTTCTTCTTCTTCTTTTGTTTTTCCTTTTTTCAATTTTAAATAGAAATACTTGAAATATTGTAAGAGTGCACCAATTAGTGATGCTATTTTATGAATAACAGTTGTAGCAATGGGCGAGTACATGGGTTGTGTGACAGATCATGTTCAGTTCCTGGAGTGTGTTGAGTGGTAGCCTTTTTGTTCCACATGGACATATTAATCAAGGGATCCAAAAGGGCCAATATTGCTCACCTGAGCACCTTGAGCTTGTGACCAAATAAAAAAAAATGTCAGAATTTTCTCAAGTAAGAATTATCTTCCAAACTTTCACCTCACAGTCCTATCAAAATACTACTCCCCAGAAATACTGTGATACAGTTTTTCATGCTAAGCAGCTCATATAAAATTTCTCATCATAAAAATGGGTAACCCACTGAGTCTACTTTCTGAATCGATTCCTAGGTAAATCTAAGCAAAGTACGTATTTGGAATCAAAAATGGTTTATTCCGGTCAAAAATCAGTAAAATCTTTCCATTTGTTTGATGAAATTTGTCGGAATGAATCACTGAATGTAAAATAAAATAGAGCAAGCCCCATCCTTCCGTCGTAGATCTCAAAACAAGAGATTATGGGTCACAACGCTCACCTGAGCTAAGCTGATCTCATAAAGAGAAAGTATTATGAAATATTTTTCTCTAAATGACATTGTACTTATCTACACTACAGTATCATAACGTATCATATCTACATGTAACAATGGTGCTGTGTACAATATATGAAGTAACTATGGCTTGTAATTGTTGAATAGAGCTTGTAAAGACTTGATTAAATGCATAAAAAACCTATAAGAAATATCGGTCCTTGGGGATGAATTGTACCGTAGGACCTTTCATTGTATAAACTTGATACCATATGTCATCAGAATACTGCTAACCTAAACATGGAGCCATTGTGACTAATGGTTCTCGAGAAGATATTGTTTACAGATATTCTCGGCCGCGTGTGAGAAGCGAAGTATTGCCGAAGAACCATTCCTAAAACAAAATTGATACTAGATGTCATAAGGATGTAGTATACCAAATATGCTGTCATTGTGGCTAGTAGTTATTGAGAAGATTTAAGAAAAGGTTTTTATTTGATAAACAATCGTTTCCTCGGGCGTGGTCAAATATGTAGAAAGACCTTCCATTGAGTAGACTTTATCATGGGGCTACTATATACGATATATGTTCTGATTTTGAAATGGAATTCGGAAGATGATTTCTAAAGATGTAGAAAATCGGCGAATTGTTTTATCTTCAGAATCCCTATTTAAGGTATTAACCACCTTTTGAGCATAAATGCATTGTTTGTCAATCAGCAGTAGAACGTTAAAATCAAGGTGGTGGAATGAGTAAACATCTCAAAGTAGATAGTAACACCCTACTTGGAGTGTCCTCGTAATCAATACCAGTGACACAATTGGTAGAATAAAACTCCAGTACCACTTCTTGAAACTGGAAATAATATGTCAATTTTCAGATAACAAAAGATCACAGGTATCTGAAGCTCTGTAAGTCCACAGAAAACATCTGTATGCCCCTGTAGGGGTAAACACCAAAGAAAAAAGAAAGGTATACAAAGATTTTGGAAGGAAAATTGCCACCGATTCAGACATTCGTTTCGACCATTAAAATCGGGATTTTTCACAATTTCAGCTCAGTTCCACATAGTTCGACATCGAAACTAATACGTTACACAAAGCATTTGTCAATCCATGCCCATTATCCCGTATTTCAAGAGCGATTTATCCGTGTCCCCTTACCGAACTTGTTGGAGACTCCATGTCCGAATTTGACCTTCACCTTCGGAAGGCTCTGCATCATAACAGGAATATGAATGTAGATTTATCGTACTTGTTTGTACATTCCACTGCAAATTGTGACTGAAAGCAAAGATTAAAAAAAACCCAAAATACACAGAAAAATTTATTTTATTCATCCTAATAAAGTTTCAGAAAGAAATTTCCGATTGAATACCGGTATCTAATTTGAGTTTTACACGTCATTCAGTTCCAAGATTCATCAAGATTTTCTTCCCAAGATCAAACAATATGGAGGGTTCCAAAATACTTCGAATTTTTAACTATTTAAGATGGTAAGTATCCCCTTTTTGTTCTAAAACATTTCACACCAAAATCAGTGAGCAAATAAGGTTTGAAAATCGCAGCACTTTTGCTTCCGGCAATGAGCTCAGCTACTTCATAGGAAAGAGATAGGATGCATGAGTATAAATCACAGACTGATGCTGATTGAATTTTTCCGTAAACACTAGACCCATTGTGCTCCTTAAGTCTGTCCAGGAAGATGATTGTTACTCGGTCAAGATCAAGTTGATGGTTTAGAAGTAGGCAGTAGTTAACCAAATAAGTACACTATCAATGGGTAAGAAATAGATAATGTATCATCACTAAAATCGTGAGTAAATGTAAACCGGTCGATAATATGATTAAATCGTATACAAACCTTATTAGCAATACTGATTACTTCAGTAAATAAATAGATAAATAAATAAACAATGTTATGAACTATTATCTATAAACTGAAAATAAAAGACTTATAAATGTATTACTTCATTTAATATATAGATATTAATGTGCTACAAAATGTGGAGAGGTAAATAGGAATGTGCCTTTATGATCTGATACGTTATACGGACACGCCACAGTACCTAGGCAACCAAACACCACCCGCTTATAAGGTGTTCTTTTTGTCAAAGAGTACGTTAAAGTTATAAAATGTATAAACAGATAACAAGAGTATGAGATTCTAGACTTTTTTTTGTTTTCGGAGACTTTGCCTAAACGTTATTAATATAAAATCTAATGCAAATAATGCATAATGCATGCAACTAAAATGAAAACAATGAAAACTCAAACGGAGAAAAAGGCTTAAATGATTTAAAATCTATATTACACAATCCACGGAGTGCTTCTGTTGATTCAAAAAGTCACATACCATTCAAATGGTCACGTATCTTTTAATGAAGTTCTGAGAACATAAACGTGTTTTAGAGACAAATATCACACGCATCTACGTAACGGAAATAGGTGTTATATATACCTTTGTCCAGATGCTGTGTTGCAGTGATAGTTTCTGTACAGACTGTGTGCTGGTCTACATTCATTTCATATGCACAAAGTTGAAATACAAGGAGTGTTTTGTGTCGTCTGTGTATTTGTGGCACACATGACGGGGGCGACTATTCAGACAGGGGATGTTAACTTAGTCTCCTAGTGACACCACTGATTTTCAGTGGTCCATGAATGTCCGTTGATGTCAATTATTGTTCCACTCACAGAACACTAGGAATTAAAAAAAAATTAATGCATGATACATTTACTCTGGCACCATGGTTTAGATAAATACATTGCTCATAAAACGGAAAACAAACCATTGATTTTATACAATGTTTTGTCATTCTCCAATCCACTTTTTCTGTTCCGTCAATCGTGACTGAGACAGACATTCATATATGTATAACCTCGATATGTTGTCCTTCACTTGTATTACTCTGAATTTTTCGATTTTGTCTCCTTGACCATAATTTGCTTTGATTATAAATAATCAAATACATATTATAACCATAATAAATATCTATTTATTTCTTGAAACCTTCTCTTTCTAGAATTATTTTGTTTATCGCAGAAACATTCAAAAATGGTACACTGTTTCGATAGGTGTGCCGTGGTTATACGGTTATATGGTTATTCCTCACCCGGGAACGCGCTGAAAGGAAAACTAAATCTGTTTCCAACTGTATAATCACGGTGCACCTGTCGGAACCAATCAACTACAATATGTTTATCCCTTTTTCACTTTTTAAGTAAGTTTTCTTTTCTCATGGGATTAAACAGGGGGTGATTTTCTTGTAGATAAAGACTCAAAGTAAATGAAAGAATAATAAACGTGCAAACTGTCTAGACTTTAACATTTATCTTATATCAAACATTATAATTGATCTGCAGTATTCATTAGTGGATACAACATATGTAAATATTCAACATAGTGTACGTGTATACTAAATCCATCATATATATCTGTGTGTGTGTGTGTGTGTGTGTGTGTGTGTGTGTGTGTGTGTGTAATTTGTGTGAGAACTTAATTTGAGTACTTCATTGTCAACAATTTATAGCAGTCTCCCTTTCCGCTCAAGCTGCTGAATCTGCTGGCGATTCTATACAACGTGGTGATGACATTTAGTGACTATATTTATTACCATCAATCTTTTCTGTGTTTCGATTTGTAGAGGAGTAATTTTTGAGGCATATTATATGCTTGTGAAGACATTAAGCCGCACGACCACTATCAGCAGTGTATAGTGTATTGGTGACGAAGGGAATCATAGTAATGTTATCGTAATCAATGTTAATGGTTTTTATTCGTAGCATATCAAAAGAACAATAAACAACATGCATTTGACAGGGTTCTACGCAAATCTTTGATCATCAGATATAAATGAACTTGGTCTAGTTATGTTTGCACTGTGAAGGGTATATGTTTTATGTGGATTTTTATCAATAATTATCGACACCCAATTTAATCTGCATTTACAAATAATTTGTAAAATATAATGTCTAATAGTGTTTGTCGGTGTCTTACAGCAGTATATGCCTTAATGACTGGATATCTTAATATTCTACACACACTTGAAGGTTTTCATTTTTATTTTATGGCTGATGAGGATTTTATGCCAGGGACTTGTGTACAAGATATACTTGTGTGCTGATTGTAAGGATACTCTTATGTCTCCTATATGTCCCTTGTAATACTTTTACTATAGCTCTCTATCAGTAGTACGTTGCTAAGGAGGTAATGTAGGCAAATAAAATGTGTGATTTTTCTTTTATGCGTTGTTGACACTTTTGTAAGCTTATCTCTTCTCCTTCCGTGTCTCCTACAATTTTTTCTTGGTAAGTACATTAAAAGACGCAGACTCCCACAATATTACTAGAAGATAAAATCTTCGGTGTCATTGTTGACATAGATGTCTTTGCCCAATACATGGAAACCGAATTACTTTTAAGAATCTGAAAAAGGTGGTTGACAAGTAAGAATGGATACCAATATATTGATAATACTGCACATTTGTTTGGCAATGTTTTAACAATGAATTTCATTGATATGAAATATTGAGTCCATACTACAACACTGAGTTACATGAAATGTCAAAGTATGAAATAGTTATTGAACATAAGAAATCCATGATCAGTCTCAAAATATTCAGCAATACAAAATGTTTATTTATTTATTAAATTTTAAATACCAATTACCCTTATACCAATACATAGAGAGAGAGAGAGAGAGAGAGAGAGAGAGAGAGAGAGAGAGAGAGAGAGATGTTCAGCTGTTTACGATGCGATGTCAAGTCACTCATGTATGAATCAATATGTGATTAATAATTTAATCATAAAATTTTAAGAATATGAAAATGAAGAAACTTCTTATGCAATTTGTCAGTGCACTATATATCAATTCGTTTCTGGGAAGAATTTTAAACATGGCGCTATCCGTCCCTAGCAACGAGGAATTTGGTGACAATTTCAAAGAGAAAAAACGATTTTTTTTTTTTGTTACAATGAAATAGAAGGGAACATCTCATATCTTATTATTCATACAGAAAAATTCCATGTTCATAATATACTATTACATTTTATGTTTGTGTTGCTTGCTTGACATTTTTTTCAATAGTTTTTATACACTTTTAACAATATAGATGGTATGCACACCCTATCACTATAAACCAGAGCAAGTTAACACTGTCGCTGCCAAGTACAATGTATAAAACTATAGGTGTTGCAGTGGTAAAAATGGTGCGAGGTGAAGATGTGTAGATTCTGACAAGGAACGTAGACATGAGTTGACCGGCATCCAAACCCACACGACATTGGTGGTCATGCCTGGGTCAATATATTTGAATAGTTATAATCCACATAAAAGTGCGGCGAAAGTGCACGTAATTAGAACCATGAGGTACAGGGATTATCTGGACAATTAACGAGGCATCAATACGCAAGCTTGCATTTATGTAGACCTGAAGCGCGATAACTACTGAGGTCTGACTGATTGTTGTACATATAGCATTAATGAAAATCAGCACCATAATCTTATCCAGACAAACAAAATTTATGTATATAATGTAATCCTGCTCGTACAGTATATATAATAAGATCTAAGTAAGGCTGAGAAAATAAAACTAATGTGTGTTATGTATTTTTGTCTGTATCATATACAGTAAGAAGGGTCTGATTGGGGCCGAGGAAATAAAACTTATGATTGTTGTCTTGTATATATCTATCTGTGCTGCTGAATTTGAAGGGTCTAAGTAAAACGCTGAGGAAAACTGACCCAAAATGAGACTTCTAGTATACTTGCGAAAGAAACGCTGAGATAAATGGACATACTGTGGGGGAAGATGGGGGTAAACTTGCAATAATTTTGGGTATGGATGTGCGACTGGAGTTGTTAGCACCGTATCCATTCATAATTTGGACAAAATGTGAAACTATATTTATTGAAATACTGGACATAGTGAAAAGCATACCGTATACGTATTTATATATGTATAACTCTACTCTTACATGTATATATGCTGTGAAAATTATCAATTTCCTCATTATAAACACCTATATTTTCTGTCCGAAATATTTGATGGTTACATTTGCTATATACGGTGTCAAAATTTCAACTTTACTCCTCGTAAATAATTTGATTTGCCTATTGTTTTATTAAATTAAAACCCATTGATAGATATATATATATATATATATCTTAAATGAAAATGATAACGATACATACGTTAGAGTGCCTTAAAAGTATGTACATTTATTTTAATTGCAGTTTGTTTATTTGATGTTGGATGATAATGACATGGTTTTTTAAGTATTATATCTTATTATATATATTTATAAAATAAAAGGAAAATAACATAGTGGCCATGATTTTGTATGTCTTATTGATTAATGTGATAGACAAATAAACACAAGATACCCACTCCTCCCGGGTACCTAGTCTCACTTCAGATTTGGAAAGGGTTTATGGATTCCCACAATGGTAAGTTGTTACACAATGTTTATAGTATACAACCAATGGTATTATAGTTACACTTGTACCGTAAAGATTTGGTGACGTAGTCTGCAGAATGTTATCTTTGCAGTGTTGAAATATTCGGTATCACCGCTGTGTTTGGTATCCACAGCGGATGTAGCTTTCTAAGAAGGAGACGCCTACTCCTTCTGCGCGCCAGTTCTCACTTCTGATTTTCAAGTATGTATGACTGTCCACAAAGATGCGGTGTATGTGTGTCATAATTACAAAGCAGCAATGACCTTCGTATTTAGCGTTGCAGAATTTCTTTTACATTTTGCAGATTCACAGTTGTTTTGATGTTTTCAACAAAACTGTAGTGAAACTCGAGAGTAACTTGCGTCATTAAAATCCACTTTACAATCCAGTTTACAGCACGGCTATACATACATGTTACTGGTCAGCAACCCTCATCAGCAATTGTAAGACAAAACAATGTATAAAGTGTATGAAGCTATAAGTTAATATTTCAATTGAAAATTAGAAAAGGTATGTGTGATAATGCATAAATAATAAGTCGCAATTTAAGAATGTTCTGCAATTAAAGAAATCATTAAGAGTGTACTTTAAAATCGAAACATCAACCGCAGCTAACTGAGCATAGTGCTCGATGTGAAGGTAACCGCGAGTCCATCAGCAGTGTCATTTACAAATTTTAGTATAATGTACTGACCGGTAACCAAAGTATTGTGATGGATGACTCTGTAGTTTAACACTACAGCAAGTTGAATTCAATCTCTTATATCAAAACTGGATTCGATCTGCTACATAATTCAATCATTGTAAATCCGTAATTGTCTAAAAGTCGTCTGCATTCACTTAAAAACTACATTATATCTATTTGACTCAAACAAGATATTTGCGACAGCATAATCACATTTTGTTCGTTTACAATATGACTGTTTAATCTAGTTCTGGTGTCGATCAAGAAATCGGGTTATATGTAGATATAATACGATATAGGCAAGTGCACTAGCTGACCTGTCCAGTTTCTACACTCAGGCTTGATAAAACTAAAAAGCAATAGGCTACAATGACTTTCATCACAAGACTTTGGACACCGGTCAATTAGATTGTGTACTTTGATATACCTCTGAAAAAAGTGTGACATAGCCAATACATCCAAGTTTTTTGGCATCCAGATTGATGTTGCCACAAGATATTGGATTTATTGTTTCAAAAAGAACAGAACATAAACTACAAGTGGTGCACCACTGTGTCTACAGGCACAGTGGTGTCAACATTCTACGTACGTCAGCTTCTGGAAACACACTCATGTCATTGAATGATTAATGTTATCTAAACAGAATTTGTTGAAAACATCTATCAACCATCAATAATCTCTTAAGAACCTTACAGCTGCAATGGCATAATTAATAAAAGCTCAAAATGGTGTGAAACAGTTTCATTGAGAAGACGTGCTACAGGCACTACATGAACCACGTGATTATAATGGCCGTGCCTATTCCTGTGCTCAGTGTAGAAAATTTGGCGTATGATTTCGGTAATGTCAAGGTTTCTACCTCCATTCATAATTTCTGTAATGCGAATGCAATTATGAAACATGTTATTGCACATGGGCCTCCCCCACACATTGATGACGTGTTCCGATCGTTCCATAGCTCTACAGCACAAGTGGCGTTAACTTATACCAGAGGTACGCTATGATCTAATGATCCCTATTCTACAACAACTAGATGCTTTGTTATTGATGTTTCCTATTACCGTTGCTCAATGACTGTAATCACATTTAAAATCGCCACTGAACAGCATCTACGGATATGCTATGGTAGATTATGGTCTTTATCTTACACTCTGATACAAAGGAGCACGTGTTACAGAGATAATGCAATATTTTCTTAAACTAAAGTTTTCGTGAATTATCTTTAAATATTTAGCTGGAGGCCGTTGAATTTTAGCTCTAGATAGGGCAGATGTTAGAGAGATGCATGCATACAGGAGGAAACACGAATTACTGAGAAGGTTTGGTATAATTCTACCAAAACAATTGTATGTCGGCGTGGAAGTGTAGAACGATATGAGTAAGAATAATTGACATGGTCTTACCAGGAGGAGAACGCTTCCAATACAAAATTCTAGGTGTTATTCCATATTAAAATGAAAGATTTACTTATAAGCAGGAAAAGAGACACACCCCTTTTCATAAAGGAACTGTTTCTAAATATAAAAATAGAAATCCGAGATCTTGATGTATTTGATTGTTCACGTTTTCATACATTGTTTAGCATTTTCAGAATCCTATCCGCACATAAAATTGCACTGTGGAGGCCTGAATTATTCTAAATACAATTTGCTTACTCATCAGACATACTTATTGTTTGTAAATATAAAATAAAACGGAAAAGATATCTGATTTGTAATAATTACTTTCCATACAGGTTGCCTGGTCATATGTTTGGACCTTAAAATGTTTCATCTTACATATTTTGCATTTCTTGGATTAGCATGAATGAAAACGCACTAAAATGAGGTCACAGGAAGGCTCAGTGATATCTTATCTTGAGCATCGGAAGTGTATAACACGAAACGGATTCAGTAACACGTAGACTCCTTTCTACGAGAGCAACCTTCAACAAATATTCCGCGAAAAATAGATACTATAAGGTTTTCTTGTAAGTTCAAAGGAAATAATTTTTTAATATTCAAGATAAAGTATCTTTTAACTTTAGTCATTCTACGAGGTTTTTCCATTCTGCCTTGCGCAGTTAGGTATGGAGGAGGAATTTGTTTCAGTATTGAAGTCAGCAGATGTGCAACACCTTCATATGTGAAAGTTAATTAGAGAAACATCAAGGAGATTTGAGTCGATGCAGTTTAATTTTTTCGAAGATTTTATTCACTTAATCAGTCAGTAATTAATTACTCTGCACTAATTATCAGGAGTCAGAGAATCCCAGAAAGAGGAGTCGTAACACTTACCGAGCATTACGTTCTAAATGCCTAATTGCCTTTTTACACGATTTTTCACTTTTCTTACTCTTCAAATTAATAAAGAGCTGATAGCATTCATTGACGTTGTATTAAATCGTTACCAATCTGTGGCGGTATGGAGATGTTGTATATCAGGCACAGGATAACGTCATTATTGATTCTCTCTGCCGAGACCAGCAATGCACATCTAATTTATAGTTCCTATTCTCTTTATTTAAATCAAAAGTTGATCAAATGTCACTTTTTAGTGCACACATTATGTAATATTGCTTTGTGAACATAATGATCCTGTTGAAGTAATGATCTCTATAAACGGCGAAGACAAATGTGCATTATAGTTTTGGACAATATTTTTATGTATTTTCGATAAAAACAATGCTTTCCAGGAATTGTAGGAGAAATTCAATTTTCAAAAAAAAACCATCCCCGGAAGTTCTTTAAAAATGATGTATCGGTTACAAACACCTTGAGCAAATAAAAGCTTTATTCTACTTGGATGCGGAATGGTAAAATGCTTGATCACGTGGTACAGAAGAGAAAATCCTACGCATATGATATTTCCTATTTCAGACAGTGTAATTTTCCCTAGAGAGATTCATTTTACGAGTCTTTGATACTTTTCCTTCTTGGTATGGGGAAACTCATACCCATCTCAAACAAATTTTGGGATCATTTTCAGAAATAATCTTGGAGGTTACGTAGTATTTGTCCATTTCTGTCATGCTACTCTAAATATATATTGAAAATATGTCAGATGGCGAGGTACGGGAAAACAACAGAGATTGTTTTTGTAATCATGGTAGGCATTAATCTGTCACGTGAATAGTGAGTTCGATAAACTGTAGAAAATTGTATCAAACTAAAACGTCTGGTTTTACAGACTCCCAATCTTATTAAAACGCGACTTGTACTCCGTTCCTCTACGATACTCTCCGTACACGGAGAGGAACGGAGTACAAGTCGCGTTTTAATAAGATTGACAGACTCCAATAGTATAGTATTCGGAGCAACCACTAGATTTTATGGGTTGGGGAGAAGGACTTGACAAAAAGAAACTTTTGGCTCGTATTTCGTGTAAAAAGTATTGAATCCTGAATTGTCGTTGAAATGTTTTCTTTGTATGATCTCAACAGTTTTTGATATTAAAAAGGTCCTGTTCAGCATAATAACATGATTTATTGCAAAACAACAGACATGTGAAAACAATACCTTAACTAGAAAGACAATGAAAGCTGATGTACGTTAACTCGAAAACGTATTTGGTAACTGCTTTTACTGAACTGTATCCTGAATTATGCTACAGTAAGACAATAGATGCTTGCTTCTTATTGTACTTTTATCTCATCTAGGGATCTCAAACGGATTCTTGTTTTGATTCATTCAATCTAAATTCTTAGAATGCTCAGTTAAACTCATCTTGTGTTTGTGTGATACGTTAATATTCCAAAGGTTTCCGGATAATGGTATGCAGGGTTTTATTGCAGTATTATAAGAGTGATCATTCACACAAGTCTTCCTGCCATACTCCGCTATAAAACCAAATTGTTGATCTCTTTAACATCTTTGGTGTGGTTTGACAGGGAATTAAGTTGATGATTTCATTAATTTTCATTAATATCATTACATGCAAACAGAACTTACCAAGCCGCCATCGCATGAATCGTAATCGGTGATAAACATGATAAACATCAACAATCGACACCGCCCCTCCCTTAATACGTCATAAACCTTCGCATGATGTCATTATGACATTTACACTATGGTATTATTTGTACATAGAATGTTTAACAATGATTCAATATTTTAACTAGGTCATGTGTGCTTTATTCAACTGTATTATCTTTAACACGGAATGTAAAATTGGTACAGAATGTTCTAGATCAGTGAAATAAATCCTCGGGTTTATGGTTCGAATTCTATGTGACATGTCTTTCAAGCTAGAGTGTGACTGCCTTCAACTATGCACCACTGTACTCTTATCTGAGTCAGGGAAGAGTACAGTGGTGCATAGTTGAAGGCAGTCACACTCTAGCTTTAATTTTTTCAAACACACAAAGACAATTTTGTAAACTTGTGAACAGTACATTGGAGACCCATGTACTGAATATGAAGGCACATGCGTCACTGTGATAACGTATATCGATGGACATTCTTTGGAACCTGAAATTACCTGAGTTAATACCAGGTACCCGGAGGGTGAGACCAGATACTTGTGAGGTGAGACCAGTTGTCCGAGAGTTGAGACCAAGTGCCCTGAAGGTGAGACCGGGTGCCCGGGAGGTGATACCAGATGTCCGGAAGGTGAGACCAGGTACCCGGGAGGTGAGACCAGGTGCCCGGAAGGTATAAACTTATTCTGTCTGGCTTGCCACAACTGCATTAATGAAAAAAAAAACAGAGAGATTTTATCATAGTATGCATTTGAAGGTGAATAAACAATCAAGATTAGAACAGGAGTATGATAAGATGTATGCCAATCTTTTCACAGGGAACATCTTTTCAAGCTCTATGCTACAATGGGAAAAGCATGATAATCTTCAATAAGAAATAACTAAACATCAATCAATAAATGGTAGAAACATTGTAAGGAACAATACATGCTCACATATTATTCTGGAGCATCACGAGAGGGATCACGTGACACTGAAGGGTAAGTGCCACCTTTATCATACATTTATTTCCATCATACCTTGATCAATGAACATCAGTTTTATAGAAATAAGGTATATGAAGTGTGCTTGAATCACACGGAACAAACGCTTTATTCATCGCATAATCTGTTTGAATATCTATATTCAAATTTTATATCAGGAAATGCACTTATTATGGCACTTACTCTATTGCATAATACAACACTTGTTCTGTTGTTTTCAGCACATGAAACATTTTGTTTATATTTGTTATTCAAAACATTAAATATGTATACAGAACAAACATTTACCAGTATACAGACATCCGTTGAGCTATGTACAAATAAGTTTCATATTTTGCATAACCTTTTTATTTGAAAATAATTATCTCATTAAAAACTTCAACAACCTTTTTGTTACTTTTGCTTTATATAACATACTAAATGCTTTGTTTTATGTATTAAAATTTGCGAAAAACAAAGCAGAGTATCTTCAACCCAGAGTATCTTCAACCCATTGTTGTTGATGCCAGTATACTGGTTTTAAATGAGACCTTCCCCGACCTCCACTTCATTGATGTGTCTTCTCATTGAAAAAGGTGCAAAAGTGTGTTGGAATTAAGGTTATAACATATATATATATATATATATATATATATATATATATATATATATATACATATATATATATATATATATATATATATATATATATATATATATATATATATATATATATGAAATATCATAATATCTCTTTCATTGTCATGATAATGGGTTACATGAATACAACATAAGAAGTAGATTATGAAACTATTAAAAAAAATAATAATAACAATCGTGTTTTCTCTTTGTAAACGTGCTCGACGATACCATCAAAGCACGCCAAAAATCAAAGCACGCCAAAAAGAGTACCAAAAGTGCAAACGTGTATCATTTCTACACAATTCAGATACAGATATCCCTAAGGGTTACCTGGTGAAGAAGTTATTCATTTTTCAGGGGACAGTGATGTTAAATAGAGACATAGAGAATATAACATCTGATCTACTTCACACATACGATCTTGTCCATACAACAACATACGTTTTTCTCCACAAAACAAGATATGGTCTATCTGAACACCAGCACACAAACTTTAAATAAAATTAAACTTTGCATAGTATGTGCTGCAATAGAATACATCGGTCATATGGTATAGGATGGTAAGATGAGTATATTCATTATGATCAGATTTGTTTTACCCCTTATCCTTACTCCTCTGTTTTACCCCTTATCCTTACCCCTCTGTTAACCCTTTATCCTTACCCCTTATCCTTAGCCCTCTGTTTTACCCCTTATCCTTACCCCTCTGTTAACCCTTTATCCTTACCCCTCTGTTTTACCCCTTATCCTTACCCCTCTGTTAACCCTTTATCCTTACCCCTCTGTTTTACCCCTTATCCTTACCCCTCTGTTTTACCCTTTATCCTTACCCCTCTGTTTTACCCCTTATCCTAACCCCTCTGTTTTACCCCCTTATCCTAACCCCTCTGTTTTACCATTCTGATTTGCTCTCGGCATAATACGGTGCCTTAACATTATTGTGTGATTGTATTTCATTATAATGCGATTTGGCCCTCTCTTTGTATAATATAGGGATTATAGGATATTTGATCTATTAAAAGTTTTCCTCATGAGAGATTTTACAATTTTCATGATAAAATATTGCATGTCGAGAGAACTTTAGGTACAATGTTGCAACATCATCAGCAAAAGCATTCATTGAAACGTTGATAAATTTATTTATACATTACAAATGAATCTGTTATGTAGAGTCTTCATATAATCACATCAGTAAAATCGTACCGGTATTTGTAGGATTAATGTTCCCAGGGTTATGTATACATTAATTTATTCATTTACCTTATTTTATTTATCATTATTATTATTTGTACTTATTTCACGAACATTCGTGAATTTTACAGTTATATCAGACAACGTTATCAATGCATTTTCGAAATTGTGACTTGTTATCGAACACTTGAGCGGAGGGAAACCTGCCATCCAGTCATCGGATGTACACTCTACGGAATAAAAAAAATATGCAAAGATTCACACTGCGTTAATGCGTCAAGTTGTTAAAATTCACAAAAAGTGACGCCTTTTGGGATAATGATATTCCATTCAAAGACTGATAAGATGAATTAAAATGAAATTTTTACAACAAAATGTCTGAAATGAATTAGGAACATGTGACTGTCTGAACGCGTCATCGACAAGCGCCATCTCCTAACTCCTATTATACCAACATCTTGTCGGGAAGTTTGGTTTTTGGCGACGTCATAATTGCTGATTATAGGTATAATTACTGTCATTGTTAATCTATACGATATACAATTTGCATCCTCATCTTTTAATGATCATATATTGACGAAGGAATAACTTCTCAAAATAGAAGTCATTACTATTGTGGACTCAGACCAGCAAGGGCTTTAGCTGGAATGATTGTTATGGCTTCACACAACAACACTTATTGTAAATAATATACATGTATAAGGGAAATTTCAGCATTCCTATTCAATGCCATACATATTATTTCCCTCTTTGTACAATGTCACTTTCGTTTCCGAGATTCATTTATTATCATGCATCTATGATTTCAGTAACCATCATTATAATAACTTGTATAAGTAGATCCGTTTTCCATCAAGACAGATATAGACAATCAACTTGCTGATATTCATTTTAAGCTTAAAATTGTTTATTTCATCCATGGAACGAGTAGGTTTCCTTTATACATATTGTACAAAAAATTCAGATCTAAATATTTGTCATTCATTGAAAAGAATAACAAATGTCATGCACTGAAGACGACAGAAGTTAACAGTTAACAATGTCCAAAATTTTTAGTATATAATAAAATAAAAGTTTGATTAAGGTAATTCAACAGTGTACAACAGTGGACATACATGCTTCTCTGAACCATAAACGTGAAAATATGTATTGATATGAAGTATAAAGAGTTATTCCCTGTATTACGAGCCAAACAAGATGCATAACTTACCCAAAGGTCCATAATACAATGACAGCACACCAAGCACATGTGCTACCCTCTTTTACAATATCATGGCACTTACATCATTTGCTGTATGAAGCACGTTTTATTTCTCTGCGGGAGATTAAATTCAAGAGAAATAACATTTTATATACAGGGTAAATTTGCATTCATATCATACATGCAATATTTGTATGTCTGTATATAAGAACATTTATGGAAGTCGGCGTGGCCTGGTGGTATCGCGCTGGACTCCTGATCGGGAGGCCTGGGGTCGATTCCCGCTCTGGTCATGCCGGTGTCGTGTCTTTCGGATGAGACAGTAAAAACCGAGACCCCGTGTCGTGGTATGCATAGCACGTTAAAGATCCCTCACTGCTTCGGGTGGGTCCGTTGCAAAGGTCAAAATCTGTATGCCCCACATCAGACAGATGCCGTCACCATATGCGTGAAATATTCGTTGTGTGACGTTAAACAAAAATCAATCAATTGAACATTTATGGCGAGCGTGGCAAGTCAAACAGGAGACACTTACGTGGTCTCACTTCGGATTCCCAGGGGTTCATAATGTCCACCGTGACAGTGATACGTTATTGTGGATGCTAAAGTAACATCAGGTTGATTCGACTTAGGATTTATACTTTGGCGATTAGTGGTTTATTACAGAGTGAGTCAGAGTGCCTGGTAAAGACCATACTGGTACAGTTTCCGGCTAAGAACAGTTCTCAGCTAATTAGTGATTTCAATCACTTAATCTTGACTTTCTGATATACTTTTATGCCGGCGTTAATTTGAAACACCTGCAAGAAAATCTGCTTTTACGAACTGAAATTATGAAATCGTGAAATCGAGGGAATTCGACATGTCTATTCAAGTTTGTTTTGATAATGGGGGATCAGTGATGCGACAGAATTTAAAACAGAAGCAGTCCATTTGTGGAACCTCTAATAATGCTGACATGATTTGAGTAAAAGATTTCGTCTTTTCATGAGGAAAACAAAAACTCTCTGGGCTGAATCATTCTGTGCATACAATCTAAAAAGCCAACTACTGGATCAGTACGTAAACAAAAAGGGTCTCTCACTGCCGCTTGTGTTATTGCTGTATACAATGGCTTTTGATCTCTTACAACAGGAAGGACCTACAAAAGTAGAGAATTATGAGGTAACAATTTCATGATTGAAAAGTATAATTCCAAAATGTTGTATAACTAGAAATGTCCAATACCAGCAGACTTCGGGCATACTTTTGCAGACTTGTATATTTAATTGCAAGACAACATTCAGAAGCGTTCATTGGCAAACTCTTCACAATAGCATTTCGAAATCTTTTTACAGCAGAATGACATCTTTCTTTCAAAACCATACAGATTTGATGTTAAGAGAATTCACAATACAGACAAAGTGAATCCACGGGATCTACTTGGTATTACTGGAATAGAAAACCGAATTGATAAACATGAAAAAAGATTATGACCAATCCACCTATACGATTTCGTAATTACCTTAGATGACAGGGACTCAAGAGCTTTCATCATGGGCACATCATAATGGATGGGGGATCCAGACGTTGTTGTTGTTCCCGGTGAACGGTAACAATTTGATGCCTGATGATTGGTTCTAACGTTAAGCTATTTAGATATGGACAGTTTATGCCATTGTCTATTGATTAGAACCACAGTGCCCTTATTAGACAAATTAAAATCTTTTGATCAAGCGTACCGTTCAGACATTTAATACAAACAAATCTTGCATCTATTGGTTTATGCCATTTCACGTTAACATACGACTTGTTATATATATTCATTCTGATTTTATTCATCGTTTTCAATTCATTTATATTTTATGCTAGTTATTTGTATTCTAACACCGTCTGAACAAAAGTGCATAGCGCGAGCAGTATGTATTGTCGAGACCATTTATATGGTCTGGATTCATAATTATGGGATAATACATATTCACCTTGCTGTCTTAATTTTCTATTTTTATTAATAACACAGTATAAATTTTTATTAACTTTTCTATTAATTGTTATATCATTATATTTGTTTTATGTGTACTTTAAAGACATATATACAATGAACGTGGAGATACGACTCGACAATGTATTGAAAGTACATGAAAAAATAGGCCTATGGCTTAAATTAAATTCAAATCTCGATAGCTAGAAACATTTGTTCTGAGTGAAATGCAAAAATGCTGAAAGCTACCAAGTTTACATGTTTTGACAGAAAACTTTATCATTACAAATTTTTGTGAACAGCAAAATGAAAATTTTAAAATTTCGATTCGATTACATCGCCATCACAGAGATACCGTCATAAAACACATCTTGCGCAAGGTGGGTATTTACTGAGGTATTGTTTTGTTATATAAAAAACATTAGAAAATGCAAATTTATACCACAATTATAGTTCTTTCCTTGAATTCACAACTTACAAAAATAGTAAATGATGACATCAAGATAATTACACAAAGTAAGTGACAGGACTAAATCATCACACTTGTAAAAATCTCAAAATCCGAAAGCAAATAAAATCCAATAAAATAACGGTAACAACGAGCAACAGAACTACACGACACCAGTGTTTCGTAAGCAGTACGAATTCAAAAGGTGGCAAGTGGAAATATGGATCATCAAATGATGCGTCAAGGAAAGTAATTTCCTGCCGGCTGGCAATATCAGCCATATATAATATAACAGCCATCATTTGAGTATGAAATGAAAGAGAATTTAACTCTTGTCTAATTTGGGTCAATATTATATTAATCGTCAAAATAATGTACAAGTTACAAAAGTAAAAACTCATTTATAAGAAAAATAGATAGTACAAGCATTAAGTAATAGAAGTATTTAGGCATATTATGGTAAAGTATCTTAAGTATTTTCAGTGACAAATGTTATTTTCACTTATATAAAGCCAAGCGAAAAATAGCGTACATGGGGTAACGGAAGATATATGACCTGTCATTCTTACCAAAACAAGTTTACTATGTAAGCATTTGGGTGATTTGTGTTTTAATACCTCCATTTTCTTGTCCAATTACTAGCACCACGTATCCTGAAGGTTATAAGAGGTATGCGTACAGTTACATCATCTACGCTCTCACTGCAACAACGTTTCTTTGAAGAATACCGTCTATTCAACAATAAAGCTAGTATATCATGGATATCGTGATTATATATTTCCCGTTGATTAACCACATAATTCAACTACTTCTTCCTTTATGGCATATTCTAAAATCTAAATTTTTCCTCAAATTAGATTTTTACAAATCGATGTATGTAAGCAATGATTATTTTAAGCCATCATCAAAGAGATCTTACGTATACAATTGGCATGCTGAAGACATTTGATATATAACTTCTTCAAGAATTTTAATATAACATGTCATTTTCTGTAAATATTTAATATCAAATTTCAGTGTTATAAATAGCTATAGGTTTTCTAAAACTGTTTGTCAGTTATTTAGTCATCATGTATAGTCCTTTGTTTGAATCATTTCCTCTAGGTTATTAATTTAAACTTGAGATCCCCTCTTTTGATTATCATCATTATTACTTTCACTCCTTATAAAATATCCCTGTCACTATCCACGGCATATGTAATAGCTATCGACGTCATTCTTTCGATATCATATGATGAACACCTCAATTTTTAGTTACGCCGACGTTAAATGTTTGATTTTATTCTGTAATGTGTAGCTAGACCGTTCGACTCGTGCTTAGAGATTCTCTACACTAATTGTCTGTTGATAATTCCCGAACGTGAACACAATTTCACCATATTATTTCAGTGTTAGATAAAGGGCAGTTGTACATGTATGATTTATTTTTCTTCAGTGTATTCTAACATTCAATTTTGCACGACATTTAAGAAATTCTTTATTTCATCTCGCACGAGATGAAGTCTAGAACTTAATGTTGATTAGTAACCTTCACGTAAAATCAATATTGAATAGTTATGTGTATATCTCGGTTTGATTAATAGTTACGTCAATTTAGTTTATTAAGCAAGTGAGTCGCAAGGTTGAGAAGTCGTATCCTTCCAGATCCTTGAACTTGGAAGAACATCCCCTAAGTCAATTAGAAGGCTTGGTCAAGGACGGGCCTGACAAGGTAAAATGTCCTCATTTGTCCAAAACAAACGTATTTGGAAACATATTGAAATTTGAACTATGTGTTGGAAATTCTCCACGATAATTTATATGAAAAATATATCGAATGTAGTGTAAAAAATACGAGAACCGAATAGTTATCAATGGCACAAGAAAGATAACTCTAATGAAGTTTGTATCTATCTAACAGAATTTGGGGAGATAAACATACCGTGTTTTATTGTTTCCGATAGGTATACCACGGTATACCTGTCGGAAACAATCAAACACAGTACTTTTATCCCCATTCTAATTCACTGTTACACAAACATCGTTTTAGCCGGGCTTAATGCCGAATGCAAGCCAAGGCTATAGCTGTCGAGCACGATTCTCAAGACGAGGCATTCTAATTATAAGTTTTAAAACCCTCTTTTTCACTCACTGTGTCCTTGCGCTCAAAATATAATTTCTGGTGAGAACGTATTATGAATCTGTATTGGATTAATTATACGTAAGATTGCAGATAGAAATACTAGTATCTGATCAAACTTGCAGTTGCGGTCACCCATGTGAAGATTCTTTCAATTTTCTTCTGAGATGCCCTAATTATAACAATCAAAGATTTAACCTATATACTGCCTTATGTCAATTCTAGCCTTTAACTGTTGATAAACTATTGTTTGGTGATATACCATTAAGCAGTGAAGAAAATGAAAAGATTATTCTCTCTGTTCAAAGACTTTTGCAATCTTCCAAGAGATTCTGAATCAATAAATTAGGGTCACTATGTATATCATCATTACTATGTCTCTTCTATTCTTCTTCTTCTCTTCTTCTTCATCTACTTCTTTTTCTTCTTAGCTGTATATATATATTTTCAATTAAATGCTATTATATGTTCTTGCATGTACCGCCATTTGTGGCTTTATAATTGTGTTGTAATTTTAGGGAGAGGGCACAAATAATGTTGTAATAACTGATGCCCAATCCCATTTCATCTAATGAAATAAAATATGTTTAAACTAAAATCCTTTGCGTTATGTAAATATGCATTTTGGTAAACCGAGCGGCCGTACGATTCAACGCGTTGCGCCATTATACAGAACAAATGCGCTGAATATTCAAACATGAAGCAAACGGCCAGCAATAGTAAAAACAAACAAACAAATCAAAAACAAAGACAAAAACAAAACAAACAAAAGCGACTTTAATCCCGATCTGACAGAAGAAGACACTTCATAGACTTTTCTATCGCTCGCATCAAACTGATTTGTTTTTATATGTGCAGGGCTTTTTTCCAGTGATTTTCTGGCCGATATTCGACTATACTACCAATCGCAAAACATTTTTTTTCCAAATTTACGACACAAAATTCCCAAATGTAAATTATAAAAAAAGTAATGTATATTCAAACAGCAAGGGTTTGATTGAAAATTTTGCTGTTATTCATCTTGAAATGGCGATTTGTAAAAATAACAATTCGTGTTCTCGATACTACAGTACTAGCGATCGAATTTGTTTGCACAGTCTGTAGTCTATTCATTTTTAAAGATCGGCATTTCAGCACGTGAAACTCAAAGTGGCCAAGTAAATAATAATAGTATCTTTGCATAATTCCAAGTATTACAGTGAAAAGGAAAAGGATAGGAAAAGTTTCAAGATTGACTTAATGTTGCAGCAGGAAGCATTATCTTTGCATCTTTCATCATCCCGTCTTGCCAAAGCCTGTTTAGTTTAAACTATATTTATTCGTATAAAGAAAATATATAATATATGATAATAGCTTGTTTCATCATTTCGGTTTTGCTAAAGCCTGAGTAGGAATGCATGTGCCAAAACTGTATGTACATATACTGAAGTAGCATAGTCTCAGACTCGGAGTTATATCAGATAATATTCCTAACAATGGAAATATGTGTAATGATTCTGATTCTGGAGATGAGCCATTTGACTCCAGACCAACCTCTGTTTAATCTCTCCAAGAATGACATCGTTAATAGATTCAAAAACATGAAAATGAGAGAAATTTGTTTGTAAAATGAAAGGTTCACTGTTAATGAATATCAGAAGTTTCACATACAGTAGTCTCTTTTTTTCTTTCAGACATAAACAAACATTTAAATACACAATATTGGGCCAAAACGCCGCGAAATTACCAAATTCAGCGCCATCGGCCATGCTACCAAAATGGTGAAAAAAAACGCCTATTACCAAGAACCTTCCAAGTACCATGACCCTTTAAAAGGCTTACGCAATATCCGTTATTATTTTCCTATACAGCATCATTGGTAATGCACCCCCTCCTATTTTTAGTAAATTGGATTGTACATCAATTTTATTTCGGAACATAGACTATCGTTTTATTGTCTGATAAAGGTAACAAATTACACTACCTGTGTGTCACTTTTGAGTAATCCACCTTTCCACATATTTGACTTGCATTCGACGTCACTGGCCGAGACAAGTTGTAGCAGACTTGTTAAACTATACTCAGTTTGCGAGAGCCGCATCACATTTTATGTATTACTCCATCTGACAACGACACTGCCTATGACAACTTTGTTCAGTGTTCTCAGCGTCCATCTTACGTCTCATATCAAGGACAATTTGCAGTTTCTAATTCTACCATTCACATGTACATATACAATTTTTATGACTGACAAATCTGACAACGTACCACCACACTCCATCGCGACCATGCTTTTAGCATGTTGTTTCATCAAAACTGTCTGTTCAGCTGTTTACGACATGAAGTCCGTCATTCCTGTGTGAACAGAATTTGTGACTAATCTTTAATCATAACATTTTAAGAATATTAAAGTGACGAAAATTCTTATGTCAGTATAATAATTATTAATTCTTTTCTCGATATTTCTGTCTTTGTCCTTAGATCTATTCTGTTTTCGGAAGAATATGTAAACATGTTAGTATCCGTCATCTTAGCACCACAGACATAAGTATATATGTCTCTGTTAGCATAGACGAAATTCAGTGGCAATTTCAAGAAGAAATCAAAGCATTTTAGTACTGATAGCCGCATTTTCATTAACTGGTCAAGTAGCAAAAAATTAAATTCAGTCAGTTCAAAATTACATATTTACTGATTTATTTATTATTTCAATGTATTTACAGACAAAATGTCAAAATATCCGTCCTCTTACTATCTCTATCAAGTATAATAAAAACACTAGGTGAAAAAAAAAATCTATTTTGAAATCAAATTCGATGTCCATCGTAAAAAAAATGTTTTGGTAAAAAAAATATGCCGTTTCGGTGTGAGCCGTTTTTTATTTGGGCCGTTCTGATGTGCGCCGTTTTTATTATCTTTTTTTTTTTTTTTCTTGGGCCGTTTTGACTAGAACTGGATTAATTGTTTTAGTACAATTTCACTACTTGTATTGACATTCCACGCTCTTTAAACCTACTCTGTTTAGCAGGATATTCTTTATATCCTTAAAAAGTTCAACAGATCTAGCATAGAAAGTCAGCCTATCTTGATACATGTAGTAACCGACGGTTCGAAGAGTAATACATGAAGAATAATCCAGTCGCCAGATTTTATTTTATGTTACCGAGAGAGTCCGAGAGAAAACCTGAAATGGTTCTTTATTTATCGCCATACATAAATGACATTAGAATAAATTACATCTTGATTACTATTTTGTTGGAAATGATATCAATCTGAGAATAAGTCAGACACGCTAATCAACCCAGGGAACAACAATACATGTACATACACAGCGTCGTATCAATGTTAATGTATGACACTTGAATTAGAAACATGTTTCAGTCGGCAAAGATCTAGGAGCACCCCTCACATGTACATGTACACGAATATTAGACTTGCAATGCCTGTCTAGACCATAACGAGGCTGACCTAGGTTCAAGTGACGCATTGTCGGTAATTTTCATATCACTGGATTTCGTTTTGTTTCATTTATTTAATCTAGAATCAACAAATATTGACAGAATTAATTACATCAGGTACGGTATACCAGAGACATATATACACATGTGTGTATCTCTGGGTATACCAATGCTGTGCGGTATGCTACTGGTGTGTTCCCACTTAGCAAACATTTTGAAATTTTGTATGCTCAGGTAAGGAAAAGAGGCTAAGAGGGAATCGGCGTATTTTGGAGAACAATAGGCATTTATTGCTATCAAAACTATAGTCTTTATCAACTTACGGTCATTGAAAAGGAACAAACAAGAGTTGAGACAAATTGCAATACCGGTATTTCTTTATTCTATTTATTGATAATAAAGAAATGTTGGTTTAATCTTGGTATTGTGTATAAGTTTGCAAATAGCTTCATTTATATAAAATATCAATGGATTAGTAAATTACACCGCCTTTTATTTTTGAAAAGCACGATATCTATAAGCAATATAACCTTATAATTTAACTTAATGTATAATAAACATACACAAACAATGTATCAATCAATATTTGAAAAATTCATAAATAACTTGAAATTTTTAATTTCTTAAGTATTTCCAGAGACATATATACATATGTGTATATATGCCTCTGGTATTTCATAACATGAATTACAAAAAAATTTAGTTATTTCATATGAAATACTAATAATAGGCATATGTTAATATTGCATCAATCAATTTTAAAGTAAAATGTTAACATAGATGGCGACAGCCTACACGTTCGTCAAAATATTCTCTCTAAAACAATGTTGGCTAAGTGAGAAAAAACCATGCTACTACAGACGAATTTACGAAGCTGTTTTCGTGCCATTTTAAAGATGATAGAATATATTTTTTATCTCGATCGAACGAGCAACTACCTCGTTCGAACGAGAAAAAATCTTGTTCAATTTCTCGTTCGAGCGAGAAACTGTCATATACAATAGTCTGCAGTGTAAGTGTTATTAACTGATAAAAAGAAATGAAATATCGTCCACCAATAAATCTTTTGATATTTTCCAACAATTTCTTTAGTAGCGGATGTTTGTTCGCTTAAATAATTACATAAGCAAGAGCTACCTTTGGTCGTGTTTGGCCTGAATTTTGTTGAAATACATTATACGTATTATTTCAGTCTACCAAATGGCAGATCTAAAGTATGTTTGTAACATTTGATTTGGAACCTCATCTCCTCCCTTTTATATTTATGCTTTAAGCCACTGGGATCAACCTAACTTGGCCCAGTAACCTCACCAATTAATATTTATTTAATCATTAATGAAATAATAATGCATGATTATAAGTCTTTTACTGTATATCAGTAAATACCATTCAGGTTATATTTCAATTCTGAATTTTATATATCTATTCTAATATTTTTTATTACAAGAAGAGGGCAGAATATCTCTGATGACATAATACCCCCCCCTTTTTTTTTTCCTTGCATTCATTTTCTCTTCGCAATGTAATATATTATTATTATTTCCTTTCTATTGATAAACTGTGTGTTTTAGAATAAACATGCATATGTACATTGTGTTTGTAAGTGTGAAGTGGATCTAGATTTATATGAAGTTGAAATATATGCAATTATGCATGTATAAATGTATCACTGTATGTATCAATTGAAATAATTCCTTATCATACTTTCTTTAAATAACCAAACACCAGGTAGCGCAGTTGGTAGCGCGCTCGCTTCTCCCCAATGCGACCCGGGTTCGATTCCCGGTGTGGTACGTGAAATGGTGGGGTAGTCAGTAGTCACCAACCTGGCTTCGTGGGTTTTCTGAGGGTACTCCGGTTTTCTCCCACACAAACGACACCTTTACGCCAAGATCCGTGCCAAAGAGCAAGATTTATATAAGTACATGTAGTTAACTTGTTTTTAATCGTTGTAAAATAAATAAAGTTTGAATTTAAATTAAAACACCTTAATTCATATAATATAATAGTTTCTTGTTCGAACGTTCGAACGAGATACATGTACATGTAATTTCTCGTTCGCACGAAAAAGTTTCTCTTTGAACGAGATTTTTTCAATACAGATTCATAATACGTTCTGAATATTCTAATGCTAGAAATTACATCAGAGATTATATTGTGAAGCACAAGAGCACACCAAGTGAGAAAGAGGGCTTTAAAACTTACAATAAGAATGCCTCGTTTTGAGAATCGTGCTTGGCGGCTATAACCTTGCCTTATACCTTCGGCATTAAGCCAGGCTAAAAACAATACATGTATTTGTAAAAAAGTGAATAAGAATGGAGATAAACGTTCGATTCCGACAGGTATACCGTTGGAAACTACCGTTTTCCTGGCTTCGCAAGTGGGGGTTTCTTTTAATTGGCATCAAAAATGAAAATAATGTAATACCAGAATCTTGAACTTTGCGTATTACATATCAACCAAATGATTTTTTCTTATCAGGGTCGAATCAAAACGTTCGTGCTGTGAGCAATGTCTGCATGTATCACATGAAAAATGTGAATGTCTCAGTCATTCATTGATTTCATTGACTTTCTTTCTTTCTTTCGGTTTTGAAGGTTTCTTACAGAGTATACATTCATGGAACTTCCGTCCTTTTTCGGACATTCTGGAGACACAAATAATATGTGATTATTACTCATAATATTTTGGACGCTTCCAAGTAAATCTACTTGAAGCAGACGTCAGTACATGGCGTGTTTGATGGGAAAATAAAATAACGAATATAACAAAACAAAATGATGTACTTCTATTTAACATCTATAACATCGTCTTTTTTTTCTCTTTAAAATTGCCCTAAATGGTTTACTCGTTGTTAGGAAGACGAATAGCGCCATGTGTACATATTCTTCCGATAAAGAAGATAGATCTAAAGACAAAGACAGAGGTATCGAAAAACGAATTGGTATTTATTGTATTGACATCAGAATTTCGTCATTTTAATCTTCTCAAAACTTTATGATTAAATTATTGTACACACATTGTTTCAAGCACGAGTAAACGGACATCGTGTCGTAAACAATTGAACATCTTAAATTCTTGGTATTTGTACCTATCTTCAGTTCTATCATACTTATCTTCAAATTGATTGTACCTATCTCAAAATGAATTAAAGATAGGTATACATGTAATTGAATTAAGTTTATCTTTAATTCATTTGAAGATATATACAATTGATTTAGAGATAGGTACAAATATTTGAAGATAGGTGCACATATTTTAATATCTGTTAATATGGCGTACCATGGTTGTAGAGGACCTCCAGTTCTTCATCCTCAATAAGTTTCATCAAAGTCCCTTTGTTGGTTCTAAAGAGAAGTTGAAAATGTGAAAAGTTACAGACGACAAGGGATGATGGTGGACGGACAGACGATAGGCGGTGCACTATGACAATAGCTCTTTTGAGCCTTTGGTTCAAATACTGCTTGAGTGAATCAAGAAACCCATCGTAATAACTTGTACAAAGTCTTTCAAAAAGTTTAAAACAAACAGGTTAAACCATTGAAGAACAAGTGCCTATTGTTTTCGAACAAAAAAAAAACCCCACCCTTCCTTATGGATGTGTTTCAGAATGGGCCAGTACAAGTGGAAGAATCTGACTAGGATTTTAAAACATTATAGAAATATAATATAAGATACCGGTACTCTGTAGAAATGGATGTACAGTAAAACATGCTCATAACGAAGTGCCAGGGACGACCAAATTTGACTCATTATGAATGTATTTTGTTACAACCGTTGCATTTATAATAAATTTTCTGACAAGGGGTACTAAAACTGACTTTGTTGTAACACGAATTAGTTATAAGCGTGTTAGTAATAACCTTGTTTTACTATAAAGAAAAATCAAAGGACTGCAGGTCCTGAGTAACACTCATATATAGAAGAAGAGGAAATCGTTTTATCAATAGTGTCAAGGATGTAGTCTGGTGAGCGATTTACGCCTAAAAGTAATCTGCCTAAAGGGAGGTAACTCGTACTGTCACGATGATGTAACATTTTTAGTCGTGATAGAAAATACAGAAGTAATATTCAATAATTTGTCTATTATGCATGTGTTAGTAAATTATCATGTGATATTGAAGAAAACCGTTTTTAGAGATATTCTATTGACCAAAACTTGTTTACGACATACCGATTTCCGTTGCTCTAGCAATCGACAATGGTGATATAGATCTCTATGCCGGCAAATACGAAATGGGAAAAGTAAAATATTTTAAAACCAAAAAAGCACAAGATAGTCAACTAAAAGCGAAGGCCAGTATATTTAATTATCTTGAAACAATCAAAACTAAATTCAATGAACAAGAGAAGGTTTTTATTTTTAATCCTCAGAGTACTAACGTATTTGAAAAGGGCTGCAGATTTACATTATGCAGTAGAGGATGATGTCATTGAGACGCCACGTCTTAATGACGTGATGTCGTCGCACCTGCTGTATATGCTGTTTGTTGAAAAGTATGGTGTCTTTGAGCCATTATATCTCCGGACTTGTTCACAGAAGAGGCATGATTTAGATATCATTAAAAAGAAGACATTTTAAACTTTTAAATAATACTACGATGTTGTTACTGACATATTCATTGAAGTAGTTACATGTATATATGTACCACAAAGGCAGATTTTTCAAGGAAATATATGTACTTGTTTTCCAAATAGACTCAATCCTCCTAAAAGGGGGGAGGGCATTAATGTGTTCATATATTTTGATTATATCGAATCTAAATATGGTTTTAATTTGAAATGTCATTTGAAGCTTATATATATATACAAATTAATTCCTTTCTTGATCATGAAAAGGAAATATTTCATTCAATATATATTACACACAAATGAGGTTATAGCAAAATGGGGGGAGGGTGCAATATCTATCAAATTTCTTTGTAAAATGCTCCATTACCTATTGTAATTTTATGTAGTTTTGACTTATGACAGACCATTGCACATTACAGTGTAATATCACAGTGATGCAGATTACAGAATTGATCAAATAAATGTACTTCTTGTGAAATTGTCATCATTTTAGAAGGTTTGTTTAATTACTGTAGCCACTATGAAAGGCTTCGTAAGTTGTCAGAGCTTTCCCTAATCCTTGTTATTTTTTCAATCAATCAGTATCAATTCATAAGTTTATCTACCAAAATAAAAAAAACCCAAACTTTTCTGTGTCATATTTGTGAAAAAAATATATATAAATTGCTCTAAAATGACATTTCTCTATATCGAAATGGGCATGAAACAGTATTAATTTGCATTGATTCTAGTACAATAATTTGCTCCATAACATACGTTTTTGTTATTATTAATCTACCTTTGTCTGTTCTTATAGAATATGCATGAAATAGCCAGTTGTAGATTTTAATTCTTCTTACTAGTTCACCAGACTACCCCCTTAATTCAGGACAAGTTTCATTCTTACAATAAACGGCACAAATTCAAAATTACTCTTGAATCATTATTGAGTTATTCTGATCAATTTTCTTATAATGAAACAAAACTGAAGTGGGAATAGTTATACGAAGCTTGCATTCAAGTATGCGTCCCAAGATGAACAATTAGCACAAGTTTGGAAATTTTCACTCACTGTTTAGTTGAGGTGACTTGGCATACGGCCAAGTCAGAAGTCTTTTATTTTTACTAGTTTGTCTCAAACTGAGGTACCCCCAACAGGTTAACCAAATCACTGAAATGGAAAACTGTCACATGAAGCAATCGAACCAGGTACTCTAGTGTGTATCCCATAGATGAATCACTGGTGCAACTTTGGTACTTGTACTGTCCATAACTGAGATACTTGTGCCCAAAACAGGATACCAAAATGACTCAAATGGAACAAGCAAATTCAGAGAGTTGTGGTCCCCTGCTCTTGACGCTCTAACAGTAAGGGTGCAGCGATCTGTGACATCGTCATTGTTATGCATATCTACAGATACAGGAAAGGTATTGCAACTAGGCACAAACATGCCAGATATGATGGCCCTACGTTATGACCAAGGTTAAAGTTTTTGTAACAGACAGACGGATGGACAGACAAATGAGATTTCATGTCCCCAAGTTTTCACAAAAGGCGGGTGACAAAAAGAGTCAGGTACAGTTTGAAACATGTTTTCGAGTCTGCAAGATGAATAATTAATTAGTGTAAGCTTGTACAGAATTGAGGTACTCTAAAAGGCTAACTATGCCACTCAAACCGAAAAATTATGTCACATGCAGCATCGAAAGCATGCCGTCAAGTGTAAATCCCAAGGTGTTTGCTATTTGCAGCATTTGTAGTTTGTCCAAAACTTAGTTTTCCAGTTGCGGATGTCAGGCATATATTACAAGATCATACAAACTATGTGAAGGAGATCATAAAACTGTCCTTGCTCTGACCACTTGCTGTGGATTTGATGTGTACAAAGACAGAGAAGACATGGTGAATCCATGTTTGTAAGTAGGAGGGGGTTGTAATCAGATGAGGGTGTTCCTGAGGATACATAACTGTCAAGATAACTAAGTGAATTCAAAAGAATTCTAAAATGTCAAAAGTAATTATCTTAAATGGAAAGTCTCATCACAAGGAATCTACTTGTGAAGTTGTACCCCTACTGGATCAAAAGTTATTGCCCAGGTTAAAGTTTTTGTGACAGACTGACAGATGGAGGAATGAGTATTATGAGATGTAATGTCCCCTTGCTTTCACAACAGTGGGGGACAAAAAGTGATGTTAAAAAGACATTCTAATTCACTTGTTTTGTTTTGATAATTCAAATTTGTCCACACATTAGCGTTCGACATGTATAACCACGATATACTGTCCTCAAATTCAAAAGTCATTATACCTACTCTTTGACTTTGTCCACATTGCCTCTGACTCCAACTATCAAAAATTCTGTCTGAACCAAATTCGTTCACTGTTCTTAACGTCCATCTTAAATCTCATATCAAGGATAATTTGCAAGTTCTACCATTCACGTGCACAATTATTACAATCAAGTTAAACCAACAAATCTGACAACGTACATGACATCAGAGACATATATACACGTCTCTGATGACATACGTGCGTACCACCGTGCAACACCTGCTTTCCATCATGTTATTTCATCTCGCCGCGCCGGAGCAAATGAGATTTGAAATCTGCCTGTTCAGCTGTTTACGATGCGATGTCAAGTCACTCATGTATGAATCAATTTGTGATTAATAATTTAATCATGGAATTTTAAGAATATGGAACACAAGAAACTTCTTATGTCGGTGCACTAAATATCAATTCGTTTTTCGGAGGAATTTTATACCTGATGCTATTCGTCCCTTAGCAACGCGGAATTTGGAAAGGGGGACAATATAATACCCAGCTCTGGTGAAACTTACGTAGAATGTTTACAATACGGAAAGGAAAAAGTTAACTTATAAAGTCAGCTGTCCCACTTTAATCAAGTAAAACATCAATTTTTCGGCATAACGTCATCAAAGCATGTTGTTATTGTGGTTGGCAAGGGCCGACGGAAAGGCCCAAAAATGTGCGATCAGTGCGTAGTAATCAACTACTGAATGAAAACATAGGTTACATGCCAGTTACTTTCAAAAATAATCATCGTGTTTGTTCAGCTCTGGTATAGACTTTCCATACATCTTCCTAAATAATTTGCTGAATATGTAGTTATTAACATACCAGAAGTATCAAATGTTCATGAATATTTGCAAATTCAATGCACATAATCATAGACCTAATTCACTGAGTGTAGGAATACATGAGCAAAGGGGTGAATCCCAATATGGCAGCGCCCATAACCCGGGTCCATAACAGTGTAACACTTCGTGTTACAAAAAACTATACATAAAAGAAAACCTAACTGTCACCTTTCTATGTTCCAAGTTTCAAGTTCTTACCTAAAAGAGTATTCAAGATACGGCCTGGACAAATTGTTTTTAAAATTTGACCTTGAAATTGTAAATGTAGGTCAAGGTCAATTTTTTATGCCGTGCACCTTGCCTCACTGTCACCTTTCTATCTTCCAAGTTTCAAGTTCTTACCTCAAAGGGTATTCAAATTACGTCCTGGACAAAATTTGGATGAAGAAAAAGAAGAAGAAAAATTTTTAAAAATTGACAAAAACAATGTCTCCGCTTTGAAGGGGAGCCATAAATCAAAAAGTCCGGAAAAGGATATAAATCTGTCCAAGTAGGCCATCAGTATCAACATTATCAACGTTAATGTTGCATGTACCAGCCAGCAGGAGATTTAAAGAGATCATGTAAAGCGTCTACATGTAAATTTAAATAACTTTGTATCTTTTCCGTGAGAATTTTGAACAAAATAACTTCGGGTTTGATTTTCTGATAAATTTGAGCATACCCTTAGAAAATTTTTTTTTTCTGCAGCCTCTTTGCAATAACTTTGTACTAGTAAGGTTTTTTTTTTGGGGGGGGGGTTGTTTTTGTTTTGTTTTGTTTTTTTCTTTTACATGTATTAAGTATTTCACGATTTTCTTCAGTTATCTTATTGATATCAGAGATTTTCTTATTTTTCGTTTCCATTTGATAAGGTCAAGTGGCCAAACATTTGTGAACACCGAGTGTTTTTTCGTAACTTAATTCATACTTCCCTTCTGGGAACTTCTTATCTTTTCCATACATAGCTTTCCCTGCTTTATCATATTATTGTTTGATATGGCATATTTATCTATTTTGTAATGAATACTTCAATATATTAAATTTTCATTTAAATATTAAGTAAAATCATAATGGATTACGTTCCTTTCCATAAATCTAAATTGAAGTTTTCTCAACATTTACTTTCAGTTTCCATAATGTACACCAGAGACATATATACCTCCCCCCCCCCCACACACACACGTGTGTGTGTCTGTGTGTGTATTTCTCTGTGTACACTATTCCCATAAATCGTTCCACGGAAATTGTAAATCAAGTGCTGATTCATAGATTATAGCATCATAAGCATACAGAAGTGGAAATAGTTGGAAATTACATTTCCATGGAAGATAAGATCCATATATAAAATATCCCATAGCAGAATTCATCCATTTATGAGATCATAATTTAGACTTTGCAGAACATAAAACCATAAAATCATTGTGAAATGCAATATAATCTGTCTGCTGTTTGAACAAATGACCAGCATGAGGAGAACTCTCCCAACATTTCCACATAATCGGATGAGATTTTGTTCGTGTCCACATGGATATTACTTCATCAAGTTTCTCTGCATCGCACATAGGATCGTTGCGAGAGTAAAAGAAAAGCGAAGGCACCTCCGCTGGTTGCTGTATAAAACAATCCACACCCCTCTGAAAGAATCCAACAGTTGTTTTATAAAACCCACAAAAATACAGCGATAAAAGTTTCGGAACCATCCACCGCAAGAGAGAATTTTGGGAAATTCCATAGGATACGCCCACAGTCATCCTCTCTGTTGAGCCAAAGGTAATACTGTCAAAAACGATTCCGATAAGTTTTCGGAAAAAGGCGTATTTGATTTCCGGATGTTGCCGTGCCATCAGTAGACAGCTTGTATAGTTATATGCTCCTATTGATGTCCCGTGTACAATAAAATATTCATATTCGTGTAAATTCTCTGACGTGTACTTCAGAATTTGCTTCGCAAGCTCCATGGAGCATGGCGGCCACGCAAAGTGTTTTATTAACCCAGGAATGAAAAGAATATCGTGACCGCGACTGTGATAAAGGGAAAAGTATTTCTCTAGTGCCTTATCCGGTGCGTACAGCCAACCAAAGAAGATGATAAGCGTTTTACTGGCCAAATTCTCTTGGGTTCGTTCAAGCTGTCGTAGTTTAAATTTGTAGGGAAATACCGTGGTTTCCTTAAACGAATATGACATCATCTGAAAAGGAAATAATTTTATGCGTCAAATACACAATTCGGTAATGTGTTCCATAATTCATTGATAAGGCGATGGTGTGGAGGAAAGTCTGTTTTATCGGGTTATAGTGATGGGTTAGTGATTGTTAACTGATCACGCTCCAAAGACTGTAGCAGCAATTACCAATACCCGATATTGAAGGTTATGGAAAAAACTACAATACAGTCACTATAAGAATGTATGTACATGTATAATATATATTGGAACATACACTGTATATGTATGAGATGTGTTCAATGTATAATATATATTGGAACATACACTGTATAGGTATGAGATGTGTCCAATGTATAATATATATTGGAACATACACTGTATAGGTATGGGATGTGTCCAATGTATAATACATATTGGAACATACACTGTATAAATATGAGATGTGTCCAATGTATAATGTACATTGGAACATACACTGTATAGGTATGAGATGTGTTCAATGTATAATGTATATTGAAACATACACTTTATAGGTATGAGATGTGTCCAATGTATAATAGATTTTGGAACATACACTGTATAGGTATGAGATGTGTTCAATGTATAATGTATATTGAAACATACACTTTACAGATATGAGATGTGCCCAATGTATAATGTATATTGGAACATACACTGTTTTGGTATGAGATGTGTCCGATATATAATATATATTAGATGTGTTCAATGTATAATGTATATTGAAACATACACTTTATAGGTATGAGATGTGTCCAATGTATAATAGATTTTGGAACATACACTGTATAGGTATGAGATGTGTCCAATGTATAATGTATATTGAAACATACACTGTATAGGTATGAGAGGTGTTCTATGTATAACGTTTATTGGAAAATACACTGTATAGATATGAGATGTGTCCAATGTATAATATATATTGGAACATACACTGTATAGGTATGAGATGTGTTCAATGTATAATATATATTGGAACATACACTGTTTTGGTATGAGATGTGTCCGATATATAATATATATTGGAACATACACTGTATAGGTATGAGATGTGTCAAATGTATAATGTATATTGGAACATACACTGCATAGATATGAGATGTGTCCAATATATAATGTATATTGGAACATACACTGTATAGGTATGAGATGTGTTCTATGTATAATGTATAAGGGAACATACACTGTATAGGTATGGGATGTGTCCAATGTATAATATATATTGGAACATACACTGTATAGGTATGGGATGTGTCCAATGTATAATATATATTGGAACGTACACTGTATATGTATGAGATGTGTCCAATGTATAATGTATATTGGAGCATACACTAGATAGGTATGAGATGTATCCAATGTATAATATATATTGGAACATACACTGTATAGGTATGAGATGTGTCCAATGTATAATATATATTGGAACACACACTGTATAGATATGAGATGTATCCAATGTATAATATATATTAGAACATACGCTGTATAGATATGAGATGTATCCAATGTATAATGTATATTGGAACATACACTGTGTTGGTATGAGATGTGTCCAATGTATAATATACATTGGAACATAAACTGTTTAGATATGAGATGTGTTCAATGTATAATGTGTATTGGAACATACACTGTATAGGTATGAGATGTGTTCTATGTATAATGTTTATTGTAAAATATACTGTATACATATGAGATGTGTCCAATGTATAATGTATATGGGAACATACACTGTATAGATATGAGATGTGTCCAATGTATAATGTATATTGGAACATACACTGTATAGATATGAGATGTATACTTCATGTTGCGGTATCACTGTATTTCAAAATCAGACGCCCAAATGTTATAAAAAAACCAAACTCGAATAACATTTTAAAACCATTCGAACTTTTTACCACTTTCTGACAAAAATATACAGCTCTAAAAGATATATAAAGACTTTATACATTTATTCGAGTCCTGAATTGTGACGAGTTGTAAGTGGCCATCATAACTCTTGACAGCACGCGAGGGATTTGTTCCACAATATCCCCCTTTTCCCACTCTATGTACCATTTGGTCTATACATGTAATAGCTGTGCTCGGTATCAATGTATCCAATACATATGATACGCAGTTATTACGTGATGAGATCAAATTAATCCGGGAAAGGGGAGCGGCTGTTGTAATCACCGTGAATTAGCCGAAAGTCTTGGTCTTATTTGATGATTAGGGTCGCAATTCCTTCCTTGCTTAACCTTGCAATTTTGATAAACGGAATGGCCGGCACGATTCTACACACTACTGTGCCAAATGAAGCAAATCACAGACATATAGACATATTAAGGAAACGGTCGACAATAAATACTTACCCCCATTCTGTAGTCTGAAGGCTCTACACACATTTTTCCCAACCTGTGTCAAATTTGCCGGTTTTATATGTAATCTAAATCATCCAAACGATTGCGTAATAGCATCTCGTCGACAGAATCAAATGTGTGGATGATTCAGGCAACATATGTATTTATAAACCGGCAAATCTAACAAAGGTTGGGGTAAATAAGTCTAAAGCCTTCAGAAAACAGATCGGGATTAAATTTTCATTGGCAGATTTTGAGGGAAGGGGGAGTTGCAGGGGTTGCTACACCCCACCCCCTTTTGGTAAAAAAATACCAAATATACGTCATTTTTAGGGTTGCCCCCTCCCTATTCTGGAACGAATAGAGCAAAACATTAGTCAAGGGATGCTGCAAACCCCCCCCCCCCCTCCCCGCCTTTTTTAAAATTCTAGATGCGCCTATGGTTTCTATTGCCGATCGTTTGCTTTATGTTTATATATGTTTGATATTTGGTTCCGAAATGTGTAAATTGGTGCCGATCATTCCGTGTATCAAAAATGCAAGTTTACACAACTTCACAAGGAAAAAGAATTGTGCACAGGTATTTAAGGCCATGACTTGCGGCTAACCTGCATGAAATAACAAAGATGCAGGAAAATGTTTCTATTAGGTGTCCCATAAAAATTTAAGCTCCGCTCTAGCTATCTAAAATAAATTATAAAGGTTTGCAAATATCCTCCCCCCCCCCCCCCCCCCCCTTTACACACTCTTTTTATAGCATTTGCCAACCAATCTCACAGTCAAAGAGAAGTAACTCTTACACTATACAATAACAACAGAACGCGAACGCGAATGGTAATCCCAGATAGTGACCCCTATTGAACAAATAGGCTAAGTTTACAAGTGACTACTGCAGCTTTACACAAGGAAAGGAATTGTGCACAGGTATTTAAGGCCACGACTTGCGGCTAACCGCAAACAGACCTACTTGCATGAAGAAACAAAGATGCAGAAAAATGTTTTAATTAGGTGTCCCATAAAAATTTAAGCTCCGCTCTAGCCATTTAAAATAAATTATAAAGCTTTGCACACCTCCCCTAAACCAACCCCCCCCCCTTTTTTATCGCATTTTCCAACCAATCTCACAATCAAAGAGAAGTAACTCTTACACTATACAATAACAGAACGCGAACGCGAATGGTAATCCAACATAGTGACCCCTATTGAAAGAATAAGTTTACAAGTGACAAATAAATTAAACTACCAGTTTATACGTCCCTTTTTAACCGATTGCATTACCGATGCCACCGTTGACCTTTGTCCCATACATTGTCGACGATTGAGCCGTTTTAATAACTTTTATTGTGACATTATTATTATCATGGTTATTTACAATTGTGTTGTAATTTGAATACAGTATGAAACTTCGTCTTTACCTATTATTTCTTTAAAGTGGTCCAGGCACTCTCCACTTCCGTTGCCAGCGAGAGTGTGGTTGTACGCCTACTCGCTCGTTAGCCTATGTTACACTCGCTTGTATTAATTGAACTTCGGTCGAACTTGTGTAGGCCACAGGGGCACAGGTCGCTTCTTATGGCTATTTATAACAGATGTGATAGTTGCGACTTTGTTATCTAGCATCTTCCGTGTTTTTCGATCGTCTGTATTCGGTGGCTTCCGGGAATGCCCACATTTTATATAAAATATATTCCGGGAATGCCTACATGCAGAGAACAATAGGTGTTGTTTTAACTATGCATTTTGTTTATAAACATATAAAGCTTGTTACCGTAAATGATCTGTTAAACCGTTAGATTGAGTGCACAATGGTAACTTTAACTTAAAATCGTTAATTTTCATATGAATGATAAAAGATAAATTATATAAATGTAATAATCATCTTAATTAAACTAATTGATAATGATACAAGCTGTATATGACATATTTGGAAAATTACAAGAAGCTGATAACTGCAGTAAAATGATGATTGCATCTTGAGTAATAGATATGATATAGGCCTAGATGTAATTAAGACAAAATTACAGAACGAAGATATCACCGTGCTTGATTATGCAGATGCAGCAGCCCATTTCATACATATCGAGTGAATTTATCAGTGACTAATAGTGAATAGTGTAGTCAGTTATAGTGAATAATTGTGAAATTTAGGATAATGAGTAATTGTGAAATTGATAGTGAATAATTTTGGGATTGGTAGTGAATAATTGTGAAATAGATAGTGAATAATAGTGAAAATAGGGAAAAATGACTCATAGTGAAAAAATGACAGTTAATATTTTAGTTGTTATTTTATCAATATAATGCTCACTACAACTTATATCTTTATGCCGTATATCATCCACCATAAATATATAGTGCCTTTTGTTTATATGCATAATAATATTTTGAATATTCTCTTTTCCTTATTATATTTATATTGTACATATATTTATTATAGTTATATTAAAATTTTAAAGTGTAAAACTTATCATTTCTTCCCTATTTCTTATAAGTAACACATGTATTTATAAGGGGAAGAGTTTTTTTACGGTAATACAGTTAATTGCCGCATGTTGTTGTTTTAGCAATATTGCTTTTTCCGGGAATGCCTACAATACTTCTCTTACCTGTCTGTCGGCACATCAATGAATGTAGGCATTCCCGGAATAAACCCTGTATTCAGTTTTGGTCGTTTCGTATATTTTTGCATTTCGATCCCGAACGTTTTGTCCTATTTTCATTAATTATCATAATTTATTGCAGTTATCTTTCTTCGGAATTTGTAAATTAAAAGTCATTTACGCGTGTGCATTTCATACTTTTTACCTTTATAGACGTCCGGTTATTTTGATATAAATTTCTAGTACATTTATTACATATTCAGTAAGTAAAATTTGCTGTTTTTATAGTATTTTACATATTATCTGTTATATCTACATCTACAGGTTACGAAACACTGTCTTGCTAGACCATAACGTTCTGGTTGAGCAGCGCTAGCGGTTTAGGTTAAAAACAAGATAAAAGCTTGAAAGTGTGTGTCAGCTTGCTGTCCATCTCTCCGAATATTATAGTCCAATCCGACTACCGAGGCGGCCCTGGACCTCTAGTGTGTCCAATCGGCATAGCTCTAAACTTCATTGAGACTTACTTACAACCTGACCCATAGCAGTTTAGTAGAAGGTGAGTGTGGTGAGTCCCTGCTTGAAGGATACCAAGTCAGGGGCATCAGCAACTGATGCTGGCCGCTGGTTTCAGGTTGGAATTGTCTTGGGGAAGAAGCTGTGTTTCAATGCGTCTGTTCTGGTATGGTAATTGCTGAACTTTATGGAGTGAGCTGATCTTGTCCTGCTGTTGGAGCGTGTTAAGTATTGGTCCGCTGGTATGTCCACCAAGTTGTTGATGATCTAATACAACATGGCGAGTTGGATTTTTGTTCTTCGGGATTATAGTGTTTCCAATTCTAAACTTTCGAGCATGTCTGATACGCTGCTGGTATTGCGGTATCTTTTGGTGGTATATCTTGCTGCCCGCCGCTGGACCATTTCTAGTTTGTTAATCAGATGTTTGTTATGAGGGTTCCATATGGAAGCACAGTACTCCAGGTTCGGTCTTACGAGTGAAAAATATAATGCTGTTTTAGTGTCCTGGCTAGTGATGTTAAGGTTTCTGTGCAGGAATCCTAACATGCTGTTCGCTTTCTTAACCACTCTATCATTATGGTTGTTCCATGATAGGTCTTTTGTGATGTCAACTCCTAGATATTTTGTAGTGTCTGCTGTCTCTGACCTTTAAGTTCGTATTGGTGTATTGTGGGTTTCTTTAGTCTGGTAACTCTCAAGATGTTTCACATGTCAGGATGAAGTGACATGCCCCACTTTTCCACGTATTTTGCAAGATGCATTAGGTCATTTTGTAGTATTTCTGTGTCTTTCTCGTTATTGATTTGCCTGTATACCACTGCGTCATCAGCGAATAGTCTTGTATTCGACGTTACACACTCGGGCAAGTCGTTAATGAATATTAAGAACAATAACGGCCCGAGTACAGTCCCTTGAGGCACTCCGCTAACTACACCCCCCTCCTCTCTGATGTTGCTCCTTCGACGGTAACTTGCTGTGATCTATTGCTGAAAAATGATCTTATTCAGTGGTATGTTGTTCCTCGTATCCCATAGAAATTTAGCTTCTTTAGTAGCCTTTGCTGTGGGACTTTATCAAATGCTTTGGAGAAGTCCAATATGATAAGACCTTGTTGTTCCCCTCTATCTAGTGTTGTTGCTAGTTCGTGCGCCAGTGCTACGACTTGGGTTTCGCAGCTCCTGCGTGCACGGAATCCATGTTAGGAATCTGTAAGGATGTTGAGTTCATCTAGATGGGATAGTATACTGGTCGTAATGATGTGTTCCTGTAGTTTACAGCATAAACAAGTCAAAGACACTGAACGGTAGTTACTCGCTTTAAATCGGTCCCCTTTTTTAAAGATGGCTGTTACGTTGGCGTATTTCCAGTCATTAGGTTTTTCTCCTAGATCAAGTGTTTTCTGGAAGATGATAGTTAGGTATGGTGTAATATTGTCGGCCAGGTCTTTAAGGATTCCAGCTGTAATCAAATCTGGCCCACCTGCTTTATTAGAATTTATCTTTTTGAGTAGCTTATTAACACCTGTCTGATCTATAGTGATGCCTCTCATTGGTGGGAATGGGTCTCCTTCTGGTGATGGTATATCCGTAATATCTTCTCTAGTAAAAACCGATTCATATTGGCGATTCAAGATGTTAGCTTTATCCATGGGGTCATCGTGCATTTTTCCGTTCTCCTTCAAAGGTGCTACTCCACTATTGTCTTTCCGTATGGCCTTCACACAGTTCCAGAATCTTTTTTTTTGTTTACCAGGATTTTGCTCGCTTTCTGGGTTTCCCATTCCAATGATGTTATCAACATAGTCCCAATATGCTTTTCTTTGTACCTTCTGTGCATGAGATTTAGCTTCGATGTATCTCCTGCTATCTTTATACTTCTTCGATGACTTTGCACGCTCATGAAGTTTATTTCTTCTTCTTACACTGCATGAAAAAAGACGTTTAATGAAAATTATAATTCATTAAACTTGAAATATACTTGAAGTTTAACATAAAATTAAAATTTAATATGAAATTATATGTGAAGTAAAAGAAAGTTTAATGTTGCATTATACCTCATGTATAATAGAAGTTTATTGACATTAAACTCCAAGTAAACTTAGAGTATGGAATATAATTGGAGTTTTCGTTTTATTTTATTTAGAGATTTAAAATAATCATGTTAGAATGACTGCATCAGTAATCGTGTTAGGACTCGTAAATATAATTTACTGTGTTTGGTATTGCAATATTAGTTAAGTTAGTAATCAAATGTGGTATTTACATATAATTGACGGTGTAATACACCAGGAAGTCAATCTAAGCAAAAAATGTATTTGTATCAAGTGTAAATGTTTCTTTTAAGTGAAATCGGACACTATCCTTTCACATAAACCATCCGGGACATTGTCCTTTCACTTTAATGGTGACAGAGTAAAATACCTGACCAGGTTCAAGACAACCTTTATATATTCTGATATCTGTACATCTCTATCACCTATCATTTACAGGAAAATGATGTCTGTACGATAAATAGATTTTTTTTTCCATTACCGACTGGGGAAACACAGCCATATACTAGTACACACACATATATATATTTACAAGAGACAATTTGGTGCAAGAACCAAAGTGTGGGCCGGAATGGGATGTTTGATAAAACTGCAAAAAATTTTAAAAACAGAAATATAAAATATGTATTGTACAGACATGTGACTGTTAATTAGCAGACATATAAAGACCATGCATGATGATCGACCACAGACATAGAAATCTCCAGTATCACTTGCTTTTCAGCTAATAGTTTATATTTGGGCTCATTTAGCCAATTCAGTACATAAGGCATGGCAATAGCGAATTTATCAGACGTACGAATTAGCCTGCATTTAGTATGGAAATGTACTTTTAAAATTACTAGCCATATCATCTACTATATGTTTTAAGTCGGTGGGCTCAGTGGACGAGGTGACCGAAAGGTCGCGGGTTCGACTTCCGCCGTGGGGCACATCGGTGATCCGTCTTTCAAATTGGACAGTAGAAACAGAGGTCCCGTATCACGGTAGGCGTGACACGTAAAAGATTCCCCACTTCTTCAGGAGGGTCCGTTACAGAAGTATAAATTTCTATGCAATGCATCAGGTAGTTACCGTCACCATGTACGTGAAATAGTCGTGGAGTGACGTGAAACTATAATTAATCCATTAACCCACAATTTATTTTTAACAACAAAACATAACCCAATCTATAAGCAACTTGAGGTTTTCTGAGGTAACCAACCCTTCACTGGTAAACTTTTGGTAGTGGTGTGGGCCGTGCTGGTTGGTAATCTTTTTATTCTCAAGTTTCAATGTATAAACTCTAATTAAGGTTTATCGTCTTGCCAGAAGAAACAATTGTAATTGGTCCTTCTTAGCGTAGCATTCTGTATTCTGAAAGTTTAAGTAGGACTTACATCACACTATTATTCAGTCGTAATATTACAACTCGACCATTTCCGTACGCAAAAAAAGATATATTTTTTGTAAAAAATGGCGATGATGCTCCGATTGGATATCAACCAAAAGTCACTTAGGCAACCGAATAATAATTTGGTTATGAAGAAAGCGCGTCAAATATTAAAAAATTGCAAGGGTAACACCCATCCCCAGAAAACATTCCAACAAATTTAATACTTCTCTGCTGTAACGTACTACATTTACATGTATCTATCAAACTGGGTCAGAGAGGCGACACATGCTCTCTCCGCAGTGAATAAAATCCTAATTTTTTCATTGGTGTAAAATCCTGGGGGGGGGGGGGGGTGGTCTTACTGTACCGCAGAAACGGCCCACAATAAAACTTTAGATTCGTATTTGCACCATTTCTAGATTTATTCTCATTTTGTCCCGGACAGTTCCTTTCAGCAAGGAATGTTCGACTCATTTTGCTGTGCCGCGTGACCACATAGACCATTATCACGGAGTTGTCTTGTTACCCGATTTTCAAAGTTGTGAATTTGCCTTCTAAGGTCCGATATTTATTTCCATTTTTACAATTCTTAAATGTCGGTTCCCTCTCTTTGTTTTAATCTGTCCCTCCCCGCAAAAAATAAACCAGTAGAGCTAAAAATGGGAAGAATAGTGTTCTGAGGAAACATACGTGTCGTCCGTGCTGTATTGTGAAAGTGTGACAACCGGACGGACGAACGACGGACAAAGTGATCAATTGAAATTCTTGCAAGGCAATAACATCAAGCAACAGAGAAATAGACAATCCAACATAATTTCTTCTTGGTTATATTAGCCTGGATCATGAAAATAAGAATCAATACATAAACTTTACAGTGAATTTAAAATCATATAATACATAACATATCCAATACAAATTCCATACAACCATAAATGATACATATGGTTGATCATAGTGACACAAGATGCACATGCAATGTAATAAAATAAATTCTCAAAAATCATTATGATAAATTCATTGTAAAGGACGGCTAAAATACAAATACTATTGCTCAAGCTCTCTAACTGATACATCCCAATGAAACATCATTTGTTAAAGTATACTCACTAGGAGTCGAAGATATACATCCATTAAAACTGTACAGGAATAATAAAACATCTTTCAATCAAAACAAATGAAAACTTTCTGGACAAATTTTCGGAAATACAATCATACCATGACCAAAATAGAAATGCAAAACAAAAAGACCTAATAAATTGACAAAACTGGCATAGTGAAACATCCTTCCATGAAAGCTATAGCTAACTGGCACAGGACGAAACACTATTCCACTATGACCTCACTACTGAAATACAATACAAAACGACCCAATAAATTAACAAAACTGGCATAGTGAAACATCCTTCCATGAAAGCTGTAGCTAACTGGCACAGGACGAAACACTATTCCACAATGACCTCACTACTGAAATACAATAAAAAAACACCCAATAAATTGACAAAACTGGCATAGTGAAACATCCTTCCATGAAAGCTAAAGCTAACTGGCACAGGACGAAACACTATTCCACTATGACCTCACTATTGAAATACAATACAAAAACACCCAATAAATTGACAAAACTGGCATAGTGAAACATCCTTCCATGAAAGCTATAGCTAAATGGCACAGGACGAAAACACTATTCCACTATGACCTCACTATTGAAATACAAGACAAAAAGACCCAATAAATTGACAAAACTGGCATAGTGAATACATCCTTCCATGAAAGCTATCGCTAACTGGCACAGGACGAAACACTATTCCAATATGACCTCACTACTGAAATACAATACAAAAACACCCAATAAATTGACAAAACTGGCATAGTGAAACATCCTTCCATGAAAGCTAACGCTAACTGGCACAGGACGAAACACTATTCCACTATGACCTCACAATTGAAATACTAGACAAAAAGACCCAATAAACTGACAAAACTGGCATAGTGAAACATCCTTCCATGAAAGCTAAAGCTAACTGGCACAGGACGAAACACTATTCCACTATGACCTCACAATTGAAATACTAGACAAAAAGACCTAATAAATTGACAAAACTGGCATAGTGAAACATCCTTCCATGAAAGCTATAGCTAACTGGCACAGGACGAAACACTATTCCACTATGACCTCACAATTGAAATACTAGACAAAAAGACCTAATAAATTGACAAAACTGGCATAGTGAAACATCCTTCCATGAAAGCTATAGCTAACTGGCACAGGACGAAACACTATTCCACCAAGACCTCACTACTGAAATACAATACACAAAGACCTAATAAATTGACAAAACTGGCATAGTGAAACATCCTTCCATGAAAGCTATAGCTAACTGGCACAGGACGAAACACTATTCCAATATGACCTCACTATTGAAATACAATACAAAAAGACCATTTAAATTGACAAAACTGGCATAGTTAAACATCCTTCCATGAAAGCTAAAGCTAACTGGCACAAGACGAAACACTATTCCACTATGACCTCACAATTGAAATACTTGACAAAAAGACCTAATAAATTGACAAAACTGGCATAGTGAAACATCCTTCCATGAAAGCTATAGCTAACTGGCACAGGACGAAACACTATTCCACTATGACCTCACAATTGAAATACAATACAAAAAGACCTAATAAATTGACAAAACTGGCATAGTGAAACATCCTTCCATGAAAGCTAAAGCTAACTGGCACAGGACGAAACACTATTCCACTATGACCTCACTATTGAAATACAAGACAAAAAGACCCAATAAATTGACAAAACTGGCATAGTGAAACATCCTTCCATGAAAGCTATCGCTAACTGACACAGGACGAAACACTATTCCACTATTACCTCAATACTGAAATACAATACAAAAACACCCAATAAATTGACAAAACTGCATAGTGAAAACATCCTTCCATGAAAGCTAAAGCTAACTGGCACAGGACGAAACCACTATTCCACTATGACCTCACAATTGAAATACTAGACAAAAAGACCTAATAAATTGACAAAACTGGCATAGTGAAACATCCTTCCATGAAAGCTATAGCTAACTGGCACAGGACGAAACACTATTCCACCAAGACCTCACTACTGAAATACAATACAAAAAGACCTAATAAATTGACAAAACTGGCATAGTGAAACATCCTTCCATGAAAGCTAAAGCTAACTGGCACAGGACGAAACACTATTCCACTATGACCTCACTATTGAAAATACCATGGTTTCCAGACAGACATACAATGGGAAATAAGAATGTAATACATAAATTTAACAAAACTGCACAAAAACTATTGCACTGGCATTATATATTGATACTTTTAATGGAAGGACATATATATGAAACATCTTTATTGTTAAGTTTACCATCTGCACAGATGTATTTACAATTTAGGCGCTGAACAGGAATAAATACAGATTCTCCAAATACATCATACAAGTTTCTTGTCCATACTTCTACAGGCTTTCCACAATGATATCTGTACCTGTTAGGGAGGGGCATAAGCCACAATACCTTGGCAAATAAATGAACTCTACTTTCATTTTCTACTATAAGATTATGCTCAATAAAATATTGTGTAACTCCTGGGACGAGGTCACCCGTGCCAACTTCCCCTAAAATGTGTCCATTATTAGAGTGCCAGTAGGTCATTTACATATGATGAACGTTTATGATGTGATTGATATGATCCATACACTTCTCCTCCAAAAAATACTGTTGGACATTTTTTAAATGACTTTGGGCATACATGAAAATTATCAGGTCTTAGAGGTGTGGATATATATGCAAGTATGTTTTTTTTTCAAAAAGATCTTTTGCTGTCACATAGTCTGACTTTCTTTTGACTGGTTCTATGTGTACATCTTTTTTCCTTTCTTTTTATATTTCTTTTTCAATAAAAGTTAAATTTTTATTGACGTCATTGTCAGAACTTTCTGAACGGCAAGAACTGAACTCCTCTGATATTTCACTAACATTATCATCATAATCTGCAAAAAGGTTCATTATTTGCCTTTCCAAGTCTTTGTTTTTTGGTTTTTCTTTTCAGTCTCCTTTGTCTTCTTTGTTTTCTAATGAGTGACGTCCCATTTAATCTATATTAAATGAAGAATAATTTATAATAAATCTTAAAGCAAACATTAAGCTAAGTGGTTAAATGTTCTCAAAACCAAATCAATATGGAAAAGGACATTTGCGTCTTGCAGTATACACAAACAATTTAACAGGAATATATATTATTAATATTAAAGAATATTTAAAGAAATGTCACCACAATTGATATTTACAGTCCAAATATGACCCGACATTCAAAATCATCTGATTTCAGTATTTTCAAAAAGTTACTCTTCATTATCAAAAACAACTCAAACTACACATATATTGTTTGTTGACGTTGTTTTACGTCACACCACGAATATTTTACATATATGGTGACAGCATCTGACTGATGCAGGTTACATAAATTTTGACCTTTCAATAGGCCCATCCAAAGCAGTGAGGATCTTTAACGTGCCACGTTTATCGCGAAACGGGACAACGGTTTTTACTGTCTCATCCGAAGGACAGACACCAGCATGACTACCAGGAGGCTTGAACCAGGACCTCTCGGTCAGTAGTTGAGCGCTCTACCACTGAGCCAAGCTGGCTTCACACATTGAAAACATCTTTAATTGAAAGTGATATATAATATAACATGAAAGTTTAATAACATATGTACCTCAATTGGGCCCTTGATCTCTAGATGATATTTTGAAAGGTCATAAAATGACAAGCATGTGAGAATTCAATCGACAGATATTCCTGTCAAAAAACAAAAAGAAATTAATCAATATATACAAAATTATGAAAATAGTACAAATTAGAATGTTTGTGAAATACCAATGTATACACCTTAAATAAAACTAAAGGCAACAAATAATTCCCTGTTTGGTGAACTTCCACTTCAGTTCCCAAAGGGGGAGGGATGGGTTCAGTATTGGGATTATATTGATTACATAGCTTAATGACCGATATTTAGGTTCCTGTAGGCTGTAGTGTAGTGTTGGTTCTAATCTATAATGTAATAAATGATAGCAAGGAACTTATAAACAAGAAGGACTGGCAACTCTCTATACGCGAAGGGAAATCTTACTGAACTATCGCGTGGCACGAGATCTGTGACGAGACCTAACCAGAAAACAATGGCTTTCACGGCCGAGAACTATCTGGCTAAACAATTCAACAAAATCTGTTAGATCCTCTAAACATCCACATTAAACGTATGTTGCCATTGATACTGAAGATATTAAATTAATTTTTAGTATCAGTATTACATGCAATTTCTGAGTAGTTTGTGAGAAAATGGTTTGGGAATTCCATTTTAAAGTAGGATGTTTCGAAGCTGACCTCCTGCATATTTCGTCTAACGGTCTATAGACCTGTATGAATTACCCATATTCTCCTATGTTTCGGGGTGTACAGAAATGCTGTTGGAATCAATAAAATCATGAGACTTTGGAACATGCATTAAAACTAGTTTTTATTTTCATTTTTCTTGCCAACGTTTTATCTACAAAGGTTTATACTAAGGTGTTGTATCCTGTACTCCTTGAGCGATAAATGAAGTAAAAAAAAGGCAGGTTCATTTGAATTTTCCCCATTTTCTCAAGTATTACAAGGTTTACATGTGATGTGTTTTGCATCAAAATGTACATGAGACTCTAGTGTGTGCACTAAAATAACTTTCATTTAATTTTATGGACAATGTTATGTCTATAAGGTTCCATACACCGGGGTCTTAATCTCCAATTATTTGCGACCCATTACAAAGAAAATTTTGACAGGTCGGATTGAATTATTTAATTTTCTCAAGTATCACATGGTGTACATGTGATATGTTGGTACCAAAATGTACATGAAACTCTAGTGTGTGGCCTAGCCTTAAATATATATTTTTTAAATCATGTTGGCATTTATATCTACATGTATAAGGTTTAATACATGTATATAGGGTCTTATCTCTTTGTCCCTCTGCGACCTTTGACGAAGAGAATTTGACAGGCGTTTTCTTAGGTATTGTTCCATGTAGGTTTGAAAAATTGATTGTCCCTTGGGTTAATTGTTGACAAGAACTTCGTAAAGTATTCTACAATAGCGCAGTCACTTATCAGTTTGTGCATCGAAAATCTGCTCTCGATCTGCACTCATCATAGTAAAGGATACTTGACCTAATAAAGCTCAAGCTATTAAGTAAAATAATACAACATTCTATTATAACCTCCCTGTTGTTTTCATCAAATAGAAGATCTGCCATGATTCTTATTCGGGGTGTCAATTTGAAAAATTGTCGTCATCACTGTTGTAAAACTCCAATCATAATGTGTATACATGTATTTCTCGTGAAGAAAATCGAGATCTAAATCATATTCCCAAGAAAGGAAATGGGACATTCGCTTAGAAAGTACCACCCGTAATGGAAATATGAAATGACACAACCAGCCATTATAGGTCGGCTAAGCGACACACCTGTCTCACGTGTTAATTGCTAAAACAACACTTTAATTAACAGAGGTAAAACAAAGCATCATCCTTTCACCGACCGGCATACTTAATAGGGAACTACTTCTTGCACCTATATAAGAGACATATGTCTCTGCCTATATGAATGTGGTACATAGCGGAACGAGGGAGAAGGGATAAATACAAAAGCCATATTTTAAACAATGTTTTAAATAGAAATGGCATTTTACATTTTTTTTTGTTGTCATAATGTCTCCTATACATATATCGATGCAAACTGAAAATATCACAAGTTAGATTTTTACTATGGAAATTAAATAAAAAAAAATAAATAAATACAGTATTTACAAACAAGCATTGTTGACAAGGAAGCAACTATCGGTATTCTCGTGATTTTACTTATTTGCTGTATGAAGTTCTGAGAAGTACCGAACGTTGCGAGATCTCATTTGCATAACAAACCGTCAATGCGAGATGTTAGCGAGAAAAGCCGAGATTCCAATCCTTCTTGTTTGTAAGTCTCTAGCTGATGATAGATAAATAATTTTGGGGTAAAAATTTGGGTCCAAATAAAAGCATGCAAAACCAAAGGCCAAGTTTACAAATCTACTCAGATTGAGCACTCATTCATGCATGTAAATTATAATATAAATATTGATTTCCTTGCAATTTTGAACACCTACCCAACTATACTGCCGTTTTGGCACCTGAGGCCGAGTCCTGACTTCACTCTCAGTCTCAGTTTACGACAAATACTCTACTAGTAACAGCGTTAAAAATGAACAGCTTCTACTGTACATGTAAAGTAAAGTACTTTACGACAAAGAAAGTGATAATTCTTTATGTCTACTCAATGATAATGAATATTAGGCACATCTATATTGATGAACCGCCAAAATGCTGGCTGACCAGAGGCAATGACCGCCGGATTAGTTTCGAACTTTCCGTAACCTCCCCCCTCCCAAAAAATAAAAATAAAAATACATGATTATTATCAATAGCAGAAATTGAATATATCAATTAACTTCTTTAAAAAACTGACGATTAGATGATGAACGAAATGATTCTATATTTATAGATCATTTTTACTGTATGTACGAAACTAAATCGAGCATCAAATACATTAGCGCTTAATTTAAACCAGAAAAGAGAGAATATTACCTGGAAATGTCGGATGCTGACGAAAAATGCGGTCGGAGCGATGATTCTGTCGGAAGGGTTGGTCGGATGAGTCATCTGATACAGATTCCGATCCTTCCTTGGCCTTGCCGTCACCGTCACGCAAAACTGTCAAACGGAAGAGGACCACGTCAAGCCTTCAAGGGTAAAAAAACAAGACCCAGGGCCAGACCGCACGACACCTGTATTGGCGACACCTTTCTCCGTCTCTGCTAGACCAAAACCCCGCCCCAGTAGAATAGTAAGTTGGAGTATTTTTTTTTCATGATTTTAAAAATTGTTAATAAAATGAATCATAAAAATGTTTTAAACATATTAATTTATGATATCACATATGATATGGTCATGGTCGACATGGTCAGTCATATTATGATATCTCTAGGTCGTATGAGAAGGAGAAGGGGGGGGGGGGGGGGGGGCAGTCTGGGACATATGCCCCCTTAAAAAAAGTGGGACCCCCACAATAGACATACCACCTCGGATAAGAGTAAGAATTTTAGTTATATATACAAACATTAGTTATGGTCATCTTATTCTTATTGACAAAAATCGATTGACAATCCCTGTAACTTCAACTCCCCGTCAGATAAATACTGCTGAAACCCTAGGAGCCTATAGGGTACCCCTCGTTCATCTGTCAATCTGTCCAACCTTTTCTTACTTTTTTTCGGCTTTTGTGCAGATATTTATCCGAAATTTGGTATGCACGGAACAAATCAATAGCTTACACACCAAATATAAGTTTCATGCTGATTGACCCTTTTGTCACATAGTTATGATCCTTGAACTTAAAGTTTAGGCATTGTTTCAAAAAGTTGCCATCCAATGCTGTGGTTAGGGGACTTATAATGCTTGGTGATCAATCACTTGTTTTTGGTTTGTTTTATTTCATGTCAACCACATCAAGCATGTGGCTGTCATCAGCCTGGCTATTGGGTGTCCTTTGTGGTACTCTGTTTTCCTCCCACACGAACGACACCCTCATGCCATAATCTGTGCCAACGTGCAAGCCCATCATGTATATGTACATGTATTGATTTTGTTATTGATTAATGTTTTGCATGTGTGTCATTTTGATGATGGAGCTTTACCCTGGAAACATTTGAAGACAATGAAAAATTAAAGGAAATTTTTTTCTTAAGATAACTTATTGTGATTTTTTATAGAGATTGAAATTTTTAATTCATTCCAGAATAAGTCAGGAAAATGCTTTATAAAAAGTTTCTTTTTCATCATCAGCAGTTATTTGTTCAATATTACATATATGTATTTTGATGATATGACTAATAAGTGATTCTGTTTTAATCAAGATTTCCTTTTGATAAAAATTGTTTTTGTATTTTGTATGCTTTCTTTAGAAAAGTTTAGTTGTTGAAAAATCTTGTCATTTATATGATGTACCTAATAATCTATGTCATTCAAGGTGTTCATCAGAAGAAAATAAAGACACAAACCAACAAAATCAACATTTTTGTGAAGGGGTTGTATCCTGATGTACAACTTGGAATTATTCAAGGTATGTTGGGATACAATATTTATTTCTCTTCAGTTGTCATTGAAGAAATAAGAAAAATTTCACAGTGCTTGAAATGCACAATAATTTCTGTTTGTCAGTTTAAAGGAAATTAGGACAACTTCCATTATATTTGCTGAAATTTTAGGTTGCCTTAACTAGTTTTGAGTTGATTTTGATGCCTGGATAACTGCACATTTCGAGCCCTGATATCATTAGAATTAAAAACAACTACCGGTAATATGATAGTGTAATTAAAATAATTTTCACAATTTTAAGAATTAAAAATCAGAATTTTTTTTCTTATAAGCTGCCATCTCCAGATACTTTGCCTCTGTGCAGCAAAAGAATTACAAGGAAAAAAATGGGCAAAACAATATGCTTTTGTATAGCAGGAGGAAGAGGGGAAGTGTGTTGTGCATGTTAATACATTGCTTGAAGTCTAATAAGTACCATATATGTGCATACATGTACATCATGTTTTCCAATATTTATTATTCATGTTAGAGTTATTAGGTTTTATGAACTTTGTGTTATAATAGTACATATTATATAAATTATGTATTTCAGAAATTAGCCTGGAGAAAAAGCAATGATAGGCAAAATAAGTGGGTGGGATGCGGAAAAGAGAAAAAAAGTAGAAGATGCTATGGACATAATGTATATGTCCTCTGAGGAAGAGGTTAATTTTGAGGATGAAACATTCCTCAGAGTTAAACCTCTTCCTTGGAGGTCTTCTGATTACAAGAAGATCATGAACGAACTGGATAGTAAGTTTGAGAGGACACAATCCAGTAGATCAAAGCAGCAAATGATGAAGAAAGTGCTTGGTGATAAATTCAATCATCCAGGCCAAAGCCCTCTAAAATCAAACCTGGCAATGAATGAGTGTTTTGGTTCAAGATAAATAGTAAATTTCAAATTTGACAATTGAGCATTCAATCATCTATTTTGTGATGACTAAGTTAATTCCTAATGGGTATTAAAATTTTGTAAATTGTTTATAGTGTTTAATGACAGAGAATTAATTGACTAGTATGTAAAGACAGCATTTAGTTCAAACTGTATTAGCCTTGAATGCATTTTTAGTGAGTGAGTTTGAACTAGTTTTTTTTTTTATATAATCTGAGTTTTGAACAGTTTGTTTTCACACCAACATGTATCAAATGAAATATTTTTATGAAAATTTCATGATCAATGTGAAATTTCATGTCATAAATCGTCATAAGTGGATAATACTACATTCATGATTAACAATAAAAAGAAACACCACATAATATGTACAATCAAATTCTCATTATTTTGACATGGTTTTAACTCATTATTAATTGTAAACTTTGAATGCTTAAATGTCAAATTTTGAGGTTTTAATACCTTTAGAACTGAAATCTGCTTAAACTTTTTAAACCAGTAAATCATCAAAATTGTAATTTTTGACAGTTTGGATCAGTAATAAACTTTAGAAACAAACCTTTATATCAATGTACCCTGTTCTCATTTGTCCATTTCTAATTTTTATGCCACCGGTCTGAATGGTCCGGGGGGGGGGGGGGGGCATATAGTGTTTGGATTGTCCGTCCGTAATTGTGTCCTGCTTTTCACAAAATACAATAAAGTTAATACTATTTGCCATAGAGACTTCATATTTGACATGCATATTTAACTAATGAAACCCATTCAAATGAGACCAAGGTTTGTGACCTTGACTTTTAAACTAAAAATGCAATAAATTTTGCACCATTTGACATAGAGACTTCATATTTGGCATTCATACTCAAAATAATGATACCCTTTCAAATAACACCAGGATCAATGACCTTGACACCATGACTTTTGACCTATATTTCAAAATTTACCTTATTTGCCCTTTAGTGCCACCAAGGGCATTTGTGTTTCACAAACACGTCTTTCTTTTTCAATCTTTTCATTAATGATGTATTCATGTATTTTTGTTCATCATTCAAAATTCAAAGAGTTTATATCTTTCTTACGTAGATTTCAATCTTACCGTCCAGTTATTGATCTACTTATTCTTATTTCATGATCCTTCCTTTATTTCGAAGTAGTTATGAATATATAATATTAACATTCTTTGTTCGATCATTATATTGTATTTGTTTATCTTTAAAAAGGTTAAACATCTCCATAATATTTGTATCCATGAAACACAATTTGTTTGCACCTAGCTAGAAATATTTTTTTGAAATATTCTTTGTACTTTTTATCTTGTTCACATTTGAGCATTTGTGAATATAGAGTTAATTATTGTTTTTGATTATACACTACTTCCCTGTGGAGGACTTTTGAGATGTATAAAGAACAATACTTTTGGGGTAAAAACCTAAACACTTTTTTTTTTAGCTCACCTGAGCCAAAGGCTCAAGTGAGCTATAGTCATAGTGCATCGTCCGTCCATCCGTCGTTAACTTTTTCACATTTTCGACTTCTTCTCTGGAACTACATTGCAGATTTGGATCAAACTTTGTGTAAATGATGTACTCAAGGTCCCCTACTAAAATTGTGTTCGGGATCCAGATTCCCTCAGGAATGGATCCAGGGCGGCCAAAAGTGCCCACAACTGTACCCCTCTTCAAACATCTTCTCCTCCAGTACCAGTACATAGATGGCGAAACTAATTGCATTTCAACAATCTATAAAGATGGGTTATTAAAAATTGTGTTCGGGGTTAAGATCCGTCAAATAGAAATTCACGCTTTTTTGAAGTGTTTCTGGACGTAGTCATTTAAATGCAGAAAAGTGTCATGTTTTTCAGTTAATTGATATTGATGATTTCTTAATGACTATTTTGATCATAATTGTGGTAAGGAATATTATTGTGAAAGAATTTTGTCATTATCTCAATTTTTGGATTTTTTATGAATATTTTAAGACTTCCAAAAAAGGGGGGGGGGGGGGGTTGGCCATTTTTAACATTTTAAAATTTTTATACAAAACAAAAAAAAATATTTTAATGAAACATGGAAAAAATTAAGTACTAAGGGGACTATATCAATTTGGTAAATTTCATCCAAATTGGTTAACAGATAATGCCACCATGTCTAAAAAGTAGGTCTCACAATGGTACAAGTACCACTTGGTGATTGAAATATGGAGAGTAGCAGTTCAAATCCAACTGTGGTCAAAAAATTTGTTTTCATTTCTTTACACATCTAAATAAGTTTTTAGATGTTTCTCAACACTCAACATACGAAATTAGGCAATTTTAAGTTTAAGACTTCCAAAAAAAAAAAAGGGTGGTGGTGGCCATTTTTCACATTTTCAACTTTTTCTACAAAACTGTTTAAAGGATTTTAATAAATCTTGGTAGAAATAAGTCACTTATAATTCTCTTCAAATTCTGTTGTTTTCGTCCAGACCTCTTTACAGGTGGCGCCACCATAGTCAAAAGTAGGTCACAAAATAGTTCCCTTCTTTAACAATATTCTTTTTCATATGGGCTGTATACAGAGACAAACAGAATGCATAGAAATGATCTAGAGGGATGAGTGAAGACGTATTGTCATTTTGGGTCCCTTCCGATATCAAATTTTGGAATTTTTTTCGACATTTCTTTGGTCTTGGAGATTTCAATGCAGAAAAGTGTCATATTTCCTAGTTAATTGATAATGATGATTTCTTATGGACTATTGTGATCATAATTATGGTAAGAAATGTTACTTTGAAAGAATTTTGTCAATATCTCAATTTGTTGATTTTCTATGAATTTTTAAAAGACTTCCAAATGAGGGCGTATAGGAAACAATTCAATTACATTTTTTCACTTCTGCTGTTATACCACATGAAAGATTTTAATGAAACATGGAATACATGAAGTACTAAAGGTCCTCTATCAATTAGGTAAATTTCATCCAAATTGGTTAACAGATAATGCCACCATGTCTAAAAAGTAGGTCTCACAATGGTACATATACCACTTGTAATTGCTGTGGTCAAAAAATTTATTTTCATTTCTTTACACATCTAAATAAGTTTTTTTGATGTTTCTCAACACTCAGCATATGAAATTAGGCAATTTTAAGTTAGATCTGGACAATATTTGAAACAATTGTTGTTCATGACCCAGACTTGAAATCAGTCAACAAAAGGCCCCACCTATAGAAAATGTTGCCCTGAATGACATATTGCAGAGACAAAGCAAATGCTTAGTATCAACATCACCTGAATGGATGTGCAAAAAAGTGTTGTTTTTTCTTCTAGTCTGAAATAAAATTTGACATTTTCAACATTTGTGTTGACTTAGTCACAGTAATGCAAAAATAAATGAATTCTTCTTTCATGCATGACTGATCATCTAGGTACTCAGATGAGCAATATAGGCCCACTTGGGCCTCTTGTTTCTGACAATAAATAATTATTTTTGGCCTGATTGCCAAAGCAATTCTGGTATTTAGATTGGCAATGTCCGTCAACATTTGGTTTAAAGTTTGTGGTTGAAGCAAATTATTGGGAAAATTAACTGTTTTTTGGAAAAGATCACTCTTACATTTCTTTATAAACTCATGCTATATGCTTTGCTTTCTGCCATACTGTCTATAGTGGTGTCTCTTGTTTTAATTTTTGTTGGTAAGCATGTAATAATATGCAAGAGGGCACTGATCAAAGTAAATATCAGTTACAATGTACTGATCATCCAGGTTTGTATTTGGTAAAACATGGTACTGGGTAATGCCTTTGAAGTGCCACAAACAATTTTGTCTTCAGAACACTGAATTTTTTTTAATCTATGAATGTTGAGAATATGTTCTCTTACATTGCAAGTGTTAAATACTTAATAAGTTAATTATTTACATTTTATTTGTTAGTTGTAATGCACATAGAGCGATAAACCGGTAGCTTCTAGTCATTTGACTCCTTTCATATTTGTTATAATTTGTTCACTATTAAATTTCTAGTCACCTTGTTATAATTATCTCAATTTGGTTTTCTTGTCGACATCTCAAATCATATTTCATAAAAAGTGATGTTTTGAATCATTTTAACAATATACATGTACATTCCTCAGAAATACTGACATTTTACGGGTTGTTATATTAGTGCTGGACAAATATTCTCAGATATGATCATGATCGATACTATTTTATGAGTTTATTCTTTTTATATCATCCCTAATTCATACAAGTTTTACAGTTAATTGTTGTACACATTTTACCTGTTGGTTGTGATAGTATAAGCCTCCAGTCATTTTCCTAGTATCTCATTGCATAATGTATCATTACATGTATATTATATCTATTTGTTTTTACTTGTTTCTTTGTCGTTTTTCAAAATTTGCCCTATTTAAATTTTAGTGACACGGGGGCATTTGTGTTTTCACAAACACATCTCGTGTAGTTCAGATTTCCTTTGAAAAAAGTTACATGTGTTTTTAAAAAATATTTGATGTAGGGGCTTCATCCTCAATTTTAACCAAATCCACTACAGTTTGAACCTTACCCACAGCTGTGGTGGGTCATACTTCCTGTTTGAAATCAATAAAGTTTTACCTTGTAACATTTATCTACATGTATTTGTTTGAAACTTTAACCTTATGATTAATTGCATATGAAATACATGACTTTGTTCTACATATTCATTATTTTCGATATTATGTACTACATTGTATGTTTTATTTTTTACTTTCATGATCTTGATAATTTTGTTTTATAGCTTTTGATTTACATTGCACATATATGTTTCTATTGATGTTTATTAATAGCAAGGTCTTTTTATTATTTTTTGATTCCTTATTTTATTTTATAATTACTACTATATTACATTTTCATATTTCTTATCCTGTCTTTCGGATGAGACAGTAAAAACCGAGGCCCCGTGTCGTGGTATGCATGGCACGTTAAAGATCCCTCACTGCTTCGGGTGGGTCCGTTGCAAAAGTCAAAATTTGTATGCCCCACATCAGGCAGATGCCGTGACCATATACGTGAAATATTCGTGGTGTGACATAAAACAAAAATCAATCAATCATATTTCTTATCAAACCATTTTTTTAATGTCATGATGCATGTTTTACTAGTACATGTATAATGTTTGAGTATGCTCTATTTTAAATGTTTTCTTTGAATTTAAACATTGTTTTTACACTGCTTTTGTATTCAAACTTCTTCCTAATTGATACACAATGTGTATATATATATATATATATATATATATAATATATATATATATATATATAATATATATATATATATATATATATTATATATATATATATATATATATTATTTTATACATCTTTACGAATGGGATATCTGAACAATTGGGACATATTATATAGAAAAGAAAAAAAGTAAATCAAATGTTGAATTCCTAGTATTGTGTCAAAACAAAAGTTACAAAGATGATGTACTGGTACATTTTCATTGAAAATAAAACAGTATCTTAAAGTCATGCAAGTGATCTTTAAGAATTTTAGCTCAAGTTTGTCTTTAATCGCAACTTTAAGCATAATGCAGTATAAATTGCATTAAATGTGAAGTTTTAATGGAGTAGAATGAAGGGATTTTATCTTGCAACTTCAAGTATAATGAAGTATAAATTGCATTAAATGTGAAGTTTAATGGAGTTTGAATGAAGCGATTTATCTTGCAACTTCAAGTATAATGAAGTATAAAATTGCATTAAATGTGAAGTCTAATGGAGTATAAATGAAGGAATTTATCTTGCAACTTCAAGTATAATGAAGTATAAATTGCATTAAATGTGAAGTTTAATGGAGTAGAATGAAGGAATTTGCCTCGCAACTTCAAGTATAATGAAGTATAAATTGCATTAAATGTGAAGTTTAATGGAGTAGAATGAAGGAATTTATCTCGCAACTTCAAGTATAATGAACTATAATCCTGCATTATATGTGAAGTAAAACAGGAGTAAAATTTGGCACTTAAACTCCAATTAAATTTGGGAGTTTACACAAGGATTATACGTCTATTATATTCCAAGTAAATTACAAGTATAAAAACAAATTAAATGCAAATTATACTTGTAAACTAGAAGTTTAATTGAACAAAAATTGACAAATAATTTTGTATTAAATGCCATTTTTGATGCAGTGTTATGGCTGATCTTACATCTCTATTGATCCATTGTTTGTTATTCTTATCATTTCTTGTTGACTTTTGTGGTATGTACTTCAACATGAGTGTCCGCATCTTTAAATGTTATCCATATATTATCGATGTTGCTTTCCTCTTTTGATAGACGGAGAAATTCCTGTTGGTACTGATCTAGTTCCGTCTTTAAACTCCTGTAGTCTGCTTTTGTGTACTTCCAAACTTTGCGTGAGATACTTTTCTTCTTCATTGGTCTAAAGCTGGTTTCAATGAAGATGGCCTCATGATCTGCGATCCCTGGAATAACTTTAACTTGGTTAACTAATGTTTCATTATTGGAGAAAAATAAGTCGAGAATACTTGTCTGGTTCTCTTTTATCCTAGTCGGTCCATGTACTAGTTATTCAAGGAAGAAGCTGGTTGCTGGAAATAGAATGAACTGAATGAGGTCGAACACTTTCATTCTGCCAATCAATTCCAGGGAGGTTGAAGTCGCCTCCAAGTCACAAGTGTGATCCATGTGCGAGAATTCTTGATAGATATGATCTTAGCGTTTCTAGATAATCTGGGTCGTTGTTATTTGGTGGTCGATATATCGATCCAAAATATAGGTCTCATGATCCTTTGACTTTGATTTTGGCCCATATCAGTTCGCATTTGTTGTCTACTTTAAGTTCTTCAGGCTCTTCACTTTCATATTTGTCTGATATGAGGATGAATACTCCGCCTCCTTCTCATTTTTACTCTGTCCTTTCTGTACACTTTGAAACTTGGTGGAGAAACCTCTTGCGATTTGATAGATGGATTTAGCCATGATTCATTTCCAATTACGATATCTGCCTGAGTTGACTCTATAATATTATGGAGCTGTGCTGGTTTACCAGATGTTTTTATCGACCGACAGTTTACAACCAACACTCTGAGTGGGATGTCTGTGCGTCTAGATTCACTTCTTTTTGATGGAGAGGATGTTGCTGTAGGGTGACTAAAACTTATCTCTGATTCTTGTGCTGAGTTGTCAATGAAAGAAAATGTATTCCATGTTTCAAAAGTAGAGTTGTTGAATAGACTACTCGAGTAGTTTGGAAGTCCACAATTACAGCATTCCCATGAAATGTTGGTTAGGGCGTTATAAATGTTGTTAGGCATAGCCATACATGTTTGGTGATACCATTGATCACAAGTATCACAACAAACTCCAGATGTATTCCATTTCACGGCTTTTTTGCATATAGCACATGGAAACTTTGGTGTGCGAGAGCCTGGATTTGGCTCTGGGGCGTATGATTCTGCTAATAGTAGGCTACATAGATATTAAAGTGTTTGTTTGTCTATACATATTGGACCATTTTGCTTGTTTCGGGTGGTAGCAAGTGTAAATATAAAATGTGTACACTTTGAAGAACATGAATGTGGTGCTCGAAATTGAAGCTTTGCCACTATTGGTGAAGTGCACTCTGTTTTCCCTTCATTGTATAAGTTTTCATATGAAGTTAATTGGCTCTTGAACAGTAAGAAAAGTGTTAAAACAAATACCGTAAAGTTCAACTGCATCGTCTCTATGTGTAAATAACCTGCAATCCTTTCATGTTTTGTTACCAAATCCAAAATGAAAGTAGCTTTTCTTCACTTCCGGTTTGAGGCTCACCACAGGGATTAATATATTAAATGGGTAACAGGATGATCGTATGCTCAAATAGTGGAATATGTAATTAAAATAGGTAAAGAATTAAGTTTAAAGTTATATAAAGTTTATAAGTTATGACCAGCAAACCAAGAAATTTTGTTAGAAGACTGGATTCGAAAATTTGTGACCGCCATTTTCTGCGCATGCTCGCATAATCAGTATGCATACTGTGGTTGTTATTTCCATGCCTGCTGAATGCTTGCACTTTGATAACTTATTTGCTGTTGTTTTATAGAGTACTTTCTCTCACTTTTATCTAGATCTATTGTTCTAATAGTAAGAGATGTGAGCTGTCTCACCTTTCCTTATGTCCTTTGCTACCTTTCGAGATGTTATCTTTCGCATTTACTAACTTCTTATTTATAGAGATATAATCCGTATATGATTTCGATGACAGTACTGTTTACATAGAGAAGTTATGCGTTTCTCGTATTCGGTATTCTTACTGCTCGTACTTTTGACTTTCACAATTCCTTCATTTACTGATCATGTTTCCATATCTACATTCCGTTGCATTTTGTATACTTTATATTTTTGAATAGAACTTTATTTTGGAAATTTGTTTACAAATGTTAATTGTTTCAACTTGATACTGCATTTGACATTCATCATGCTTTGCTGTTAAATCTATTTACAACTGTTAATAAATTATTAACTTCATGCATTTGGGTCTCATTTCCAAGACATAACTTCAGATCCAGTGATGTAGAAGCCAGGGTTCATAAAAATACAACGCAATAGCTTTTGATTTGTCTTCTGTCTAGTGGAAGTTTGGTGGAACGCTCCGTTCCGTCTGTCATTTTTGTGTCCGTCTGTCACACAGACATAAACAGAGAAGGGACTGAACTCCCTCGATGGTAATCAAAGTACTTACAGTACTGATAGCCGGGCTTTCAGTAACTGGTCAAGTAGCAAAAGATTATTTAAAGTGAAGTTAAAATAAGTTGATAACAAATTCAAAGAAACAAGAAGTTACACATTTCTCTATGGAAGGACAATTCTTAAGTAATAGTGAATGAAGTTTATCATTGGATAACTTTGATAAAATATCTTGTGAGGCATGGCATCTTACCCTTGATCATGATGAAAAGCATAGATTTAATACTGTTTCATAAGTTAGGCTGCTCTTGTCATGCTTTATTCTCGTGAACATAAATGACGTATATCTGCCATCTCCTATCGCTATAGAGAGCAGAATTATGATGTTTCTTCCAGATTGATGTATAATCAAAACGGCCCGACCAAAAATAAAATGGCCCACACCAAATAGGAATAATTTTATGCTAAATGCAATTCATTAAAATGTCAAATTATTCGCCTCTTAATATCTGTATCAAGATTAGTTTAAACACTCTAAACAATCTATTTTGAAATCAAATTCGATGTCCATTGTCAAAATATTACGAGGTCGGGCCGTTTTGGTAAAAAGAGCCGTTTGGTGTGGGCCATTTTTATTTTGGCCATTCTTGTGTGGACCGGGTTTTTCTTTTTCTTTTTCTTTTTTTTTTTCCTCCTTGAGCCGTTTGGACTGTAACTCTTTTTTTTTTTCATGCATTACTCTTCGAACCGTCGGCTACTATCAAGATATGCTGAATTTCTACTCTAGATCTGTTGAACTGTACACTTTCACTACTTGCATTGACAATCCATGATCATGAAACTCACTCTGTTTAGCAGGATATTCTATATATCCTTGAAAAGTACAACAGATCTAGTTAATTATCGCCTTTTTTTTGCCAAAATTGCAACAAAAAAATTAGATGTTACCGAACATGTCCGAGAGAAAACTTGAAATGATACTTGGTTTATTTATCTCCGAACATAAAATAATCTTGATCACTACTTTGTTGGAAATGACGTCGATCTGAAAATAATGTCAGCCATGCTAATCAGCACAAGGAACAATTCATGTAAATGTTTTTCTTCTGCGAAGCGATAAGGCAATGGACAGTACAATGCGCTATACCAATGTTTATTTATGACGCTTGAATTAGAAACATGTTTTAGTCGGCAAAAATAGACACAAGGAAACCCCTCACATATACACGAACATTAGACTGGTAATGCCTGTCTTGATCTTAAAATATGCTATCTAGACAGTGACTATAACGAGGCTGTCTTAGGTTCATGTGACGCGTTATCGGTTATTTTTATATTAGTGGAATTCGTTTTGTTCCTTTTTTCTTTTTAATCTAGAATCAACAAATATTGACAGAATTAATTACATCCTTGAGACTAAACCTCACGTGCCTCTCACAAATTACATCAGATACTGTAGATATCAATACTGTGTTTGCTACTGCAGACGAATTATATCTACTGCTTGTTATCTGCCCTTACCGTATGTGCTATAAATAACACTAGCTGGAGTAGATATAGCTTAGTACCCGAGGCCTCCCGATGTGCCAAAGCATCATTCGGACATCCTCGATCTTTTCCTGCGTAAAAAAAACTCGGACGTCACTCGTAGCCATTATTGAAAATAGTTCCTGTAGTTATGGACGCTCGCATGTGTACCAGACAAATAGGTCAGTGCTTGGAGTGTAATGAAGACAGTAGAAGACTTTCACGATTGAAAGGACCTGAACTACACAGTAATCCCGAACTGTTGCAGCTTTAATTACTTTCCTTGACATAAATGACATACACTGTGTACTGTATTACATTTTACATCGCTGATATATTACTGGGTACAATGCCGGAAACTGATTGATGCATGCAATCGATGTAAGTCATTCCGCCGAGTGGCATCCGAGTCTTAAGTAAAGGGCGAGGTTGTTCACAATGCCAAAGCACGATAGTTTCGTTCAAGCCAGACGCTCGGCTGCCTCCGTAAATCTCCGGCGAGCGAGAGTCTGGTAAACATGTGCATTTGCAATTGTGACATCAGAACGAGGCTTGCCGAAATTCTGGTAAAGTTTTTGATTGGAAGAATTAGACACACCTCCTGAAATGGCGACAACAGAAAAATTCTGAAAACGAAGTTTCTGTATGATTTAGAACCTCTGCAAAAAGTGTTTATTTTTTCTTGTGAAAGGGAATGATGTGTTTGCAGTGCTACCGACAGGTTACGGGAAGTCACTGATTTACACCGTTTTACCACGATTACTCAAACCGAAAGTAGAGCCACAAGAGGTCGATGAGTTTTCAATTTCAGGTGTAATAGTTGTGACACCTCTAGTTTCGTTGATGAAAAGGCAAGATAATCAAAATACAGCAGTTTGGAGTGGAATGCTGTTACACAGAAGATGACACAGTGATGGTAAGTTAAACTTTCGAGGGAGAACTATGACTCAACACATGTTACTGTAGTAGAGTCATTTATTACTATGTTTGTTATAAATTATCATTTTTAGTTATTATGTATTTACATGGATTGTATTGTAACTCATTAATTTTCTATAATTAATGTAGTCATGCTTTTGATGTATGTATTTTCTATGTACATGCATTTAACATTTATATTTATTTATAGAAGGGGATTTCCAGAGGTACTCCTTTGTTCTCATTTATTTTTATATACAGAAAGTGTAATTACAACACAAAGGTCACTTTAGGTCATTGACATGTAAAACATATCTTTATTGGTTACTTTGAATTAAGAACTTTTTCTATTGGCCTTTATATTCCCTCTTCTTTCTCTTTGTCATTGATAGAAAGATATTTAAAGTGAATGCATGGATTAATGAATTGATAATTCCTACATTTGATAATTATTAGATTTGTAACTTAAAAGAGCTGATTGTAAGTATTATTTTATTATGTATTTTCTGAATAATATATGAAATTTGTTATAATTTTGTATTCTATTGATTTCAAGTTTTTGTATAAGTTTTCCCAATGGTATTGTTATTCATTTTTACTTGATCATCAGATTGTATAATTATATATTTGAATGTGATCATAGAGTATGAATTTTTTCTATGGAGTATTGTTATTTTCATTAGATCCATACCATAGTTATCCAGACTACAGTGAGATTAGTACATTAGAGCTCTACCTCACATGCAGGTAATTTATTATAATTTAATTTGTAATTATGCTTATTTATTATATAATGTATCTGTGACGTTTGTATTAATTTTTGTGATCAAACTGTGTGAAATTACCTAATTGGTCATTCGTGTATTTTTGTATAAAATACTAATTTTATGGATCGAATTTACATTATAATTTGACAAGTACAAATAACTTAGTATTTATTTATATTTTTGATAATTTATCATCATTGTATTGCATTTATTTATGATTATTATTATTGTATTTTCAGAGCTTAATATTATTATTATGAATCTAGAACCAGTATCATATTGGATAATAAATGAACTCTAGACCATATAGTGGAACTTTGTCTTTTTACCACAACAAGGCCACTGTTACATTTGGAGCCCACGTAGGGACTGACTGATAAACAGGAAATTCCAATAGCTGATGAATTTGAGGTGGATCCTACTTCAGTTTTGAAGATTAGACAGTGACATTCTATACAGAAACTTTATATACTGTGAATACCCTAAGAAGTGATAGTGACGCTTTCTCAAGTATTCCTAAGACTCCAAACACTTTTCATTCTTTGTGTGTGTTATATAATTCTGTGCATATGTGATATTTAATTCTGTGTATTCTTGAGGATATTTTTGTGTTGGATATTACTTAAGTAGCTCATTTCACAGTAAGACAAATCAAACTTACTATGATATATACTGCATAAGTATTTAAAGTAATTTACTATTTCAAATTTGATTTGTGAGACTGTTACATATTTTGTCATTTTTTTGTGTGTATTCTATACTGGTCACCTAAGTACATGTATTAGGGTGCTGTCTGAAAATATTTCACGCTTGACTGATCACCATGTAATTAATAGACTCTTTATCAGAAGTCAGACAAGAGTTACCTCTCTTGAATTAGAGTTATCTTTCTTTGACATTTTAGTATATTATAGTTATTTATTTTGAAAACTTTACATTTTGGTATATTATAGTTATTTATTTTGAAAACTTTACATTTTGGTATATTAGAGTTATTTATCTTTGAAAGCTTTATTTTGTTTCAAGTTTTGCACTTGTTCATTCATTCTTAGAACAATTCTAATTTGCAAATTTCAATCAAACATGTATCTGTAATATTATTTCAAAAAATTTTTGAAGCCGGTGTGGCCTAGTGGATAAGGTGCTCGGCTCGTGATCGAGAGGTCGCGGGTTCGACTCCCGCCCGGGGCACACCGGTGTTCTGTCTTTCGGATGAGACAGTAAAAACCGAGGTCCCGTGTCACGGTAGGCGTGGCACGTAAAAGATCCCTCACTGCTTCGGGTGGGTCCGTTGCAAAGGTCTAAATTTGTATGCAATGCATCAGGCAGATGCCGTCACCATATACGTGAAATAATCGTGGAGTGACGTAAAACAATAATCAAACAAACATCAAACAAATCAAAACTTTTGAATTTTTCTGAAGAAAATTAAATTGTTGAATTGAATTTTTGGTATATACATATTCAATCACAAGTTGTCTATACATTTACATTTAATTTACTTATTGCATAAAACACTTAGTATTCGTTGTAAGATTTGAAAATTGTTTGTGCAATTGGGCAACTTTGTATTAAATTAAGTACTTAAAATTAGAGAGAAACTATATAGGAGTCATGGCAGAATTGAATGAAGAAGAACTGGGAGCCATTGCTGCAGCCTTCAAAGAGATGAATGTGAAGCCCAAAGCTGATTCTTCATCAGACCTGAAACAGTGAATGGTAGACTTCGTTAAACAGATGAAAGCTGATGATGGAAATGCTACAGTCAAGCAAGAACCAGGTACTGGATCAATCATATCAAAGTTGGCTCATCACATTCCAAAGGTCTCGTGTTTCTCTGGTGATGGCAGCAAACAGGACACATCATATGACTTGTGGCGTTATGAGGTTGGCTGTCTCATCAAGGAAAACTACAGTGAAGAATCAATTGCCCAGGCCATCCGTCGATCACTGAGAGGGGATGCAGGAAAAGTAGCAATGCGCCTAGGTCCAGAAGCAGAGATCAAGGATATTTTGGATAAGATGCATAGTGTTTTTGGAACATTAGAACGAGGCGAGAAGATACTAGAAGAATTTTACAGCGGTACACAGAAGAAGGATGAAGATAGTATGGCATGGAGTTGTCGTCTTGAAGAGATTTTTCGTATAGCCGTCATAAAAGGAGTAATGCAGCGAAGTGAGGCAAACGACAAATTGAAATCTCGTTACTGGAATGGTCTTCATCAATGGCTCAAAGACATAAGTGGTTACAAGTATGATTAGATCAATGACTGATGAGTTTAGAAATGAAGTACAACTGATGGAACAAGAACATAGCTGCAAGAATGCCCAGGCTAACATGGCTGAGTCAACAGATGGAGCCACCGGACCGACATCTGAATTTCAAGAACTAAAAGGAATGATTCAACAGCTGACTACTAAGGTCAACCAATTAGAGAAGGGGAATCAGAAAAGAGATGAATCAACAAACGGTGACAAGGAACAACAGAATAACAACAATGTTGGACATGTGTACAACAGAGTAGAGGACATAGACACAGAGGAAGAAGGCAAAGACAGTGGCATGATAGACAGTATTACAACTATGATGGTTACAACCAGGGTAATAACCAGTATGACGAGTACCAAGCTGATACCAATAACAACTCAAGTGGTCCAATATGTTATCGTTGCGGACAGGAGGGACATTTGGCTTTTGGATGTCGTGTTATCTTAGACCACAGTCAGAAGTCTTTAAACTTCAACAGGCCTACGCCCCAGGGCAGACGTTAGGACTTGCTAGAACAAGAAGCCCTAGTCCAGCTGATAAAAAGAACACATATCTAGTTGGTAATGCATCAGAAGTTGAAATATACATTGAAGATCAAAAAGTAAAAGCACTTTTGGACACCGGTTCAACAGTATCAACAGTAAGTGAATCATTTTATCAACATAACCTTCAACATCTGACACTACATCCCATGAATGATTTTCTACACATTGAGTGTGCTGATGGTGGTGTGTTGCCATACTCTGGATATACTGAAGCATCCATTATGTCGGCTGGGTTACCATCATGTTTAGATTCCTCTACCAAGTATCCCATCCTTGTGGTACCAGATAGCACTTATAACGGCAATGTACCTGTGTTAATTGGGACAAACATTTTACACCATTTGCTGTCGTCTGTTCAAACGAGATATGGAGAGCAGTACTTGCAAAGAGCAATCTTATTCACCCCATGGTACGCACAATAACACTACAGGAAAAGGAACCTCGGAAACAGAATAACCGCCTGTCACCATTCCACCGAATTCTAGTGTCACAGTATCATGTTACATTGATAAATCTCTACCATACCAGTCCACACCAGCTTTACTTCATGCAACATCGCAATCAATAATTCCCTCTGATTTGGACATTGAACCAACTGTTATCAACTATAGCTATCCATTGTGTAGCCTAGTTTAAGTATGTATTGACAACGTAACAACACGCACAGTACAATTATCACCCAAGTCAGTTCTTTGTGAAGTACAACCAGTTACCATAGAGGACACTAACATATGTAAAGGTGCACAGACATCTAACAATTTACTGGATACCGTGACGATTGAGAGAGATGATTTAACATTCAACCAAGTGAAATTAGGCGAGAAGTTAATTGAAAAGTATAGTGACGTATTTTCAACAGCCGATACTGACATTGGTCATACTGATATAACTCAACACTGAATTGAACTACATGACGATACACCCTTCAAGCAAAGACCACGTAGAATACCACCAGTCATGTTCAATGAAGTCAAACAACATCTGCAACAGCTACTTGATGCTGGTATCATTAGACGATCGAAATCACCCTGGTCAAGCAACATCGTATTAGTCAGGAAGAAAAAAAAAACGAGCTTAGAATGTGTGTGGATTATCGACAATTGAACATGCGCACCAAAAGAGATTCTTATGCATTGCCACGAGTAGAAGATATATTAGATGCCCTCAGTGGAAATAAGTTTTTTACCATACTTGATATGAAGAGTGGCTATCATCAAATAGAGGTACAAGAAGACCACAAAGAACGTACAGCATTTACTGTTGGTCCACTAGGCTTCTTTGAATACCATTGCATGCCTTTTGGGTTAGTTAACGCTCCAGCCACATACCAGCGCTTGATGGAACAGTGTTTTGAAGGGTTACATCTAAGTATCTGTTACATCTACTTGGACGACCTCATTATATTTTCTAAAGATTCTGATGAACATCTAGAGCGAGTTGAGCTGATATTTAAACGTCTTCGTGAGGTGAATCTGAAGTTGTCTCCCAAGAAATGCGAGTTTTTTAAACGCAAGGTTCGTTATGTTGGAAACATTGTGTCTGAAGAAGGAATTTCCCCTGACCCAAGTAAGATTGACAAAGTTAAAAACTGGCCAATACCATCCAATCCAGATGAAGTACGACAATTTTTAGGTTTTGTCGGTTATTACCGTCGCTTTATTGAAGGATTTGCCAACATAGCACGACCATTGAATGATCTATTACCAGATTCGAAGAAAAAAAAAACTAGGAAGGAAGCTAAACCAAAACCTCTTCCAGCTGGATGGATATGGAATTCTGAACACGAAGCTGCACTTAACACCTTGAAAGAAAAACTTATCACCTATTCCATCTTAGGTTATCCCAACTATAATTTACCATTCATACTACACACAAATGCGTCAACAAGAAGTCTTGGTGCCGTTTTGTACCAGGTCCAAGATGATGTGAAAAGGGTCATCGCTTATGCCAGTCGTACGCTATCAAAAAGTGAAAAGAACTATCCAACTCACAAACTTGAGTCTTTGGCTCTCAAGTGGGCAGTATGTGAAGAGTTTCAAGATTACCTTTATGGAGCTAAATTTACCGCTTACACAGACAACAACCCCTTCACCTATGTCATGACATCGGCAAAGTTAGATGCGACAAGTCAGAGATGGGTTGCTGCACTGGCCAACTACAATTTTGACATCAAATACAAAACAGGAATTTTAAACAGAGATGCAGATTGCTTATCAAGGATTCTAATACATCAAGAAGATTCTTATATAAAATCAGAAACCATCAAAGCTATATGTAATGCCAACCTTGAAATTCCATACATTGAAAGTCTAGCTGTTACCACTCATCCAACAGATAATTGACTACCTTTACCAGATTTTGCAGAAATTTATATTAAAAGACATCAACAAGAAGATTCAGTAATCCAATATTGGCTACCATATGTTTCTAGGAAAACCAAACCTTCTAGATACCGTTTCCCATTCAGAAGTCAACAATACCATTCTCTACTCTATAGAAACTTTGATAAACTACACATCCAGAATGGAGTCTTGATGCGAGGCATAGTCATCAAGGGTAAAAAGAAATCACAGATTGTGTTACCAAGATCATGCATTCGCACTGTGTTATACCAGCTTCATTCCAACATGAGTCATCCAGGTCGAGACAAAACCACAAGTTCAATAGGGGACCGATTCTTTTGGTATGGCATGACAGCGGATGTGGAAAATTATATCAGCAAGTGTAAACGTTGTGTGCTTAGTAAAACACCTACAAATGAGCGTGCACCGTTGGTAAACATCAAATCATTCCAACAACTGGAGATTGTCTGTTTGTATTACCTTACGTTAGAAACATCCAAAGGAGGATACAGCAACATCCTTGTTATTACAGACCATTTTACGCGATATGCACAGGCTATACCAACCAAGAATTCCACTGCCAGAACAATCGCAGAAGTCATTTTCAACAATTTTATAGTGCATTATGGCATACCATTGAAGATCCACACCGATCAAGACCCACAATTTGAATCAAGCATTATCAAGGAGCTATGTAATATCATGGGTATCAATAAATCACGGACAACACCCTTTCACCCCATGAGAAATGGTGCATGTGAAAGATTCAATAGAACTCTGCTGAAGATGCTTAGTAGTTTAGAGAATAGTCAGAAGCCTGACTGGAAGTCATATATAGCTCCTATAGTTCACGCATATAACTGTACCAAACAAGAGACGACAGGTCAATCACCATTCTTTTTGATGTTCGGACGAGAACCTCGATTAGCTGTTGATGTGATGTTTAACACTCAACAATCTCCATCTAAACCATCACGAAGAAAATACATTGAGACGTTGAGATCAAGATTAGAAGAGTCTTGCCATCTGGCTCAAGAACATATTAGAAAGGCCCAGAACAGACAGAAGAAAACATATGATATGCGGGTCAGAAATGCTATTTTACAACCAGGGGATCGAGTGTTAGTAAAAATCGTTGCTTGGGACGGAAAACACAAGTTGTCGGATAAATGGGAAGAGTCACCATACATAGTTCATAGCCAACCAAATTCCGAGGTTCCTGTTTATATTGTGCACAAAGGGAATGATGAGAAACAACGCAGAACACTCCACCGTAATTTACTACTGCCAATAAGTTATTTAGAAGAAACAGATACATCAACAACTCCTACCCCCAAACATCACAGAAAGATAAAACCAAAGGTACCACCAAGACAGAAAAGTAAAATATTTACACCAACATGTGACTTAACAGAAGAGTCGGACAGTGATAATGATGAAATGTACCAGATACAGGAAGCAGATCATATTACACATAGTAATATTAGCGCATCAACTCAGGATGGACCTGCATCACAAGGAACACCACCAGGCCAAGATTTACCATATATACCGCCTTTGACAAATATGCCACCTACACCTACTTCAGATGATGCGGAGGAGGAATTAGTTGACATCAACACTAATGACGATCAGCCCCTTGCTGCAACTGTGCAGAACACAGAAAATGATGAGGACGCTCGTCCACTTGACAACCAAGATTCAAGTGATTCCTTGTCTGCTGAATCTAATGTTATGCCGGAAGATGTAAATAGAAGACCACCATCTACCAGGCCCCGGCTGATACCACAGTGGATGAGGAGAGGAGAATATATTGTGAAGCAGCAAGCTACATCAATTTCTGAACCAGAGTGGAAGATCCGAGCTGATTACCTTCAGTCATTATCATCTACAGGGATTTTCCAGTCTGTAAATAGTGAGGAAATAGCGAAAATCCTATTGAACATTGTAGCAGGAAAAACTTAATGAATGTGAATTTTGAAAGAGATATCAGTTAGTCAGTCAGTTCCTTAATTTCATTTTTGATTATCAAATGTCATATTCTGTATGTTTTAAATTTTTGAAGGTGAATTATGTATTAATAGTATTTTATTAAATAGTTAACTTTGTATAGAGTGCAGAATGTTGTCTGTCAGTAAGATCATTTTTCTTAATTTTAAGTAAAACATCAGCATTTTCTTCTCATTTTGTAATTTTTTTTTCAATTCATTGTAAGATCAACCTATTTACTTATGATGTCGGGACGACATTTTTGAAAGAGGGGTGTATGTAGTAGAGTCATTTATTACTATGTTTGTAATAAATAATCATTTTTTAGTTATTGTATATTTACATGGATTGTATTGTAATTTATAATTTTCTATAATTAATGTAGTCATGTTTTTGATATATGTATTTTCTATATACATGCATTTAACATCTATATTTATTTATAGAAGGGGATTTCCAGAGATACTCCTTTGTTCTCATTTATTTTTATATACAGAAAGTGTAATTACATCACAAAGGTCACTTTAGGTCATTGACATGTAAAACATATCTTTATTGGTTACTTTGAATTAAGAACTTTTTCTATTGGCCTTTATATTCCCTCTTCTTTTTCTTTGTCATTGATAGAAAGATATTTAAAGTGGATGCATGGATTAATGAATTGATAATTCCTACATTTGATAATTATTAGATTTGTAACTTAAAAGAGCTGATTGTAAGTATTATTTTATTATGTATTTTCTGAATAATATAATTGAAATAATGATACTGTATTGTTTTCATATCTAAAGGGAAATAACTTAGTATTTATTCATATTTTTTATAATTTATCATCATTGTATTGCATTTATTTATGATTATTATTATTGTATTTTCAGAGCTTAATATTATTATTATGAATCTAGAACCAGTATCATATGGGATAATAAATGAACTCTAGACCATATAGTGGAACTTAGTCTTTTTACCACAACAAGGCCACTGTTACATTACCGTACGTATATGCATGCACTGGTTGCCAGATGTTTCGGCCCTTTTAGCATTCGGCCACCAGTGCTTTGGGACCCTTTTCAAGTTCAGCACCCAGATAGGGCAACGGGCAATATCCTGTTATTCTCCCAACAGTCTTCATCTGCTGTATATACATGTATATAGGGTTCATAGTTATGACATATGTAAGTTGTTTTAATAATTGATGTCTGTCTGGCATGTTTGAATGGTTTTATTTATTTCCATTTACTTTATTCCATAGTATACAGAATAAACCGATACAGTATGGAACATTTCATAGACTGCAGGGAGAAAAATGGGGTATTGCGGATAACTCTAGTTACCTGACATCAAAGTAGTAACTGCAGACATCCATATTTATTGGCGGATCCATAGAGGCGGCGGAGTGGAGATATTTACATTTAATTTATATCTGTTTGAGGTAATCCTCATAGACAAAAGTCATTTTATCAGAAGGGTGACATGATGTCTGGAATCGAATTCCTCACGGGGATAGGCCCTTCTACCTCAATCAGATATGAAAGACATGTGGAAGTGAGGGACCATACTGAGTTGACAAGAAAAGTGAGTACCAACCTTCTTAGTACACGGTTAATACACTATGCTTCAATAATTTTGATACATACCCCCAATATGTAATTGAGTTAGCAACTTAAGCAATAATTACGTCAGTTGAATTATCAAGCAGTAATAGAATAGTTACTGAAATGGGAAGTATACAATTCAACGTTTCGTGTTAAAATCCATGCTTCGATAATAAAAAAAATGGATTTTGAAGAAATCATAAATAATTTTTAAAAATTTGATAAGACGATATAGTGGATATTCTGATGCACAGTTAAAGTACATGTATTTCATCGACGAGATCCACCAGAAAATACGCGTTTTGGACCATTAATTTCATTGAAAGGGAGGTCAGTAACTATTCAGGTAGAGTGTACAATTATTCAACGCTATAATATTGTGACGGACGGGTATCTACCCTGATAGCTCAATGGTGACAGTGCTTGACACAAAAGCGGAAGGGTCTGGGTTCGATTCCAGGATCCCACCACCACTTTTTCTCCATGCAGTCTCTTACAACATAAAGCATATTATTTACTTACTGACCTTGGTGTCATTTAAAAAGTTTCATCATTATTAGGATACGCATGTCATATCTATCTAATGGAATAAAAGTTATGGACAAGGTGGAAGTTTTGTCACAGACAGACAGGCCAAAAACTTAATGTCCTCAAATCTTCGAAACCGGTAGTTTAAAATTTTGTAAAAAAAAATTTAGTTTGTGTTGTTTTACTTTTTATGTACCAGACTTCACTTTGGAGGACTTCTTAGAATCTTTATTGCAATCCATATAATCTCCTGCCTTCAATTAAGTCTAAATATGACTGAAATTCTCTTTTGAAAGTGATATATGAGCCCCATAAAAGAGAGACATGTGACTGTAATAGAAACAGGACACCTCCATAATGCAGTTTGATTAAATAATTCTTCAACATTGTCTAAAGAGTTCAAAATGCGTTCTAAAAGTCAATAACATACCACTTCATAACTTAAGCTTTTCTCTCCATTTGCCTTCAAGGGTTTTCAATCATTGGGTGATGATATATATGGTCCGTCAGAAGGAGGGGGTGGGAAATAGAACTTTGTTGATTTTTCTTCGTATAGAATAGTATGTGTATCATAGTAGTAACAAAAGAATGTGAAACTATAGGTCTTAAACATATTTCTGATTTATTATAATTCACCAAATCATATAGGTTATTTGCATCAATTTTTTGTCAAAATAAGAGGGTGGTATTCTTTTAGTTTGCTTATTTTTAAATTTAGCATGGTTATATAAAACAATATTTATTTCAAAGAAACATCTGATATAGTAGAAAGAGTGCAGAGTAAAATTCTGAAACATAAATATATCTCATCTCTAAAAGAAGTGCCCTCTCATTCTTTTTACAATGATTTGGGGATAAAATAGAGGGGTAGTGTAATCGAATCTTACTTTGCACGAAATCTATTATGGATACATACATGTTTCTTTTGTTTATTAAATGTACATGTATATGGTATTATAGAAGGCAAAAAATCAAGAAAATGATATTTGCACGTATTTTTACATTATTAGCAATCTAAGTATCACATTTTGATGCATATGAACGAGGGGGGGGGGTGTAATTTTAGCGAAAAGCGATGCAAGCCAGCAATTTCTCTCATTATGCATCAGTGGCGGATCCAGGATTTCCTGAAAAATGGAACCCACAGGTGTATTAGTCAAACTACTCAGCCATTTTTGGTGCCAAATGTGAATTTTTACTAACAAATATGTGGCGAAAAGGGGGACCCCCGTGCACTCTCTCTAAATCTGCCGCTGTGAAGAAATTCTAAAATTGATACTGAACCATGAGGGAAATATATTATACTACAAATAACAGAGACATATACATGTATATATATGTCTGCAAATAACAAGCATTTATACTTTGCTGATTTACATAAAATTGGCCGTGCAATGCAATCTAATAGATGATATGTTTGACTCAGAAGATAAGAAAATATGAATGAAGCATGTTAAGACTTCATAATTGTGATTTCTTGCTCAAACCAGGGACGTATACATTGGCGGATCCAGGATTTCCGAAAAGGGAAATATATGTATATTAGCCAAACTACTTGGCCATTTCTGGAGTTTCACTAGTAAATATGTGGCGAAAAAAGCGGGGGGGGGGGGGCGGCCCCTAGGCCCCCCTCTAAATCCGCCACTGGTATGTAACAATTTAGATATATATATCCCTGCTCACAGGCTCAAACAAAAACAAATAAAGCCACCAATTTATATGTGTCTTACATGTTCCTTGAATAAAAAAATAAATAAAAAAATAAAAGGACGTATTTTTCACTAGAATTTTCTAAGGGATGGATAACCTTAAAACATAATGTCGCAATTTTGAAGCGAAAGAACACGAAACTATAACACACACGTTTGTTTTAATGGTATCAATGTACCAATTGACCCTGACTAGAGTCATGTAAGCGTTTTGGCTAAGTCCTGCTCGGGATGAAAATCCTAGGCTTCTGAGTAGATATAAATGCCAGGTTCATCTTTTTGATTGAAATGCTATTTATGGTCTATCTGTTGACAGGTAACAATATTAAAAAAAAATTTAATGGGTCAGGATGTTTCATATCAAGGGTCAAGGTATTCTCAGCAAGCACATTTACTGCGGACTGAGGGTAAGTTCAAACAAGGCAAATTTTGAAAATGGAAAGCCACAGTGAGGTATAGCTTTTTTTTACGTTTTTACTTTAGTTTAGGGCCTTTCTGTTTATTGAAATGTAAATAAAGCTTCAAATAATCCTCTTTTGTATAGAAACTTCTCCATTTATTAACAAGGAGCAGGCGTGGTGTAGTGGTTAAGCGCTTGGCTTGCGGCGCCGACGATCCGGGTTCGATTCCCGGGTTGCGCCACTATGTTTAAGAGGTTGGTAACCTCCTGCTTCCATGTCGCGATATAACTGAAATATTGTTGAAAGCGACGTAAAACACCAATCAACCAACCAACCAACCATTCATTAACATGTAGCCCTAAAGAAAATAATTGCTACATTGATACCTATAGCAAAAATTGTGTCATTTTTGGCCTGAAAGCATAATTTTCATATCATACAGTCATTTTATGGTGGATGATACTTGGAATTTTATAGTGGAACAATTCTAAGGCATTCCAGCATAGAAAATATGAAGTTTTAGGACAATTTTGCAAATTTGAAAGAGTTATCTGCCCTTTGATCCCCAACCAATCCAGTTTTACCATCAAATACATCCTAATGACTCTATGCAGTAACTCAAACTTAATAAAGTAAAATACAGAGGATATTATTGAAGTTTCATGATATTTTTATTAAATATTCTTAGTAATATTATACAATGAAATGAGAAGGGGATGGGGTCCTTTGAGACCCTCCCTCAGGAACAGGTGCCATTGTGGTGTGTTTCTATATATATAGAATATGAATATATATAAGTTCATTGTTTTAATGGTATATGAATTGTCAAATGCAAAATCAGTATAGGTGTCAATGTACCAATTTACCTGACTAGAGTCATGTAAGCGTTTTGGCTATCCTAAATCCTGCTCGGGATGAAAAATCCATGGCTTCTGAGTGGATATAAATGCCAGGTTCATCTTTTTGATTGAAATGCTATTTATGGTCTATCTGTTAACAGGTAACAAAATCAAAATCTATTTAATGGGTCAGTATTTTTCATATCAAGGGTCAAGGTATTCTCAGCAAGCACGTTTACTGCGGACTGAGGGTAAGTTCAAACAAGGCAAATTTTGAAAATGAAAAGCCACGGTGAGGTAATAGGTTTTGTGTTTTTTTTTTTTGTTTTTTTTTTTTTTGGGGGGGGGGGGGTTTAAATTAGTTTTGGGCCTCTCTGTTTATTGAAATGTAAAGAAAGCTTCAAATGATCCTCTTTAATATAGAAACTTCTCCACTCATTTAAATGTAGCCCTATGGAAAATAATTACTACATTGATACCTAATGGGCGTAACTATTGCTTTACCAAACCAAAAGTACACACCGCCCTCTATCGGTTGCAATCATTAATACACTTGTTTGCAGAGCATGATATTGAGGTTGCTTTGGATATACATACAACAAGCGATTTCTATCCCTCTCTTATATTTTGATTTAAGCAAATGTTGAGAGAAAACACAAAGGTTATGAAACAAGATATAGTTTACATAAAAATGCCATTACCATGATAACTATTTGTGCTCAGTTCTTCTTTCGTGTTGGTGGGACAACTTCGCCAAAACTCATTTGAAATGCATGTTGAACCAGGAATAGGGTTTCTAGATAAGTATTTGAGATGAATCCTTTCTCTTCCTCAGAGCATCTAGAGGACTGCAAAAAATAAACACTTCATACAATAAAGGCAGAGATTATTGCGAATAAAAATGTTTGTTTATTATTACAAATGCATTGACAAAGGGGAAAAATGTGTGAGCATATATGTGTGTGTGTGTTACCATGTATGCATGTGTGTTTATGTATATGTGTGTGTTTGCATGAATATATATGTATACATATTTATAAGAATATATGTATGTATATATATATATATATATATATATATATATATATATATATATATATATATATATATATATATATATATAAAACTTATATATGTGTGTGTGTGCGTGTGTGTGTGTGTGTGTGTGTGTGTGTGTGTGTGTGTGTGTGTGTGTGTGTGTGTGTGTACATATACTGTATTTTTCTTCTAAACTGGTAAGCATTTCAATACATGAGCAAATTGATCAATGGACGTCACTATATTCTGTATTGCATTAGTGCAGCCTTACAAAGATCAGATTATTGAACTAGCCATAAAGTACAGTGATTCTGAGGAATGTCATGCAAACTTAACAATCTAGTCATACAGAGTAAACTCTAATAACGTGTTTGTATGTATGTAGTGAGTGGTTACTGACCATTTGTGCGAATAATTTTTTTTTTATTATTATTGTCTATGCGTCGCCAGTGTGATTGCGCAATCTCGCCGATCACTTCACTCAGTGTTTTCTTAATAAGATTGTGGTTCTTTGTCAAAAAAACAACTATAATGTATGTTTCTTATCATTAAATGTTTAAATCTGCTGTTAGAATCAAAATGAACCAGTGAGAAATGACCAAATTGATCTGAATTATATGCTACCAATGTTAACTTACCGTTGTCGGCGCCATGTTGAATCCTCCCATGGGGGCAGCCATTCGATATCCACTTCCAGGCCTTCGTGCTTTGGCACATCGCAAGACCTCGGGTACCAGGCTAAAGTACAAAAAGCCTCTCCAGAACGGCGGTGGTCGCCCTCACTTCCCGCAACGATAGTAATCAAGAGCAGGGAACTGTAACTTCAGTCTCCACGAATGTACACATGTATATCTCTATTTGCAATGTTACATATAATTAATAATCCAATAAAGATTCATAATACGTTCTGAATATTCTAATCCTAGAAATTACATCAGAGATTATATTGTGAAGCGCAATGACACATTAAGTGAGAAAGAGGGCTTTAATACTTATAATTAGAATGCCTCGTTTTGAGAATCGTGCTTGGCGGCTATAGCCTTGGCTTAATGCAGAATTATGCCTTCGGCATTTAGCCTGTCTAAAAAATCCACCCAATTCGATCAACAGTCATTAAACACTGTATTCAGTTTACCCCCAACTTTTGACGTATGTGTCGCAATAGATAAATAAATTTCCTATAAACTCAGCAAGTTTCAGATCTGTATCTCCCGTAGAACGTGGATTGGTTCAGATTTGAGGGCGTGTCCATCCAACCAATCAGCTTTCGCCTCTCATCATACACATACGTCATTTAAAAATGGCATCGAGCGGCGGATTCAAAATACTGTTGTCGAATTATCGTGAATAAAGAAGAAACTAGGGATTTATTTCGACACAGAGTGGGGTAAGTACATATACTTTTACATGTTTGAGACAACTTTAGGAGGAAAAACTTGCCTGATACTGTAGTTCGTATGCTGGTGTCCTGTAATCATGTCGTCAACCCATGGACAAGCTTTTGTCCGACCAGTGAATTTACGAGAACATGACCATAATTCCATTAAATTAACTTTGTCCTTTACGATTAAACCAAAGTGATATCCCTTTCGAAATGTTTCGGATATCTTCTCATTAAAGTATCGGGCATTGTGTAAAACTCGAAGCCGAGGGGTAAAGGGTTGATTGATTATTGTTTTACGTCACTCCACGACATATTTCATGTACATAGTGACGGCATCTGCCTGATGCATTGCATACAAATTTAGACCTTTGCAACGGACCCACCCGAATCAGTGAGGGATCTTTTACGTGCCACGCCTACCGTGACACGGGACCTCGGTTTTTACTGTCTCCTCCGAAAGACAGAACACCGGTACAGGAGTCGAACCCGGGATCTCTCGATCATGAGCCGGGCACCTTACCCACTAATTCACACCGGCTTCGACTTGTACAGGACTACATTTAATAAAATTAAGCACCATTGTTCAAGGAGGATGGTGAAGTCTCACTCTTGCATACAATCAAAGAGGCTTGTCGACCGAAGACAAAATTGTGTGCATGAGAAGTTTCACTGTCCCTCTCTCACAGCTCAGTGGTGAAACTTTCTCTCCCGTACTATAAAACAATCATTAAGTTTAAAACGCGAGACTAAAATATGATGACGTCAAATAAATTAATAAAAAAGACGTAGGCCTACTAAGAAATAGCCATGACGTATAAATTACTATGACACCATTCTAGAAGAGGTTTAATAGATAGGATGTCCAACATTTTTCTTGGCAATTAATTTCGCCGTCAAGAGATCGAGTCCGTCGCGATTGTAAGAAAACTCTTCTTCTATTCCGGGATGTTTGTCTCAAACTCCTTGGCGACACCACAATGTGTAAACTTTGACACCACGTGTTGTTTTTATGATGTTTATTTTCGTTATATATTCAGACCGTCTGATGTATAGGGACAGTGTGAAAAATCAATCAACACCTTGTACAGGGAAGGAAATTCCCAGTCTTGATGTAGTAGAGCGTATTTTTTTTTTTGTATTTTTAATAAATAAAATTCCATTGAAATTATTATCATATATATCATTATTATTTTCTTTATTTCTTTTTACGCATAGCGCGCCGCATTGCACACAGTGTGACACTGCATGTTAATTAATAAACTAACCAATTACGGGCATACAACTGACCATATGACTAAATGTCGTATTGTTATTGGTTACTATATTTTGGCGCTCTGGTCGTTGTTCCCGCTTGTGGTACTATTTAGTTTTGTAACTAGAGCTGTAAAGGCGTATTTTTAATCTAATCAAAGTTTACATCACCACATATATTGATACGTTTGGACATCAATACACCCACATCAAAGTAAGTTACTTTCCTATGTTTCTGAAATTCAGTTTCTTCTTATTTTTCCGATATTCATTCAACTAATTAAATATAAATCATATCTTAGCGACAAGTCTACGTTATATAGTTTATAAAACTGTATGGTTAATATAGTGTATTTATTCTATTTACTGAACTTTCATAAGCTGTAAATATGCATTAGCTTTATTTTAAATTGAATATAATTAGTTATGGCAATGTGTATTATTTGTTGCACATAACATATCATGTAAGAGCCTCATGACAGACGAGTATATTTTGTTCATCCAGTTCCATTGACTGGTACGCTTATTATATTCATCAAGCTATAAATGCTTTTTTTTCATTTGTATTATCAACATTCTTGTATTTGTAAAGACGTGTGTGTCTATTGATTGTTTGTCATTAAGAGTTATTTCCCTTGTGACATATTTTTGAATCCTTTTAATGGTTTTGCATTTACAATGGTCCTTTGGATTGTTGTATAAGAATTAAGTTAAAGTACCGTGTCAGTAAATCAGTGAATCGTGCCGACTATCATGGTTCTATATACACATTTTACATTCATTGTCTCTTATATTTGTTATTTATGTTTTCCAGGACTTTTTACCAGTTTATCTATATACATCTGAATGAGATCCAAAATAAATCAACCCACCGGAAAATAGTTTTGCTTGCTAATTCAACCCGGTCACATTTTCACATTTGCAATGACACCTTTTCGTCACCAGCAGTCCGCTGGTGTTGATGGCCAAATCATCATCGTTTCCCCAATATGACTTCAGGGACAATCAACTTTTTAAGACGAAAGAAAATTATGGTAAATGTTACTTTCTGCCATAACATCAGCCCAGCATTTATTTAAAAAAAACAAACAAAAAACAAATAAACAAACAAAACAAAACAACCCCCACCCCCCGCAAATACGTGACTACACTATTGATCTTAGTTATGTATGTGATATAGCTCGATCAAACGCAAGGAGCCTGGCTGAAGACTGAAAGTTCCGGATTCAGTTCAGTTTCACTCGTGGATCGCCAATTTCTCGTCCTCCAGACAAGACAATTAAATAGAGTTCTCATATCACAGTAGACATGGCACGTAAGAGATCCTCATTGCTTGGGGTGGGTCCGTTGCCTAAACTAGTATATTACGTTGTATTTTAAAACGATAAAGGCTTGCCTTTTGGTGTCCACAAAACTCTACAGATAAAATCGATACTTTGCAATTATATTATCAGAAAATATGATAAATTAAATTTTTCAGGCACTATCGACATAATCTAGAAAATTGATGATTAATTTACTAAAAGTTATATCGTTCAAGTTTTTAATGAACCTTATAAAGATGTACTTATAAATTTACACTGGATGAAATTCTGCAAAAAGCTTAATCAATGCTAAGAATACTTCAGGAATGCTTCAATCTTACAGACAATGATAATTAAATAAAACAATCATATGGCACTTATCAAGTCTGAAGCAGTAATTCACCGCTCGAGTTTACTCTGATACCGTCACATATCAGCCATTCCTCGACACACGATCGTAATTCTAATCACATAGGACACGTTCTGATAGATTTCTCATAGCCGGACTTGTCTCAGCGTTGTCATTAACGTCTCTTACAGGATGTAATACAAATCGAAAAGCTTAATAACTGTAAGGAAAGCAAGGCATTTCGCGTTATCCATAACCAAAGTGGAGGGGTAAAGAAGACAAGACACATTAAGAAGTATGAGCACATCAGTCAATCCGAGTAAAACATTTCATTTTTAAGATAAAATTATACTTAAAGTTACAAAGTGAATATATCAAAATTATTGCGCTAGAAGTCGAGCGTTTCCTACATGCGCATGTCACTCGTTATCTTGTGTCCGCGCTCGGGCAGTTTTTTTCATTATGTCATGCTGAAATTTCTAAATTATCTTGGAACAATTCCTGGTATTCTGATCGATTTCTCATCTATCTACGAACACTCGTTTTATCACCGAATACTCATTTTATCTGGAGTATTTAACCGCATTTAGACGTAGTAGACAATCTATTTACACACCATAAACATTTTCTATTAACACTCGGACTGCCATCATAAATTGAGAGAGATCAGACGGCGACTTTGTAGTGTCTCCATTTTCTGGATGCTTAAGACGCAATGGCTGATGTCTGCAGTTGTTTGATGATTTTGACAATTTTATTTTCCTGTGTAAATTTGTCACGCCCATGGCAAAATTTAGACGATACACGATCATGTTCGTATACATTCAAAGTATGGCATCCAGACAGACATATTTTGCAGAGAATAAATACAATGGAGTTTAAACTTTCTAATGTGTCGACAAACATTGAGAAGGAGTTTCTTAAGATAAAGCACAGCGCTTTATCTGAGCTTCACATATGCCAAAACTGGACCGCGGGTCTGGAAAGAGACATAATGAACATGCGATTGGACAAATTACAGGAAGAAATGAAAACGAAAGACGTTAAATTGACCATGCTTGAAACAAAACAATCGGTCAGGGAATTATCAGAAACTTTGAATGGAATAAAGAATGAGCTTAATACTATGCGCAATCATGGTCTTAAGAAAAGAATGATTGGATTGGAGAACATGGACGACAGGTCCCCAGTAAACGGCGGGATGTCTATGGACGTTCTCCAAGACACCGTAGTGGACTTGAAGGCTGAATGGGTCATCGTCAAACGAGATATATACGATCTCCAGCGCGAACTTAGCAGAGTATCAGAGAATCACATTAGTGACTTTAACTTGACACAAGTTATTCAAGATCGAATCCGACAATTGTCACATGCTACTGTTGCAGTGCAAAAGAAACTAGAGCATGGAGAAACAAAGTACAGGATTCTTAACTCCAACTTCAATCGTCTCAAGCAAATCGTGTCAGGAAAACTGGAACTGATTGACGATATAAAAAGCGAGTTGTCTGTTATTCGAAACGACATGACAAACGACTTCCATTATCAAGGAAAGGAAGTAACAACACGTGGAACCTATACCAGATCATTTGTCCCGCAACGTGTAATGCAACAACCCAACAGCAAGTTACATAATTATCACAACGTCATAAAAGATTCGGTGGATGTTCCTACGGGTAAGGTTTTCGGTTTACTTTTGAAATATGTTTTCCTTGTATAATGCAGTAACTTTCGGTGTTTCGCTGATGTCTTTTAGAGCACATATAAGATTTATTATTACAGTTTAACTAGAATTCAGGAAAAAATGACCAGTCATACTCACAACCAATTGTATCACAATAGATTGATGCACAAATATCCAGTAAAACTCATGTAAGTATATCCTTAACTGTCTTCACCAAATTTTCTCTCTCTCTCTCTCTCTCCTTTTTTTTTCTTGATTAGAATCAATCTTATTTGGAAGCCGCATTGCAAAATACTTTTAAAATATCGGAGTAGAGAGGGAAATTGGAATTTTAGAATATTAAATATTCATCTACTGCCCGACTTTTATCATTTATTGATATGAAAGCATTATAATACATGCGATGTAAAAAGTAAACTTTTTATTCATTCAGTTATTTTCAATGTATTCTCCATGTAATGATATTTCAGCCACCACCATTATTCCGTCTTATGCTTGCGTCTGCTATTTCGGAGTAAATGACTATAGTGTCTTTCACAGTTTGAAAACTTATTCTCCATTCAAGACAACTGACTCAAAAACTACCTACATGTATTTATTTTTTTTTTTAAATTCCGAGGAAAGATATTAGTGTAAGAAGTGCATATAAAGAGAAATCTAGTCTGTATGTTACATGTTTGAACTTCTTTCATTTACTGATATCTTCCTCTATATATATTTGTTATTTATTTTATCTTTTATTTATTTATGTATGTATTTTTCATTATCAACGGCCAGAAGTGTTGATTACATTGATTGGGGTTTTTCCGGGCTCATGTATTTGGGAGAAGTTGATATATATATATATATATATATATATATATATATATATATATATATATATATATATATATATATATATATATATATATATATATTGTTTGCTTTATTATAATGATGTAGCGCGCTACTACTTAGAAAAAGAAATGGGAAAAACGACTATGAAAATAAAAATAAAGGGCATAATTAACATTTAGTTTATCAAAATTGTGAGAACAAAACATTCCTACGGCTTAATTTGGGATTTATTGTATTCGTCCTTATAGAATGATTAGTCAATTGATTTCTTCCTGTTCTTGGTGTTGCTATCGCTCATTTTGTCCATTCTCATCCCTTTGCCAACATTAAGAAAATATTTACTCATTACAGACACTGAATTGCTTCTCTTACACTATTGTTATTTTGGTTCAGATTATGATAATCGAAATAGCTTCTAATCACGAAGGGAAAAGTTTCATGAGTACTCGGTTTTTCCAGCGAATTTATGCTATGCATCAATGTTTATTTATTTATTCATTCATTTATTTATTTGTTTATTTTACTATTTTGATATTACGCATGCTTATGTATCTACAGATTGTGAAGACATCCGGCATCAAGGAATCCGTACAAGCGGTGTGTATCAAATAAAACCTCACGGCATGCCCTTCTTGGATGGTGTATACTGCGAATTCGCCAATAACAAATCATACACTGTCATCCACAGAAGAGTAGACGGGAACCTAGACTTTGATAGGAGATGGGTTGAGTACAAATACGGATTCGGTAATCTCTATGGGGAGCATTGGCTAGGAAATGAAATCGTCCATATCTTGTCGAATCTACAAAACTATATTCTGCGCATTGATATGTGGGATTGGGAAGGCGGAAAAGCCTATGCAGAGTACTCCGTTTTCTCGATAGATACAGAACAAAGGAAGTACGCATTACGGGTATCCGGTTATTCTGGAAATGCGGGCGATTCGTTAAGTTACCACAATGGCATGAAGTTTAGCACAGAAGATAATGATAATGACGTTAACATCCGCAACTGCGCAACAGATAATAAGTCTGGGTGGTGGTTCGAATCTTGTTTTCTGGCCAACTTGAATGGTGTTTATAGAAAGGGCTGGTATACTCATGATCAATCCTCCAGCAGTGACGGCATTGTGTGGTACACATGGAAAGATTCCGAGTCTTATTCGTTAAAGAAAGCGGAAATGAAGATCTATCGAGCTTGAACGTGCCATGATTCCTGATACATATGAATGATCATATTAACTTGTATCAATTACTTTACTTTTATATGGTAGTACTTGCATATCGATTCTTCAGATCTTATAGAGAAACTGGAAATAGTAAGACATCATGATCCATTTGAGGATAGAAGAAAGAACGCGAATTTTTATTAATTAATGTAATATGTAATATATAGTGTGTGGATTAATGATAAATTGGCTCATTGTGTTTATAGGTGATAACATGTGATACTGTTGATACTGAATCGTAAAGAACAATATATATTGTTGACTTTAACAAATTTATGATTAACAAAGAAATAATGTCTTGCATAACAGAATGCTTATAGTTTTATTATTCATTTAGAATGTAACTCGGTGTATATATAGTTTTTATTGTTTGTTGGGTTATATTGATGCTCTTCTTATATTTTTTTCTATGTTGTATATTTTTATATTATCTTCTCATAGCTTGAAACTAAAAGCTCATGAATATCTTTGTGGTGCATAGATGTGGTGCATGTGCGCTAAGATACGCTGTAGCTGTTTTACACAGTGTGGTTATGGGCTTATTCATTTGTAAATGTATTATGTATTATTCCAGTATTTACTGTACATGAAACGACCGAGAGATTAGCCGAGTCGGCTCTTTGTCAGAGGATATCGTCGGGCCAATGGTTATTTGGAGGCATTTTTGATGACCAGGAGGTACAGCTGAAGAATTGGTAAATACTTGTATTATATATCATAGACTCCTTTATGTCTATAGCACGAGTGATCAACACCGAAGTATCATTTCTTAACGATGGTATGAGTACTGCCACAAAACGCGTGCGTAATTCCTGAAAGTGGTGAACAACAAAAACAAATTATAAAACAAGATGTGTTTGTGAAAGCCGAATGCCCCCGGCGGAAACAAAGTCCAAATTAGGAAATTTTGAAATGTAGGTCAAAGGTCACGATCGAGGTCACGAAGTAAAGGACTGTTACTTTAGTGTAATTTGAAAGGGCTTTATTAGTGGAGTATGCATGCCAAATATGACGTCTCTATCTCTCACAGTTAAAAAGTTATGGCAGAGGTTAAAGTTGACAACAAACAGACAAACAAACAAACAGACAGATCAAAACGATATGCCCCAATCTGTTGATCCGGGGCATAAAAAGAGAGAAAGATAAAAACCATGCCTACATTAGATGCCGGTAACAAAGTCGACTAAACCAATTAAATCAAAGTCGTTTGGTCCCAAGTTCAATTCAAGAAAATTATAGAGAGTGGAGTTGAGGAAAAGTTGAAGCTTTTCATGTAACTGAGATAAAAATTCTTAAAGAGTAAGTACATCTATAACTACATTGTTTCGGGCGTGCTACCTCATCAGAAGCCATTTAAGTAGCAGTACATTCTACTTATTTATATGCCGAGTAGATAGCGAGTTCGATTAATGAAGTGGCGGTCAGTAATTTGAAAATGGCTGGAGTGCACGGCTGGAAGTCTAAATCAGAGTATGTCCAAGTAACTTTTTCAGGAAACGGCTTAGAATCACAGGAACTTGCCTAAACAGACGGTAATTTAACGGTAAGGAATGCAGCAGCTTTCTCGGACTCTTTTCTTTTTATCTAGATTTGCTTCGTATGACTCATTTTATCGCATATTTATAGGTGATTGACTAAGTATCGGAAATATTCACGACCGAGCTTGCGTGGGCCACTCCGCACAAAGATCGAGGGCGTGAATATTTCGCGATACTTAGTCAATAACTTTTTTGTTATACTCCTTTTCTTATAAACGAGAGGTTTTTGTTTTAAATAAATAAATTAAACCCTGGTGACCCAGCAGACGACGCAATTTTTGTTTACTAGCAAGGTCATAAGTAGTTCCGGTACTTCCGGTAGCTTTTTAAACGGGTCCGGGTGTGTGTACTGTAGGATATTGAACTTTTTGGTTAAATATACGGAAAAAAAAGTAGGATGTATAATGATAGGAAATACACGTGAACAAAAATTTTGGCATCTATGTTTCGCTTAAACTTACTGAAACAACTTAAAAACAATGAAGGAATGCAGCTCTCGAGTGTTATCGACCTGTGTCATTTTTCGATTTACACTAATGTATATTTTTGCGATTTTTAAATGGTCTCAAGATGAGCCAAATATTACACCTTCGCGAACATTTCCCCAAAATGATAGCTCAAGTTTAGAAGATGCTATAGATTAACATTAACAATCAGCTTTTGGATGATTCGTAAACAATTCTATACATTAAATTAAATCTCAAACTGGAAAACAAAAATTTGAATGTAAGAACCAGGGTACGGCGCCATAAACCGAATTTGAGGGCTTTAGACTATTGTATTGAAAATGTATTGTCTTCGGAATGCACCACGTAAGTCAGTTTTTCTGTTTGTTTACCATTCACTGAACATATCCGCTCTTACTTCAAATAATGTCTTGTACATTTAAATCACATAGACGTAGTTCATTACATAAAATTACATAACAACTGACAATATTTTAAAACTGTCAACAAATTCTTGTTTCTAATCAGTATGTAGCTTTACAAAACTAGAGGGTCAGATGGCGTATGCCACTGAACTCTAGCACCTCTACAACGCGTGAAACATAAAATGTAGCAGATTATTCTCTAACGAAACTTTCCTTTTTATAAATTTTATTTAAAGATTGGACCAATAACAACACCACATCGTACTAAACATTCATATATTATAAAAATCAAAGAAAAATGTGCAAAACAACAAAGTTCAAAAAGATGTCAAAAAATTGTCAAAACCTGATTTTAGAATTCTATGTAGCAGGTATGGAGAAGGAGTTTGTCAAGGAATGGTAACCTCCCTGGGCTTATGTAGTCCCGCCCTGTATCCATCCCTGGACAGATCTGGCTAAAAAGTCTGATCGAAATCTCTTTGGTCTGAAGAAGAAGTCGAAAGTATGAAAACTTTATACACGGACCAATAGAAGGACGCTGGACGAAGAATGATTTCACTTTTGCTCATTTGAACCGTCGTCTTAGATATGCTACAACAGACAAAAGTTCCACAGTCGTAATGTCAAAATGTATGACCATCGCAGGCTGGTCAATAGAAAATAATGCTACATATATATATATATATATATATATATATATATATATATATATATATATATATATATATATATATATATATATATATATATATATATATATATATATATTTATACTGACTGCTGTACATCCTTATAAGAGACCTCCATATCGTAACCATGCCGAAAAGAGACGTGCATTACAGACGTTTGAATACAGAACAAACGGGAGCAATGTTACTGACGGCACACTCCCAGAACAGGAACCGAGGGAAAGTATTCTACATAACAATAATAACGTAACCTCCCTCTTTCTATTTACTTTCTTCGTCGCTCCCAGCACGTGACAACTTCTCGATGGTATCTGTGAACAAAAAAAATCAAAGTTAGAAAAAGACAATAGGATTGTGAGCATTTCCTTGATATAATAATGCGCACGTGCCCCTTTCCGACATTTTTAAAACAAATCCTTTGAAATCCTGCATAAGCCACATGCATTTTAATTGAAAAACTTCAAGTGTATCATGCAAGATTTCTTGGGTTTCATTAAGGATAGATTACAAAAACAATAAGATCTAACATGACTTGATACGTTCCTATGGAAATAATGATGTAGCAATGAGAATTTATTATTTAGAAAAGGAACCCTATCATTATGGCGGGCATTGCGTCCAGTTGGCGACAAAACTCAAGATTGTAGTATAAAAGAATACGGTATCAAACGTCTATTACATAAGATAGGGATATTTGATTCTGTAAATATCATTGTAATCTGACATTTAAAAAGACAAAAATTTTAAAAATACGTATGTTGTTTCTATAGAAAATAGTAAAAACCGGAAAAGGTTTTTAAGTATTGCCTCCTCCCCTATCCTGCTTTACCAGCTGTCCGTTATATTATATATTTTGTATAATGTACATATTTTGTGTAAATGGTAACTTGGTCGTATATGCAAATCATCTAAAATGGGATACGGAACACGGACTTCAGAAAACAGAGTAAATTGTAGCTATACATGACTGTAAACGTGATTGCATATTTTGTGCTTTAATATTTTGATTGGGATTGAGAAACAAAGGTGAAGAAAAAGGGGGGGGGGGCGTAATGAATGTTCTGCAACGCAGGGATGTTCTTTTAACGTCCTACTATTCTCTGATTATATAAGGCCGTGTGCCTAAGGGCTGGTCTCATTAGGTCAGTTTGTATCGACGAAATAGCACTCTAAAGTAAACAAGTGACTTTTGAAAATTGACAAAATCGGTGAAAGAGCAGTGATCCAATTTTTCATAAAAAGGTTTAACACCTAAGGAAATCCATAATGATATGGTAGCAACACTTAGGAAAAATGCCCCTCTATATGCTACAGTGAAAAGGTGGGTAGCGGAATTTAAGCGCGGCAGACAGAGTGTTGAGAAGGACCCCGTCCTGGAAGGCTTGTCGCTGTTGCAACCCCCAGAAATGGTCAATAAAGTCCGTGATATTGTTATGACTGACAGACGAGTTACAGAAAGATATATAGCCAATACAGTTGGCATTTCACAGGAAAGAGTACATTCCATTCTGACAGAGGATCTTGCATTGAGAAAGCTTTCGGTACGTTGGGTACCAAGACTTCTGACAGTTGATCAGAGACACACCAGCCGCACATTTTCGCTTGCTAATCTTAACCTTTTGAGGAAGATCCTGCCAACTTTCTTCAGAGATTTATCACTATGGATGAAACATGGGTTCATCATTATACCTCAGAAGCCAAACAACTATCGAAACAATGGAAGGGCTCTAGCTTAACCCGCCAAAAACTGTTACATCAGCTGGGAAGGTCATGGCTTCGGTTTTCCGGGATGCAGATGGTGCTCTGCCGATAGATTATCTACAAAAGGGACAAACAAACAATGACACATACTATTCTTCACTTCTGACGCAGTTACGGGAAAGTACTAAACTTAAGCGCCGTGGAAAGTTCACTAAAGGTGCGTTGTTCCATCAGGACAATGCTCGTGTTCACAATTCTGTCATTGCCATGGCTGCCATTCACGATTGTGGCTTTAAATTGGTTGATCATCTGCTTTATTCACCTGATCTCGCTCCATCAGATTTCATCCATTTCCAAAACTGAAAACAGCTATTTCCGGTACATACTTTCAATTTGATGATGACGTCATATATGCAGTTGATGACTTTTTGAACAGCCGAGAAAAGGCGTTCTTTAAAAGTGGCATTGAGGCCCTTCAACACCGCTGGCAAGTGTATAAGATACAGAAGAGGATTATGTTGAAAAATAATGCAGTATGTCCGACAGAATTCAAATCCTTCAATACGAGGAGGCTCACAACATATCAATCTGCCCTCGTAAACAATCTCCTTTCTTTTTATGGGAAGCAAAAATCTACGTTAGAGAGACAAATTCATAATGAGATCAAATTCATTTCAAAATACATACATTTCAATGCTTTGTCAATCGAAAAAGCATGTCTTTAATGCAACTTCAAAATCATTACAGGCGCCTTCATGATAGTGGTCGTCTGTGTGGTGTGTGAATCGTGGCATTATAAGTGCCTTAAGGATTGTGTTCGTATGTGTCGTGCCTGAATCATGTTCACTCTACGCCGAAGGGTAAAATGGGACAGTCTTGTAGCCTTCACTGACAGAGACATATATACACATGTGTATATATGTCTCTGTTCACTGACAACTGAGAACGTCAAAATATCAACGAGTGCAAGAGGGGGGTTATATTATTGATAGTAAACATTTTTGTTAGTTATGGCTTTATAATTATTATCATACACCCGAGATATTTTGCAAATTTGAGCACAATTCTAGTGCATACCTTTTATTTCGCTGAATTTCTTTTCCGTCTGAACTCTACATGTTCTCGCTTTGGTCAGCAAATCACGTAGCTCATCTGGATTTAAATTCATCAATGGAATTTTATCAACAGGCTTGTTTGAAATTTGTTTATTAACATCATGTGATACTAAATATACTTTGCTATCGGCGCCTCTAGCTAAAAGCGTCATTTGCATATGTGTAATATAAAACAAGATGCGTTTGTGAAACACTGATGCCCAAAGACGGCATACGACCAATGTTAATGTTTTACTGTAGTAAACCAAAGATAGCAGTCAAGTCCATTATACATGTACTTATGACTGCAATGGAAAAGATGTTTTGTACTGTCTCTTCTGTTGCCATCCATTGCCTAAAGTGTGTCTGAAATCACACGATTTTCCATCCAAGATTCATCGAATATTTTGTATATTCAATACCGCTAAATCATTAAATTCCCGATACTTACCTTAAGTTCAATAGTTTTTAAACACTTGCAACCATTGTTTTTGTTTTTGTCGATGTTATGGCCGTTTTATTTCACCTTCCAAATCTACGTGTATTGTGCCATGTTGAAAATGTGCAAACATGTTTTAACATTTGAGCAATCAGCGTGATATTAGAACTGGACGATGATTGGTCAGATGTCAAAACAAGCTTGTGCATTTCCAGATCATCATGGCATAATGCACGTAGATCTGGAAGGTGAACCGACGATAACATCGATCTTAGACCATGTCGGACAAAACCTATGGTTTCAAACACATTGAACTTAAAGTCCGTGTCAGGAATTTAAAGATTTGCAAGGATTTTATACACAAATATTCATTGAACCTTGGCTGGAAAATCTTGTGATTTCAGACTACACGTTTTAGGCAATGAATTACAACAGAAGAGACGATACAAAATAGCTCTTTCGCTTCAGTTGTAACTAAGTCCACTAGACCAAACATTTTGGTTTCAATAAAAGGGCCACGGAAATACATATGTGAAATATCAAAACCCCTATCTCTGACTATTCACAAGATAGATAAATGTAATAGTTTCTTTTAAGATGTTATTTTTAAGCCAAATCTATATACATGTACATGTAACCTAAATCTCGGATTTCAGGGACATGAAAAATATAATTATCTCTGTTTTGCCATCGTGGCAATCACAACGTACCATAATGGATGTATATATATAGACCTCTGAAAATCATAAATAAAGCTTGATACACGAGACAAAACTAGGTAGGCGAAGTTAAACTAGGTACACGAGGTAAAACTAAGTACACGGGAAGAATATGTGTCAAGTGCACAGTGAGTAGCCCAAGATGACGACACAGAGATATATCAAAACTACATGATAAATCACAGGGGTGACCTTACGTTGAGAAATTCCCAAAACGTAATCCGTAATAGACTAGTAATACGTCAATTACCTATTGACGTATTACTAGTCTATTATGGATTAGGTCTTGGGATTTCTCAGTGTAAGGTCACTCCTGTGGATAAATACGACATAGCTGTTAAAAGTGCCACAGTGGTGTACCTAACATTCACGTTAAACATTCTGCAGGAACAATTTTACGACTTTAAACATAGGGAAAAGTGCACAGATGTAAAATACGTAATTAAAAGTTACTGGTACTATGTCACGTGACACTAACAACTCCTTGTCATTGTGGCATTTGTCGCCAGAAACTGTTTGTAAACGACTTTCTTACTATTAAATATCTTAGCATTTTATATACTAGTTTTAAACGAAACTAACGTATAAAACTTTGTTTACTTAAGCCGAGAAAGCTTAATGTTGAGAACAAAAAGAAACAAACATAATTTCATTAGAATCTACATGTATCTACGAAAGCGTACAAGGCTCATTTTTGGTAAGAGAAAAGAATTTCTTTTCGCGATATTTCGCAAAATATTTTCGTTATATCGCGAAACTTTTGCGTAATATCTCGAAACGTTTCTGTTATATCGCGAAACTTTATGTTATATGGCTTTATTTCGCGAAACTTTCGCTTATTTCGAAGTGGCCCAAGTGGTCCTATATCGCTCACCTGAGGATCTTGGCTACCTTTTTTAAGTTAGACGATAGGTAAGGAGCAAAAATATGCCTTTGAATTTCACAAGGTTTTGTGACATTATAGTAGGTATATAATTTTGAATAATTTAAATTGGGATCAATTAGAGGAGTTAACTCCCTTTGATGAAAAAATGTATAAAACACCACTTCAAAAATTCTGTCTGGTCCACTTTGATTTCTTAATGGATGAGAAACAATTATTTGAAACTTTTGATCAATAGAATTTTGGTTCCCCTGAGGCCTTAGTTATGACATCAAAACTTGTTTCTTTCATAAAATCCTATACATATTTAGATTTACCTATAATTCTTAAACTAGAAAAAAATTAAGATTTTTCCCATCTAATTCGGATTTGAAACCACCACCTAATGTTAGCTTTAAAAAAATACAAAAAATGAGCATAAGTTTCTGACAAGGTCCTGAAATGTAAATGAAACTGATTTTGAAGTGAAAAACTTACTTTTTAAGACATTCATCTAGATTATTTTTATTCTTTTGACTTGTCTCTATATTCTATAGTTCTTCAAAGGAATATACCCGCCGTGATCTATTTTTGTCTGTCGACGGGTCCGGATGGAAAGTCGCAACAAATGTAGTGGAATTAGGTTAGGGTAGGGTAGGGTACTAAAAGATAATACTGCAATACAGTTTGCTGAAAGGATAATGTATGGAAATTTTCAGCTCAAAGGTCAAGGTCAAATAAACCAAACTTCGATAAAATATCAACACGTAGGTACTGACCCCACAACTACTGTCCGCGCCACTCACTCTGTAAACTGGAAAATCTGGATTTTCAATTGTACATCTTCAGAATAATTTCAAAAAGGCAAAACCATTCGATAGATCTTGTTTAGTCGTAACTTTTGGTGTATGCTATATGTTTTTATGAAGAAGCGTTCATATTTTATGGCAAAAAATCAATTTAAGATAGGGCGATTTCCATGTTAAATTTTGACGTGACGTTGCCAAGTTTCCCATAGACTCAATGTTAAACATCGGCGACGTCACGTCAAAATTAACATAGAAAACGCCCTATCTAAAGTGATTTTTCCCTATAAAATACGAATGCTTCTTCGTAGAAACATAGAACATACACCAAAAGTTACGACTAAACAAGATCTGTCGATTGATATTAATTTTGTAAAACTATTTTAAAGATAAATAAGTGAAAATCCAGATTTTTCGGTTTACAAAGTGAGTGGCGCGGACAGTAGGAAATGTTTCAATCTAGTGAGATGCCTGATGGTAAGAGGATCATTATGGAGCGCTGTGTTACTTTTTGTTCCTGTAAGTTATATCACTAAAACATTTTACTCTATTTAAGTGGTATCATTTAATCATTATAGTGGTATCGCTAATCTATTTAAGTGGTATCATTAAATCATTATAGTGGTGTCGCAAATCTATTTAAGTGGTATCATTAAATCATTATAGTGGTGTCGCAAATCATTATAGTGGTATCGCTAATCTATTTAAGTGGTATCATTAAATCCTTATAGTAGTATCGCTAATCGGTGTAAGTGGTATCATTAAATCGTTATAGTGGTATCGCTAATCTATTTAAGTGGTGTCCTTAAATCATTATAGTGGTATCGCTAATCTATATAAATTGTATCATTAAATCATTATAGTGGTATCGCTAATCTATTTAAGTGGTGTCATTAAATCATATCGCTAATCTATTTAAGTGGTGTCATTAAATCATTATAGTGGTATCGCTAATCTATTTAAGTGGTAGCATTAATTCATTATAGTGGTATCGCTAATCCATTTAAGTGGTGTCATTAAATCATTATAGTGGTATCGCTAACCTATTTAAGTGGTATCATTTAATCATTATAGTGGTATCGCTAATCTATTTAAGTGGTATCATCAAATCATTATAGTGGTATCGCTAATCTATCTAAGTGGTATCATTAAATCATTATAGTGACATCCCTTATCTGTTTAAGTGTTATCATTAAATCATTATAGTGGTATCGGTAATCTATTTAAGTGGTATCATTAAATCATTATAGTGGTATCGCTAATCTATTTCAGTGGTAGCATTAAATCATTATAGTGGTATCGCTAATCTATTTGAGTGGAATAATCAATTTATCAAAGTGATATCACCATATTTATAGGCGATGTCACTTGAATGCTTTATTGATATCACTACAACGATTTTGTAATTTCTTTTTAATAACGATTTTATTATATCACTATTATGTTTTGGATTGTATCATTATGATAATTTGGTAATATCTCTTACTGGAATAAAAAGTAAAACGGCACCCCATAAATCATACGTAAAAATTTTAAGCCCACAAAATGAAATATCAATGGCTAAATCAGCTTTTAATGCTTCGCGAATGTTTGCTTAACTTGCGCCAAATGACGCGAAAGTTTCACAATATAACGCGATTTTTTTTCAATACACATGTAACGCGCTGGTTTTGCGATATAACGCGAAAATTTTGAAAAAAATTCTGAAAATGAATTTTTTTCTTTCTTACCAAAATGAGCCTTATGGACTTTGGTACGTATCTATACTCTGTACGTAGTATGTTGGAAAAAATTAATGGTACCTATAGAAAAGGAAGACAAATCTTCATCATCTGATGTCAGTGCTGTTCTACTTCCTGTAATAGAATACAGTTTTAAGAGGATTAAAAAAAATAATCATGAAATGTGTTTCATCATAATATCAATTTCGTAAGGAATGTTCACATAAGTGGCCACCATTCAGCTCCACAGATTCTATATATAGAACTGCTCTTTCTTACTGGCTTTGATATCAACAAGGAATAAAACACATCAGTGACACTAATAAATAATCGTATTACTGGTATTTACGATGTGCTTTGCAAGAATTGAACAAGACTACACATGTTATTATCGAATATAAATGGACAGAGAGTAAATTTTCTCCCTTATGGACCTTACTGGACTTGATAGTTTGATTTGGCTCTTTGTTATTTTATGATCTATGTCTTTATATCATACTCTACCCGCATCATCTATATCGACAGATTTGGCAATGTCGTTGTCCATGTGTATTGTACTCGGCACCTGGAGGAGACAAGAAATCAGCAATGTTAAATGAAATACTTTAATATTTACCGAGACATTGATATTACAACAATTGAAAAACCGAAAATTAACATAAAAACCAATTGTCACTTATGCAGGGGACCATAAATTAAGTTTGATATGTTACTTTACGATAAAGATGGTATATAGTTATTTTTCATAAGTATTGTTTTAATCTTTGACCTTTTTTGATTTCGGTTGTAATTTTCTTTCTTCCTCTTCTTTTACTATAATGACCATTTATGGAATTTCAATTGTTCTTACGTGTTTTCTGATTTGATGCTAGATGTTTTTTCTTATTCATTATATCTATTTATTTATACAGCTATTTAATTGTTTTAAGTTTGCTTTGGATAATGTTATGGATGTTTCCGTTTGAGTTCCATTAACTTTGATACCGTTATACTGTATACTTTGATAAGTCGATGGCATTCTTACATTAATAATAATTATATTCATATAATTACCATGTGTTGCCAGAAATATAATATTCTACGTATTAAATTTACAATCCGAGCAGGAATATTTATTCATATTTCAATTCCCAGCATTATTATAAGTATATACTTCGCACATGTAGAAGAGACATTTTGTGGGCATTTGACATTTAGTAATTAGTTAAATATTTACAAAGGGAATACTTTTCCAAAGCAATTTTGTGTTTTACAGTAAATGAGGTTTTATAGATATAAGTTCATTTGTTTTACCAAATTGCTTTGCTATCATTTGTTATCTGTATTAACACATCCCAGAAGACAAAAACTACTATCATTGCAAACTTATATTCGACAAATCGCATTTACGACACTGCCACGTGACATTGTTCCGTTCTCTGGTTTTTGGTTTTTTGTTGTTTTTTAGGGTTTTTTTAGACAACGAAAGCAATGTCATTTAATATTCAGATGCGAATGGGTGTTAATGAATTACCAGGATTATTCCGTTATTTTATCTAGTAACGGATATTAGTAGAAATGATTAAACCAACATAACAGATCACTTATAGTTTCCGGAAAACATATGAACAATTTAATCAGTGGCAATGTATTGAATGCCTTGGGCGATGGGTAATTTGAGCGGTAAAAGTATATGACTTTGTCTTTTTTTTTTCTTTTCTCTTTTTTTGTTGAATGTTATTCGGCTGCAGTAGTTATACACGAGGCCTATTTAAACAGAATGATACATTTCGCCGAAATAAGATCCATCAGTTGTAAAGATTTGATATTACCTGCTTGGAAAGAAAAACTAATTAATTATATTCCACAGTGAGCCTTTATTATTAAATCTTATTTATCATCAGTCAGGTTTAATTCTATTTCTGACGCACAACGTCTTGATTGTGTTACCTGAAACTTGAAGTTTAATTTTACTTTTATTCGGTTTTAATCATATTGGAACAAATTACAAATAGCTTTCAGATATCTAGTGAAATCAAATCACTTTTTCGTAATTCGATACTGTTGCATATTGAGATGGGAAAGAGATTAATAACATAAAATGTTTAAGGCAATTTTGTTTATTACATATGGTAACGGCAGCATTCTGTCTGTAGAATCACGACATATTTAAAATAATGTACATTATTCTCGTTTTAATACTTTATTTTGATGAAGATTAAAATCATTAATTGAAAAGATACTTATCATTCATGTTTCCTTTCATTTGGGGTTTTTTTTTTTTTTTTGGTTGTTGTTTTGGTTAGAGGGGAGAGGAGGAGTTTGATTAGTTTGGTTTATGTTGTCTTTGTTCTGTAAGTTGAATTTTCTTGTTTGGTTGTATTTTTTTTTCAATTTTGTAATCGATTTTTTTTCTTTTTAATTAATTACGTTTGGGGGTGGGAGGCGTTGGGATAATTTTTTTTTAATTTTAATGTTTTATTTTTTTTGTTTTGGATATGGTTTGTTTTATTGGTATTGTGTTTCTGTGTATATTTGGGGGGGGGGGGGTATTGGTTTTCTTTTGGGTTTTTGTTTTTTGTTTTTGGTTTCTTCTTTATTAATCACGTTTGGGATGAGGGAGTCGGGAGTTTTCTTTTTATTTTTTAATATTTATTATTTTGATGTTTTATTCCTTTTGTTATGGATTTGGTTTTATTGTATATTTTATTGATATTTTGGGGGGAAGGCTAGGGTGAGCAATAGCGAGTACATGCTGTCCGTTCCCGTTGTGTATCGTCGTTTATTTATTTAGACATTGTATTTATTTTATTTTGTTTTTTATTTATTCATTCATTTTTGGCGAAGTTTTGGACACTGTAAATGTAATTGTTGTACAATGCATGTGGTTTTCTTTATTTTCTCATTTAAGGCTAATTATATTGCATCCATTATGTATGTGCATTTCAGTTTATTTTTAGTTAACATATATAGATATAAAACAATGTACTGCAAAATTAAACTTTTAGGTTTTTCCAATTTATTGTATGACTAAAACACGGGGCTGCACTATTTTATAGTGGATTTCTCTTCATACCGAATGGAAGAATTTTCATGAAACTTTGCATGAATAAAAAAGTTAAGATACATCTTCAGTCAGATCCATTACTGGCATGAAGGGACGGATCTGGGGCAAACGAGATACTGTCTATAGAGGGTAATCTCCTCTGACAAATTTATTTTTCAGACTAGCTATAGATGAAATACTGACTGCATCAGAGTGATCTACAAAAGCGTTTTAGAAGTGTTATTGGTTTTATTACATTTCAAACTAAACTTTCAACACTTTTATCGTATCTTTTGGACTACCAGTTTTACACATTTTCTTTGTTTTCTAACTGACATATAATAAATTAGTTTTATGCCATCTGATTTCAAGGAAAGAAATATAAATGATAAATGTGAAGAAGTGTAAAATTGTTTTTCCTTTCTTTTTTATTCTATTTAATATTAAAAAGGACAAGAGGGCAATGTTTATTAAGCTCTTGTTATTCTCAGTCCAAGTTTGCTAGATCTGCTTAAGGGTATATCCACAGTAGGTGAAAATATTTGTGAACAGAAGTTTCAGATAAGCGGCATAAACTACATGCATAACAGTCTTCGGAAGGCATTGTCCTTGGATAGATTCTGAACGTTTACTTTCGATAATTCGGATACTTTCTAATTCTATCAGGAGTTCAAGTTGGGGTGTGCTACTTATCCACAGAATGCATAAAGGAACTGCATGTTGTTATTCCCCAAAAAATATCATGTTCAGTAATGGAATTTCTCTACTAATATTCATTCATTCATTCATTCATTTATTTATCTATCTATCTGTCTGTCTGTCTGTCTTGCTGTCTGTCTGTCTGTCTATCTGTCTATCTATCTATCTATCTATCTATCTATCTATCTATCTATCTATCTATCTATCTATTTTTATTTTCACTGATTTACTTACATGTGTTTCTATGAATTTAAGATTATAGGTCATATTTAACGTCTTTTAAACACAAAAGAATTTTATTATCTACCAGATTGGGAATCTAAAGTCATTCAGCTTGTCGTACAGTTTGAATTTACATGTTTTATACCTGCTCAATTTCCCGAGGCTCTTTAGCACTGGAATCGGTTTTCGCTATTCTACTGTTTTTGGTGGCATTTGCTTTACACTGACTGATTGTCTGCTCGTCCCCACCACTTGTGCTCGAACTTGCTTTTAAATCTTTTGAAAAGTATGGCAAAGCATAATCACTGTTGATGCTCTGTGTTTTGGACTCTAAGAAAGGAAAGAGGTTGATATTGTGTTTAGCGGCGGATATTTTTCTGGATACGTTGAATGCTGATTTATGAGTGGGCAGAAAGTTTTGGGCATCTGAGCCTAGGCCTTCCTTGTTGTAATATGTGTCCATTGATTGTGTCATGATGGAACCGTAACGTGGTACGTTGAATGGTAGAGCCATGGCATTGTTATAATTTGGGTACTGTTGACCTGGCAGATACATAGACTTCCACCATGGTGAATAATGCATACTCAGAGACCGCAAAATATTACCATATGGTCCGGCAGTGACAGGTGAAGGTGAAGATGGAAATGACGTGTGTGAAACAAACGAATCTGTAGCTCCACCCTCAAGGGCCAGAGATGAATTCAGATATCGTCCTGCGGGGTTTACCAAGGAAGTGCCTGATGAATTTGGGTTCTCAAACTCATCACAGTTTTGTGAACCGGATGCCATTTCCAATTCCGTGCTAGACTTGAAAGAAGACGTGCACACACGTTTACGACATCCACCATTAAACATAGCTTTGACATCTTCCCATAAATGCTGAAGGGACTCTGATGGATCATCGTCCACGAGATGGAGATGACGTCTCCAGGAGTTAAAATTTGCAGCGTCTGGATGTTTGTAAGTAGACTGCTGAGTTTTATGGTAGTGAAATATGAACTTATTTGGGGAGAAAAAGGAATTACAATATGTACACTTAATGCATTTAGCCCTAGAGCTGTTGTAACGTGTTGGGAGAAAATGGCCTTGGCAACCCCATCCGCATTTGTGTTGTACTTTGAAAAAAAAGTTTTCAGGTAGTTTTGGAGGCGGTACGTCCTCAAGGAAGGATTTCACGAGACGCTCGGCTTCCCGTTTGGTAATAAGCCCACATCGTCTTGAAGACACAGGCATCGCTCCTGTCCGCCGTAAAATCTCTAATTGTACAGGAGTACATTGTAAGCAAGTAATTCCCAGAGCCACTCGTCGATTATGGATTTCATTGTAGCTAAAATCTCTTAACAGAGTGTTCGAAATTTGTGCCAGACAAAGTCTCTCTTTCTGCTCGACATACAGACATATGATTGGTACGTTTAATATTACAACAGTGCCAACTGATGCATCTAAATCTTCTACTTCGCCATTTGTTGTGTTCTGGGCAGGAACAGGAAAGGACGTGTCCATTAATGTCGATGTTCTATCAAATGGCAGTGCTACACTCATAGCATCAGATACTGGAGATGTGTTGCAATCCATAGTCCAATTTCTAGAATGAAAATCATTATTGATAAATTTTGTAATATTTTTAATATGTTTTTTTTAATTTAAGTTCTATCTCATTTGTCTGTTTGGTCATTTGGTTACTGTATTTTAGTAATGTTGGATAGTTGTTTCATGTTAATATTTATTAATTCATTTATTTATTTATTTATTTATTGTTGATCGTTTGTGGGGATTCTTTTGTGTAATTGTGTAGCTGCTAATATGTTTTAAGTGAAATTGCTTTCATCTTGATCTTGATAACTACGCTCCGTAAAGTTTATCATTAGCTGCATTAGATCATTTTATTCTTTCATGTAGACCTGCATAAACAGTTTTAATATCAAATGAATCATTGGCATGTAAATCTATACACATAAATTTCTCGCAACTGACGATTGAATATGTGTATAAGTATTTTTGCTATTTGAGATTTTTTAAAAATCTAATTATAAATTATCTGTATCTTCCATTAGTTTATGTAATCCGTTTTATATTAAGCTAAATTTGCGATAGATATAGATAGATAGATAGATAGATAGATAGATAGATAGATAGATAGATAGATAGATAGATAGAACTCCGTTAAAAAGTTTTAATCACCGAACCTCGCTTACTCCTACATTTTATTTGATAAAATACATTCATGTATTTAAGCGAACACTGTTAGTTATATAATTAACTCTCATGTTAGTTTGTATACTTAACAGAATTATTTATTTATATTAGAAAATGTAAAATAAATTGGCGTTAGGTTCTTAAAACATTACATGAATATTTTCTTTGATTACTCGAGAATGCGAAAAGTTTTACGACTGGCATACATGTAGATTAATTCCGTCATAGTGAAACAGAATGTATTTATTCTCTAGTCCATAACACACCGAAACTTAATTCATTGTGAGAGAAGAGGTAAAATATCTGACAATTTTTCTAAGCAAAAACCAAAATCTGCAGAACATCACAAATTTTTCGACTACACAGCAAACACCGTGCAATTGCTAAATATTTTGCATTTCATTTAAACGTGTAAATCCAAAATGTAAATCTTAATTTATCGAGAACTCTATGTAACTTGTTTAGGGAAATCGGTAAAGTCATTTGTCAAATGACTACATCATCTTAATTGCAAAGAAGAGCTACGAAGGAAATGAATAGTGAATAAATATCTTAATCAGAAATAGCAGAAAACTCGACAAATTAGGCGAAGAAAAGTTGTTAATTTAAGCTAATAATTCTCTGTTCCATTGAAACTGGCAGTAATTTGTAGATCCTTGCCCCTAGAGAGCGCCTGATATTATAGCCTTATTTGCCACCATATTTTGCTTCAATTAATTTACATAAAATGTATCAATATTCCTTTATCGCCGATGTCGCTGGCATTCATGTAGGCCCTGTGCGGCACATATTATGATGTAAAACACGCGTATGATTGTCATCGGAGAGAATAATCACTCAGCAAGTCCTCGGTGATGAATGATACTGTTTGCCGAAAACCTCGCCGCTTTTATTAACAAATGTAAATTTTGAAATAGACATCAGCACATGGAATCGTCGGGTTTAATAAGACTTGGTGCAAAAATTGCTATAAAGGTAAAGTGTTTTTAAAGACTCTGATATAATACAGGGTATTTCTCAACAATGGTGAAATAAGTCACTATTGATAAAACCATTTACTTATGAATTATGTGATAAAGCGAGCATTAAAATTTATCATTTTGGTGATAATCTAGGAGAATATTAAGACTTTCTTTTTTTTCTAGCCAATTTGTTTTGTTTGTTTTATGTTTGTTTTCTTGAATCACAATTCTTGTGATTATAACAAACGTATTCATACAACTATTAGTATCCTTGTTATTCTAAAAAAAACCCAGTTTCTCCTCATGTTTAACCAATTCAAATCCTGAAATAAGACTGCCTAACATTAAATTGTTAGAGCTGTCCCTAAGTTTAATGTATTTCTACATATTTCGTCATATATTGTAATTGTAGCGTGTACTTCTTGAGAAGTTTTATTTCGCTTAATATACAAAGAAAAGTACACTACAGTGTGCAGCGTATATAGTAGGAAATGTAATCAATGACAATACGATGACATGTTTTCAATGCAATACATACATGTACAACCCTCGTTAAAAGTAACTATATATCATTATGTACTAAAATACCAGAAGTCACATGGTGTCAACTCTTATGACCGATGGTCTGGGGGGAGGCCGATATGTTGGTGTTTAATTCATGCATGTTTGATATTTAAACTTATGGTATAAAATAAAATGATTTTTTTGAAGCGTGCATAAGCATATTTCTGAACCTCTCTCGGACAAGGACTAATATCAAACTTGACAGAGGACAGAGCTTTAATTAGCACAGGTCCAATAATCATCATACAAAAAGCTAAGAATATGGTGACAATGGACGATCAGAGTTCACGTCCGTACTGTGTATGCTCAAGTTGTTGTTATCTCCAGGTTCCAAGTGGCCATACTACTGACAATGGTTTAAACAACATGAACACCGATATGTAAAGATGATGGATAAATTGAAACCATAAGTCCGAAAATCATGAAACAAGAGGACATACAAAATCAGTGAAAATGAAAAGCAAGTGGAAAATAACAAAATATGTCTACTTGAAGAGCATCTGTGAACCCCCATAATGGAGTGAGATCAGGCGCCCGGGGAGGATGAGCATATCAGACTAAGATGTCATTGACTACATGTATTACTATGAACCATGGTAATACGTTACAATAGCATTGTAACAAGGGTAACCTAATTAACTTGAATCTCTCCACCTCTTTACCGTGCATTTACTAGACGTCTTATGTCGTTCATACCTTACCGCAGTAGACCTTTATGTTTACGGACATATGTAGCAATTTAATTTGTATCCTTGAATAAATAAAACAGTATAAGATAACAATATCATTTCATTAATGCCTTATGCGTGTGGTGGTGCTCCATGAAAGATGAGTGGGAAAATACGCTGCTCCGGAAGTCATTGCAAAATCTTCCGCTCAGTTTGGATTAATCCAAAACTTTTTCAGACATACAATAGTATTAGCAGTGAAGTGATGCATATTTTACTTGGTACATCTCTGAATCTCTTTTGTAGTTTGCCTACCTTTCTTTCGTATCTATCTCCTCAGATCTAGATGAAGTTTAGATTATCTCAATAAATTAGTCTGTCCAACTGTAAATCTGTAAATCTTAATGTTACATACATGTTATTCAAAGCTGAAAGTAGGAGAAATAAGAATTGAAATCCTCAGTTCAGCATTATTTTTTATTCTTCACTGCAGACAAGATCTTGAAAAATGAAGAAAAAAAAACTGAAAAATGTAGAAAAAAACTGACAAAGGAAAGTTTACGCTAAACTTCTGCTGTTTTTTTTTTTTTTTTTTACAAAATCCAACACATTTTGAAATAAATGAATTTAAGCCAAAATCAGGTTTAAAACTGAAGAAAATCATACCTGCCAATGTAAAATTCTCATATGCAAAATTCTATTTTTACATGTTTTTTACATGTTTTACATGTTACCTACTCTGACTTCTCCATATATAAATACATATGGAATTTACACGATTTGACTCTTTCTACTGGGTATATGTGACGGGTGTTGCTAGCAAGCAGGAGATGCTCACTTTCCCCGGGCACCTGATCTCACTCCATCACAGGGGTTCAAATATGCTCTTCAAGTAGACATATTTTGTTATTTTCCATTTGTTTTTCATTTTCACTGATTTTGTATGTCCTCTGGTTTCATGATTTTTGGACTTGTGGTTTGGATTTATCCATCATCTTTATATTAATGTAAGAAAATATCTATTGTGTTTATGTGCGAGTGAAAATAACCTGTTACAAAGAACAGCTGGTATTAAGAACAGTAAAAGAAAATTAATACAGACTATCTACAGAAGTTATTTGAATATTATTTGCTTTCGTTTTAATTACTTTAACAACGTAAGGCATGAGAGAGAGAGAGAGAGAGAGAGAGAGAGAGAGAGAGAGAGAGAGAGAGAGAGAGAAATCATATATCATAATATATTATGACACTAATAAACATTATTCAAAGATTGCGTTTTCATTTAACCTCTTTGTTTTTTGGGGTTTTTTTTTATGAATCTGGGTTTGTTTTTCTTTTTACTTATTTCACTTACATTTCAGCGTAATGAATAGGAGGACACTGAAATGCCTGGAAAAGTCCTACGACCATCAACAGGTACATTGAAGGACATTTTCTCTTGTATTGACCAATGATCGACCCCAGACTTGACGGAGGTCAGAAGAGGCAGTTCAGTTTTATCGCTTTTATTAACCGAACGGAGCCTTTTACACGTTATACAAAATGATACGTATAAGATGAAAATGGATGAAGCAATGGATCGAATTTTGAATGCAGACTGTGTACGTTTCAATATGTTCTATATTTATTATAACCACTAGGCCAGTGTCACTGCTGGTGGACCGATAGTTCCCGAGGGCATCATAAGTCTAGTTGTCAGTGCTTTTTTTCTGACATGAAATATATACTTCAAATTTTCAGTCATCAAATTAAGTAAATCACTTTAAAACTAAGGAGTATCTCCCTCATACATAGCTCTGACCTTAGATAGATTCTTTGGTTCACTTTTCGGTCATTTTGGCATCAACACTGCTCTTCATATTTTGATATATTTTGAGATTTCCAATAATTCGGCCAAGAGCATCACTGAAGAGAGATAACTTGTCGAAATGCGCATATGGTGCACAAAAATAAAAGGTATATATGTTCTATATTTATTATAACCACTAGGCCGGTGTCACTGCTGGTGGACTGATAGTTCCCGAGGGCATCATAAGTCTAGTTTTCAGTGCTTTTGTACTGACATGAAATATATACTTCAAAATTTCAGTCATCAAATTAAGTAAATCACTCTAAAACTAAGGGGTATCTCCCTCATGCATAGCTCTGTCCTTAGATAGATTCTTTGGTTCACTTTTCGGTCATTTGGCATCAACACTGCTCTTAATACTTTTATATATTTTGAAATTTCCAATAATTCGGCCACGAGCATCACTGAAGAGACATAACTTGTCGAAATGCGTATATGGTGCACAAAATTAAAAGGTATATATGTTCTATATTTATGTTACCTCCAGCTTCAAAGTGACAGTGTTATTCAGAATTATTTAAAACCACTTTAACTCTGATTTATCATATTAAAATGTGATTGACTACATTATGATACCATGAAAATACTTTATTATACTAATACGAAACGGGGGCAGCTTAAATTACGAGACATCCTTTAACCTCTTTACCGCGTGTCTACCTGCCGTTTTTTTTCCTCGTTGGTATTTTATAGCATTATTCTTTTATGTTTACCCTATGTTTGTATCAATATGACATAATATGGGGGTCATGCTATGAAATCTACACCTGACATAGCCATGGATCCAGCGACATCTGAATTCGCCATCCTTCAACCCCAAATCCCTTTCCTATTGATCACATCCAACTCTGGATATTGAGCGTTCATTTCAAACCCTCCTTGCACGTAAATCAACAATCAACCCCATCGAAATCCCGTAATTATTCTTAAATCAGTCCCGGCCTACCTTATTTCGGATTTAGATACTATCTTACGTTGTGTCCTATTATTAGCACTTAACATATATTTTGTAGTTATCCATCTGACTATCATTTTTGTAATTAGAAGAAAACTTTTAAATTATACGGAGTCGCAGGTAGAAATAGGGATCGATAACAGTGTAAAGATTATGGATAAATCCAAACCACAAGTCCAAAAATCATGAAACTATAGGACATACAAAATCAGTGAAAATGAAAAACAAATGAAAAATAACAAAATATGTCTACTTGAAGAGCATATGTGACCCCCTGTAATGGAGTGAGATCAGGTGCCCGGGGAGAGTGAGCATCTCCTGCTTGCTAGAAACACCCGTCACATATACCCAGTAGAAAGAGTCAAATCGTGTGAATTCCATATGTATTTATATATGGAGAAGTCGAAGTAGGTAACCTTCTAGTATAGAAGGTGTCAAATCTGTGTAAAATGATCGGAATCGGTCTCAGTCCAGAATATCACAGACTGGACGCTGTCATAATATAAATATTCAATACATGCGGTCATTGTTACTTAGCGCCAAATTAGGAGAAATAAAGTAATACAGAACAAGTTTGAAATGAATATTTTAAAATGAGCAATATGAGAGGTAATATGTATCATGTCGTTGTGACGCTCCGAACAAAGCATCATGCTGGACTATCCTGAACTCCTACATATTCGAATTAACTACAGATACTTAAAGTTAGTAAGCTTCTCCATTTTCCCACCAGGACCTCATTTTCCATTTTCTTCTCTTTGGGGATGGTGGTTGGGGTTTGAGATTAGTTTTCCAGGGGAGTTGTTAGTTGTTTTGTTCGTTTTTATTTTCTTTGGTTTTGTGATATTTTATCTTCTTTTATAATTGTATGAAATGGCAATGACGATTGTATGTTTTACGTATAATGAAGAGACTAATGAGCAAAAGATTTACAAATTGTTAATTTTCATATTCTACTATGCCTCTTACACATACATGTATATGAGTTCTTGATTTTGATTAAATCGAACTTATCAAATAATAAATACAGAACAGCCTATTTCTTTTCAGTGATGCTCGTGGCCTAATGATTGGAATTCGCATAATATATAAATATTTGAAGAGCAGTGTTAAAACCAAAGTGACCGAAAGTGAACCAAAGAATCCATCTATGCATAAGGGAGATACTCCTTAGTTTGAAAGTGATTTACTTAATTTGATGATTGAAAATTTGAAGTATATATTACATGTCAGTACAAAAGTACTGAAAACTAGACTTATGATGCCATCGGGGACTATCAGTCCACTAGCAGCGTCATCGGCCTAGTGGTTATAATAAATATAATAAATATAGAATGTATATACCTTTCAATTTTGTGCACAATATGCGCATTTCGACAAGTCTTGTCTCTTCAGTGATGCTCGTGGCCGAATGATTGGAATAAGTACATATTTCCTGTTCCAAAATCAATTCTTTACTTTTATCATAGATTTACCTCAGATCATCTTAGCAGGATTTTACAATATTTACCGTCTTTCTTACAACATGTTTATTGGTATTTTTATATTTGACTAACAATTCTGATAAAGAAGGTTGTATACACAAATTGTGCACAAAATATTATGTTGAAATTAGTCTATATATTTTCAGTGAAGTAACGTTTACTCTAATTTGCAATTTGTCATTGTCTCCTGAATATGATTCTAGTAAATACCACAAATCCTGTGAAATCTATATATTTGCAATAACTTTTTTGGCTTCTAACTTATCAGCAAATTATTTGTAAACAGCTACCCGAGATATGGATACTCAATAATCAATATATGTGGCGTGAAACTAAAGAAATTGCTTTAATTTGCCGAACCTTTGTAAATAAAGAAAATTCTCATTCTAATTTATTGACTGGCTGTTAAAAGATATATATTTTTATTTGTATAACCTATAATTTAATTCTTATAGCTGTTCTAAATCTTTATGCATTTAAAGTCTCTACAGATAGGAAGAAGAAAATAACAGTCGAATAAAATTAATACTTATATATGTATATACCGAACATGTGTTTCTGTATAAAATATTCAGCAGTACTGATACATGCGCGGAGAGGGGGGGGGGGGGGCCGGTGGTCTAACCCCACCCTGAGATTCAACAATAATTAATTACTTTTCTTGTTATATTTCGATATAAAATAAATAATTTTACACACAAAATCGTGGATGGATCCCCTCTCGGAAAATTCATTCGGGTGGACCCCCCCCCTTCAAGATCCGCAACTGGCATGACGTAAAATGTGAGAATTGTGATGGAATCTAAAATAATAAGTTATTAGTGTTTTATAGAATTTGGATTGTTTGAGACAAATATAACTATCTAGATTATTGTAAAAGATATTTGACAAAATAATTTGTTTTAATGCACTTACCCGTTATTTTTGAAGTTCTTCAATCTTCAATCAGGAAATCCCTGACACTTGTCGTTATTTAGAGGATAGGAGACCATGTAATAATAACATGGACTTGATTATTATATATTATTCACAAAATATCTAACGGGTAAAATGATTGGCTACAAAAGCAATATTTATATCACCCCGTGACCCACCTAATCATCTTCATTCTGACGCAGTCGACAGGCAGGGAACGCCTATTGCAGCCGTCACGAGGATGAAAGACATTTCCCTAGATATCAACGATGTCTGGATCAAATACCGAGGGAGAAACCTAATCTCTGTCATTGTATTGAGTGCTTTGAATAATATTAAAACAATAAAACATCTTAATGTTTCCGTTTACTAAATAAAATTACTTTGTGGTCATAATAGCCTGATAGAAGTAATATGAACTTTACTTGTTCTAGAATTCAATGTGTGTGCTACTTAATAAAACAAAGGTACTTTTTCCCAGAATTCATGTTTTGTATGAAGATTCATCTCATTTGTTCTAACTGTCTATAATATAAAAATGTAACATGAATTTTCGTTTCAGTGTTTTTCCGTTTTTCACATTCATTGCAATTATTGGTCGACCTTAGAATACGATATAAGACAGGCCATTAGACCTCAATCTATAGGTTTGAAAAAATGTAAAGATACAATTCCAATTTGCAAATTTAGGTTTACAATGTAATGTGTAAGTATCTTCACTCAAATTTGAAAGGGGTGGGTTTTTTTTTTTTTTTTTTTTTTTTTTTTTTTTGTTTGGGGGGGTATGTTTTTATGTCAGTTGTATACATCTAAGTCGTTTTGAAATTAAAGTACTTTGATCATGTTTAATATTGTGGTATTCCAGTACAAAACTCGTGTGGCGGTGTGCACAGAATTAAGAGTAACCAAAGAAATTCATACTTATCTCGAGTTGTATTTTTTATGCTCATTTACTATATAAAATGTGAAGTTGTTCTGAAATAAGTTGTTTCTGATATTTATAAGTTAATTTATGATGAAACAGTGAGTGACATAGAAACGCAGAGACAACCACAGTAGATCGAGGTGAGGAAAACAAAGAAAGAAAAAGCTTTTATCATTTACCTGTAGTTTTTATCAGCTTGGTCGCTTTAAAGACTATTCATTGCGGATGTTTGGGCCTACATTTTTATCCTGTTACGTTTACATTTGCATTGAAGATGTATCACGACATTTGGTCAATATTCATTTCTACATACAGGAATAAACTATTGAAGGAGGTGTTAAACCACGAATCAAATGTGTCATTTCCTTCTCTTACAGTGTTATTTTCAAAACTTAACTTTTATATCGGAAAACATGTTTCTTAACTTCCACAGAATGCCTACTGAAATCAAAACGGAGGACACAAACAAGCAAAAACAGAACTAAATAAAGAACAATATAACCCTTGCCGCCTCAATATCCTCCCTCCCCCTTAAAAATGAAAACAAATCCAAAGTACGAAAACAAAACAATCAACCTGTAGAACAAACTAAGAATAAACGAATAAATTGATAAATAACGAATAAACTGTACAATATAGCAGTGTACAATTGTGGACATCTCATTACAGAGCTAATATCCAATTTACTTAGGGTAGTAATCCACCCAGAAATCAATAACCTATTTTTTTTAAAAGTTCCCTGCTTCAATTTCATGAATATAAATGATAAAGTGATAAATATAAATGATAAGATATTTAAAATCTAATTTTAACATAACGATAAAATTGGCAATGCAATACAGTTAATATTGCTCATATGGTGCACTGAATTATTAAATGTATTTATCCTATATCTATTGTAACCACTGAGTCGATACAGTTGCTGGTGGACTGTTAGTTCCCGACGGAAATCACAAACCCAGTATACAGTGTTTCTGTACTGAACCAAAATATAATAGGGGGAAAACTGAGTATACTTAAAAGTTGATAAAAATCTTAAATATTCTTTGATCGCTCTGTATTCTTAAAAGTATAGTTTAATATACTAAACGCGTGTTGAGTAGTCAGTTTGTGAAATATCGCGTTCGATTCGCCTTGATTGCAAAACAACACGCTTTTCTGGAGTTTAGAGTCTACGTGACACCTGGTTAGTAATCGATTACAATTTCTTGCATTCATTGGCAGTATTAAATGTATTGAAACAGAAAAACAGTGGTTTTTGGAATAAAATTTTGATTGAGTAATGATTGAAAATGATTATTTGCTTTTTATTGAGATACTAGACCTGGGATATCTCAAAGTAATGTGGCAAGACAGTTATGCGTTCATGTTAACACTCTGAATGCTTCATGGAGACGATATAAAAAAAAAATGCCAAATTGGCAACATTCGGGAAAGCCCAAGATCAGGACGCCCGCGTGTGACGTCACATCGGCAAGATACGTATATACGGACGTCACGTCACATTTACGTAATTTATTCCAATGGAAGGACCCCTTTGGTGGGAATGGAAAACAGTTTAACCGGCGAACGGTATCGTGACGAGATTGTACGTCGACACGTCATTCCATACATTCACAACAATCAGCATAACGTCATTCTGAAGCAGGACACCGCGCGACCGCACATTGCACGATTTGTGACTATCTGCAACAGCAAAACATGCATGTGCTATCCTGGCCTGCGATGTCATCGGATTAATCACCTATAGAACATGTTAGGGATGAAATGGTACAGCGTCTACGTCAAGAGCTGCTACTTTGGGCGCTTTGCGGTGTTCTTTATTGCACATATGGCGAAACATTCCCCAAACATTTCTTCAAATACTAGTCATTCAATGCGTTGTAGATGTGAAGAATGCATCGATGCAAATGACGGTCATACTCGTTATGAAAATTTTTTGCACCCCTTATTTTTAGTGGCTGTTCGTATCAATCATAATGGACATTTGATGTTTGAACTGAAAGACAATGCATTATATAAACAAATGATATCCTTAATGCAAAATAACATTTTGTATATGAATCTATTAATGAAATTAATAAACTACACAGTTTCATTTTTTCGCTAGTTTATAGACTTCTAAATTACTGTGACAAAAATTTGTTCATCATTCTAAACCTTAGGAGTATCTCCCCCATGTAAAGCTGAATCCTTAGTCTGGTTCTTAGGCTCTTACTCTTAGTTCAGATTAGAAATTAGTCTCCTTTTCAAAAATTTATATTTTAGATTTCCACAGTGAACTTAATGCGTCATTATATGATGACGATTCCAATTTTCCTATTGTTAACTTTACTTAAGTGTAGTAAAATTCCTTTATCATAGGCGTATGGTGAACGTATGTCTCACTGATTCGATATGTTAGAGCTTCAGAGGTCAGAGCTACGGTTCCTATATATTCAGATGCAAGCTACTGAGTAAATAGTTACTATCACAAGGATACGGAAAAACACTTTCCGCGGTTTTTGCTCTTATCAGAAATAATTGTTTGAAATGTAGACTTCCTTATTTGATTGCAATCCTTGTTAAAGAGTTTGTACTATCAAATTTACCGATTGTGACTAGGTTTTACCGCTACCACCTCATATGACTATGAATTATACCAGGTCAAGTAATATCGCTGGGTTGTGGCTGGTTAGCGGGAGATGCTAACTCCTCCAAGGCACCTTATCCCATCCCTGATTGTTTCAGGGGTTCGTGATAGCATTTTGTCTGGCAAAAAGGATATTCTTTATTACTTAACATTTTACTACTTTCCTTTTACTTAGAACAGGTTTGTCTTTTTCGTCAAACATTGCCATACATTGAAACCCTAAAATTTTCAATGACCGTGTTGTGAAGTAGTCGATATCCTCATCAGAATACGGATACAGCCTCGTTCGGTACGTCATTCTTTGAATTACAAACTAGAAATACACTGCCTTCTATTACTCTAAAGACTAAACTTTCCAAATAATTTTTACCTCACGTATCTCTAAGTAACTGATGATGATGTTACAAGTTATCTGGAAGACCAAATAGGTTGGCTATATTATATCATACGTTTTTGCATACAATCAAATATGAATTTTAAAGTGTAAAAATGGAAAGGTAGTCAATGTATTCTCTTAATAAACTTATGTTTGCATATTGATTACTGGTAAGCTTTCTCTGTGATTATTGAATAATAATGATTGGTAGAACTCTCGTTGATATTGTATGGTTGAGGGATCGCCAGATCCAACTTTAACCACGCCCTTACTTAGTTCCATTGTAACGTCATAATCAAATTCATGTTTGACAGGCCATTTATTTATGACGTCATAATGAACAAATGTGCCAAAATGTGTGATGTCGGGCATTTGACGATCACTCAATTATAAGTAGGCTACACCTTGATTTTGTATATAATTACTGGTAGACTATTGGATTTTATATAATGTTTTCTAATTGGTGACTGAGGGATTTTCTCTTGTTACTGAGTATTCATTTCAAAACTGCTAAGCTATCTGCTGTAATATATTTTATATTCTGCTATACTTAATGTACTTACAGTGTATAGGGTGACTACATGCATAGGCGCCGACACGATATCTTCGATACGATTTATTTCCACTATAAAAAAAAGAAATATTCATCAAATTTTCTATGAAAATGCATGAGTTATGTTTTTACTTTTCTCTTATTTATCGGTTTGTTTTAACGTGGAATGAGATATATAAAGCCACTGTGGTGCATGTCCATGAACCCCTGGATTAAGAGTACACAGACTGGCAGAATCGTACAGAACCGAAAATACGGAAAACTAATCAAACATCGAAACGAGCATATGAGATGAATCGAACAAATCCCTATCTAGGTTTATACCTTCCATTTCTTTTACTTTGTATATATGTATTATATTCCGTGAGACATTCATGTGAATTTTCATTGTTTAAGGGAGAGTGTGGGGATAAATGCCGTGTATATACGACGGAAAGTGTTATTTTCTAGAAACAGTTAACAAATCATGGACTTGGTATGTAAATATTGATGACTATAACAAGATATGGGAATTCATTCTACAATTAAAAAGGAACGTATATAATAACATTTTAAGATATATATCAAAGACTTTTATCTTTATCAGTGAATATAAATTTTCGGTTTTATATGCTCTTTGAACCGCAAGCTGAGGCAAAGGTGGGACACTGCTGGCCATTATAGTAAAGGATATAACGGTAATAACGGAATTTTTCGGTGAAACTACCAACACTAATGAGCTGAGCATTGTCAAAATGAAGTATCGTAGATCTTCTGTATTATATTTTTCCCAATAATTTTTATAATTCTTTGTAGAATCCAACATTCCACCGAGATCCGCTGTATTTAAGATCTAAATCGCTCCAAGATGATTAAGAAAGATAACTCCTGAAACCAGTGGTGCTCAGTTTTATTTTTTACATCAGACATTGTTATCCCTCATTATTTTCATGTATTTGTTGATTTATTCGAATTTAATCAAAGAGGATTATTAACTTTACACAGAGACGAATGTAAACATGTCCCATTTCTAAAATATTTACCAAAGTATGTAAATATACATGTTTTGTAACCACTGTATCTTTTACAGAAAGAATACACTCAAATGAATGAAACTTTTGCTGAACTATCTACATACGAATGTATTCTGATTGATTCGCATAAGCACTCTCAGGTAAAAGGGTTAGAGGATATCAAGCATGATTCTTTTATATTCTTGTGTTATTAACTTTCAAAAGAAACAATCTTACCCTTGTATGTAGAAATTCCAATCAACTCATATATTCGACTAGTTTTTCATAGTTAGAAGTACATGATCGCATGTAAGATGATTCTGACGGTACTGTACAAGACTTGAATTTAATTTATCAAATGTACTTTCATCTTCGATCAAACAAATTTTTGACTCAATGATCTTATTTTTTAAAGCATTTTATTTGTTGATTTATCTTTATTTATTCATTTGAGAGAGCTGATTTCTTATGCATAACTACAGCCAAATCTGCAATATATTTTCAGAAATTACATTTTTATAATTAATGATGTTTTATGGTGGCAATTATTATAAATGATCCACTACCATGTATAACACAATGTAGAAATTCTGCATAAAATTTTGTATAAATTTATAGAAATAAACCTTCAGTTAATTTTCATTCTTTGTGGGATGACAATTTTATAAAGACAATACATGGACATGCAATGCATTTATTTTTCATTTATTAAACATTCCTAAATTTATATCAAGTATAATTAACATATCATATCGTAAAACTGTTGTTTTAATAATCATTTTATGAAATCCTGTCATGGGATTGGCTATATATTGGGTTTTAGTTTTGAAAATTCATCTTCAGAAATAACATGAAACAATTTAAAAGCGCATATGGGTATTTTGTGATAAAAATAAACATAATGGCATATATATATTTGACAAATTATATCTCCTCAGTGTTGCTCAAGGCCAGAACTGTGGAAATCCAAATTATGATTATTTGTAGAGCAAAACTCATTACCAAAATTGAACTAGAAGTAAGAGCCAAAGAACCAATCTAGAACAGAGGCATAAGTCAGATACCACTATGTTAAAGAATAATATTTAAACATTTATCACAATAAATTAGAATTATATATTTCGAGTCAATATATAAGCAATGAAAACTGGGCTTGTAACTACCTCCGAGAATTTACAGTTCAGCAGCAGCGGTATGGACACAGTGCTATAAATAAAACCAAACAAAACTAAAATTAAAACAAAACACTGAAGAACCAAAGGTAGGATCAGGTGTCACAAGTCATGAGGCTAACGGTTCTGAGTTTAACCCAATTAATAATCCTTCATTCGCGGATTACCTTAGCATCATCTATCCAAGTGAACTGGAGGTCAAAGAAACCATAGAAAGTAGTAATTGTACTTCGTATTTAGATATTATGTTGTCTTTCGACATTAATGGTCAATTGAACACCTCACTCTATGACAAACGAGACGATTTCCATTTCGCTATCACAAACTTTCCTTTCATAAGTAGCAACATTCCATCATCGCCCGCATACGGCGTTTTCATATCTCAATTAATACGTTATTCCAGAGCATGTTCAAATTACAATGACTTTGTTCTGAGGGCTAGGCGACTTTCAGTCAAGCTGCTCAACCAGGGTTATATATGTGCTAGACTAGCAACGTCACTGAGGAAGTTCTACGGTCGTTACGAGATTCTTATTACTCCATATGATATCTCGTTATCCAGACTTTTAAATGATATTCTGGACCGAGACCGATCATTTTACACAGATTTGACATCTTCTGTACTAGAAGGTTACCTACTTTGACTTCTCCATATATAAATACATATGGAATTCACACGATTGACTCTTTCTACTGGGTATATGTGACGGGTGTTGCTATCAAGCAGGAGATGCTCACTCTCCCCGGGCACCTGATCTCACTCCATTATGGGGGTTCACATATGCTCTTCAAGTAGACATATTTTGTTATTTTCCATTTGTTTTTCATTTTCACTGATTTTGTATGTCCTCGGGTTTCACGATTTTTGGACTTGTGGTTTGGATTTATCCATCATCTTTACCAGACACAGAGCATCCGCAGTCACAATCATTAAATATACATTATAAGTATGAAGTATGCTATACCACATCATCACAGTAAAATTAGAAACCTAGCATGCCAGGCAACGATTTCTGATTATTGAGATATGCAAATGAGATCCTTTAATCACTGAATGTTTCCTTCAGAAGTGTCTCTTTCTCCATATCCATGTATGGTTATTTTATATAGTAGTTTTCTGTCTATACTCTGAAAATGCTCTCAGTTATCGAAACAATTGAGTGGAGCTCGGGTATCTCAGTCGATTAGATGGTCGGATGCATGACAGTTAAGTGTTTCTGTACCATAGGTTGCGGCAACGAAGATACGTGAAATATAGGGTGCCTTGTTGGTTGTAGTGCCTTTGTGCTTTTTATGTTTGTCTGATTTGTCTTTATTTCTACAGGTATTTCTTCGGAGATCCAAGGTCCATATTAATCCCAGGTATTTCACTGAATCCATTTGTGCTTTATATGTTTATTTCTGTTACAGTGATTGTATTCTTTAGAGGATCCGCCTGCGTTTCCGCGGCCATGTTGTCATGCATACGATTAGCCAATGATTGAGTATTAAACCTCCATTAGCTCGGGTAGCTCACTCGGTTAGACGGTCGGATGCATGACAGCTAGGTGATGCAGTACCATAGGTCGTGGGTTCGAGTCTCCTTTGCGGGAACGGATATACATGAAATATTTTCATTTACATTCATTATTTCTGAATTTGTCGTGTGTTGAGGTATTCTTTAAATGTCTTGCACGGCAGATCGTAGATAGAGACTCCAAAAACTTTCGTTTAGGCGTATACCAAGTCTTCTAATTAGCTAACTTTTTCAAATAATTTCGGTTTCACAATTCTATTCCGAAATCTACGTTTCCTCTGTTGACCGATTACGACCTAGGTGAATGAGAGGGTGGACTCGTAAACCAGTTAACCAGATCAACTGAATGACTACTGTAATATCAGTTAGCCGTCCTAAGTGAGTATCGCAACAGCACTTTAATCCAAGTTTTTGTGCAGTTCTTATGTCCCCTTTCCCAATTATTACATTATTAACATTTTGGTGAATTCTGTCATACGGCAGAGTCAGATGCTTTTATCTTTTTTAAGTTCATATCTGTAATCAGAATTGAATCTTAATGTGTTTGTATGACCATGGTTGTCATTTGCTATTACATGTACAAATATTTTAACATGTATGCATTTTGAAAAGCATATTAGAGATGCATGCCGGTGTTATATAGTAGTTTTCCCCCATAATAGTTCCCCCCCCCCCCCCGGAAAAATGGCTATATAGTAGTTTTCCCCAATGGCGGAAAAACTACTATATAGTAGTTTTCCCCCATAGTAGTTTTCCCCCTTTACGTAACGGTTTGGAAATTATACGTGCTCGTTCTTTTTGTATACATAAGATTTACCATTTGAAATACAAATGTAGTACCGTAATAGTTTGTGGATCAAAACGATGGTGTTATGGTTATGGTTATACTGTCAAGTGTTTAGTTGTAAATATGTACAAGTGTTTCTTTTTATATATTTAGCATATTACGGTATTTTCTCGGAATATTTCATGGTCGTTTATTTGCGTGTACATGTCATTCATTCTACCAGATTGTAATTTTCTATCCGACCTCTGAACGAATGTGACCGTCAAGGACTTGGTTGATGCATTTTCAACTTCTCTTTTGAATCCGCTGCATGGAATCATTGGCGACAAGCAACATAGGTACTCGAGTTATCCTGTTACATTTATGGGTAAGAGGAAGGAGGTGTGGTCCCAAGACCTGATCTCGATATCTTATTGCTGTAAGATTGTCATGGATAACCACGAGATGCTTCCACGCCGTGATATATCCCCGCCCAAACCATAACAGACCCGCTCCACCGAATATGTCGCTGTCCGCTAAGTAAGCGTCAGAATATCGCTCACCACGACGTCGATAGACAAGTTGTCGTCCATCTGAGCGTGCGTGAAACGAAACTCGTCAGTGAACAACACATCTCCAATGGGCCAAGCAAAACCGATTAGGCGCATCGTAAGGAGTACGCATGTGGAATATGAATCTGTAACGGTTGGAAATTATGACCAATGTTAAAGTTTCCAGAAATGTTGGCCAGACGTCGTGTTGGACGTCATTACATTTGCACGTCAAAATATGAAAGCCCTACATGTAACGGTTGGAAAGGCAAATGTTAACGTATAGTGTCGAAGCCCTACACCTTTTAGCACAAAAATATAGCAAAGGTGATAGGTCTCATCACAAGGAATCTATATGTAAAATTTCAAAGCCCTAAACCTTTTAGTACAAAAGATAAAGCAAAGGTTAAAGTTTTTGAAGAGTAATCAAGCTCGAAGGTCAAGATCACTAAGTCAAAAGTCATGGTCCAAAATGAAAGGTCTCATCACAACGAATCTATATGTGAAGTTTCAAACTCTTACACATTTTGTGCAAAGGATATAGTCAATGATTTCCCCCTGAGTCAGAGTCACAGACAGGTGAAAAACTAGATGCCCCCAAATTTGATTCTGGGGACATAAAAACGAACTGCGGGCGTTTTCCCGTAAGTATATATGCAGGTGTCTTGGATTAAATAAACCACACCATTTGTTTGGCTTTTGTCAAATTAAATGACCGTCCTAAGTCGGTATTGTACATGTAATTGCACTACAATCAAATATTTCTGTAATGTGTTATATGTGCAAGTATATTATTGATATTCATGTATTGTATAGCTCCATGGTGACTTCTGCCACATAACTGAGCCAGTAACTCCTCTTTTTTCTTGGATGAAATAAAGATATCTCGAAATTCTAGTAGATGTATTTCTATTCTAAATATTTACATCTGTATTTTGAAAAGAGATTAAAACTGAAGACATTTCTATTTAAGAGATATCTCTTAATTCAATTGATATATCTTCTTATCAAAAGTTGAAATTTATTTTAAATAGAAATCACTCTTTTTATTGTTAACAAAGTAACGAGCTGGATTTACTTACAAGTATGTGCGAGAAGAAAATCCGGAATTTCAAATTGGGGGAAAATTCACTATATAGTAGTCTTTCCCCGGGGGGGGGGGAATGGCTATAAGAGGGGGGAATTCCCCCGGGGGAAAAACTACTATATAGCCATTTCTGCGGGGGAAAAACTGGTATATAGCCTTTTTTTCGGGGGGAAAATGGCTAGGGGGAAAAACTACTATATAACACCGGTAAACATATTAAAATATACAATCTCAGTCAAGGAAATGTGTATGTTATAATATAAATTTAAATTGGAGAGTGGTTGTAAACTATGGGTAGGTTCAGCTTTATCCTACCACATTCTGTAGACTGTCGTATTTGGCAAACCATTATACAACTTTTTATTGAGAATGATATTCGAAAAAATACTACTACAGGCGACTGCAATTAATGTCAGACTAAAGGTTATTAATTCACATACGATTACTCTCTCAAATTATAATATATATGGCGATAAACAATGTATTCTTTAAGCAAATTTTCTATTGTTTTGATTTTTTTCGCATTTATTATAATGATTACTTTAATGTTGTTGTTTTTGCTTCCATGAAAATACGAAAATGCTGCATTAACAATGAATATACACGCACAATATTAAAAGAAAGTTTTTGACAATGATATTTCATTATGATATATCATGTATTCTTCCTGTGCTAAAAATGTGAATCTTTCTAAATTATAATCTAGGAGGCCAATTTCCGTCCGTTTGGTAAAGCCAATTGGATTAAAGCTGCGACTTTTTGTCTTAACCTTCACATTTATTGAATTTAATATTACATCGTTTGTAACTGATATTATTGAATATTTCAGCAGCATACGCTGATGTGAATAGTATACTGCTTTACTGATATTACCAGAATGAAGATCGTTTTAGCCTTACTTTGTTTAATTTTGGTCGAGGCAGATTTGTCTTTTATATCAAATTATGCGATCCACTGGAAGCCTGATATTTTTGGTGACCGTGTTGTGAGAGTATCAGTGTATGCATCAGGGTACGGATACAGCCTTATCCAGTGTACCATTCTTTGCATAACAAACAAGAAATGCGCTGCGTTCTATTACTCCACCCTTACCGAAACCTGCTTCACGTACCTTGACGTCTTTTATGATGATGTTGCGCTTTATTTGGATCTGGAAACAGGATGGCAATACTACATCATAATAGGTAAAGGTTTTGCAATCGGTCATATGTGCCTCAGTTGGCTTTTCAAAGTAATCTCCGTTACTCGCTTATTCTGCAAAACTTCTGCTGATATATAATATAGATGAGCAAGGGTTTAGTGAGTAAATTTCTCATAGCGAGGGAAATTTTCATATATTCTTCTCAGTGTATAAGATGCAATATTTTATTCTGCTATCATACTTTTGTATATCAAATTTATCAGATAGACAATGTTGTGGTGTGTTCATTGCTTAGGCAGAGAATGTGGTGACGACTGGCATGTATACGAGGGAAAGTGCTATTTCCTAGAAGCAATCAAGACAAAGTCATGGACTGAGGCAAAGGTCAGTACCCGAATGCAGTATTTATGTAAAGATGAAAATTCATAAAGTATGATTTCATAGTATGAAATAACTTCTGGACTAATATAAATCAATTCATAAATTTATATTAGATCATTTCCTTTTGCAGAACATATTTTAATAAATATTAGAACATATATACGTCACTTAATTTGGTGCATCATCTATGCATTTCGAAAAATTCTGTCTCTTCACTGATGCTCAAGGCCTAAAGTGTGGAAATGTATCAACCATATTATCAATGATAAGGGTCAGCTCATAAATTAACTATTATTGGCTTGAATTCATTTCTTATTCCGTGAAGAAATGATTCTTTGGACAACCAGTAAGTATTTCAATAAAAAAGATAAAACTCTACTAATTCATTCTTATTTATTCCCACTCGGTTACTGATACTTATTTCTTCCTACTCCCATAACTCCGATGCTTTAAAAATGCTCACTTTTCCCTGTAATTCCATTATATAAATGCTTGTATTTTGGAATTACTACATTGTCAATGCTTATCCATTCCTTGTAGTTCTTTATTGATGTTTATTCAATCCTCCTTTCCCGTTAAAGATGCCAATTTGTTCACACTTCTCCGTAATTGATGTTTATTTATTCCCACGACTTCTTATCAGATGATTATGTATTCCTACTGTTGCATTACTAATGCTTATTCAATACTAGTACTTCTTTGTAAATGCTAATTTATTCCTCCTACTGCGTCATTGATACTTATTCATTTCTACTATTCCGTTGTTTCTGCCCTTAGATATATTCTTTGGTTCACTTTTCGGTCATTTTGGCTTCAACACTGCTCTTCATATTTTTATGTATTTTGATAATTCCAATCATTCGGTCACGAGCATCACTGAAGAGACACGACTTGTCGAAATGCGCATATGGTGCACAAAATTAAAAGGTATATATGTTCTATATTTATTATATAGATGCTTATATATATTTACTTCTCCGATATAAATTATTATATATTTCTCCTATTTATTCACACTACTGCTTTATAAATGTCATTTTTTTTCCTTCGTTTTTAAAAATTATTCTCTCCTTCTCTGTTTTAAAGCTTATATATTCCTTCTACTCTGTTTCTTCCTACTTCTTAGGGGATAAATTTAATGTGTTATATTGTTTCTGACAGGTACACCGTGGTTAGGTTATACCGTTGGAAGCAGTTTTCCTAACAACGCATGCCGAGCCAGGAAAACGATAGTCAACAATGGTTTAACCACGGTATACCAGTCGGAAACAAACACTGTAGTCAATTTGTTTATCCCCATTCTTATTCACTGTAACACAAACAGCGGAAGGGGTGGGGTTCCTCTTTGAACTTGCCTCCAAATTTTTCGTTGCCAAAGGGACGGATAGCGCTATGTTTGAATTTTTCCGAGAAACGAATTGATATTTATTGCATTGTCATAAGAATTTTCTTCATTATCATATTCTCAAAACTTTATTAACTTTATTGGTCCAAATTGATTCACACATGAGTGACTTGACATTGCATCGTCAACAGCAGAACAGGCATTTTGCTGAGGCACAGCGAGATGAAATAACATACTTGAAAGCATGTTGCATGGTGGTACAGTACGTCATGTGGGTTATCAGTTTTGTTGCTTCAACTTGATTGTAATAATTGTGCACGTGACTGGCAGAATTAGAAATTGCAAGTCGTCCTTTATACGAGACTTAAGAATCACAATGAGAGCACTGGGCGAAGTTGTTATAGACAGTAGTTTTGGTAAATGGAGTCAGAGGCAATGTGGACAAAGAGTACGTACAGTATACTAATAAATTTGAGGACGGCAAATTGTGGTTAAACATGTCTGAACGCTTATTTGTGGACCAATAAGATCTGTCAAATCAAAACAAGTGAATTAGAATCCGTTATAGATGTTTACCTATTGCTACTACTCTTTTACATGTACTTATCTATTCCTACTTCTCCACGATAGATGTTTATATATTCCCACTTCTTCACGATAGATGTATATTTATTCCCACTTCTCCATGATGTTTATTTATTCCCACTTCTCCACCATAAATGTTTATTTATTCCTACTTCTCCACCATAGATGTTTATTTATTCCCACTTCTCCTACGTTGTAGGTACTGTTTTATTGCTACTACTACATTATAAATGCTCATTTATACTTACTTCTTCGATATCTATATGAAATTATATTCTACCTACTTCTTTATTGATGCTTTTTTCCTGCTTCTGAAATACTGATTTTTTATTCCTGTTTTTATGGTGATTTGGTGACTTGTTCTTACTTCTCCGTTATCAAAGCTTATTTATTCAATCTTTTCCGGTATAAATGCTAGTGTAGTGCCATTTATCCATTATATATGTTATTTATATCTAATCTTTAAATGCTCACTTCTTCCTTTTACTATTCATATTTCCTGTTTATGAATATTCTGAGTATTGAGTCTTATATTTTACTTTATTACTAGAAGTTATTGATACTTATTTTTTCTTACTACTTCGCTATAAAGCTTGTCTATTCCTGTACTACTCCGTTGAAATGTTAATGTATTCCCAGTACTTCGTTGTAGATGCTATTCTATGCATATTACTCCGTTATGAATGCTTATATATTCACAATTCTCCGTTGTAGAACTCTATTTCTACCGTTTCGTTATAGGTGCTTATTAATTCCTACTAGTCCATTTCCATTCGCTCTATCCAGATTTCTATGTGCTACGAGCACTACACCTCTATTAACGCTTATTTACAAAAGTCTTGAAGAAGTTTTCAAAATCCATTGTTCGCACTTAAAACTTAATGTTTTACATTATTGTGATAAAGTAGGTTTTACACTGTAATTCATTTTAAATCGTTTAAAAAACTTGATTTCTGACTTATTTCGTGTAACATGCGTAATCACACATAAAAACAACACAAAAACTTTCGATTGAAGAGTTTTATACATGTATCAACAAATTTGTCATGTAAAACCGAACTATTTCTCAAGCGTTGACAGAGATATATGCAAGGGCAAAGAGCGACAACTCTGGTAAGGAAATGCTCACGTGCAGGCGCTTATTTATTACTATTTCTCTGCTATAGATGCTAAAAAAAAATCAGAAAAAGCCCTGCAATATTCGTTCCTACCTCGAAGTGCGAACGACTTATAGAATTCATAAATACACGGACAGTAATCCAGAACAACACGACGATTATTGTTAGTAATCAATAGAAAAGAGATCGATAATAGGAGTAAATTATAAGATATAAAAATTACGACACAATTAAACATGTAAATAATATAATATACAATGATAATACATAACCTTGTATATAAGGAGATGTAATGTAATCGTTGAAAGGTGATGATGAGTACGGGTGTCCGGCAGGGATTACCGCACAACAGTTAATACATTATTCTTTGTATATTCAATAATGTGCATCATCATATGTCAGTGATTTGGTATTATTTTCTTTATCTGTAATTTAGATTTTGAAATTGACAAAACATAATCTACTCTTTCGGAATCATTAATTTCTATTCATATGTAAAAATCGATTCCTATATTTCACAGGATGAATGCAGACAAATGAATGGAACATTAGCTGAACCATCTACAACAAAAACACAAACTTATCTGAAAGGAGTTGCTGAAGCACTTCAAGGTAATATTTACATGAGGATATTAAGGGATTCCAAGGCAAATAAACATTTACTTATTGCATCTATACTTCCTTGTAGACGTAAAACATATTTTATTCTTATATCATTTAAAAGTCTTAAAGTAGCAAAACATCTTTTAGCCTAGTCTACATGTAATTATCACATTAGATGGAAGTTGATAAATAATCGCATGAGTATTGATCTATCAAAGCAGTCTTTAAAATTCGTATCAAATTTTAAAATATATTTGGCAATACTTCGATTTCGAAGATTATTATCAAAGAGAACTCTTTGTGTTGCACTGCAATACCTATTGATCCGTAAAAAGGAAAATATGCTTAAAACACTTCAGTGAATGTGCAAAATGTGCTGTATCATACCGTTCTATTTAACTTGCAATTAACATGCTAAGAAGCATATGTTCTAGTGTTTTAGCACAACCATTATTATGAAAAATCAATTACTTCGTATTATACTATTTTGAAAACATTTTCATTATAAATATGCTTTGTAGATGTAAATAGATTTTGTTTAAAGTGTTATTTAGGGGGCATTAAAGTGCAAAAACTCTAAAGAAACTTTTCCAAAAGAAAGATTTTCGTTGCTGGAATTATCAAACTTTTACAGATATAATACGTGGGCATAATTATTCTATATTTGTATTGACAGAAATGCATGGGCTTTTTAGATTCTTCTCTCTGGAAGTAAATTTTAGGTTAGTTCAGTGGAGGGATGACCGATAAAGCCCGGGTTCGACTCCCGTCAAGAGCACACAGGTGTCCTCTCTTTCGGTTGAGACAGAGAAAATCGATTTCCATGTCACGGTAGCCGTGGCGAGTAACAGATCCCTCACTGCTTCGAGTGGGTCCGTTGCAAAGGTATAAAAAATAAAAATTTTTATGTATTGCATCAAGCAGATTCCTTACAATATATATGAAATTATCCTGTAGTGACGTAAAACAAAAAAAAAAAATCAATGAATCACTGTGTTACATATTCTTACATAATGGACAAATTCATAAATTTAAATGTCATTTACAGTAATGGGATTAAAGATTTGAAGATTTCAGAATATTTTGTAATAGTAAATTAATTTTGATGTTACATTTTCCAGGGTGCATCTTGTCATCTGACCGAATCGAATACCTTACTTCTCAATTTGCTAAAATAGTTCAGAAAAGGCAAACAATACAAAGTAAAATACGAAGATTATTTGCTTTATGTAAAAGTGATGCTCGCGCACCAAGGGGTCAGTATGAGAACCCGAGAGGAAAAAGTCTGTTTAGTTTGGCTAGCCAAAACTGCCATAAATTCCAAAGATATACAGCAGATACAATAATACTAATCACTGCACATTTGATTTCAAAAGGGAGCAACACTATATCAAAAGTGTTACATATTCTAGGCATTAGATCACGTTATTATATTTACACTTAGGAGTAACCATGCGAGTGTTTTACAAAAACTTACAGGAAAATGAGTTTCACTGCGAGGCGTTTTATAGGGATGACCGAAACACAACCATTATTATGAAAAATCAATTACTTCGTATTATACTATTTTGAAAAGCCCGGGTTCGACTCCCGCCGAGGGCACACTGGTATCCTCTATTTCGGTCTAATGATAATAATAATATTAATAATATCTAATAATAATAAATATATTACTGTTAGGTATCATGATTACGTTACTTGTTTTCATTTATAAGTATCATTTGATTTATTATAGTCAGGTGTATTTGTGTTTTTGATACTTACTATATTATCTATTTGTGTTTCGTTGATACTTACTATATTATGTATTTGTTATCATAGCAATATCATTTCAATACCTCCAAATTTTTACTTACTGTTCACATAATTAATGATTCATACTTTATGTATGTTTTGAAATAACATACGCTGTATATGTTTCCTAAGCTGATTAGCAAAAAGACTGAATACAAAATAAACCAGACCATTTCATTACGCAATAAATTAACTTAAACCTTGCTTAGATGTCTTTAATTAATATGATATGTATCAAATTATTTTCAGAAACCTACCATCACTTTAATGAACACAGTACATATGGTATGATATTCTTTTCAGTATGGTTTTCATTTACCACATTTTTAGTCAATTTGAACATTGAAATGTATACTTTTTTTTCGAATTTCTGATCTTTTCTAATATTGATATAAATATTTTTAAGGTTTTTCATTAGTGTACTGCCAATAAACTCTACCACTGAACTATCTACATATACTGATATAAGAATAGTTGGCGTATCCATGGAATGCATTATTTAATGCTGATTAAATTTAAAAGTCTATTTTAAATATACCTACTATATGCTATGGAAAAACTGTTCTTTTTCAGTGTTTTTTATTGGGGCTTTTAACGTGAAGACAAGTATGGCTGTAAGTATTTTCTATATCTGTGCGTGTATGTATAAGTGTGAGTGTTTGTTTGTGTTTTTGGTTTTGTTTACCGTTGTCGTTGTTTATGCTTTACCATAATGCAAAATATAAAACAAAACTCGACAGAGCTACCTTCGTTAATAAATTATTTTTAAATGTGTGTTCTTTGATTGTGCTGCTTTTGCGGTGAGTGGGAAAATGAGCACCCGTAAACCGGTTAACCAAACCATATGAGTGACGTTTGTTACTTCAATTGACCGTCCTAAGTCGGTATTATAACCGCAGCACAATCGAATATTTTTGTAATGTCGTTCCGTGTATATTCTACTGATACAATTTTTGTGTGCAGGTCCTTGGTGATTTGTGTCATGCAGCTTTGTCAGATGTCTTCTATTTTGTCGTGTATACTTACAGGAGATAGATTATTTGGCGTTCTTTACGTTTCACGCTGTATAATCTTATGTCATATGCTTAAATGGAAGATAATCATATATTAAAGCTTCTAGTTAAATGTATTCATATTGTTTCTTAAAAATCACTTTCTTTTATGTCATGTATACTTGTGCTCTCTCCTTGTAAATGATATAAGCATTGATTGACTACCCATTGACTCCATCTAAAATGCGTACTTTGTATGAAGAGCAAATTTGTAGCGCCAGTTGCTTGTAAAATATTTATGAGAAGCACACTGTTTATTCATACAGAAAGTAAATATTATTCACCGATTCCATCATTATGAACATCCGACATCCGTCTATATATCTGCTTGTCCATCCGGCGTAAACATTTGACACATGCAATTTCTCAAGAATCAATAAATGGATTCAGAAAAGATTTTGAAATGGAGAATGCTCTGCAAAAAGGATACAACGAAGAAATTCCTTATCGGGACTTAAATATTCATTGTACACATTCACACAATTTTACAATAAATAAAACGAATTCGGTTTCGGTAAAGTTATAATTCCTTGGCTTGTTGAGGATGACCCTCCCTTTCCTTCTTACGTTATCTATATTTCATAGTTAGTACTACAGGTTTTCACCTTAACTTTGAAATTTTGTTTGTACTTTTGATTTTTCGACACTTTATACCTCTCTACCTCAAGACTTCATCAAAATCAAGTTGTTGTCTCTCATACGCTGGTGTTTCAACAGAGAGTCTAAATCATACCTCTGTATTTACATCTGGATTTTTCCCAAGCAATATAGTAAGTATAGATATTGGACATCTACTGAGTTATGTTATGTCGTCACATTTTTGATGGATAATATTTATGTACAATTTAATGCCAAGATTTGTCAACAGATTATTGGGATTCCTATAGGCACTAACTGCGCTCCCCTTATAGCAGATATATTTTATACTGTTATGAAAGAGACTGTATTTATGCTATCCAAGCCTCGAAACGTTTCGACCTTCTGGATATGTTGATGATTTTTTTAGTAATCGATAACCCTGAGATTAAAAACTATATCACTGACATTTATCCGACTGAACTTCATAAAAACAAAGCCAATACTTCTGTTCAGAAAATACTTTTCTTCGACTTAGATATTAAATTATTAACAACAGTAACTAGATTGTCCTAACGGGACAAATACTCCCCGCGGCAAACAAATTTGAAGTAGGGCAAAGACTTGAGTAAAGGTCACGAGGTAAAACATTTTGGTACCGACAAACAGGTCTTGCCACAATAAATACACATGTATAATATGAAGGCCCTATCTCTTTTGGTTCAAAACAATTATGGCTAAGGTTGAAGTTATTCAAAATTAGGTCAAACTTTAAGGTCCGCCGGTAAAAAAAATTGATACCGACAGAAAGGTCTTGCTACAAGGAATACACATGTGTATTATGAAGATCCCCATTTCTTTTGGTTCAAAAGTTATGGCCAAGGTTAAAGTTTTTCAAATGTATGTCAAACGTCAATGCCAAGGTCACCGGGTCAAAATTTTTTATTTTTTGATTTTTTTTTTTTTTTTTTTTGACAAAAAGGTCTTGCTACAAGGAATACACATATATATGTACTATGAAGATCCCATATCTTTTCGTTCAAAAGTTATGGTGAAGATTAAAGTTTTTCAAAAATAGCTCAAACGTAAAGGTAAAAGTCACGAGGTCCAAAATTTTGGTACCGACAGAAAGGTCTTACCACAAGGAATACACATGTATAGTATGAAGGCCCGATCTCTTTTGGTTCAAAACTTATGGCCAAAGTTAAAGTCTTCTCGACAAACATACGGACAGAAAGACACACGGACAGACAGGCGGACAAGGTTATTCCAATATACCCCCCCAAACTTCGTATAATCATACAAACATATATGATAAACATGATGACTTTGGATTTCCTATTTTAAATTTCCCTTATTTAGATGGTGATGTCCCCAGACTCCAATCATATAGTATTTACATTAGTCAATTGGCTCAGTTCGCTGGAGCCTGCACTAACGTTTTGTATTTTCACGCGGATTACTTTTAAACTTCTAACTCAGGTTATAGATATCATAAATTTAAAAAAAACTTTTTGAGATTTTATAGATCTTACGCAGACATTTTATCTAATTTCGGAAATGTGACTTTTCAACAATACGTTTCTAGCGGAATTTCCCATACTATTTTCTACGGTTATCTAGTGTTTAAGCTAAGGAGGGTCAAAGGTTCAGATAAATTCATATCGGCGGGTTCTAAAAACTATTAAACTCCTTCGACATCGACAGTATGACCCCAATATCATCGCTAGGACGGGCATAGTACGGTTTATTCATGTTGATGTCGCCTTACATATTTTTATACTAGTTTATTATGTTTTAAACGTTTCGTGTGAAAATATTTGCATGACCCCTTTTCTTGGGAAACCTGTTGATCCTTGTTCTGTTTATGGAGGATTATTTATCAAATTTTAAGGGTTCTCGATCCTTGGCTGACGTCATATATGTTCCGTCAGAAGGAGAGGTATAGGGAAATAAATTTGTCTTTGTAAAAATAGCATATATATATATATTATAGTAGTAACAAAATAATGTAAACTATGGGTCTTAAACATACAACAGATTTATTATAACTTACCAAATCATAAAGGTTGTTTGCATAAATTTTGTGCCAAAATAAGAGGGTGGTTTTCTTTTATTTTGTTTATTTTTAAATTTAGCATGGTTATATAAAAACATTTATGTTCAAAGAATCATCTGATATTGCAGAAAAAGTGCAGTGTAAAATTATGAACCACACATATTAACTCATCTCTGTACGAATTGCCCTCTCATTGTTTTAACAATGATTTGGGGACAAAATAAAAGGTTTAGTAATAAAATCTTACTATGCATTTTGATGCATATGTACGGGGGAAATTTTTAGCAAATAGAGATGCAAGACAGCTTTTTCCCTCATTATAAATGTAAGGGATTCTAAATTGATTCTGAACCATGAAGGAAAGATACTATACTACAAATAAGAAGTGTTTATAATCTGCTGATTTACATAAAATTTGCCGTGCAATGCAAACTAATAGATGATATGTTTGACTCAAAAATTACAAAAATATTAATAAAGCATGTTAAGACTCCGTAAGTTTAATTCTTGTTCAAACAAAAACAAATATAGGAAGATAATTTTTAACACCACCAATTTATTTGTGTCTAATAAGTTCCTCAAATAAAAAAATAAACTTTTGAAAAAGCACGTGTTTTTCACTAGAATTTTCTTACGGAACGATAATCCTTAAATGTGTGTTCTTTGACTGTGATGCGTGGTGAGTTGGAAGTTGAGCGACCATAAACCGGTTAACAAACCAATTGAGTGACATTTGTTACTTTAATTGTAGTCGGTATCGTAACGGCTGTACAATCGAATATTTTGTAATGTGGTTTTCTGTGTATATTTTACCATTATCATGTTTTAAGTCCATGTTCTATGTGGCTTGTGTCGTGCAGCGTCATATTTTGTAATGTGGTTTTCTGTGTATATTTTACCATTATCATGTTTTAAGTCCATGTTCTATGTGGCTTGTGTCGTGCAGCGTCATATTTTGTAATGTGGTTTTCTGTGTATATTTTACCATTATCATGTTTTAAGTCCATGTTCTATGTGGTTTGTGTCGTACAGCGTCATATTTTGTAATGTGATTTTCTGTGTATATTTTACCATTATCATGTTTTAAGTCCATGTTTTATGTGGTTTGTGTCGTACAGCGTCATATTTTGTAATGTGGTTTTCTGTGTATATTTTACTATTATCATGTTTAAGTCCATGTTCTATGTGGTTTGTGTCGTACAGCGTCATATTTTGTAATGTGGTTTTCTGTGTATATTTTACCATTATCATGTTTTAAGTCCATGTTCTATGTGGTTTGTGTCGTACAGCGTCATATTTTGTAATGTGGTTTTCTGTGTATATTTTACTATTATCATGTTTAAGTCCATGTTCTATGTGATTTGTGTCGTACAGCGTCATATTCGGACAAATTTGAAATTATGTTACACCTCAGCAGGAATCAATGTGTTTGGATGAAGGCAGGGCATCACAATAACGTGAATTATTTGTTATATCGTTTTCATGATTAGGCAATTATTTTAAAATTTAAGTTAAAGGAACACGTTGTAGATTTCTCTTTTTTGTGGTGCAATCCACTATTTAACAAAGTTTAACAGGAAGAGTGGTGCTCTCTATATTTGTATTTTCTATGGTGCTTCTCTATACGAATTCCAAATGCTTAAATCTTAAAAAAAATGCATACTTAGATGCTTGGTAATACATGATTACATATATCCGTAGGACTTTTTCTGTTTACAGGTTGTTGGAACATGGATGTGGAGTGGCTCCAGTACCATGGTGACAAGCAGTGATTGGGGCAGTGGTGAGCCGAATGGTGTCAATGAGAATTGCGTGGCGATGTATGGCCCTCATTCTTTCAGATGGGCGGACTGTAGCTGTGAATCACTCTATAATTACATTTGTGAGAAGAATATGAAATAAAAAACAGATATCAGAACAGCATATATCGTGAACAATTGTTTCAGGGGGCGACCATTTGATTCTTATCAAATGGTCGCAGCACAATCGAATATTTTTGTAATGTTGTTCCGTGTATATTATGTTGTTGTTATTTTTTTGAGTGCAGGTCCTTGGTGATTTGTGTCAGATGTCTTCTGTTTTCTCTTTTATGGGGAGAAGGGGTGGTTGCAGTTTTAATCAGGTTGGTTTATCTACTTGCAGACCTTTGAATGATGGAATATTTATTTTCCTTTGTATCCTTGGACAGATTATCTATTTTCTTGACATTTTTAGTCAATAAATACTGGATAGAATTGCATGGTAAATATATATCATTAAAACACTTGCTAATCTAAAACAAATTCAACCAATAACATGTAAACACCATTTCTATCGCATATGTCTTTATGCTACATTAGTTGCTGTAGTAAAATGCATAGTCTCTCTGGTATCCAGGGGGAGAATTTCCATTTATCAATATCCTCTACAAGCCTATTTCTGGTCACCGTGATATTCCCTCAAGCCATCGTAGCTGTTGCCACTGGGTAGATACATTTAACTAGGCAGTAAAATTGTCAAATTGACAAATTAAAATTCATCTAGTATTAAAGGTTATTTTCGACAAACTAGAATTAAAAGAATGATACATTTACTATAGATACCTGATAGGAATGCAAATACTTTTTTGTTTTGACATGATGTGATTAGCGTTTACTCAAAAGTGTTATGTACACTAATATTTTTATATATCGGACAAAAGAATATATTAAAATTTTTGACAAGTGTATATATAAACTGCTCGTGTTCAATGCTATTTCAGAATTTAAAGGTTTGAACTCTTTTACCCTCACATTTTTCATTTGAAAAACCTGTATTTTAAACAAATAAGTTTTTATTATCCCCTCGCAACAGCATTGCAGAGGGGATATACTAGTAATGGTACCGTTGGTTTGTGGGTGCACGCATGCGTGTGTCTGTAACAAAATCTTGTGGACACTCAAAGAGTCACAGCATTGGCCCTATTGGGTTTATACTTCACATGTAGCAGCTATAGTATAAGGAGAGGAAGATCCCTACCGATTTGTGGATTAAAAGGTCAAAAGTTAAGGTCACTAGAGGTCATAGAAAAATATTGTAAACACTATAAAAGTGAGAGAAGAGGCGAATTCAATTAAGAACCATTTTTGTCACTTGTTTTAACATTAACATATCGGTGTGCCCTGCGTATAAATGAGAGTAGGATAGTAGAAGAGTGAATCGTGGAAAGGAGTTGGAAACTGTCGACAAAGGGACGTGAACGCCATTGTTCTGAACGAGAACCAGAAGAAAAATTCTCTGTGAAGGCAATCGGTAGAGCCTTTGTCTCCTGTCTGCCCCTCAAAGTGGACATGCAAATATTTTTAGAAAAGCAACAATTCAATTAAGTTTTGTTAAACATAATGAATAGCGCAATTTGTCCCATGCTATAAATTCCGCGGAAATGCGAGTCATCATACAACAAAACTACAACACAGTATAATATAGTCAGAAATCTGGCGAGCGAGGCAATCATTCAGCTTATATTTACATTGTCTAGTATATGTGCATGTTAGCAGCCATAACATTTATTCTCATTTCAGTCAAAGCCAGATTATTTATTTCCAGCATTTTGAGGTCAGAATATTTCCAAGAAGTGTCAGGCCTCAGAATGAAATGGTTGTCCCCTAAATAAAACTCATGTGTAAATCAATAAAATATTGTTGCAAAATAATACAAATTTGTTAATAAACACCATGATTTTTTTACAAAATTCTCCATAATTCACCACTTTATATACCTAATATTCAGGCGTGGAGTGGTCCTTTCTTTTGCACAGTCAAATTCGTCCCAACTGCGTTATATGCTTTTAGTTCATCAAACTGTCATATACTTTGTATTATCATCGACGAATTGAAATGAGAGGGACTTAAGGTGTAGGGGAGCAAATGGGAAAGGGCTGCCCACTATCCGCCCTTCATGAATTGTTTTGGCATAACTCTAGTATAAAAATTACATTACTTAACGAAAAAGATAAACGAATTTTGACACAAGTGATGTGTAATAACAATAATGTAAAAATTTCAAGGAAAAAACACATATCACAAAAAAAAGTTGCAATACCGACTTAGGATTGTCAACTGATACAACAGCAGACAATAAATTGGTGTGGTTAACCAGTTTATGGGCCTTCTTTCCCACTTATCACAAAAGCAGTATAATCAATGGACACACATTTAAAGATCTATTAAAAACCTCCATATCGAGAGCAAGGATTGATAAGTTTCTTAAGTTGAGAGGTGATACAAATATAAACACGTATAGTAATGCAGAGTGAAACCGAGATATAAAAAATATATAAATAGACATGAGTAAACTGTGCTCTGCCTATCTAGAAGTGAGCTCAGACCCATGATTTGTAGGAGTCTCAACTAACAGTCACCTGGAACGAGGTTCAGGACAATTTTTCCTTTGAAAAAGGTTTCGACAAGGATCATCATATAGTCCAAACCGCCCTGTTAATAAGCGTACCAGGTATAAACCTGTAGAAGGGCAAAATACAACACCTACTGTTCTTTTGATTTTCCCCTGGTCATATTGTCGATGACGAAGGTATCTCACTACTTTGGGACCCGACGAGATAAAATTATAGGAACCTTAGACCCTCCTAAGTTGGTACAGATCACTATAGAAATTTGGATTGGAAAGTCTATTGGATACATATTGTTGCAAAAGTAATATTTCCGAAATTTGATTGAAGTTCTGAATAAGACCTAAAGATTTCCTAAAGTTTTTGTACTTGTACCCCTGAACTATAAGTGTCAACGGTATTTGCATGTTTTTGTATGAACGTCTCAAACAATAGTACAGACTCTGGTAAATCAAACCTACTAAATTATATAAATACCTATGATGGAGTCTATGGACATCTGTGACCATCCAAAGGAAATTTACAATAAGAAATCTAAAATCGTCTCGTTTGTCTTAGATATATTTGTATAAATTTTATTGTTAATTATCTTAATGTATAGGTCCAAGAAAAGTGTTTCAGTATCACAAATATTGACTTTATTTAATTAAATTCAGTTAGGTATATGTCAGTAATAAATCTTTTAAACACAGGATTATCGATGTCTTCGCGTCACATGTAAATGTAGCTAGAGGTATCATTGAACATCTCATTAAGGTAAAAAAATTTAGATTTTTGAATAGAATGCATGAAATCCCTCACAAAACAACACAGAAACAAATCTGCTCGTAAGAGTTGCGAAGTTAGTACCAATATAAATGTAAACTATCTGCTGATATATCCTGCCATTAAATACAAATAACAGATAGAGTAGATTTGTCCATGATTGAACTGATGAAGAACAAAACATCATAATATCATAAATAGTTGTGTTATGTATAAAATTGAATTTTAACACCTATTTTTCCAGGGTGTGATTTTAGATTACACTGGTCTATTGGAGACCGATTATTTTTTCACTGTGGCACTTGGCAAGATTAATATCTCTTTTAGTCAAAATCAGGGCAGTAGATGTTTCTCTTCAAAAACTCCTAATTACCCCTCCTCGAGAATATCAAATGGAAGGTGCCTTACTCTACTGATCTGTAATGGTTCTTATCTTAGGGAGCTGACCATGTTGGTAAAAAGCCGTTTTCTTGCCCCAGTAGTCCTTGTAGTGACTCTCCATCTGGTTGATCTGTCCGCTGATATGCGTATCCCATATTGAAGCAGCATACCCTAGATTTGGGCGTACTATAGCTTAATAATTAATAATAATTTAATTATAATTAATAATCCTTCATTCGCGAATTACCGTAGCATAATCTATCCAAGTGAACTGGGGGTCAAATAAACCACAGAAAGTAGTAATTCTACTTCGTATTTAGATATTATGTTGTCTTTCGACATTAATGGTCAATTAAACACCTCACTCTATGACAAACGTAATTTCGCCATCACAAACTTTCCTTTCATAAGTAACAACATTCCATCATCGCCCGCATACGGCGTATTCATATCTCAGTTAATACGTTATTCCAGAGCATGTAAATTATAATGACTTTGTTCTGAGGGCTAGGCGACTTTCATATAAGCTACTCAACCAGGGTTATATATTTACTAGACTAGCAACGTCACTGAGGAAGTTCTATGGTCATTACGAGACTCTTATTACTCTATATGATATCTCGTTATCCAGACTTTTAAATGATATTCTGGAATGAGATCGATTCCGATCATTTTACACAGATTTGACACCTTCTACCTACTTTGACTTCTCCATATATAGATATATATGGAATTTACACGATTTGACTCTTTCTACTTGGTATATGTGACGGGTGTTGCTAGCAGGAGATACTCACTCTCTCTGGGCACCTGATCTCACTCCATCATAGGGGTTCACATATGCTCTTCAAGTAGATATATTTTGTTTTCACTTGGTTTTCATTTTCACTGATTTTGTATGCCCTCTGGTTTCATGATTTTCGGACTTATGGTTTGGATTTATCCATCATCTTTACATTCATAGGATCTGACCAATCCTGATGTTCTGCAACTTCTGAGGTTTAGCTTTAGGAAGCCGAGGGTCCTATTGGCGTCTATATGCTTTTTTCCACTTCAAGTTGCTGCTGAATGTAACTCCAAGGTACTTGCTTGAGTCTACTACTTCTAGCTTATGGTTGTGTAGAATGCAGTCTGCGTTGATAGTCTTTCTCTTTGATGAGACCTTTATGACAACGCATTTCTCCAAATGGAAGGACATTTGCCATTCTCCTTTTCCTTTCTCAAGTGCTATAAGATCTTGCTGTAGACTGTCCCTGTCCTCTGTGTGGTTGATTGGACGGTACAGCAAGACTGTCGCTGTCCTCTGTGTGGTTGATTGGACGGTACGGTTAACAATCTTCTGCCAATATCCTGGCTTCTGACTTGTTGACTTGTGGGAGGTCGTTGATGAATGTGAAGAACAGCGGGCCAAGTACTGCTTCCTGTGGTACTCTTGAAAGGACATCTGCCCTAGATGAGGCATGGCGCTAGATGAGGAAGAACGTCTCTGTTGTTAGGGAATACCTTAATTCATAGCAGAGTGCTGTCTCGTACAACATAGCACTGCAGTTTATGTAGCAATTTCGCAAAATGCTTTCGAGAAGTCTAGCAGAACAATGTCAACTTGGCTTCCCTAATCTAAAGTGCGGGCATACTTCTGTAGCTGAGTCTCACAGGTACGCTTGGATCTGAAGCCGTGTAGGCTGTTGGTGATGATGGAATGCTGCTCAAAGTGGTCCATTAACTGGCTGCTAATGAAGTGTTCCAGTAATTTGCAAGAGATGGAGGTCAGGGAAACTACTCTATAGTTGGAGGCCTGATGTTTATCACATTTCTTGTATACTGGATCAAAAGAAGTTGATCGACAGTCGTCTGGAATGGTGTTGGAGTCCAATTAAATAAGATCAGGAAGACTTTGGTCAATGCTGGAGCAATCTGGTATGCATACTAATGTAGAAATCTGGCTTTGATTCCATCTGGTCTTGTGGCTTTGTGGGAATCAATGCTTCTGAGTAATTTGTGGACTCAAGCTTGGTTGACCTGGATTGAAAGCATCGCTGGATAAAGACTCGCACCTTTGTTTGACATCGATGAGCTATCTTCTCTGATGTAGACAGAATGTAATTACTGGTTGAGTATTTCCGCTTTGGATTCTGTATCACTTTAGAGGAGTGCATCTTTCTTCTTTAGAATTTCTTGCTATTATTTTGCATTTCAGCGATATGGTAATATCAGTGATATGGTTATCTCAGCGATAAGGTTATCGCCTCAGAAAAAAAGTCTTTGTAAAACTCTTTGTAATTACACACATGTGATTGCTTACTTACTGTTAATGTACAAAAAATAAAAATAATGGTTTCCAGGTTTGGGCAATAAGAAATGATGCTTTGTATGATAAGGGAGAAAAAAAATAGAAATTATTGTTAAGTTCTGCTGTCTTCAACTTTTGCTGCACTACAATGGAAAATGTATAACAACTATCACTACACTGTAGGAAATCTCTTTTTGCACTTAAAAGAAAATGTACTAACATGAGTTGTTTGAATTTTGCTACGCATTTTTGTTGGCAATATTGCATACTATGCCTGAAAAAATTGGCGTTTTATTGAGCCCCAGATGTTGATAAAGTTCGCATTCATTTTAGAAAAAAAAAAAATATTTCGTCTAAAAGGAACTGTGTAAACCACCATCAGAATGTGTTTAAATTACAAAGTTTAAAATGTTGGATGTAACTTAATTGCTTCTATTGATAACTGTATTTTGAAATCAAGGCTATTGTCTTATTTATTATTTTTATTGGATAATCAACATTTTAAACCCCAGAATATATTTTAGCAATTACCAAACAATGATTATTCGACAGTTATAAGCAAAATAGTTCAGCTGATGTAAACGCGTCTGCAAAATATCCTGATAAAAACATCTGAGGATGAGTTTCACTTTATTTTGTTTTCTTCCCTTAATAATGACTTTGAAAATTTTATTTTTTTTTTTCTGTTTTGAAAAGGTAGTATTATGTCAAGCCCTCGGTCTATAGATTTATACAATTAATTTCAACTCAAAATGTCAAAGAATTGTGCAACCTAGGTAAATTCATTAAGAATGCTAACATTATTGATCGAAAACGTTATGTGTGGTTGTATGTATTCATTTTACACTGATTAATTGTAAGAGATCTTCATATTATATTCTCTCTCCGCTGATTTGTGTATATATTTATCTTGTGTTACTTTATTATATAATGTCCTTGAGCTATATTGCTTACATGTACGCCTTATTAACGTCGTATAGCAAGCTGATGTCTACAATAAGATGTCGGAAATTATATGATATTGAGTATTGGCCCGAATTAATCTCAAATAACAATATTTATGTAAATGTAACAAGACTGCAGAGCCTGATGCACAGTTAGAATTAGGTGAAATCAACGATATAAATCGTTCATCGGTAACCTCGGTCAAACGAATAATGAAGCACTTATACGTCTTCAAGTTTGAATCTCTGCAAAGAAACATTTAAGTAAAGCATAACTGAAAAAAAAAACGCATATTCACACGAACCAAGCATACTATTAAATTATTTAAATTACTTACAACTATAACCTTTACACTTCTCCTTTGTATAAAATTATTACAATGACAACAACGACGACGACGACGACGACGACGACGACGACGACGACGACAACAACAACAACAACAACAACAATAATAATAATAATATTGATTGATTAATTGATTTTTGTTTAACGTCACCCCACAAATATTTTATGTATATGGTGACGGCATCTGCCTGATGCAGGGCATACAAATTTTGACCTTTGCAACGGACCCACCCGAAGCAGTTAGGGATCTTTAATGTGCCATGCATACCACGACACGGGGCCTCGGTTTTTACTGTCTCACCCGAAAGACAGGACACCGGCATAACGAGAGCGGGATTCGAACCCCGGCCTCCCGATCAGGAGTCCAGCGCGATACCACTAGGCCACGCCGGCTTCTAATAATAATAATAATAATACATTGTAATAATAATAATAATGATGATAATAATAATAATAATAATAGTGGTTTGTCAGGAATATTGCAAATACAGATTTTCTTTGTCTTTTCACAGAAAGCTTTATGTGGAAAGGTTCAATTTCTTTGCTTAATTCTGGTATCAAGTATATATATGTATCCAGGGTCCGATGCCATAAACTGAGAAAGTACTTAAGTCATTATTTCAAAATCTTCCATTCAACAATGAATTAATTACTGGGACTTGGATTTTATTGAGTTTTATTCTATTGATAAACAGAATTAAAACATTCTGCATGACATTTTATTTGAACGTTTGATAATGGAATAAATTAAAATGAAATAATTGACTTAGTATTTTCTCAGTTTATGGCGCCGGACCCAGTATATTTTATTTCAAATATGACAAGGAAATATCCACCAGAAAAGGAGATACTGAGTTATGTGTCGTTTTGCTTATACATGACAATGGAAATTGTCTGAATCGATCTGAATGGTTAAATATCCTCAGTAAAATAATGGAAAGATGTGTCTTTGAACACCTCTACAGTTTCATTCAATACAATAAGATTATAAACGATCTTCAGTCTGGCTTTAGACCAAACGATTCCACGATAATTCAATTACTCGGATATAACGAACCAATTTGGCAGAGAATTAGATGACAGAAAAGAAATATGCGTTGTATTCTGTGATATAAGTGAAGCTTTCGACCGTGTATGGCATAAGGGCCTCCTACATAAACTTTAGTCAATTGGCATAGCCGACAATCGTCTTGCTTGGTTTAAAGACTACCTATCACATAGAAAACAACGCGTCGTCGTCAATGGATCTTCTTCAAACTGGTCAAACATAAAAGCGGGAGTCCCTCAGGGATCTATCTTTGGCCCTCTGTATTCGTAATTTATATAAATGATATTGTTAAAGACATACAAAATAGCGTAGGACTTTTCGCAGACGATACTTGGCTCATATATAATTGTTGATGACCCTGCCGAATCAGTCCGTTTTTCAAAACTACGATCTCGATAAAATCCACAGATGTTCTTGCGACTGGCTAGTTGACTTTAACCCAAATCTTTAATGATCTCACGGAAAAATCATCGCCCCTTCCACCCACCCTCTTACCATGAACAATATTGCCATACGTGACGTATCATTGCATAAACACCTAGGTTTGATATTTAACACCAATGGGATTTGGGAATCACATGTTAAATCTATTATAACAAAAACAACACAAAAGTTTGGTATATTAAAAAAATTAAAATTTCGAATTGACAGAAAATCATTACAAAACCTGTATTTCGCTTATATTTTACCATTACTGGAATATGCCGATATAATATGGGATAATTGTAATCTTTCCTTAAAAATTGTCTAGAAAGTATTCATATGGAGGCAGCCAGAATAGTCACTGGTGCCACCAAGTTGGCCAGTTTCTCATCTCTTCTTCGCGAAACCAGTTGTGATACCGTCCAAGTATGTAGAAATAAATATAAACTCCTCCACTTCCACAAAATGTACCACCAATCTATTCCCGCATACCTAAATATTCTCGTTCCTCCAACCGCACATGACGTCCATGGAAGAAACACACGGAACCAATCTCGGCTCATCCCACCATTGTGTAACACTACTTCCAGTTGGAATGACATCCCCATTGATATTCGAAATAACCGTTCTATTACAGCATTCAAATTCTACTTGAATAAAAATCGCAAACCCCCTCCTTCGTACTTCTTGTCTGGATGAAGACAAAACCAAATAATTCACTCAAGACTGAGAACTGAGTACAGTTCGCTAAATGTACATCTTTTTAAACGAAACATAATTCCCGACCTATTTTGTATATTTGGAGGAACTGAAAATGCAAAATATTACCTACTAGATTGTCCTATCTTTGCCGATGTCCGATCCTAATCGATTAATGTACTGCATGATAAAACTATTCAAACGCTTTTATTAATATACGGAAACGAATTGTCTTGTAATTACACTAACAGCACATATTCAAAATAGTTCACAATTAAAAAAAAAATGGCTAAAAGTTTTTCTAGATGAATTAACTCTTGTAGAACAAATATTTAACTTGTATCAATGTTCAGTTTACTATTTAGCAAAAATGTTTCATATCATATATAGAATTACGTTACTGTATATCACAATATCCTTAGGTACTATTATCTTTAAGTTTTAAGGTTGCTTAATTTTCAAATACACAGTACACTTATTTTCTTTCTCTGTATATACCTATTACCTTTATATATATAACCTAACTCCAATTAGCATATGTTATCTCCCTGATTCATCTTTTGTGTATATTACTTTTAGAGAGATGGATTAATATTTATATAAGCATTTAGCTACTTGTTGTCAGATCTCTTATGTTATAGTATATCCTTTTGTACTATATTATGTAACTGCAAATGAAATAAAAGTTTAAACTAATCAAGGAAGTTGAAAAAAAACCCCTCCAAATTCTCATTTGGTAACCACACTTAATATCACTATGAGTCTCTATGATAGACTGGTTCAGTTTTGAAGCAAATATATCCCCAAACTGAATAAGCACAGTGGCGGATTTAGAGGGGGGGGGCGCCCCTTTTGGTCACATATTTACAAGTAAAAATCCAGATTTTGCACCAAAAATGGCTCAGAAGTTTAGCTAATACTCATTTGGGCCCCCCTTTTCGGAAATTCTGGATCCGCCACTGAAGCAGGACATCACTATAAAACCCATTATCAGACCAGAGACATATGTATACATGTACTCTATGTCTGATTAGGTTCAGTGGCGGATTTACAGGGGGTGCCCCCTTTTTTGCCACATCTTGATAAGTAAAAATTCAGATTTGGCACCAAAAATGGCTGAGTAGTTTGGCTAATACACATATGCCCCCCCTTTTTTTCGGAAATCCTGGATCCGCCACTGAGGTTTTTCATTAATCGTTCACACCACACGGAGTTTATACTGAGTCTTATTACCCTTTGCTCAGAATTGTTTCATTTCTATAGATTTACTATTACAATATTTCTTACCATCCCTCCCCATCCTTTTTAGGAAGAATGCTGAAATATCACTTGTCTGAAAATGATTAGAATCCCCAAAATGCTCTATATATACATGTATATTTCGTACATGCATAACCAAATGGAATAATTGAAAAACTTTTTGATGACATGATTTGGGTGGGATATGTTAACTCAGGTCGTTCCCCATTATTAAACCAAGGACTTATCCTTGATTAAACCGAACTAGATCTATACAGCAATCACACAACTTTGCATATACACTTCCGGAAACCGGGTTTGTCCGAATTTGACTTTCCTATTATACTCTTCTTTTCAGCATCTAGTTTTGTGTTTCAATGGCGCAATAAACCTCTTTCTACCACCCTTCATGTAAAAACACTATTGGTGAGTTATCGATTGTAAATTTAAATTGCATGCACATTTAAAATAATGGGGCTATATCCTGTTATTTGCCCCGCTCTCTCTAAGTATATTTACAATGTCTCGTTTTAGTCCATATAATACGGATTAAAGCAAATGGAAATTACCAAAAAGTTTGCAAACATTTTACAAACTATTTGACTAAAACAGCATGTTTGAAAACTTTTTACTAATTTCCGTTTGCTTTATTCCGTATTATACGGAATAAAACGAGACATCGTAAAATACTTGGAGAGAGCGGAGCGAATAATAGGATATAGCCAATAATGGATAGTGCACTGCTGTCATTAAAGGAATATCTGCCACTTTGCTAGAAGCTGGAGGTTGATTGATTGATTGATTTTTGTTTGTCACACATAGAATATTTCACGTATATATGGTGATGGCATCTGCCTGATGCGGAGCATACAAATTTTGACCTTTGCTGCTTTGCAACAGACCCACCTGAAGCAGTGAGGGATTTTTAACATACCATGCATACCACGATAGAGGGCCTGGGGTTTTTACTGTCTCATCCCAAAGACAGGACACCGGCATGATGAGAGTGGAACTCGAACCCTGGCCTCCCGGTCAGAGGCGAGCGTGATACCACTACTGGCCACGCCGGCTTGCTAGAAGCTGGAGAATCGCAGCGAAAGGGGCACTTCATCCAAGCTTCAACTTCATATAAAATCTCTTTTGAGATTCTTGCACATGGCCGTTTTATCATGTTGTCGTTTACTATCGCCACTAGTCAGAATCTCTTTTCAGCCCTTCTTTATGTCATTTGGATTTTCGTGATTTGACACCCCCTAATTTCTTTTGAGATTCTTGTACTTGGCCGTTTTATTGTGCTGTTATTTACTATTGCCACTCGCCAAAATCTCTTGTCAGCCCAGCTACATTATTTGGCTTTTCATGATTGGACATCCCCCATGTACTAACGATCAAAAACACTGTACAAATCTCTGTTTCCTGCAGAGTACAGGTCATAGATAATATCCAGACATATTTTCTTCATTGTCATGCAAAATTTTCCATCATTTTCCATAAAGTTCTGGCACCATAGTATCAGAATGTGATACTGCTCAAATATTTTACGTTTTGGTGACAATTTGATTTTGCTTGTGCATTTCATAATATGAAAATTTCAATGTAACTGAAACTTTGAATTTTTTTTTAAATTTTGGTGAACAGTTTTCATGTTGGTCTTGCACAAATTTGTTAAGTTTTGGTTATGAGTTGTCTGATCAAGTCGTCACCAGCTTACGGCTTGACACGACAACTCGAAACCAAAATTGTCTGGTTATGAGTTTTATTTTTTGGTAACGAGTTTTAATGTTGCGATTTGTCTCGGTGACGAGTTGTCCAGCAATCACTAAAACGGTTACAGAGGAAGTTCACCTTTTTCTGGGGAATTTTTCGAGGATTATCTTCATTTACATCTTAGCATGATGTTATACAGACTTCAAGAATTTATATTACCCGGTAATATTAGTAATACATTGGGTCTCGTCATAGCTAATAATACACAAAGGTAAGAGCATCCAAATTGAAAATGCAAAATTCATCTGCATGTACCAATATTTTGACTTTGATACCAGTACATGTAAGTCCAGTTTCTAACATTGTGGTTTCCTCCTCTATCTGAAATACATGTATCTACTTTTGTTGTCTGATCACCTTTTGTCAGCTTAAGTCAGATTTGCATTTCAAAACACTGGGTTCACTTGGTACCCTCTTCACAGACAAAACGTCTTGGACCCATTTTAGACAGGTCTAATATTCACGTGCAAAACTTACTTAGTATAAGGTACCTCCACATTTGAGAAGTAAAGTTATAAATAAGTCATTCCTTGCATAGAGTACAATAGAACTTCAGTATTTCAAAGACAGAGTTCTACAATTTGCTTCAGACTACATACTGCACCGTAGCTGAGTCTCTAGATATAATGTTCTGTATTTATGCTATATTACAGTGTACATCATGGACACTGAGGAGGAGGACAGTGATAACAATGAAGAATGGCTTGAACCAGATGAGTCAAACATCATCCCTGAATCTACTTATACTAAATCAGAGTTCTCTCATAGACCAGACAAGACACCATTTACATGTAAGATACACACATTATCTGCAGCACCTCAGGCTAGACATGATGCCATTTGTATATAAGATACACACATCATGTGCAGTACCTCAGACCAGGAAAGATACCATCTACATGTAAGATGGACACATCATCTGCAATATCTCAGACCAGACAAGACACCATTTACATTTAAATATAAGATACACACATCATCTGCAATATCTCTGACCAGACAAGACACCATTTACATTTAAATATAAGATACACACATCATGTGCAGTACTTCAAATCAGACAAGACACCATTTTGCATTTACATGTAAGGTACACACATCATCTGCAGTACCTCAGACTAGACATGATGCCATTTGTATACATGTATAAGATATACACATCATCTGCAATATCTCAGACCAGACAAGACACCATTTACATTTAAATATAAGATACACACATCATGTGCAGTATCTCAGACCAGACAAGACACCATCTACATGTAAAATACACACATCATTTGCAGTATCTCAGACCAAGCAAGACACCATCTACATGTAAAATACACACATCATGTGCAGTACCTCAGACCAGACAAGACACCATCTACATGTAAAATACACACATCATGTGCAGTACCTCAGACCAAACTAGACACCATATATATATAAAATACACACATCATCTGCAGTACATCAGACCAGGCAAGACACCATCTACGTGTAAGATACACACATCATCTGCAATACCTCATGCATTATTTTCAAATCCTGTATATATTACAGTATACTCTGAGTAAGTCCATGAGGGTATACTACATGTATTGTAACAAAGAGTTATTTTGGGAATACAATGTATCATAAATGCATATTCTAGGGGGGCTTTCAAGTCAGTCCATGATAAGGAATAGTTACATTGAAACCAAGATTTGTGCATTTTAGAGATGTTGATTTTCAATTATGTGTCTATATTACAGTAGATTCAAGTATGACCCATGCACGCACCATCATTCACATAGATATTGACTGCTTCTATGCCCAGGTGGAGATGTTGAAGAATCCTGCTCTACGTGATAAACCTTTAGGTAACCATAGAAACCAACATCTTTTGAAAAAAGTACCTTAATCTTCTTACCTCACATTCATTAAGGATAACAAAATATCATACTTTATACAGTGCAGTCCTGGCCTGTGTCCCATGTATGAGTTTGAGACTGAGAGTTTGCTCATATCTAAGAAAAATCTCAAATTTGAGCAAAAGCTCAAAAGTGTGTGCCACGAAAACATTTCTACATCATAAAGTTTGAGATTGAAGCTTGAGTCCGATCTCAAATTTGAGTTCTAGATCAAAGTTTCATCCCATGAACATTTTGCCCAGCTCAAGTGAGTCAGAAAGTTGAGAAAAACTCATATATTACGGAGACAGCTCTATACCAGTCTCAAACACAAAGAAGTCATGTAAGTGTGTTGTTTTATGTGATATTACAAGCAAAATACACGCAACTTTACATAAAAAATCTCATAAAATGTTATTCCAGGAGGTATCCACAAGTTTGTTTATAAGTCATTGATATATACAGTAGTAGTAAATGTATTTACATAGTTCACACAATTTGCAACTTTATACTGTTGTAAAGTAAAACATTGAACGTAATATCATTATTCATACATTCATGTTTAATGTGGTCATAACTTTTAACAATCTTTATGATGTAGATCTAGATTTACATTGTAATGTTGGCGTCGATACATAAAATGACGTCATGATATGAAGTCATCAAATATGGCAAGAGCAATGGGGTTAACCCTCTTTATGTGTCTGCTTAGAGTTTACATAGTTCCCAATCCTTTAATAAGAAGAGGTTGGGGACATTCCGAATGTATTATGGGATATGACTTTGGTTTTATTGTAAGCAATAATGCTAATTTCAGCCAAATATAATAAATTTTATTGTAAATACATCTATGTCTGCATAAGAATTCACTGGAGAAGCACAAAAAGATGGCATAATCTTGATAATTTTCTCACAGTAGGCAGTAGTCATATTAAAACAAAAGATAAAAAAATCGGATTTTACTTACAAACTGAAGATAAATCCCGAGGGGCATAACCCGTGAAAAGTCACTTGTCTGGATCATCTCAGCATTTGACATTTAACCCCATTAGAAACAGATGATGAAGGCGAAATAGAAATAGGAGACTTCTGAGAAAAATTATGTGAAACAAAGGCCAAATCATTCACTGCAGCTGAGGTCTAATTCAGTATAGACCTTTTCTCAATAAGTATTATTGGATAACCACCAAATTGTACCATGGAAATTTTAGTCCAGAGCTAAGTACACTACCAATTAATTATTCTTTTTTTCTTTTGGTTTTTTTTTTTTTTTTTTATTTATTTTATTTCATTTTTATTTTTTTTATTTTGGAAGGGGGGGGGGGGTAGGGGATTCTTTCTTTCTTTTTTTTCCTTTTGTTTTTTTTTTTTCATTGAGGGTGTTAAATGGAATTCAACATGCTAATAATGCGACGTCAAGTACTGTAAACGTGGTTATTTTCGCTGGGGAAAATTTCATGAAAATACCCTCTGACATTTAAAATGGGGGTAATTTTTGCGGTATCTTCTATCTGTCTTAATAGAACGTTAATCAGAAACGCTGTTTTATGTGTCGCTGTTAAATGTTAACAAAAGCCGGTGCAGCGCAGTGGATGAGTTGCTTGGCTCGTGACCGAGAGGCCTGGGTTCGACTCCCACAATTGGGCACACTCGTGTCCTGTCTTCTGACGAGACATTAAAAACCAAAGTTTTGTGTTACGGTAGGTTGTAGCACATAAAAGATCCCTCACTGCTTTGGATGGGTCCGTTGCAAAGGTATAAAATTTCTATGCAATGCATCAGGCAAATGCTGTCACCAATGATATACATGAAATAATTGAGAAGTGATGTTTAACAATAATCAATCAAATATTCAATTGGTCGATCATTCAATCAATGTAAACAGTCCATCATGGTAGAATTACTAACTAGGTAAGATGTGATTATTGTCCTGTGTTAATTTGTCACCAAATATACGTTCCTGATACCGGATACTGATTAGTTATGTTTTGATTACTTCAAACCATACACTAATAATCACAGTTAGGTACTTTGCTTGTCCGTCTGAATTTTTTAAAGGATCATATTGATGAAAAGTATTTGTTCGGATCGTCCATCTGTCCATATTCTGTCTTTTACAGTAAGTCCTTCTTCGGGGTAACTTGGCATTGTCATATTTTATTATATGAAGTTTTACTATTACAAAACAGTTTTAAAACGAAGTATAAACAAGGCTGGAATCAAAGGATGTTAGATTGTGCTTTATTTTTATTGAACGTTTCCGATGATGCAACACTGTAAGGTAATTTAATACGTCACAATCACATTATGATGCATTTGATTGATTGATTGATTGATTTTTGTTTATCGTCACACCACGAATATTTCACGTATATGGTGACAGCATCTACCTGATGCAGGGCATGCAAATTTTGACCTTTGCAATGGACCCACACGAAGCAGTGAGGGATCTTTAATGTGCCATGCATACAACGACACGAGGCCTCAGTTTTTACTGTCTCATCCAAAAGACAGGACACCGCCATGACCAGAGTGGGACTCGAACCCCGGCCTCCCGATCAGAAGACGAGCATGATACCACTAGGCCACCAGCGGCTTATGATGCATTTGATTGATTGATTGATTGATTTTTGTTTTACGTCACACCACGAATATTTCACGTATATGGTGACGGCATCTGCCTGATGCAGGGCATATAAATTTTTACCTTTGCAACGGACCCACCTGAAGCAGTGAGGGATCTTTAACGTGCTATGCATACCACGACACGGGGGCTTGGATTTTACTGTCTCATCCGAAAGACAGGACACCGGCATGACCAGAGCGGAACTTGAACCCCGGCCTCCCAATCAGGAGTCCGACTCGATGCCACTAGGCCACACCGGCTGTGATGCATTTGAATAAGAAACATTAGTTAATAAACAACAAAAGCAAGGATATGATATTCAAGTTTTATTTCTTTGCTTACCTTAAATGGAAAACGAAAGTAGGTAAGGCCACTTACAGCAATGACAATTTGCTTGGTTTTTTAAGTCAGTTGAGCTGAGTTCAAAGTTGTTTCGTGGGATGCTTCTTTTTTTCACAAATTTCAGCTGAGCAATATTATTTTTTTGAACTTGAGCTTGAGCTTGAGAAAAATCTCAGACATGGGATGCAGGTCTGGTGTTCTTGAGAAAATTCACAAACACAGTGGAAAATTACACAAGCCTTTGTGAGAATTCAGGTGTTAATTTATCTGTGCTAGTTCACACCTTCGCATAAAATTAGTGTTTTGTGTTGAATTTCTAAATTTACACATGGAATAAGCTCAATGTCTTTTGTGAAAAATTACAAAATTTGTATTTGTCAGGGATACAACAAAAATTCATTGTGGTGACATGCAACTATAAGGCAAGGGAATATGGAGTCACAAAGCTAATGACTATAAAAGATGCAAAGGAGAAATGTCCACAGCTAGTATTGGTCAGTGGAGAAGATCTAACCAAATACAGAGAAATGTCTTATAGGATTTCAGGTATTGTTTTTTTGTTTATTTTTTTCAAATTGAAACTATTTTCGTAAGATACATGTATTATTAGTGAATTTGTTACCAACAGTTACATTCATTGTCAGTAAGAAAAGTGCTACTTTAACATAAATGTGTAATATGGAAGTAAGTGGTATTTTGTGACTATGACAATCACAACAATACACCCTTTGGGATCATTTATGGTATGCATCCTTGGAAATGGGAGATTTAACAGACTTAAAACTGGATATAATATTATCTTAGAATATGATTTTGATTTTTTATTGACACAACTATCAACCCTTTATCACTACTCATTTCATCCATCTTCCTCTAAGATTTGGCAGAGTTGCCATGGTAACTAAGCATTTAGAGTGAGGTACAGATAGTTGATTCTTGTATCATCTCATTTTGATAAAACAAGTCAGGTAACATTTTGCTTTCATGTAGCTGTATGATTTTGAGATTGTTGAAGGCTAGAGTTATCCTTTCAACATTTTTCTATTTTGCTATGTTTTCTTTTTGCTTCACTAAATACATATGAAAACATTGTTAAGGAATTGTAGCCTTAGATCCGGGACTTGCGCCATAAACTGAGAATATACTTAAGTCAAAATTTCATATTCTTCTGTTCATTAATGAATTAATAACTAGAATTTGGATTTTATTTAGTTTTATTGTATTAATAAATAGAATTACATCACTCTGCATGAGAATTTATTTGAACGTTTGACGATGGAATAAATTAAAATGAAATATTTGACTTAAGTATATTCTCAGTTTATGGCGCCGGACTCCGGAAGTATGATTACTAATGAACATGTCTGGATCTGTTCATCATTTATCTGTAGTTTTGAAATGTAAAGTACAATGTTATTTATCTGAAATTTTGTCTTGATTAATGCATTCTTTTCAACTATTCTCCTTTGAGTTTATTTATTATAAAGGGAGATTGTGTTTTGTGTATCTAAGACACTGCTTTAGTACTTTTTACATTACACTGTTATTATTGCACTCACATGATGACAGCCAGCATAATAGGTAATATAAACATTGTGGTAGAAAAGAAATAAACAAATGGCTTCCTCATATTCCTCTTACGTCTTATGTTGAGGATATAATCAGCTAAGCTTTATTCATGGGTTGTCTTGAAAAGATGCTTTAGAAAATTAAATATTTTGCAGAGTTTCTTCAGAAGTATACTTCTTTTGTTGAACGTTTGGGCTTTGATGAAAATTTTTTGGATGTTTCTTCTCTTGTGGAGCAGAAAATTATGATGGATTCTTTAAACAATAAGGACATTGTGGGGCACCTGTATACCGGTACTAAAGAGAATTATCTCTCAGGTAAAATAACTTGGTACAGATTGATTTTCCAATAGTTGTTCACAGCAAAGTGCTTAATACCTGTGGAAGTCTATAGTCTGTATATTTATTCTATTATTCTGTAAATATCTTCCTTTGTGATAAAAAGTAATGTGAACAAAACACATTTTACATATTTTGATAGTTTAGAAGAATTGTACTTTATCTATGAGTGTCATTGCATTTTTGTGCGGTAGATAAAACCATAGCTGAATTGTATGAATTATTTGCTTTTATAGTTAGGCCAAATAAACAAAAAACTATTCGTTTACTGTTACAAGTTGAGAAATGTAGGGAAAGTAGGTTGGGTTTTTTTTAAATTTTTTCTTTTAATTTTTTTCCACAAAACAATATACCAGTATTGCCTTGACATCTCTTTAGTTCTCATACTTTCAAATAAATTTTCATATTTGATGATGGCATATATAAAAAAACCAGAGAAAGTGTACTGCTTAGTGCCGTCATGACTCTCTCACCTCTTGTCTTCATTTGCAATCATAGTCAATTAAGTGTTTTGAAAAATTGCCCATACTTTAAGTATTTAAAAGATGACTATGATGACTGTAAGCTATTTTCAAAAAGGTAATGGACTTTGCATTTTTGGATTGGAATTAAACTAAAAATTGTCAAAAATGTTAAAGATTAGGGCAGTTTATCAGGGTGAGAGGGGTATCCGTAAACAAACCTTTTTTGTATTGGCCTTTTAGAATGTGTATGTGGATGTCAGATGAGGCTGGCTGTTGGGTCTCAACTAGCAGCAGACATACGAAAAGCTTTGTATGAGGAGCTTGGTATCACCAGCTGTGCTGGAATCTCCTATAACAAACTTTTAGCCAAGCTTGTAGGAGAGCTGCATAAACCAAATCAACAAACCACGCTTCTCCCATCAGATGTGCAAGATTTCTTAACAAGCTTGTCCAAGGTCAGGAAAATACCAGGTAAAAGAGACTGCTCATACCTTAAAATTAGGTCAGAGATTTAAATTATGTTTCTGATAATTTTATTGCTTTAATATTATGAAGTAACTGCAGTAATTATGCTGATGACCACCCTTGCTACAGACTGCTAAGGACCTTTTTGAGTGTGTCTAATGCCAAGTTCATCCATTATCAATCAGCCAGATACAGCTTTCTCATTAGACACTTCTGAATACATGCAAAATTTTGGTTGGAGATGATGGCAAGAACATATTAATAAAAAAGGTATTATATACTTCCCAGATTCCTGTAGCTTTCTGAGTTAAAACTCTCAGATACAAAAATGGATCAAAACAAGTGTTACAACTTATGCAAATGCTATATTTTGAAATAAATTCATGATAATTCATACAAAAATAAAATCCTCACTTCCTTTCTTTTGACTATAAAAAATTGCAGGTTTTTTGCAAAAAATTATTTCTGGTTAATATACCTAAAGTGAACACAAATGAAATATAAGTGTTATATAGCACTGTAAGGGTAAGGAAATTTAGGAATTCCAGGATGAAATTCTTAGGCTGATAGATGTTTTCTGAAACTTCATGCTTCATTATACCACTTTAGGTATTGGTTCAGCCACTGTCAAGAAATTGGAGGCTTTGGGTATCGAATCTGTTACGGATATCCAAACTTACCCTCTGTCTGATCTGAAGTACCAACTAGGTGATACACAAGCATTGCACATCCACCAGCTGTGTCATGGCATTGACAATGATATTGTACATCCATATGGTAAACCACAGACCATTAGTGATGAAGACTCGTATGCCTTAAAAAAATGCTGCACTGTTGAAGATGCTACAGTGAAGATTGAAGGACTGCTTACTAATCTTCTTAAGAGGTAGAGTCAAAAATGACCTTTTTAATGCTCCCCGAAAAATTTCGTTTTATCATAATTTGATCAGACTTCACCAAAATGTTATATAGGTTAAGGGCTTTAGGACAAAGGTCACTTAAAGTCATTTCTGAAAGGTCGTGGTCAAAAAAAGTTTTATTTCATAACTACCGGTAATCAAGGTCAAGCTTACTCGCTTCAGTTTAAGATACTGTGATTATTTATCATTCTACAGTTGACTCAATTGGATATCCATATGATAACTTGAGATTTGAAATCGTCATCAGTTGATACAATGATTTCCTATGTACTGAGTAATTCATTTCCTTCATTATTGCTGTGTTTCTTGGAGCATCTATCAGTTTTACTGATTTTTTATGCCCCGTATCAGTAGATCGTGGCCATATTGTTTTTGTCCTGTTTGTTTGTCTGTCTGTTGTCAACTTTAACCTTGCTATAACCTTTGAACTGTGAGGGATAGAGACTTCATATTTGACATGCATACTCCACTAATGAAGCCTTTTCAAAAGACACCAAGGTCGATGACGTTTTGACCTTGACAATGACCTTCACACTAAAAATAACTTTTTGAACTTTGGTGCTGTCGGGGGGATTAGTGTTTCACAGGCACAGCTTGTTGTATATGAATTGAGTCATCAGTTTCCTGCATTATCAGTATTACTGCCGTTTCGGGAGCATTAATCAGTTTCACTGATACTCTTGTTTATTTTGTTAATCACCTGGATTTAATCGCCTTCTTTTTCCTTGGTTATAATTTCTGAACCAAAATGATGAAAGCTAATTTACTACTGAAATTCTTTCAAATAAGTCAAGGTTGGAACTGAAAAAGATATTTGTCCCCACACTCAAGGTTGTATTGAGTATACCTCTGATGGCTTAAAGTGTTAGTTAGAAAATATGCCAGAGATAAAATCTTAAACTTTTGATAAAAATATCATAAGAATTCTATAGCCAGATTAATGGCAGTTGATGAAAATTTCAAATGTGTATTATTTGTGTTGCCATACTATAAAACAAATATTCATAAAACTGCCATAAAACATAATAAAGCAGAGTTAGAGCTTTCCTTTACATTATTGTCCCTTGCTTTTTGCGAAAGCGCGGGGACATTAAATTTCGTTCATCTGTCGGTCTGTTCATTCGTCCGTCTGCCTGTGTGTCCGTCTGTCTCAAAAACTTTAACCTTGGTCATAACTTTTTATCTGTAAAATGTAGGGCTTTCATATTTGACATGTGTGTCCCTAATAGCAATACCTTTCCATTGGTACATGTACCAGAATTTTTTATCATCTGACCTTGACCGTGACCTTTGACCTACTTCAATGTAACTTTTTAACCTTAAATCTTAGGGCCTTCATATTAGGCATGTGTGTCTTAAATTGCAATACCTTTCCGTTGGTACCAAAATTTATATCATGTGACCTTGACCGTGACCTTTGACCTTCATATTTGGCATGTGTGTCCATAATTGCAGATACATGTAAACATGCACTACCATGACAATATGTCACAGATTACTGCACCATTACTGATAGAACCCCGAAAGCGGGGGACCACAATTCTCTGAATTTCTTTGTTCTCATTATTTTTACTGATACAAATTATTCAAAAAATACAAGGAAGAAAAATCTCAGTTGGGGATAATACATTGTAATACATGATAATGTATATTTTGAACATTTTTCACTTAATTTTGTTTCTTCCAAAATAAGTACACATACTGTACGTACTAGTGTCTATATGTAGATATATGTGTTAGAGTAACTTTACATGGTATATAAAGAGTCTATTTGAATGATTTGTATCTTTTCTCATACATATGTAAAATACACATATTCTTAATTTTGTTGTCAGATTAGACCAAGATGGTAGACAAGCTCAGACAATACGGCTCTCGATTCGCAGGATTATCGACAACAAGTATGGGAGTAGAGAGTCAAAACAATGTCCTCTCCCTCCTCATCTGATGAACAAAGAAAGTGAGTATATTACAATACATTTTGTGTTCATAATGTTCTATTCATTGTTCCATTATTCCATACTAAGGAATAGTTCACAAATACTTAAGTGGTCAGTATTGATTTCCATGACCATCACCAATGACATATTTTTCATGCTGTGCTTGAAAATAAAAAGTGCTTCAATGGTTCTCTTTAAATCATTTCAATTTTACTTAAGTTGTGTTTCTTTATCTTGAGAAAGATATGTCTCTTGAAAACATGTCAGAAAATTTAAAAATCCACTTCAAGTGACTTATGTCAAAGTGATAATAAATCTATTTTTTGTGACATCTTGGTCCAGTGACATAAATTGAGCAAATACTTAAGTCATATTCTGAAATTCTTCTGTTTAACAATAAATTTATAAATGGGATTTAGATTTTACTTAGTCTTAGTCTAATCATAAATAGAATTAAACTATTCTGCATGACAATACATTTGAATGTTTGACAATGGAATAAATGAAATGAAATAATTGACTTAAGTAAATCAGTTTATGGTGTGGTCCCCTTGTACTTTCAGTGTTTAGTGGAACTTAAAAAATGTCTATCTTTGTTTAATGCAACATCTTTACAAAGTGCTTGCAAATACTATAAAAAGTGCTAGAATATATGTTAAATAGACTGTAAACATCAGAGAATTACACTGCGAAAGAAGACAAGTATGTATTGTACTAATTATGTATTAAGTATTAGAAATCTCGGTATTTTGATTATTTATACATGTACATGTAAGCTATTTCCTGTACTGATTCACATTTTCTTGTAGGAAGATCAGATATGATGAAAAAGCTTACAAGCCTGGTGGTTTCATTACTTGATAAGATAGTGGATTTGAGTAAACCATTCCAAATAACACTGATGAACATTGCTTTCTGTAATTTCAATGAAATATCCAAGAATTCAATCAGCAAGTTTTTTACGACAAAGAAAAATATTGAACTGAAAGAAAGACAAAGCAGTGAAATAAAGCCTGCTTGGTCTTTATGTATGTTAGGAGATGAGAAGGTAAGTTCTAACTCTACTCTTAAAGCATGTAGTTTGTTGGATGATGGTGGAAACAATGAGGTTGACCATGTTGATCAGGTTTATCCTGGACCGTCTGTGGAGAAGAATTTAGCTAATGTTAAAGGAATAAAAAGGAAATCTGGCTTGGAAGAATTCTTCAATAAGAAAATGAAAACCACGGAGATATGTGAGAATCAGGGCAGCAGTGTGGCAATGAAAAAAAGTGTGACATCAAGTTATTGTAACACAGACCAACATGTAGATTTAACCGTATTATCAGAACTTCCACAAGGAATAAGAGAGGAAGTTTATCAGCAACTTAGCAAAGAGCAAAAAGAGGTTTATAAACAGAAATATATAGAAAATGAAGATTCTAGAGGAGTACAGAAATTAATGAAATTTTCTGTAGAAGATAAAACGCCAGTGTTAGATTCCAGTACATCTTCATCAAAACTCAAAGTTCACAGTGATAGATCACCATGTGATCTAGAAAACCCTGCTACGATGAGTTGTCAAGACTCTTCAGAACGCTTTCCTGATGGCATGGTCTGTGATCCATGCATGTTAACCAGGCCAAAAACCCATCTCTCTGATGATATCCCACCACATATAGATAAGGGCATTTTCTACTCACTTCCTTCTGACATTCAGAGAGACATCTTAGATGAATTTAAACAAAGTGAAAAGGTCACAGACACTCATCATATTATACAAAAGAATAAAAATGAACAGTCTGGAAGCCAAAAGGGATCTGTTGGAAGTGCTGCTAAAAAGAAGAAAGGATCAAATGGAAATATTTTGCAATTCCTAAGAACTAGTAAACCTTAGTTGTGACAATTCCATGATGACTAGTTTTAGGCTCATTGGAAAATAACAAAATATATTTTATTGTTTTATAATGATCATTTGGAGAAATTCTGTTGAACCTTTGAAAGCATTAAAGTTCAGCAATATACAGATTTCATATTTTACATGATATATGGGGCCTCATGCCCAACAAACTACATTTTTCCAGAATTCTTATTATGACTTTAATGCTTGGATTGTTACGTCACAATAGAATGAGGCTACTTTGAGTGGCAAAACATCATAAATTCAGGCATGACATGAATTTAATATGATAAAGGTCTATCAAATCTGTTTGTTATAATACTATTTAAAGTTGAAAAAAAGATTTTCATTTGAGATTGTCATTTGTCTGTAGGTCCTCTTCAGTTTTAAAGTTAGCTCTTTCTGACTAAGAGGACTGAAGTACTCTACTGAATTTAACCAGAGTCTCATGTCCGTGTCCATTGTGTTAGACCTGAATTTTACTCCTGCGTAGGAATTTGTTGTCATGTTCTTAAAAGAGTGTCATTCAATTCATGCCACATGGTATATGATCTAGATGTTCCCTGAAAAAGTTTCGTCAATGGAATATGTATGTAAAATATGAGACCATAAAGGTCAAAGGAAAATACCAAAAGGCAAATTTTCCAAAAATCCAAAACTGTATAGCCTGATCTTAGATATAAAATAGGGGGGAAAAAGAAATTCATAATTTAATATAAAGAAAATATTAATTGTAAGAGAACAGGAATATTTCCAACTAGTTACAAGAAATAAAGAAATTAATGATAATAGGTTTTTGCACTTTTAGTGCCAACAAGCTTTTGCAATATCGTCGGCCTCAGCATTGGTGTCGGCATTGTCCAAGCTAGTTAATTAGTATTTTTTGGTTTTTGGTGTTCACATCAAATTACAGGATATTCATCATTACCAGTACTAATGGGGTAGGGATGTTTTTGATAATTACAAATGATAAAGTTAGAAGTGACAATATATATAACAAATGATAAAGTAAATGTCAAGAAGATAGTGTTCAAATTCTGTAGCGTTTTTAATTTGCAAGTGAACTGGCTTTGATTGATGATAATTTACTTTAATTATATATGTTATACAGAAATTTGAATATAGAATTTAATTGAAGTCGGGGGAAAGAGGAGAGGGGTGGTGTTGAAGAGGTCATTAAGTAGGACAGTTTCAGATTTAATGCATTACTGTTTGTAATTTTCCATATTATCATAACATTGAAAAGGTTGAACATTGAACTGTCAGAGATTGTGCCCAAAATGAAATGGAAGGGGAGTGCAGGAAAGTAGGTGGGGCGGGAGTTAAGGTCAAGATATAGGACAAATTTAGTTAATATCAATGTTCCAAATCATGATGCTGATATCTGATAATGATAATACCCATAACTGAAAAAAGGGGAAAGGTGATGGAGGGATGGGGGAAATGCAGTCATAAACTAGGACAGTTTCAGTTAACAGGCCTTGGAGTTAAAGGGATAGGTTTAAAATGGGGTGGGGGTGGGTTTGCCTGTGAATAATTATTGTTAAATTATAACAAAGCACTTTGCAAGGGGTGGGGTTTCAGGTGTCAAAATCTAGAACTTTTTAAAAGTTTTCATAAAAGCATTTAACATCGAATTTATGTGTGAGGGATGGCTGTGTGAAAGGGGAGGGGGTCAGAGGTCAAAATCTGGATTTGTTTTATGAAATCAATGTGTATATTTGAATATGATATTTTATATGATGTTTTATGAAAGGAAGGAAGATTGGTGGTTTGGAGCTCAAAATCAAGGATATTTTATAATTAATGTAGATCTAGTATATGATTTTGTAATGAACATTTATTCAGTTTTAACAGATGGTTAGAAAGAAAGGAAGATTTGTGTGTGTGGGGGGAGATGTTTTTTGAAGTCAAAATATAGAATTCTCTGTGTCTTCTTCCTTTTTATATAATGTTGTTTTATATATTAGAGAGTAGTTCAGTAAACTTGGATAAAGGGGATCTCAGAGAAAATTAAGCTGTCATTATGAACATTTATAATATGCAGTTGAGTGTCAGATGACTTTGGCACATCTGGTATTAAAAGTATTATAAGCTCAGTTGTTTTAAAATTAATAAATCAGCATACTTTATCCACAGATCGATGTAATCTCAAAAATGTTGTACCCTTGGTTCACAAGTAAACATGAAATATGATTCATAGTGATACAGGATTGGAGATTTCTAAGATATCCAATGAAGTTATATTCATTTATGGTATATATCAACCAAATGAGTAGTGTGTCAAATACCGTTAGTGATCTCTATGGCTGTTTTTCACAGAAAAATTTGTGATGTCTTCCGCAATAGACAGCGTCCCACTTAGTGCCATACGCTACACAGTCACTCTCTTCATCTGGATGCTGACTGTCATGATTGGACTGTGGCCATTTAAAGAAATTATGGAAGCTGAATACATTTCCATTTTCCCATTGCCAAATGCCTTCATGTTCGTAGTCTGTTAACCCCAGAAACACTTTGGTAGATACTAAAAGAAAATAGTGAACAATATAGAACTAATAGTATAATTCAATATGGTATGACTTTATAATGTAGATAAATCTGTTGTGAATATTCTTCTTGATTTGATAGATGCTTGCCAAGCATTAAGGAAAGTCTGTATATAAAAGGCAAAAAGTAGCAGATTTTTGTGTTCACATTTAAACATCAAATAATTTTACATGAAAGAAGAGAAAATATTACTTACATTTCGCATTATACAGAAAATTATCTTTGACCTCTGTGCTTGCACTGAAAAGAAGCGCTCCATCTGCAGTGCACTTGTTTGAAGCCATTTGTCGGGTTAGTTTCAAGTTGTAATATTTGAATGATAGATTTAGACTTCTGTGATATATGTAGTCATCGGTCTCGCCACCTGTGTGGATATGGATAATCAACATGGCCATGATTTAAAGTGAATTATTATTAGATACTTGTCACATACATTTATATCAGTCCTTAACAGTTGCCAAAGGGTAAAGTGGCCACTAAAGATGAGTGTTCTTTTGATACAGGTTGATATTGAAGGATAAATATCTGGGTTTTAGAACATACTAATGCTTCATATATGATCGGTATTGCACCAATTACACGTAAGTAGGATTGTATAAAACATAACTAACTTCAGAAACATTCAAATTACATGTATCAATGTCTGGTACAACCCTGTATTTCAACATTCTGTTGTCCTGTGATATAAAGGAGAAAAATGAATTCAAATACAAAAAGCCAAAATGCAGATACACTGTTTAGAGTACAACATTATTGTATAAATACAACATTTTTTTCTTTGCCCATTGTTCTAAACACACAGACCTTGTGAATATGTTTTGAGTGCTTTATACCTCTGCTGTTAAGGTATCCATACAGGAGATGTTTTAAGTGCTTTATACCGGTATCCCTGTTGTTAAGGTATCCATTCAGGGGATTTTTTTGAGTAATTTATACAACTGTTGTAAAGGTATCCTTACAGATGTTTTAAGTGCTTTATATCCCTGTTGTAAAGGTATCCAGACAGGAGGTGTCTTAATGCTTTATATCCTGTTGTAAAAGTATCCAGGCAGGAGATGTTTTCAGTGTTTTATATCCCTGTTATAAAGGTATCTATGCAGGAGACGTTATAAGTGCTTTATATTCCTGTTTTAAAGGTATCCATACAGGAGATATTTTAAGTGCTTTATATCCCTGTTATAAAGGTATCAATACAGGAGATTTTTAAGTCTTTTATAGCCGTGTTGAAAAGGTATTCAGACAGGAGATGTTTTAAATGCTTTATGCTCCTGTTGTAAAGGTATCTATGCAGGAGGTGTTTTAAGTGCTTTATATCCCTGTTGTAAAGGTATCTATGCAGGAGAAGTTTTAAGTGCTTTATACCTTTGTTGTGAAGGTATCAATACAGTTTTTTTTTTTTTTTTTTTTTTTTTTTTTTTTTTTATTGTTTTACGTCACTCCACGAATATTTCACGTATATGGTGACGGCATCTGCCTGATGCATTGCATACAAATTTGGACCTTTGCAACGGACCCACCCGAAGCAGTGAGGGATCTTTTACGTGCCACGCCTACTGTGACACGGGACCTCGGTTTTTACTGTCTCATCCGAAAGACAGAACACCGGTGTGCCCGGGCGGGAGTCGAACCCGCGACCTCTCGATCACAAGCCGAGCACCTTATCCACTAGGCCACACCGGCTTTATCAATACAGTAGATGTTTTAAGTGCTTTATACCTCAGTTGTAAAGGTATCAATACAGTAGATGTTTTAAGTGCTTTATACCCCTGTTGTAAAGGTATCAAAACAGGAGATTTTTAAGTGCTTTATACCCCTGCTGTAAAGGTATCTATACAGGAGATGTTTTAAGTGCTTTATATCCCTGTTGTAAAGGTATCCAGACAGGAGGTGTTTTAAGTGCTTTATATCCCTGTTGTAAAGGTATCCAGACAGGAGATGTTTTAAGTGCTTTATATCCCTGTTGTAAAGGTATCCATACAGGAGATGTTTTAAGTGCTTTATATCCCTGTTGTAAAGGTATCCAGACAGGAGATGTTTTAAGTGCTTTATATCCCTGTTGTAAAGGCATCCAGACAGGAGATGTTTTAAGTGCTTTATATCCCTGCTGTAAAGGTATCCAGACAGGAGGTGTTTTAAGTGCTTTATATTCCCTGTTGTAAAGGCATCCAGACAGGAGATGTTTAAAATGCTTTATACTCTTTAGGGTTTTGTAAATTTAAAACTGTGATGTATTCTTGTGACTTACATAGTGCTAAAGGATATTTTACATATTATATGTATGTAACAGTATCAATGTAATCAACCCAATTGATCCAAGTTCATTTCTCTTATTTCAATGTCACCACTCACCAGCTAAATATGGCCCTGTTCCAATCTGATTTCCATTAATTTTTGCACAAAGTTCCATTCGACACAAATGTTTGTCATCACCTTGACCCAAGGTCATCTCTTATTTCAAGGTCACCAGCTAAGTGTAGCCCATATTCCATACCACTATGTAATACATGTAATACAGCCCTTTGTTAGTGGCTTTCCCTTAAAATTTGCAAAAATGTTCTTTACAACCCAGAGATGTGTCATGGTGTTGACCCAATGTCATATCTCTTATTTTAAGGACACTAGTCAAACATGGCCCATGTTCCCTTACATTTTTATTGAACTTTATAGAAATATTCCTTATTACTTAAAGGTGTGTCATGACCTTAACCCAAAGTCATATCTTTTATTTCAAGGTCACCAGCTGAACATGGTCCATGATCCATTATCCCTGTAATTTATCCCTTTGTGTGTGGAATTTTGTTAAACTTTGCACAAATGTTCCTTGCATCCTATAGGTGACTCATAATATTGACCCAAGGTCATATTTCTTATTTCAATGTCACCAGTGTAACATTGTTCCGATTGTAAATGGATTGACATGTATTGCTTTAGCAGTACTTCTGTTGGAGGACAGTAGTGGACATGTATTGCTTTAGCAGTACTTCTGTTGGAGGACAGTAGTGGACATGTATTGCTTTAGCAGTACTTCTGTTGGAGGACAGTTGTGGACATGTATTGCTTAAGCAGTACTTTTGTTGGAGGACAGCAGTGAACATGTTGCTTTAGCAGTACTTTTGTTAGAGGACAGTAGTGGACATGTATTGCTTTAGCAGTACTTCTATTAGAAGACAGTAGTAGACATGTATTGCTTAAGCAGTACTTCTATTAGAAGACAGTAGTGGACATGTATTGCTTAAGCAGTAGTTCTATTAGAAGACAGTAGTGGAAATGTATTGCTTTAGCAGTACTTCTGTTAGAGGACAGTAGTAAACTTGTATTGCTTTAGCAGTACTTTTGTTGGAGGACAGTAATGGACATGTATTGCTTTAGCAGTACTTTTCTTAGAGGGCAGTGCTGGACATGTATTGCTTAAGCAGTACTTCTATTAGAAGACAGTAGTGGACATGTAATGCTTTAGCAGTACTTCTATTGGAGGACAGTAGTAGACATCTATTGCTTTAGCAGTACTTCTGTTGGAGGACAGTAGTGGAAATGTATTGCTTAAGCAGTATTTTTATTGGAGGACAGTAGTGGACATGTATTGCTTTAGCAGTACTTTTGTTGGAGGACAGTAGTGGAAATGTATTGCTTAAGCAGTACTCCTATTGGAGGACAGTAGTAGACATCTATTGCTTTAGCAGTAATTTTGTTGGAGGACAGTAATGGACATGTATTGCTTTAGCAGTACTTTTGTTGGAGGGCAGTGCTGGACATGTATTGCTTAAGCAGTACTTCTGTTAGAAGACAGTAGTGGACATGTATTGCTGTAGCAGTACATTTTGTACTTCTGTTGGAGGACAGTAGTAGACATCTATTGCTTTAGCAGTACTTTTGTTGGAGGACAGTAATGGACATGTATTGCTTTAGCAGTACTTCTGTTAGAGGACAGTTGTAGACTTGGTTTAAACAGTATTTATTTGCAAGTATTTACAGCAAATGAGTAATACAGTACATTCAGATAAGGATTTAGCAACAAGATATAATCTTATATAAAGCCATCTCCTTTTAAAACTAAATTAATTTTACGTTACATTGTGGCCGAAAAAGTGCATGTATATTCAAACCAGATTCAAAATATGAAAACAATAATAATATAAACATTAAAAGCAAGTGGAAAGTTATATGAAAGACAAGCGAATTGTAGCACAAAGTATATGCTATAATGTATGTAGGAAAAATAGTTGGAAGAAGAGTATCGTGGTGGTGAGCTAATTTATAGAAATCTGTTACTTTTTTCTATAAACTCGTGTACTTTTTTAAATATTTCTTCGTTAACTTCGTCGCTGTACAAACGACATCCCTCGAGCAAGATGCCCGTGTCGTATGCAACATTGATTTTGTTGATTGTTGCATTTCTAATATCGGTATAATTTTGACATGATAGTAGGTAGTGTTGTGCGTCTTCTCTAGATCCACACAGACACTCATCTACGTCAGATATATGGTTTGCATATAGGTCGGCATTGAGGGAGCTACAATTTAAACGTAAACGAGTGTGCAAAATTTGTAGCTTCCTTTTGCCGAAGTTAAAGTATTTAGGAGGATGTACAATATCAGAGTTTAACATATATTTAAAAGATGACAAAGAAGTACATAATTTCATATTTGAATTTAGATTATTCCAATCCCTAGCAGTTTGGGGAATAAATGAGCTACTATATAAAGAAAAATTTGATCTGGGTATCGAAAAATCAAGGTTATTACGCAAATTTCTGTTGCTGACCTGATGGACTCGTTGTGGCACCAAATTACACAAATATGGTGGTGCAATACCATTTATCTATGTCAAGCGATGCTTGTGTCGTCTTTTTTCTAATGTCTCCCATCCAGTTAACAATTTTACTTTAGAACACGATTTTGTTGCCCCTGTTACAATTCTACCAGCTTCAATTTGGATTTTTTCCACGATTTCCTTTTCATAGAGGCAACAGTTGTCCCAAATTATATCTGCATATTCCAAAAGAGGCCGAATGAAGGAAAAGTAAAGAGTTTGTAGAGACTTTCTATCAAGTTGAAATTTGAGAGATCGAAGAATGTGGATTCTTTTCCAGGCTTTTGTTGTTATTTCTTGAATGTGCTCATGTCATGTACAATTTTTACTTAAAACGAGGCCGAGATGTCTATGAGAATCCACACGATTGACATTTATATTATTCATATTAATGACTGGATGGTAGACATTAGAGGTTTTACGAGATAGAATAAGTTCTTCAGTTTTTTGGGGGGTAAAATTTACAAGCCATTGGCTAGCCCACAGATGGATTTTATGGAGGTCCGAGTTCATCAAGTCAGCAGCAGACGTGGGGTCATCAACTATTAAAAACAGGGACGTATCATCAGCGAATAACTTTATATTTGAATGTATATCGTTAATGATGTCATTTATGTAAATTAAAAACATTATCGGTCCAAGTATGGACCCCTGAGGTACCCCGGCCAATACTTCTCTATATTCTGATGAAGATCCATCAACTACTACTCTTTGGAAGCGTTGGCCGAGGTAACTCTGGAACCACATCAACAAGTTACCAGAGATTCCCATCCGTCTCAATTTAAACGGTAAACCCTTGTGCCATACACGGTCAAACGCTTTACTGATATCACAAAACACCACCCGTATTTCTTTGCCGTTGTCAATGGCTTTTGTAAAAGTATCGTATAATTCAATTAATTGATATACAGCAGAATCGTGTGGTTTAAAACCAGATTGAACAGGCGTAATAAGATTATTGGAGACGATATAATTATGTAAGTGTTTGAAAACACATCTTTCAAATACTTTACCAATGCAACTTAAAAGTGATATTGGTCTGTAATTTGAAAGCTGTGTTTTGTCTCCTTTTTAGCTCACCTGAGCCAAAGGCTCAAGTGAGCTATTGTGATCAATCACCGTCCGTTGTCCGTCGTCCGTCGTTAACTTTTCACATTTTCGACTTCTTCTCCAGAACCACTGAACAGAATTTGATGAAACTTGATAAGCATGTAGTACTCATGGTCCCCTACAAGTGTTGTTGTTTTTCGTCCGGATTCATCAACAGGTGGCGCCACCACAGGCAAAAGTAGGTCAAAGAGGGTACCCTCCTTTGACAAACTTCTTCTTCAGACCGGGGGCATACAGAGACAAACCGAATGCATAGGAATGATCTAGAGGGATGTGTGAAGAAGTGTTGTTATTTTTGGTTCCGTTCCGAAATCAAATTTTTGACGTTTTTTTGTACTTGGTAGTTTTAATGCAGAAAAGAGGTATTTTTTTCTTTTAGTGAACATTGATGCATTAATTTGGTTTAATTTGATCATTTTCATGGTAAGAAATACTACTGCGAAGAAAATTTTTCAATATTTTATGTTTTGGATTTTTTATGAATTTTTTAAGACTTTCAAGAAAAAGGGGGGGTGGGATAATTGGTGTAAACATTTCACAGTTTGAACTTTTTCTTCGGAACCACTTGCTGGAATTCAATGAAACTTGGCATGCATCAAATACTCAAGGTCCCCAACAAATGTGGTCATCTTTGTCAGGATCCATGAACAGATGGCACCACCACAGACAAAAGTAGGTCACAGAGGGTACCCTCCTTTGACACACTTCTTATTCAGATCGGGTGCATACAGCGACAAACCGACTGCATAGGAATGATTTAGAGGCATATGGGAAGAAGTGTTGATATTTTTGGTTCCATTCCGAAATCAAATTTTTGACGTTTTTTCATTTTTATTTTGGACTTTGTTATTTTAATGCATTAAAGAGTTATTATTTTCTTTTAGTAAACATTGATGCATTCATTTGGTTTCATTTAATCATTTATATGGTAAGGAATGCTGGAGCGAAGGAATTTTTTCAATATCTCGATTTTTGAATTTTTTATGAATTTTTTAAGACTTCCAAGAAAAGGGGGGGGGGGGGGAACAATTTTTCATATCTTCAACTTGATCTACAGAACAACTTGAAGGATTGTGATAAAACTGGGTAGGATGCAAGTACTCATAGTCCTTTTCAAAGGAGGTTTTGTTTTTTGTGCAGATCATCCAAATTGGTTAACAGATAATGCCACCATGTCTAAAAGTAGGTCTCACAATGGTACATATACCACTTGGTAATTGAAATATGGAGAGTAGCGGTTCAAATCCAGCTGTGGTCAAAAATTTTTTTTTTTTTTTTTACACATCTAAATAAGTTTTTAGATGTTTCTCAACACTCAACATATGAAATTAGGAATTTTACGTTTAAGACTTCCAAAAAAAAAAGGGGGGGGGGTGTTTTTGGCCATTTTTCACATTTTCAACTTTTTCTACAAAACTGTTTGAAGGATTTTAATAAATCTTGGTAGAAATAAGTCACTTATGATCCTCTTCAAATTCTGTTGTTTTCGTCCAGACCTCTTTACAGGTGGCGCCACCATAGTCAAGAGTAGGTCACAAAAGAGTTCCCTTGTTTAACAATATTCTTTTTCATACGGGCTTTATACAGAGACAAACAGAATGCATAGAAATGATCTAGAGGGATGAGTGAAGATGTATTGTCATTTTGGTTCCCTTTCCAAAATCAAATTTTAGAATTTTTTTCAACATTTCTTTGGACTTGGTGATTCAATGCAGAAAAAAGTGTCATATTTCCTAGTTAATTGATAATGATGATTTCTTATGGACTATTGTGATCATAATTATGGTAAGGATTGTTACTTTGAAAGAATTTTGTCAATATCTCAAGTTTTGGATTTTCTATGAATTTTTTAAGACTTCCAAATGAGGGTGTATAGGAACAATTCAATCACATTTTTCACTTCTGCTGTTATACCACATGAAAGATTTTAATGAAACATGGAATACATGAAGTACTAAAAGTCCTCTATCAATTTGGTAAATTTCATCCAAATTGGTTAACAGATAATGCCACCATGTCTAAAAAGCAGTTCTCACAATAGTACATATACCACTTGGTAATTGAAATATGGAGAGTAGCGGTTCAAATCCAGCTGTGGTCAAAATTTTTTTTTCATTTCTTTACACATCTAAATAAGTTTTTAGATGTTTCTCAACACTCAACATATGAAATTAGGCAATTTTAAGTTAGATCTGGACAATATTTGAAACAATTGTTGTTCATGACCCAGACTTGAAATCAGTCAACAAAAGGCCCCACCTAAAGAAAATGACTAACTTGTTGCCCTGAATGACTTCTTGCAAAGACTAAGGAAATGCTTAATATCAAAATCACCTGAATGGATGTGCAAAAAAGTGTTGTTTTTTATTCTAGCCTGAAATAAAATTTGACATATTTTCAACATCTGTGTTGACTTAGTCACATTAATGCAAAAATAAATGAATTCTTCCTTCATGCATGACTGATAATCTAGGTACTCAGGTGAGCGATATAGGCCCACTTGGGCCTCTTGTTTGAATACGGGTGTGACATTAGCCTTTTTCCATGCCTTCGGGAAGTATGAAGCTTGAATAGAAGCATTAAATATTTTTGATAAATGTAGGGATAAGATATTAGCTCCCTCTTTTAACAATTTGGGGTTAATGTTATCTGAACCGCTTGCTTTGCTTGTATCGAGATGATTTAACACATCGTAAACGTCTTGTTCTGATATAACAATTGTATCGAAGCGTGAAAGCGGTGGATCCATTGGTGGGAGGGAGGCATGGCTGTCGTCTACAGTACTTTGATTACAAAAGTATTCGTTGAGAGCAGTTGCCTTTTCGACCAATGTACTGTAGTGTGTATTGTTGTTAATTAGTGTGGGTATTACAAAGTCATGTGTTTGTTTCAAAAATGTTTTTGCAATTTTCCACCATTGTTTTGGGTTAAGGCTCCCTTGATGTAAGTCGGTTGCCATTTTCTTAAAGTAATTTAGTTTTGCATTGCGAATTATAGTTGTGACTTTATTCCTAGCATGTCTGAAGCTTGCCCAAGCTTCGTGTGTGTTTAGTGTCTTTGCTAGTCTGTGTAATCGAGTTCGAATCCGGATTTGCTTTCGTATGTTGTTGTGGAACCAGAGCAGATCCAATGGTCTTATTTGGACTGTTTTGTTTGGAATGGATTGCTCTGCAGCTGTGAAAATGTTGTCGGTAAGAATAGAGATTTGATCGTCGATAGATTGATTGTTGACGTCCCAGTTGCAGTCTTGTAATACGTGCCTGTATTGGTCGTAATCAGCTCTGTCATAATGCCAGATCTTACGCTTATAACTGCTACATATAGTTTTAACAAAATCGGTACAAAAGTACACAGTATGGTGATCACTACAGAACGGCTCGATCGTCCCTTTATCTGTGCATTTGATGGAATTTGACACAAGAATGAGATCTATTAATGTAGATGTTGAAGGTGTTATTCTTGTTGGTGTATCAATTAATTGGACGAGCCCAAAATTAACTATGATGTTACATATATTTTTACTTTTACGTGGATCGAACATATTTTCATTAAAATCACCCAATACTATAATATTTGGGCAGCATTCGAGCGCATTTTCAATAGAGACCTCCACACTATTCCAATCACTGAACCTAGGGTGTGTGTAAAAAGTTCCTATCAGAACGCGCTTATGATCAATGTTTACTTCGATCCACAGTGCCTCGAGATTTGGAATGGTTAAATCGTGCCGTTCTATAATTGGAATACCATTTTTAACAAAGACAGCCACGCCCCCCCCCCCCCCCCTTCCCCCCCCCCCCCCCCCCCCCCTTCCCCCCCCCCCCCCCCCCCCCCCCCCCCCCCCATGCCTGTTACGATCGAGACGAATGGGAGGCTGAAAGGAAGATAACATTAGGTCACAAGATTTGATACACTGGTCGAGCCAGGTTTCACTAACAGTAATAATATCAAATTTTACCAGCTCAACCGCTAGCAAATCAAGTTTAGCAATTATACTTTGAACATTTTGTAGACTTGTGTTGCTTTAGCAGTACTTTTGTTGGAGGACAATAGTGGACATGTATTTCTCATTTATTGCTTTAGCAGTACTTCTGCTGGAGGACAGTAGTGGGCATGTGTTACTTTAGTAGTACTTCTGTTGAAAGACTGTAGCGCACATGCATTACTTTTAGTAGTACTTCTGTTAGAGGACAGTACTTCTGTTGTAGGACAGTAGTGGACATGTATTGCTTTAGCAGTACTTCTGTTGGAGGATAGTAGTGGACATGTATTGCTTTAGCAGTACTTCTGCTGGAGGACAGTAGTTGATATGTATTGCTTTCACAGTTCTTCTCTTGGTGGACAGAAATGATCATGTATTGCTTTAGTAGTGCTTCTGTTAGAGGACAGTAGTGAATCTGTATTGCTTTAGCAGTACTCTGTCTGTCTGAGGTGAGATAGAATACTCTTTACTTACCTGTATAAACAAAACAGTTACCATCTTCCAATTCCTCTTTTAATATCGTTGTATTTTGTTCCCATATGAACCCCAGTGATATACAACTCCCTGTACTCGTATACTGGAATGCGACACAGTTCTGTAAGTTGACGCACTGTACAGCACACGATAAGTTGGTTATATTGGTGATCTCTGGATGAAGACCTCCCAACCATTGTCCGTATATTGCTTCAAACTGTTTATTGAAAAGTCCATTAGGAAAACTAGCGCTGTTGCCTTACAAAAAAGAAAATTAAAATGAATTAAGTGCATATGTATGTTGTATAAAAACACAAATTACTGAAGTCCAAATGGACAGACGTATATTGTTACTATTTTCTGGGGGTTTGTTTTTGGTTTTTGTTTTTGGTGGTTGTTTTTTTAGCTCACCTGAGCCAAAGGGTTAAGTGAGCTATAGTCATAGTGCACCGTCCGTCTTTGTCGTCCGTCCATCGTTAACTTTTTCGCATTTTCGACTTCTTCTCTGGAACTACATTGCAGATTTGAATCAAACTTTGTATAAATGATGTACTCAAGGTCCCCTACTGAAATTGTGTCGGGATCCAGATTCCCTCAGGGATGGATCCAGGACAATGCCAAAAGTGCCCAAAATGGTACCCGTCTTCATACATCTTCTCCTCCAGAACCAGTACATAAATGGGGAAACTAATTGCATTTCAACAATCTATGAAGATGGTTTATCAAAAATTGTGTTGGGTCTAAGATCTGTCAAATAGGAATTTACGCTTTTTTGACGTGTTTCTGGTTTTAGTAATTTCAATGCAAAAAAGTGTCATGCTGAAAAGTGTCATGTTTTCAGTTAATTCATATTGATGATTCTTAATGACTATTTTGATCATAATTGTGGTAAGGAAAATTATTGTGAAAAATTTTTGTCTATATCTTAATTTTTTTGATTTTTTATGAATTTTTAAAGACTTCCAAAAAAAAAGGGGGGGGGGGGGGGTTGGCCATTTTTCACATTTTCAAATTTTTATAAGGTGTCTAAAACTGTTCTAAGGATTTTAATAAATCTTGGTAGAAATAAATCACTTATGATCCTCTACAAATTCTATTGTTTTCGTCTAGACCTCTTTACAGGTGGTGCCACCATAGTCAAAAGTAGGTCACAAAAGAGTACCCTCCTTTGACAATATTCTTCTTCATATGGGCTGTATACAGAGACAAACAGAATGCATAGAAATGATCTAGAGGGATGAGTGAAGACGAATTGTCATTTTGGTTCCCTTCCAAAATCAAATTTTAGAATTTTTTTTTTGGACATTTGTTTGGACTTGGTGATTTCAATGCAGTTAAGTGTCATATTTCATAGTTAATTGATGATGATGATATTTTATGGATTATTGTGATCATAATGATGGTAAGGAATGTTAATTTGAAAGAATCTTGTCAATATCTCAATTTTTGGATTTTCTATGAATTTTTTTTAGACTTCCAAATGTATAGGAACAATTCTTCACATTTTTAACTTCTGCTGTTATACCACATGAAAAATTTTAATGAAACATGGTATACATGAAGTACTATAGGTCCTCTATCAATTTTGTAAATTCCATCCAAGTTGCTTAACAGATAATGCCACCATGTCTAAAAAGTAGGTCTTACAATGGTACATATACATGTACCACGATGGTAATTAAAATATGGAGAGTAGCGGTTCAAATCCAGCTGTGGTCAAATTTTTGTTTTTCATTTCTTTACACATCTAAATAAGTTTTTAGATGTTTCTCAACACTCAGCATATGAAATTAGGCAATTTTAAGTTAGATCTGGCCAATATTTGAAACAATTGTTGTTCATGACCCTGACTTGAGGATGACGACGCACGGGGGTATGACACTAGCTCTCGGGACATTTCGTCCTGGTGAGCTAATAGTATACCCGGTAATATGTGAGGTATCAAAGCTCTACCACTAACGGTTCAAACGATATAACTCAGGTTAAAGTTATTTTGGGGGTTTTTCGTTTTTGTTTTGTTTTGTTTGGGGGGTTGTTTTTGTGCTTTTTGGGGGGGGGTGTGCACGAGGACGACGACGCACGGGGATATGACACTAGCTCTCCGGATATTTTGACCCGGTGAGCTAATAATATAATATTGAATGCCATGTTAGCTGTTTTGTAAACAAATTGTTTACAATTTGGTAGCAATTTTTACGAAGCTTTGTAGGAGCGATCTACTTTTGTTTTTTGCGGGGGTTTTTGTTATAAACCCGTCTTGGACGTATTATGATATGGCGTTTGGGTCCGTGGGTTTGTCAGCACAATGTTAACACGATATAGACCATACCGTTTAGACTAGGACTTTCACACTTGGTACACTAATTTTTTTGTGGAATGAGCACGAACACTTGATTTTCAATATCAAGGTCAAAGGTCAAGGTCATTTTGGGCGCAAAAATAGCAAATTTTTGAGAATACAACCTCTAAACTAGGTACAGACCAAACTGTTTATGCGTATTATGCCACGGTAGGCGTTGCTCTTGTTCGAGTTTCACACACACACGGTGTCTTTGCATATACATGTACAATAATTTCTGTCTGTTGTCATGCCGTTAAAAGGGGGATGCTGACTTGATAGTATAATGATATCTAACTTCTAATTACGCATAGATATCATCTGTGTACGTACTACGTCTACCGTAACACGGGTAATCGGTTATTATGTATTGCTCGAAAGACACCAATGAATTATTGCCTGGAATCGGATTCCGGGACCTCTCGGTCACGGACTATGTCACGCCGGCACACTCGTGAAGTAGTCGCCAGGAAAGGGTATACATGTAGTTACAACAATAGGGTCCTTTCATTTGACAATAGCAATTAAAAGCAAAATCTTGCTATAAAAATGACGACCTTCCACTGTCTTTTCCAGGGGTTAGACTTGTACAGCTTCAGACTCGATACTCATAGGGGCTCTGGTTTTATACTACAGCAAGTTAGAGTATAATACTTAAGCAATGAAGGTGCAGATTTTCATAGCCACTCGACTTGTTACCTTGGTGTATCTGTATTATATAGGTATGGCGGCGAAAATATACTATTGCGATTGATAAAAGAAGGAGAATAGATGAAGACTTTAGAAGCGAGAATGTTTGATGGGTGTAATGAAAACACGATTTCTTAATTTAGACATTTTTAATATGCCCCGACATTGAAAATGTTACCACTTTCCTTCCTTATGTTATCATTTCGTTTCCGTGCTCTATCTCTGCAACGGGGGCACATATTACATTGAAATTTGGCGTATAGAAGCATCCTGAGATAACCTAGACCTAGGTCAAGTTCTGATTTGGTTTCGGTCACATAATTATTGACAGACTTATGCCCTTTAAACATAGAAAAATTACGATAATTATCAGTTTCCGTGCTCTTTCTCTGCAATGTAAGCACATAATGACTTAAAATGGTATATGAGAATATCTAGGTCAAGTATTTATGGTGACGGTCGAATAATGTTTGGCGGAGTTATGCCACTTTGACCAAAAAAAAATCCAATAATTAACCGTTTCCGTGCTCTATCTCTGCAATGAATGCACATATTGACTGTAAATTTGGTATAGAGATACACCATGAGAGTATCTAGGTCACATTTTAATTTGATGACCGTTGAATAGTTTTTCACAGAGTTATGCTTCTTGGACTTGGAACATTTCCAATAATTAACAGTTTGCGTGCTCTATGAATGCACATATTGACTTGAATTTGGTATATAGATACATCATGCGAATATCTAGGTCAATATTTAATTTGTTGACGGTCAGAGACATATATACACATGTGTGTATATATGTCTCTGGTGACGGTCGAATAATTTTAATGGAGTAATGTCCCTTGGGCTAAAAAATTTCCAATAATACACAGTTCCCGTGCTCTATCTCTGCAGCGAATGCACATATTGACTTGAAATTTGGTACACAGATTCTCCAAGTCGGCGTGACGTCATTGTCTCTATTGGTCTACGTAGATACCCGAGGAATCTGGCCATGACACTTGGGGTAAAACTCGGAATTTATCGTTAGCGTTGATACAACTTTAAGTTTTTCTGTAGCATTTCTAAAGGGATTTTCTTATAAGATATGACCAGAAATGTATAAAACATGTATTAAAAATTTACTTGTTTAATATAAAAGATAAAATATTTTATTTATTCCTTTTTACCAAAATTCCTCCCGGAATATGCATTGCTCTCTATGATAAAGTCCAATGCTTTACCCCAAATGTTTTGAATGCTCGTTATCAAATACCCGGATGTCCGACTTCGAGAATACATCATGATAATATTTAGGTCAAGATTTAATTTGATATGGTAAATTCAGGTTGTCTACGTGGAGTAATTTCTCCTTCTTGACCCTCAGGAATATTTCAGTGAAGCTTGGTACAACCAAAGATCACAATATATCATTATATGGCTGTGCATATTGTAATTGGAATGTTGATGAAAAATTTCTACAGGAGTTATGGTCCGTAGGCCTTGGACTATACGTGCTGTTCAAAAATATCATATTTGACTTTTACTATCGGCAGGGCATTCGTGCCGATACACAGCTAGTTACGACAAAATTGGCGAATGTCTTTGTTTTATCTGATAATTGACATCAAATGAAAAATTCTCTCAAGTCATTTTGCGGAAACAGTTATCATTTTGCCAACCGAAACGTCACTCCCCCTATCTATTTGCTTAAGTTATCCTGATTTAATGGTTATTGACATTAAAATCGAAAAACAGCGGAAAAATATAAAGAAATACATAAACATACCTTTAATCAATGGACACAGGAGCACGCATGTTAAAACATAGCGTATGTATATTGGCATTTCCAAGATTTTCAAACTTCAGGAATGAGAGAGATTCGCTTTCAATTTTTCCACAGCATCATTTGTTTTCAACACTATTACGTCAATACTACTTAGAAAATATATGCTTTTATATAATGTCAGGTGAGCTCTCTCGCCAGTGCTTTTCTGACACGTAATACATGATCAATCAGTTTAATTGGTGCATCTTTTATGTTTAATGGTAGATGTTTTAATGACATTCCCTTGACTACTTTTGTACTGACGGGAAGTTTATTGTCGTGTAATATTAAGAACGGCGACAATACACCTTCTACCAACATTATGCAAATATTGAATGGGGTTGAGAGCAATATATATGTTGGACCCAAAGACAAAATGTTGCCCAAGGCCGAAGGCCGAGGACAACATTTTGTCTGAGTGTGCAACATATCATATATTGCACGAGGCTCCAGTCAATAATTGTTTTGTTATACCTTCGGCTTTGGACAACATATCACATTATATTGTAGTTTTACTGTCCTTTGAATTAAGTAATTCTTCTATCTCATTTTCACTGACATCTTGAAATCGACGCCATCTTTGTTTTAACAAATTTGAAAGCGAGATAAGTAATGACGTCAACAGTCCAATAATAGGCCAACAATTAAAAATATTGGGCCGGTAATCACTATGAATTAATTAGGATTTAGTGTTAAGGGTATAGCAATACGTGATGCAAGGGGCAATATCTGACATATGATGTTTTGTACGGAAACGTTTTGGTGCCTAGTGTTGTTGTGTTGTACATGTAAGGAATGCAGGTGATTTTGGTACATGGTAAATTGGTGCCTAGTGTTGTTGTGTTGTACATGTAAGGAATGCAGGTGATTTCGGTACATGGTAAATTCGGGACATTGTAGTGAATTCGGTACTTTACTTTACTTTAGTAATATCGAAAGGACAACTGCAGTATAGAAAATAATATAAGCATATGTATGGTATCAAAATGTCGGAAATTTCATCTTCTTATGCATGAAATTGACATAAGTTTGACATGCAAATATGAATTACGTGCATCAGAATACCAGAGACATACGGTGTTTATAAGCGGGCCAATTTCCAGAGAATGACGGTTATATATAAGATGCTAAATATTCATGGGTTTAACGCATCTGTGTAAGAATTCCAGAATTGCAACACAAATTTTAACTGTTGTCAAATTTGGTTGTAATTTCTAAGTTTTTTTTGTCTGAATGTATTTCAAATATGTTTAATGTGTTTCTAATCTTTATCATCACAACAACATACATGATTATGTACTATTCCACCTTTATGTGTGTTTGAGGTATTTACGTAACCTTTATACATAAATATACCGCCGACGCAAAACCAAGCCATATCATAAGATATTCCATGTTTTATTTACAAACACCTTGTGGATAATCTTACAATCCTGTCTTTACCTATTAAAGCCTTTCCCGATTCATTGTAAGAAATTAATATGTAAGTTACGTATGTCTTCCCATTGTTTATCAATTGAATCGGGTCGATATAAGAATATTCCTATTGAGAGACGTAAATGCCCTTTTTGTCTCACAGATATAGAAGACGAATTTCACTTTGTGTTGATTTGTCCCCACTATAATGATATCAGAACAAAAATTTTGAAAAAAAGTATTATTATTTCAGCATTATTATTTATCTCAATACAGACTTTAACTTGGGTGCTGCACGCTCAATAACAGGGCGATGGGGACTCTATGACGGGCTTTGTCCAAACCTTTTCAGAGGAGACAAGGTCCTGATCCTCGTCCCTTCTGACTGTTAGTGGGAACTCTTATTAATCAAGAATTCAATAATTAATGACGTCCTGTTTTGTGTTATATATATATATATATATATATATATATATATATATATATATATATATATATATATATATATATATATATATATATATTTAAAGGTGGTTTTATCTGCTTCTCATAATGGATATAAACGAAACAATATTGTTTAAAAGCAAAAAGACATTAAATAAAGAACAATAAACTCAGAATTCATATATATCGGTCTCCTGACCTTCTTCTGGTGAATTTATGGGAATTGGTATTGTTATCTAGGGAAATCCATCTTACTACATAACCGATGTATGAAAAATTACAATAAACGTAATTCTTTGTTTATTGTAACTTTTCATATAAGAACATATTTTGAAGTAGAAACTCCAAGGACTTATAAACATATTTATGTTTATAAGTCCTTGAGAAACTCGTAGTGCAGTATACATGTAATTCACTTCTGTTCATCGTAGCTTTTTGCCACGCGAAACGATGTTTCATGTTGCCAATGTCATTTTATGTGTTTCCTCGTTCGCCGTACTTCTATGTCAAACAAATTTACAAAATTCTAAGATTTGAGATTTGAACGTGATTTATTTTCTTTCATCTGACCGTAACCTGAATCACATGTTCCAGTGGATTTCAATGATTAACTTGTTTGCGGTGAATACACTTCTCTACATATTTTACTTGTAATGTAGGGTTTCCACGCAGAGCTTGCACTTTTTTAAAATCGTAAAAATTGGCGGATTTAGAGGGGACAGCCCCCTTTTTCACCACAATTTTACAAGACACATTTAGAGGATAAGGTTGAAAACACTCAATATGAGTGAAACTCCAGATTTGGCACCCAAAATGGCTGAGTATTTTGGCTAATACTTGACTTTAACATGTGGGACCCCTTTTCGGAAATCCAGGAACCCCCACTTATAAACAAGCCGAACGAAATGACCGTCTTAAGTCGGCATCAAGATTTTCCTAGCATCGAACGTGTTGAGACATCAAAAACTTTCGCATGTGTTATTGTGTTTTTACTTTTCTGTGAAGGAAGTTTTGCTTAATCCAGGTCTCTCATGTCATCTCTTTCTATTGAATGTCAACCATGGCCAAGCGTCATTTGATTTTAATTGACAATTCATATCCGGATGTTCTTTCGGCAAATATGTAACAGGGTGTGTCCAATATAGTGACTAAAAGGACGAAAAGATATTCATCTGTACAAATACGATAATGTGATGTTCATTGGTCACATGTGAAATTGATTTTCGAACAGCTGTTATTACATTGATTTGTCAAATCGCATGTGAACAAACTTTGACTGTACGAATACAATAGTAACTCGGCCCAGAATGTCTCTACATTGATCTGTGCATATTGTAACCTAAGTGGTCATGTCGTGTTGCTCGATTTTTACATCATGTACAATTATTCAGTCTTTTGTAAAGGGCGTGCGAAATTGTTTATGGTAATAAACGGGTTTATTTTGCTGCGGAGATTGTGACGGTAATATTCATCAGAAATTTATGAAACCTACACATATCTGCACGATCTAACCTAGAAACTTCAGAATCCGTGGAATTAAGATAATGTTTGCCGTTATGTAGTTTTATGTATATGTGGAACTTCGACAGTTTGTTTTTGTGCTAAATCAGTTATCAGTTCACGTGTTTAAAAAGAAAAAAAAAGGAGTAAAGTACAAGTGGATCGTGTCGGATAATCACCAGAAACAATCAAAGTAATATACTCTTCATTTACGGTATTTGAATGGTAACAGATTTATTTCATAATGTCTATTGTTAAGGATATGAAAAAGAATCTAGTGTGTGAGAAAGTCGATAGAATTCTATACTAGATTCAATGATGCTCATAATGTTAAAAGCTCTGAAATACATATAAAACTTTTATTGAAAAGTTATTGTTGTTAAACGTGAGAACTAAGGTTTACCAATAAGAGGAAATGCGTTGACTCAAGATGAAGCCAATATGCCGTTTTGTATAAAGTGCATATTGTGATTTATATCAATCGTATAATTCAGCCATATGAATGCACTATAGTAACATGAGTCGTGTGTAAATACAGGAAAGAGAGTTAATAAATATATGGGTTTGTTTTTTTACTAGAGCTATTACATCTGTTAGATGCAAAATGATAGCACTGGAAGACCCTCATTCAACTTTGAAATATCCTCAGTTGTCCTTGAATATCAATTGCTTCTTATAAAAACTGCTTAAAATAAAAGCATTTTTTTTGTTTTCTTTTATCCCACGTTTTACGCCTCCGGAATTAGATACGGGAGCATCTAGTTTTTGGCCTGTCTGTTTGTCTGTGGCAAAAACCTTTAACATTGGTATAAAGTTTCATAAGAGGTAGGGCTTTCATACTGCACATGCGTTTTTCTTTCTTGTCACAAGACCTTTCCGCCAATAAGATGATTTTTGACGTCGTGACCTTGACCGTAACCTTTGATCTAGATTTCAAAAGTGGCCTTATTTAGACTGTTGCCATCAAGGGCATTTGTGTTTCACAAACACATCTTGTTCCCTTTGATATTGGCAGAGATATATATATATATATACATATCTCTGATATTGGTAAGACAGGAATTTCAGTAATGATAAATAGCTAAATTGATCAATAACAAAGATGGATAAATCAAATAATAGATAAATAAAATAAATAAGAAAATAAATAGAAACAGTAAAATATGTTGTAACTGTCTGTATGACACCAGAGGTGATTTGTCAGAGTTTCATCACTTTCTGAAGGATAAAATATTAATCAAACAGCGACCAGATACATAATGGGGGTATCCTATCCCAGGGGATGCAGTATACCTGTAACGCATCAATAATACAGGCACAAAATCACAAAATTCCTGCCAAATAATCAATAAGGCTTTCTTTTTATTCGTCTTATTCCAGGTACATTGAATGATACAAAGGAGATGTGGGTTTCGTTTTAACAAAAGTGAATATTTCTGAAAAAGCAAAACGTGAGTACTTACCATTTCATACTTTGATCATTCATGTTATGGTTTTAACGGATTATTTCGGATTATATATAGATATTTTCGCTGTGTACTGAAGAAAACCTTTATGATACGATACGCGTTTTGTGGAAATTTTTAGAAACTCGAGACGTGTTTTTTTCAAAGGCATGTCTATGGTCTAGTTTAAGTTTTAATTCGTCATAATTTCAATTTATTTTGATTATGTTCATTTGACCACCTTGCTTTATGGTAAGTCGGAGGGTAGAGCCTATAGATGTGCTAATTACTCCGATTTACCGTATGTCTGTTGACCGTCTGAGTCACCACCGTGATCGTTGTGTAATGGAAAATATTTTTAGGATATTCCCTTTATATAGTTAAGGGTTTTTTGGTGTTTGTTTTTTCGTTTTGCCTTGTCCAGCCAGAATTGAGTTTTAATTCTTACGGTCTTTTTTTAAGTAAAACAAATATTTTACCAAAGTTTCATTGGTGTTCTCGTGCCATTATAGAATTTTACATCTCTTGTGGTTATTGTTGCTAATGGGCTTCTAGCCGGGGTAGCTCAATCGGTAGTGTGCTGGACTGGCAGTCGAGAGGACACGGGCTCGAGTCCCGCCGGTGGCTCGTATGTAACCAGTTTATCGGGTGAAACAAAAACACCCAAGTACCCGTGTCCCGGTGGACGTTGGCAGCCTAAAAGATCCCACAATGTTTTGGGTGACGCCACAGCGTAGGTCGAAATTTCTGGCATAGTGTAAAAAATGAACATGTAGACAACATTTGAGCGTCGAATATTGGCTATCTAGAATGCAATGAACGGCCATGACTATAGATATTCAGTATTACAGTTAGTCCTCGACAGGTTGCAGGTGAACGTCCACGTTACTTGCTATTGTGTGATATTCCAACCCGCAGCCATTTAGGGTTCGACAGTCGGTCACGAGGATTAAACAAATTTTATTGTGATCTTTCTGGATTTTTCATCTTTCTTTCTTTCTTTTTTTTGTGGGGGGGGGGGGAGGCATTTCTGAATGATGGGTTTAAGGAAACGTTGTTGTCCGACACACACATGTCACTTCATGAATGTGTTTTCTAAACTTTTTTATGGACGATTTCATAAATTATTTTCTCTTGGTACTTTACAAGGCATTCTTTCGAGGCTGACCCCACTTTCCTACAATTTGGAATTCGTATTTTCTGTCTACTACAATTCGAGTTCATTGTGTATTACCATTCTTTCTATACACAAAGATCATATTAATATATGAATCGAAAATTCAACGCAGATTTTATCGATTGTATAAATTGTACTATTTAGTCTTGATAATTGTATATCAAATATATAAAATAAGTACATATGTAAATGGTATGGTACGTTACAATACAATAATGCCTTCTGGGGCTTGGGGATGTCCATTAGAATTTATTTACTCTTGCATATGGAAACATTTTATACCTTCATGTGTATCATGGAGTTTCTTTAATGAACAGACTCTGGATGATTTACATAATGTCATTTAGTCATAATCGAAAGACATATATGAATAACCCGGAGACATATGATGCATTTTATTGATCAGCGCCATCTGGTGCGGTAACAATACCACCACTCTGCTATTCATTCGGACATTTCTTTTCCATAATTAATGTAACACGAGAAACCAATGGTGGCAAATCTCAGACGTAAATAAAACAAACGCGTTAGGCGTGGCACTTCTATATCTCGGTACTAGGCAAACGTACGCAGTAGCTTTGTGCACAGTGATCATGTGCAAAATTTTCTATGACTGTATATACAAAAATGTATATATATATATATATATATATATATATATATATATATATATATATATATATATATATATATATATATATATATATATATATATATATCTTTTATCACAAAGAAAGCATTTTAATCCACACTGATATTTTGGAGACTTTTAATAATTAAACCAAAGGAGCAATTGACTGATTGTGGTCACTAGATGCCCTCTTCATACGTAATCAGTTTACAATTTCAGCATTGTGTTTTCACTAAGAATCTGGACATCATTTTGTATGAAAGAGTATTTCAGAATCATTTAATTTTACATGTAATACGCATTTTGATTGGTTTAAAAATTTGTGGTATATCTCATCCAGGATTAGTTTCTTAATTGCGACATTAGTACTCACACCCCTGCAATCGAAATTTACAGATGTTGAGAAATAGTGCAGACATAACGCACCAATTTCTGAGAATATTAAACATGTTTGAAAGGAATGAAATGATGAGGAATGAATCTAATTTGTTTTTCGTTGGATAGAGGTATACCACGAAAAAAAGGACGGAAAACTTGTGCCACATGCGCTACGCACAATGATGAGGCTTTCCGTCCTTTTTTCGAGGTATACCTCTATCCAACGAAAAAAATTAGATTCATGCCTTAAATATTCAAGAAAATTATCTGTGCCCAAATTCAGGGTGTGTGATCAACGTCAAGTGGAGGGTCAATTAATGTTGCAGATTTCCGATGCAGTTTCAAATTCTGTAAAATGTAAAGAGGCTTTAGAAGTCTGTCATTGTATGAAATGACATCAACTAATGTAAAAGCAGGATATGTAAAGTCAAGGTAGAAGAAATGGACATGTCACGAAATTTTTGTACAGTTGAATTGCTTTCAAGAAGATGTACCGGTGTATGAAATAGCGTGACAAAATGTTATCATTTTCTCTGTTAATAACTAATGCAAAAGGGGACGAACGAACAGATTGTTGGGGGCAAGGAGAAGGACATTAAACATAACGTGTATATGTCTGGACCATATACATGACAGGAATGTAAAGGATGAATCCTTTCCCTGGGATAATTCAGATGAGAAGGTTATAGGTCATAATGGACGTCTCAATCAAGAAGTCCTGCGAACACATTAGTTTTCTAGTATATCAGATTCCAAACATTTATTCTGTATATGAAAATAGGTTTATCGATAGTCAAGGCATTTCCTTTTCTAAACTCTGTGGATTAACAAGACAATAATTATCAATAAATGAACTGTTTCCGGAAAGAGATGCGAAATAGAGTAGGAAATGTGCTCTCGGTGCTTATATGTGTAATTGTCTTTCGTGCAGAACCATTTCTACTTTGAGGAACTATTTTCTTGCCTATCCCAATAATCATAATCAAAGAGATGCGAAATAGAGTAGGGAATGTGTTCATGATCCTTATATGTGAAGTATAACGCTCAACTTTTGAGTACACTTCGTATTGGAAGAAGAAGAAGAAGAAGATGTGTAATTGTCATTTTGTGCAGAAACGTTCCTACTTTGAGGAACTATTTTCTATTGTAATAATCATAATTAAAGAGATCTGAGTGATGTTGAAGTGTGTGAAGAAGTGTAGTTGTTTTTGGTATTACACTGACACGTTTGACCATTATTTACTTGGTCATTCTTCGTTTCAGATAAGGTTTATCTTATGATCGTTATATGATAGAGTGAATATTACAGCAATCTATTTAGCTAATCTAATTAGCTTCAATGATATTTAATCTAATTTTAAAAATACTTTTAATACCAAGACAAGTACTTTCGCAATCATTATTTAGTTCACGTTATTTTAAGGATCCCTGTTTTATACACAGAATTACTCTTCAAGAGTCTTGACCTGTCTTTTAGGTTACTTTCGCGGAATGCTTATTTAGCTTTTGTAATAGTAAATGATACCGTTTGTGCATTGGTTTTACTTTCGAGTCTGTATAATAGTAAAAAAAACTTTCATTATAATTTTATTTAAAAGAAGACAGTAAAAACAAAGTTTAAGCGAGCAATTTATGTTTAAACCTAGAGCAAATTCAAACATGCATTTTTTAGGCATCGAGCATGCGAAGCATGATCGAGAGCCTATAGGGTTCGTAAAAATTTTACCTCTTCGCCGCATTTCCTGGTCAAATCTAATTCGCGAAAGAAAATAGTACTTTCTTTTGAATGCTCATATTAGATTCTAGAAATACAATTATACTTCCTGATTGTCTTCTATTGCCTTGAAACATTTATTCGTAGAAATGTTTAATATGCAATGTGACGTAAATGACATACGTAAACATTGTGATTCATGATTAAATTATGCGAAGGTATATACAAGATTTGACCTTAATCAAAAGTCAAATTCGACGTTTATGCTTTGGGATATCCTCGACCTTTTTTCGTAAAAGGCGAGATTGTTCCGAAAGTTGTTTATAAACTTAGATATTGGGGCGTAAGGATACATGATGTCATGTTTTCATTAAAGAGAGATTTGTGAACTGTGCGTGTAGTTATGAGTATGCAACTGTAGATACAGCAGTGAATTAATTTTGAAAGTTTGAACTGCATTTGCATTATTTGTTGTAATAAACCTCAATGGTATATACAGTCCACTCTCGTTACAACGTCACTCGAAATAACTGCATATTCCGAAATCGGCAGAAATCTGCCCGTAATAAAACTACATGGTCTTATTTGTGTTCTTTATACCGGCATGTTCGCCTTCTGGCATCGGCAGCACGGAACAAATGTACATTTTCATACCAATTAAAATTCTGTACACCGGCAGACTACCTTACTTTAAATGCCGATCTAGGAACTATCGACAAGGGATTTCAAAGCTGACCGCACCAAATATCCGGCACGCGGTTTAGTCTGTTATTTGCTTTTTTACAACGCACATGCGTTTATCTGTACATATGGCCAAGGATGTATAGTTTAAGAACTAAACTATACTTCCCTGATATGGATTCATTTGAAATAATAAAACACATGCAGGAATTGGAATATGTTTATTCTACATTCAGTATTTCTACGTAAATATTTTATACATTACATACACTGTACATATAAAGTAAACAGAACACAATAGAGTTCGGTAATGACCGTAATTATAGTTGTCTCCAAGTTTATTAATTGAAAAATTTTGATTTATATAATTTTATACGAAATAGCAGCAATTCGTATATATTAGTAATTTTAAATTCGTTTAAACGACAAAATTCAGAAATACAGACATGGCCGTTGTAACGAGAGTCACTGCACCAGAGTCGTTGATGTACTCTATAGACTTGGGATTCCAAATTTCAAAGACTTGGAAATATTTACCATGATACCCCCGCCAAGAAAGTTGGGGGGGGGGTGTCCTACCGGTATATAGGAATCACCATGTCCGTCTGTCCGTGCGTTCCGATTCGTGTCCGCTTGATAATTTATGTACCACAGGACTCAGGATGATCAAACTTGGTATGTGAATGTCTCTTGGGAACGGGATGTGTCATGTACCAAAATTTGGTCACTGTGACCTTGACCTTGGCTTAAGACCTCTTTGATAGTAAATCCTCCGGTGTCCAGAGCATAGCTTTTTATTTGGTCAATAGATTTGGATAATATTTCACAGGATTGTTGCCCATGAGGATGTATCATGACCTTAACCCAAGGTCAAAGGTCAAGGTCAATGTGAACTTGGTTGTTAAAATCCTGTCTGGACCATACATTTTTACTGAACGGATGCATTTAGTGTTGCCTTTTGCCTAAGGATGTGTCATAACCTTGACCCCAGGTCATAGGTCAAAGGTGGATGTTACTGTGGACTTGGTTGTTAAATACTATCCGGGCCATATATTTATATGAGGTCGATGGATTTAGATAATATTTCACAGGATTGTTGCCCATCTCTCAAGGGGATCCTGTCCAGGCAATACCTTGTTATTGGGTTAATAGATTTGGATAATATTTCACAGGATTGTTGTCCATGACCCAAAGGTGTGGCATAGTTCAAGGTCGCTGTTTCTTTGCTGACTAAACTCTGATTGGATTTTGGCACGACTAAATGTTCAGCTTCCTGAATTATTGCATGTTCAACTTCTTTGCCGCGTGGGGTATTTGTCCCGTTAGGACAGCTCTAGTGTTTAGCTTGCCAGGACAAATGTCCGGAGACCTACTATCATATCCTTGTTGTCACATGTATCCAGTCATAGTAAATTTAAAGAAATTAATCAACATAGTTGCTCATTCTCCCACTTGCACTTTAAACGGCTTGATAATCAATCCTGCTCGATGCCTTTATGGCCTTTTAGGCCTTTGATTTTTAATTTAGGAAAGGGATACATTCTCTATAGTATTAGTATGATGGATTTTTTCTTCAGAACTATTGGAAAGATTTTGATGAAACTTAATAGGTATAAAGTACTCAAGGTCCCATACAAATCTTTCTGTTTTTGGCCAGATTTATGAAGAGATAGATCCAGATTAAAGCGACATATGTCGTAGAAGGTACCGTCCTAGGATAATCTTCAGATAAGCTTCATAAATCATGAAAAGTATATACGTCCATTCTTTTTATTTAAAGAAAGGGGGGGGGGTTGCATTACTGAATGTTAATAAAGCTGTGAGGAATGTTTTCTTCAAACATATTGAAGGACTTTGACAAAACTTGGCATGAATGAAATATTTAAGGTCCTTGACAAGTGTTATATTTTGGCCTGAGCCATCAAGGGTTAGATCCAGGGCGGGGCTATATAGGCCCCAGAAGTATCTTCACTTGATATTATTTTCTTCAGAGTGACAGCATAGATCATCACTCGGATTGCACTAGAGTAATCTGGAAGGAAGTCTCAAGAAGTCGATGTGATGTTGTTTTGTTTCCACTTCAAAATCAAATTTTTGACGCGTTTTTGAGGTTCTCCTGAACTTTTTACGACCCGAATCGATAGATCGGTGGCATATTCTTTTCGTCCTGTTTGTATGTTTGTCTGTCTGTTGTCAACTTTAACCTTCGCCGTAAATTTTGAACTGTGAGAGATAGACTTCATATTTTTCATATTTGGCATGCATACTCCACTAATAAAGCACTTTCAAATTACACGAAGGTCATTAACTTCGTGACCTTTGACCTACATTTAAAAATGTTAACATTGGTTATAACTTTTGAATCGTAAGAGGAAGGGTTTGATATTCAGATGCGTATTCCCATGGCGTGGGTGTATTCTAGATGTAGGATTTTGCAAAATTTGTTCTATTTGAACTTTGTTACTGCCGGGGACATTCGTGTTTCACAAATACGTTTTTGCATTTTTTATTTGACATTATTTTTGTACCCCGCTTTTAGCGATAGCATGGGAACATTAAATTCCATTTGTCTGTCCGTGTGTCATAAAAACCTTGGTCATAACTTTTTAACCGTAAGACGTAGGGCCTTCATATTTGGCATGTGTATCCCTAATTGCAATACCTTTCCGTTGGTACCAAAATTTTTATCATGTGACCTTGAATGTGACTTTTGACCTATTTCGATGTAACTTTTTGACTGTAAGATGAATGGCCTTCATAATTGGCATGTGTGTCCCTAATTGCGATACCTTTCCGTTGGTATCAGAATTTTTTATCATGTGACCTTGACCATGACCTTTGACCTACTTCAATGTAACTTTTTAAAATCGTAAGATGTAGGGCCTTCATATTTGGCATGTGTGTCTGCATGCACAACCATGACAATATGTCACAGATCACTCCGCCCTTACTAATAGAAACCCCAAAGCGGAGGACTACAATTCTCTGACTTTGCTTGTTATACTTTGTAAATTTCTCAGTTTAGTTCCATGACAGCTTTTTGTTTTAAAATTGATTGAAATTTGATGTATTTGTTTCTAGTATACACATACATTTGTCTCAGTATTAAAGATTGTTAGTTATGAGAAACTACTATTTCTGTACCACAATAAGTTACATGAAACATGGTACTAATATATTCAATTTTCTCATAATTAGCTATGATTTTCAAGCTTGATAACACCTTCCTCTTAACCATATTTTATCTAAATGTTCTGATGGTAGTTGATAAAGAATAAATGACAATATAAAATAGTCAATTAATTTTGTGTACATCATTCACAAAACTCAGTGCCCTGATTAGTGGATAATTACAGCTGTCATGCTTGCACACTTTGTCTACTATTAATATTGATTTATATAGTGTAGGGTTATCCAACATTATGGTGTAAAAACCCAGTAACAGACAGAGCGTAAACTGATCCATAAACAAGTCACGAATTATGTGTAATTTATGCCAATGCAAGTGTGTACATGTATTTACATGTATGTTATGTACCATTTAATGTGTTTCGTCTTTGATTTCACAAGCTTAATAGGAATAATAACAGGGGAGGAGGAAACAAAAATTTAAAAGGTTTTTTTTTGGGGGGGGGGGGTGTTTGGAAAGTATGATTTTATTTCTCAAAATAAAATCCTAGAATTTGAATAATAATATCAATTATTTACATGTCTCTATGAAAACGACTGTCTTATACATATATAATCACATGTACGAGGTCTGATTAAAACGTTCTAGGCTTGAAATACATTGATATAGTAGGTAAGTATAAAGCCCCAATCAAACCATTATTCATACAATTTTAAACGTTTTTGATAGAGAGAATAGTATTTTAAAGCTTTTGATTATACACGAAATTCGCTGTTAAAAGTTGATAGGTTATTGAAACCGCCAAAATAGATAAAACTTTTTTTTTAATATAACTTTATTTGCATTCAATATTTGCCCATACAAATATATATACAAAACACCCGGGCTTAGTGTTTTTACTATAACATGATTAACAGATATATAACATGATGGTATAAATTAATAAACAAAACATGTTTAGTATTACATGTCATGTGTATAATCATGATAGTAGACATATTAATAGATATAATCAATTTAAATAGATAGTATGATATATTATACAATATATAATATAATATAATATAATATAATATAATATAATATAATATAATATAATATAATATAATATAATATAATATAATATAGGTATATGCCAAAAATGTTTCACAATAAATCACCTATTTTTTTAAATATCATATAACAATTCAATCCCATTTTTTATATACATAAGAATAATTGTTCAATGCGCCTTTAATATGTAAGGTAATGTTTTCAGTTGTTTCTTCTAAATTTTTAATTCTACAATACATTTTATATTTATAGATAATGGTACTAATTGTAGAAATAATATTATTCAAATCAGTAATTTTCTGATTCTCCTCAAAATAAAATCCAATCAAAATATGTTTCCATGAAATTTCAAATTTCAAAACACTTGTAACTATTTTCCATATTAAAGATACATTTTTGCATTTTAGGATCAGATGCTCGTTATCTTCTCTGTATTCCATACAATACTTGCACATATCTGATGGAATTTTTTTAATTTTCTTGAGATAAATGTTATTGCATAGAAGGTTATTTAAAAGTTTGTAGTTGAATTCTGCAACTTTCTTTTCATACATATTTTTGAATTTATTTTTATAAATCGATTTCCATGAAGGTTTTTGAATACCTAATGTAAAATAGAAAGATTGATGTAAAGGAGTGTGAAATGTTTTCTTTACTAAAGTTTCGTATATCATTTTTGAAGTTATCTCTGTAATATGCACTTGTTTGTTGAAGAGAAAATCATATTTCAAATCCTTATGGACGTTTTGATATGTCAATTCTTGAAAATTTACCGTTTTTATGGAGTTAAAAAAGTGGCTCATAAGCTTGTATTCATATAATATATTATTTTTATATTTAAGATTTTCAAAAAACCACTCTAAAGGCGTAATGCCATTCTCATCAACAATATCTACTACATAAAGCATACCACTTCTTATCCAATTATCATAACATAAACTTTTCCCTTTAGAAGCTATCATCTTGTTGCACCACAAGGGTTGACTGAGAAAATTACATAAATTGATACATGAAATATCAGTCAACTTTTTACATACGTTAAAACTTACGAACGTCTCTTTATAAAAATCTGGGAGGTGGTTAATTATCTTATATTCATTAATATTTGTAAGGTTTGTTTTAGTATATATTTTAAGTCAACTTTTATCTCAGTATAAAAACTGTCTAAAAAATATTTCAATAAGCAATCACCACAGACAATTTTTTTAATCCAGGAGACACGCATTGATTTTATTTTGGATTCAGTATCCACTATATTGATACCGCCTTGATCTAAATGACCAATTTTAAAAAGAGTTTCTTTTTATACGATCTCTCTGGTTCCACAGAAAATTAAAAATTTTTGAATTTATTAACTTAATTGTTTCTTTGTTTGGATATTCTAAAATGGACGCACAATAGACCAGTTTTGTGATAGCTAAAGAGTTAATAACACACACTTTACCAAATATTGTTAACTTTCTTCTTTTCCATGACTCGAAAAGTTTCTCCATGTCATTAACCTTTTTTGTCCAATTTTTATTATAGTATATATTCCTTATCATGACCAATGTATATTCCCAAAGTTTTAACACAAGATTCATTTACTTTTATCCCTTCTATATATTTATTTTTACCTTTTAACGGGCCTAAAAGAATACTTTCTGTTTTATTTAAATTTAATTTCATTCCTGAAAACATTTGTTTCTTTTAATGCAAGTTTTATTGATTTTTCGTCTTTTAAAGGCAGTGTACTGTCATCTGCATGCTGAACGAGTTTTATTTCATTTTCCATAACCTCTTTTATAAACCCTTTAATTTCTTTATTTTTATTTATTCGTGCACATAGCACTTCAACTACAAACAATAAAATTATTGCAGAAACGGGACAGCCTTGTCTTATACCTTTTTGCATTTTACAAGTTCTTGAAATCCAGTTATTGTTTTTTAATCTAAAAAGTTGCTTATTTTATAAGATTTGTATCCATTTATTAAAATTGAAACCCATATTGAAAGCTTTTAGCACTTCAAAAAGAAAAGGCCACTCTACAGAATCAAATGCTTTCTGATAATCAAGGAATAGTAACACAGCTTCTTTGTTATGATTTTCACAATATTCAAAAATATCTAAAATGAGTCTAGCATTTAAAGCAATGTTTCTACCCTTTATATAGGCTGACTGCGATTTAAAAATTATTTTATCTAAACTTTTTTGAAGTCTTCTTGCAAAAACAAAGGCTATAATTTTATAATCAGTATTCGTGAGGCTTATAGGTCTATAATTTCCGAGATTTCTTTTATCATCCTTTTTATGCAATAAAGTAATTATAGACAATCTTTGCGAGTAGGATAGTGACCCATTTTCGTATGAGCTTTGAATGCATGAATGAAAATTTTCTTTTAAATCGTCCCAAAAGACCTTATAAAACTCACAAGGCAAGCCATCAATTCCTGGTGACTTGTTATCTTTCCTACCAAAAATAGCCTCTTTACATTCTTCTAATGTAATGTCTTTTTCTAAAAATTCTTTTTCCTCATTTGTCAAAATACATTCAAAATCAGTATTTGCTATGTAATCCTTAAGTTCTGTTTCAACAGAGACATATATACACATATATATGTCTCTGGTTTCATTTATATCATTTGATTTATACAAATCTTCAAAAAATGAACACATAAATTTCAAGATATCTTCATCTTTGTTAAAAATGCAACCATCGCCGTCCTTTAGTTCTTTTATTGTATTTTGTGTTTGTCGCGATTTCTCAAGTCCTAAAAAATATTTCGAAGTTTTTTCTCCATTTTCTATCCAATTAGCTCTGGATCTTATTTGTGCACCAATGGCTTTATTATTAATAAGATTAGTTAATTCATTTTCAAGTTCTCTTTTTCTATTCATGTCAATCATTATGGCTTCTTTGTCTTCGATATTGACTATTTCTTTTTCAATAGTTTTAATTCTATCCTTTACACTTATATTTAATTGTTTAGAAAAATGTATACAAAATTTTTTAATCCCGCATTTCAAGTTATCCCAAGATAATCGAGGATCAATTGATGTATTGTTGAAATTCGAGATAAAAGTTTTCATTTCAGTTACAAAAGCTTCATTTTTTAACAAAGATGCATTATACTTCCAATAACCAGGACCTCTCTTATTTTTGTTCACGACTAGCTTCAAAGAGAGACACTTATGATCGCTCATTCTAGTTCCGGATGAATGCGTACCAGGAATTTTCCTCGTGTATATGCTTTTAATGCTATACGTAAATAGTTTTGAAACAAAGATATAATCAATTCTGCTTTTTGGAGTATTATTTGCATCACACCAGGTGAATCCATTCTTACCGTGATTTAAATCTTTCCATATGTCATTAACATTTAAATTATACAACATCTTTTCGAAGATACCACTACTTTTGTCATTTGCTTTGTTTACATCTAATTCACAATTAAAATCACCACATAGAATAATATTATCAATATCACAAGCATGTTTTGTTACCCACGAACTTGTTTTTCTTAAAAAATTGCATCCATCATAAATAACGTTTGGAGCATATACATTAATCAATGAGATTCTATTTTCATCATAAAGTATATTAATCATGAGCTTTCTGCCATCGTTTGACCTATGAGTATTTATGACGTCAAAAGGTAAATCTTTTCTGAAAAGAATAATGACCCCTCTACTATATGCAGAGTCAGAAAAACAGTGTATCGATTTCCCATGTCATCTGGCATTATAATTAAATTCATTTTCTTGGATATAATGCGTTTCTTGAAGAAAGATAATGTCAGTATCAGAGCCGTTTAGCCATGTATATAATTTCAAACGTTTTTCATACGTATTTTAACCTCTACAGTTCAGTGATTTTATGCGAAGTAGTTCCATACAAAATTAAATGAAAAAAATACATTGAAAAATATATATAGTATACTGAAAAAGTGTTATATCGTGACAGAGTTAAAAATTACTTGAAAGTGTTTTTCCTCTGTTTCGCTGGCTGGTTGTTCCTAAGCCCCCTTGCTATCTCCGTTAGCATGCGTCCTAACTCGTTTTTTCCTGGCCACTTTGTTTTTGCTGTATTCAGGGTACCGACCCTATCTAATCCCGATCCCCAGTAGCTGTCATATGCGGACTCTACAAATACTGTCGATTTGGTTGATTTTAGAAGGGCATCATGAAAATCTTTGCACTGTGCTAGCTTTGCATCTATAATGCTTTGCATTACGTCATCGCGGGTATCGAACCACTGATCTGACGGCATCACTTGATTCCCGATCCGTTTCGCTTCAAGAGCATTTCCTGCTTCCTTGATGGATTCCGCTCTGTGCATGTCTCCACACCTCATCGCTTTTGTATGCTGAAAAGCCTGCTCTGACGATTTAAATGATTGCCCGAAGACTTTGATATTTGTTGGATAAAAATTGGAGAGAACTTCCTCTTTTCCACTGAACGCAATTATGTCTTTTTGACTAGATACGTACGTGATGTTTACACTCATCTGATCCTGGATCGTGTCCTGCCTCTTTACAAATCCTACAACACTTCTCGTACTCGCATTGAAATCTTAGGTGGTCTTCTCCCCAACAATTAGTGCAAACTTTTTTCCTTTCATGCTTTGGTTGACCTTCATGAAAAATAACACATTTTAATCCTGCACAGTATGATGATCTTGGTAAAAAATGATCGGCTTCCAAAGGTTCCATATACACGAATCTATTTCCGTTCAGAATATCCGTCATTTTGAGGGTTGCGGGGTTACGAATTTTGTCATATTTTATTTCGCTAGCAAGTTTCGCTCCTAGCTCTTTGAGCATATTTTTCACACAGTGGTCGTCAACAGATAGAGGTACACCTTTTATCAGCACTCGCACCACTTTTTCTTCCGGTTTTTCCGTTCCTGCTGAGAAAGGGTTTGTATCATATACGTCAATGAGCCTGCTTCCTAAATCAAAGCCGCTTGTCGCTAATTCATTCCTACTTTCTTTCGATCCTACATATATACTCTCCATAGATCTCTATCCCGTTGTACACATTTCACATCTTCTATCACTTTGCCTACGGCGATTGCGATTTCGTAGTGAGTGACAGACTTATTTCTGTCAATTTGAATGTCCCTATTCCTCATGTACACCGGTTTAATCATACGTTCCATTTAGAAAATGAGTAGTTGTCACTAATACCAGAAAAATATATATCCACAAGGGTGAGAAAATTTCACCACCCTTTGTCGAAAAAACAGTCATCAAAATCCACTTTGTATAGATTCCAAAACGAAATATTTACACAAAAAACAGAATGCAAAATATATACACGATGTATTCACAATGTTTAGTTATAATCTACTTTGGAAAATATCATTTAAACGTCAAAAGACCGGAGCGACGAAAAGCACGTCTATCGTGGTCGCTGGTCACGTGACCTCCCTCAACGAAATTCGCTGTTAAAAGTTGATAGGTTATTGAAACCGCCAAAATAGATAAAACTTAAGCTAGAACAGTGATTAAGTATATATATAAGAAGGGGATGATGCCCAAGGAAATTCATGAGGACCTTGTGAAAACTTTTAGAAAGGAGCTGCCTTCTTGAGATTCTGTTAAAAATGGGCTGCAGAATTTAAAATGGGAGGGAAAGCATGGAACAGGATGAATGGCCTGGATGTCCTAAAGAGGCTTCCACAGACAAAAATCATTGATATTGTGCATCATGTTGACCTATCTGCAAATCATTAACAATTGTACGCTTGTCTCTTTCAGCCTCTCTGTTGGTAGTTATGTTTACCATTTTGCTGCTTGGCCTTAGCCTCCTTGTCAGATCTTCACTGTGTCAGGTCACTGTGTCTTTTAAGGACACTGCCAAGCTGGTGGAGGAAGGACAGCAGTTCCAACTACATATCCAGAAAATAGGCAGTCCCACATCCTTAATCAATGTCATTGTCACTGTAAGTATATACAGTACCTAAAAATAGGCAGCCCCAGATCCATAATCATTGTCATTGTCATTGTAAGTATATACCTAATAAAAGGCAGTCCCACATCCTTAATCAGTCATTGTCACTGTAAGTATATACCTAATAATAGGCAGTCCCACATCCTTAATCAGTGTCATTGTCACTTTAAGTATATACCTAATAGTAGGCAGCCCCACATCCTTAATCAATATCATTGTCACTGTAAGTATATACCTAATAATAGGCAGCCCCACATCCTTAATCAATGTCATTGTCACTGTAAGTATATACCTAATAGTAGGCAGCCCCACATCCTTAATCAATGTCATTGTCACTGTAAGTATATACCTAATAATAGGCAGTCCCACATCCTTAATCAGTGTCATTGTCACTGTAAGTATATACCTAATAATAGACAACCCCACATCCTCAATCAATGTCATTGTTACTGTAAGTATATACCTAATAATAGGCAGTCCCACATCCTTAATCAATGTCATTGTCACTGTAAGTATATACCTAATAATAGGCAGTCCCACATCCTTAATGAATGTCATTGTCACTGTAAGTATATACCTAATTATAGGCAGTCCCACATTCTCAATCAATGTCATTGTCACTGTAAGTATATACCTAATAATAGGCAGTCCCACATCCTTAATCAATGTCATTGTCACTGTAAGTATATACCTAATAATAGGCAGTCCCACATCCTTAATCAGTGTCATTGTCACTGCCTATTATATACCTAATAATAGGCAGTCCCACATCCTTAATCAATGTCATTGTCACTGTAAGTATATACCTAATAATAGGCAGTCCCACATCCTTAATCAATGTCATTGTTACTGTAAGTATATACCTAATAATAGGCAGTCCCACATCCTTAATCAGTGTCATTGTCACTGTAAGTATATACCTAATAATAGGCAGCCCCACATCCTTAATCAATGTCATTGTCAATGTAAGTATATACCTAATAGTAGGCAGTCCCACATCCTTAATCAATGTCATTGTCACTGTAAGTATATACCTAATAATAGACAACCCCACATCCTCAATCAATGTCATTGTTACTGTAAGTATATACCTAATAATAGACAACCCCACATCCTTAATCAGTGTCATTGTCACTGAAAGTATATACCTAATAATAGGCAGTCCCACATCCTTAATGAATGTCATTGTCACTGTAAGTATATACCTAATTATAGGCAGTCCCACATTCTCAATCAATGTCATTGTCACTGTAAGTATATACCTTATAATAGGCAGTCCCACATCCTTAATCAATGTCATTGTCACTGTAAGTATATACCTAATAATAGGCAGTCCCACATCCTTAATCAATGTCATTGTCACTGTAAGTATATACCTAATAATAGGCAGCCCCACATCCTCAATCAATGTCATTGTTACTGTAAGTATATTCCTATTAAGTGATCAAGTGCTTGATATTGCAGTTTAGAAAACTAAACACCTGATGTAGTGGCATATAGTTATCTGACTTGAACTTGAGTATTTCTATATATGTGCTTTATGTTATGGTGATGACGTCTGTCCATGGCCTCCATCCATCAGTCCACTTTAATACCTTGCCCTCACTTCTCAATCTGACCACAATATATACAAACATTTTGACTGTGCTCTTTTACAGGTTATAACTAATTGTTTTACACTGGATTTTCAGCCATGGGACAGGGCAAATGGGCAGGATCATGATATATATATATATATTTTCATTAACTTTAAAAGCTAGATACAAATGATTTTTATTGTGCTGCAATGTATGACAGGAAGTTTGCTTATGATTTGTTTTATAATTATGTTCTAACTGCATGTTTTTGCACAAAATAAGAAAGTTGTACTTAGTCTACTACTTACTTAGGAAACACATTTACAGTAATATAACAATTATCTTACGAAAAGGAATAAGAGCAAATTTTCTGTGATGAGGAATTGGATTGTTTTCGATTCAGCTTACATTGTAGTTTATTTATTTCAGGTCAAGAATCCACCTGATGTAGACAATGACTTCATAGGAAGCAGTCAAGTAGGATCCTTTATTCCTGGAGGGCCTGATATTATCTCAGTCACATTTACTGTTAATGATGATTCTAAGCCTGAAATAGAGGAGACCTTCACCTTTGAGCTCTCTGTCATTGGGGAAGGTGTATCAGTTGCCCCACCTAGTATAGCTGCTATTACTATATCAGCTAGTGATGATGCCTATGGGGTATTCAGCTTTCTTGATGTAAGTTGATACCATGATATAATACTTTACACTTCACATGAATATCAGTGGTCCATTGTTTTACTCATGAATGATAATTGCTCTTGTTCACTTCCTTATTTGCACCTGATAATTTGGGTTTGAAAGTCTTGCAGTTACTAGATTCCTTGGAAGTAGTTCTGTGTAAAAATAGTTGTCTGTCTGTCCATCTCTCTGTTCCTGTTTTCACACGTCCTTTTAGATATTGGACTGAAACTTGGTACTAAACTTTATTACCAATAACCACAGAGCAAGTTTTAATTTTGTTACGATTGACTTGCCAGAATGTGTTTTTTGTATGAAATAAGTATTCCGAGTTTTTTTCACACAACTTTTGATGATATTTGACTGAAACTTGGTACACATCTTTATCAGTGACACCTACAGACTGAGTTTGAATAACGTCATTTTCTTCTGTTGAAGTTATTGTTCTTTCTCTAAAATTAGTTTCTACACTTTTTCCATACATCCTTTGAGATATTGGACTAAAACGTGGTACATGTACATCCTTTTTTTAACAATTACAGACCAAGTTTTAATTTTGTTGTAGTATACATGCTTTTGACAGTGTTGTGGCTCTTTGTATGAAATAAGTTTCCCGGCATTTTTTCACACATTCTTTGAGACATAAGAGTGAAATTTGGTACAGATTTTTATCTCAATCACTTACAGGTCAAGTTTGAACTTTGTTTTGTTTGACCTTCTTTTACTACAATTAAGTTTCTTGACTATAACTCCATTTCATTTCATCATAGAACCATGATACTTATCACATTGGAATACCCGTGACCCATGGAGAAATCCTATTCTATAAGGGTCAGAAGGTCAAATGTTTCATCAAAACTTTTTGGATTGTTATTAAACAGTTTTTCATTTTAGACTGATGTCACAATTGTTGCCCGTAACACAAAGATGTGTCATGACCTTGATGTAAGGTCATATCTCCATGGTCACTGTGGACCTATAACTAAAATTGTTCTACATCATTGCTGCCACAGGATATAGTCAAATTAAGACAGCTAGCTTTATGAAGATAAACGAAAGTATAGCTATGAAATTATACACAGCAAATTATTACTTGTTTTTTAAAGTTTTATCTTGAATTTTTCATTTACCATTTTCAGAACTGTACAATAATATCATGGCATGGATTGCTTTTATTTTATGTATAATGAATTTGCTTCCCATTTTCCTTCCAGCCCTCTCCTGTGCTGGTCACAGAGGATTTAGTTACCACTGTAGTAAACTTACGAGTTGGTAGGGAAAAAGGACAAGTTGGACAAGTCAATGTCTTATATTCGGTAATCATTTTTGTACATGGGATGAAGAATTTAGCTTGATTAGTTCAGCTTTGTATCAAAGTTTTCACTGAGACCTTTGAAAGTTGATGATCTCATTGAATATTCCATTTCCTTTGAGTCCCAAGTCACATACGTGATGGTGAATTATTATTTCACTCATTACATGTAATGGTAAATAATGATTTCATTCTATGTAACAGTGAATAATAAATTCAAACAAAGTAATGATGAATGATGATCTTTAACTGTGTATGATGATTTCACTCTGTATTCAGTGACCGATGATTTCACACTGTTTAATGATGATGATAATTTTACAGTAAGTAATGATGAATAATGATTTCACTGTGTATGTTGAATGATGATTTCACACTGTGTATGGTAAATGATGATTTCACACTGTTTAATGATGAATGATGATTTCACATTATGTACAGTGAATGGTGATCTCACACTTTGAAATGGTGATGATAATTTTACAGTAATGATCAATGATGATTTCACACTATGTAAGATGAATGATGATTTCATTCTGTGTATAATGAATGATGACTTTTAGTGAACAATGGTCCCTTGTTGTATGTTTAATGATAAAACTAAAAGCCCTTTTTATCTCAAGGACAAAATAAATAGTTTTAAAAATCAGCATCTGATGAAAAGATGAATGAAAAGGAATTTTGCATAATAGATGAACTAATTTCTCATAACATGTATTAAGTACTCTCTATACTTTATGTTTAATTGTATATTTAGCATAATGTATGTGTAATGTACCATGAGCCCTCACTGTAAGGGTTATTGTAGGTGAATAGTACAAACCCTGATGCAGTGGTCACTGGGAGTAAACTGGACATATCACCACGTACTGGAGTCTTAGTTTTCCAATCAGGAGAAACAAAGAACATTCTGCAGCTACAGATAAGGAGTGATAATGTATGTTTCTCAGAAGGGGATGTAACCTGGGAATTTTTTTTTTCTAATTTAATGAATGATAGGGCATAATTTATCCCTGAATATAAAGAAAAAAACCTTTTAAAATGGTATTGTTTTGGGTGCATGGAATAAAATAAAAATAGGAAACCAGAGAGCCTAATAGATTTAAAGGATTGGTGATTACTATAATATTCATTTTTTTTTGTACACATACATAAGTGATTAATACAACATGCAGCAAAGAGTCGTTCTATATAAGTAATGTATATTGGCAGATGTAATATTGTGTATAGAAATAACAAAATCTGTTTTTCAGTTTGTGTCTGTCTTAAAGTTTAGATCAATTTCAATCATAAATAATGTAAATTAAAATAATGATATGACTAGATACATAAAGAATTTCTAGAAAATGTACCTGCTGGGAGATATTTGATTTTTGATAGACTTTTTCTTTTCATATCATATCATATATGATGGAGATATATCATATGTGACAGCTGGTAGTATATCAATTATTTCATAATAGAAGCAAAGAGGCATATAAGAATAGGCATGACTAATGCTGATTAGTTCATCTGACTGGGAATCTATCAATATTTCACTTTCCTGTGATTCCATCATGCAGTTTCAAACAATTATTAGTATTTATGAGATGTTACAGATTATTGGATTGCTCTCAGAAATATATTCCATGTAAGAGATTACAGGCTTCAGGAACATTTGTCTTTTGCTGCAAAAGTCAAATCCTCATCAACAAATACACAACTTAGATACAGATGATATTTTTATACATATGTAGATTTACATACAGTACAAAATATTTCCCTATTTGTCTTGAAGTGTATACAAATTCCATATACAAAATATAGCACAGATATAGTAGTGAGTACATGCACATGTATTATATGATACTTTAGCTGCCAGAAAATAATGAGGAGTTCACTGTATCATTGATCGAGGCTACACAAGGGGCCAGTATAGAGAGATCAGAGATGGTACTTATTATTCAAGCAAATGATGCACCAATCAGATTTCAACAAGTAAGTTCAACTTTATTCACAATGACAGTTTTATGCATAGATAATCAGTCTCAGTAAGTGTTAGAAGTTTAACCCTTTCAATAAATGTTAGAGATTACTCTTTGTTTTCAAACATTCACTCGATTTCTGTCTTCTAGCATGTTTTCCATGTTGTCTACCCTGCTACAAACAATATTTTGATATATCCTCCTTTTTTCATGAGCTCATATAATTAATGCATGTGATATAAAAATGTGGCTCAACTAATTAAATGTTTATGAAAAGTGTATGTTATGTTGTCCTTTGTAGAGTGAATATCGCTTTGAGGAGAATACAGATGATACAAGCCACACAACTCATTTTATCTCGGTTTTGCGTGGAATAGATGAAGATGGGCAGACCAGAGTGGGTTCTATTAATAACATAGCATCTGTAGAATATTTCCTCATATCTGACACAGCTTCAGCTGGATTAGACTTTCGTGCAGGCAATGGGCAAGTCGTTTTCTATCCTGGAGAAACATCCAAAACTATAGAAATAGTAATACTTAATGACAATATCCCCGAAGTTGAGGAACAGTTTGAAATTTTGTTAACTGGAGAGAAAGGCGATGTTATCTTAACATATCCAACAAAAGTGACGGTGAAAATTACTGCAAATGATAATCCTAATGGAGTGATCAGTTTTAAATCTCCTGATCAGATCTCGTCTCCAGTTTTATCCATCAATGAGGATCTCTCAGAAACTGCTATTTTTACTGTCCTGCGCAATGCTGGAACATTTGGGACAGTATCTGTGTCATGGCAGATTTATAGAAATGACAGCACTATAGGGGAGATCACCAGTGATATACCCACTGCAAGTGGTGTCATAGTGTTTCAGTCTGGTGTGAGTCAGAAAACCATCACCATTGGAATTACAAATGATATAAATCCAGAGCCTACCGAGAGGTATGTGGTACAGCTTATGTCTGGGACAGAAACGGGTGGTGCTAAGGTACAGGGAGTAACGTATGCCACCCTCATTATACAAGATAGTGATAACTACTATGGTACAGTGGAATTTGATGTGGAAGCAAACCAACAAATTATTGTAGTAAGTTGTAGATTGTCTTTATTTACCAATGACTCAGTTTCAACATTTACATTGAAGAAATTGTAGATCTCTTGGTTATCATGTAAGTTCATGCTTTCTAATTATGAAAAAGTTAAATCATTACCTCATGTATGATGATTTTAAGAAAGATTAATTAAATGAAAGTATTATCAGTAAGATTTTCTTGATTTTTTCAGTCATCAACACCAAGGCAGTTACAGCTTCAGCTAAAAAGAGTAGGGAACAATCAAGGGGATTTAACTGTGAATATGACTATTGTCTATATAGGGAAGATTAATACTGCAGGTCAGACATAAATTAAGGATATCATACGAGGGGTTTTGTTACAGACATAAATATATATATATATATATATATATATATATATATATATATATATATATATATATAGCATGATATGTAGTAGAGGTAAAGTATGGTATTGTAATGAGGGATGTTACTAAATGAGGAATTGCCAGATCCATTTTATATATGTATACCACGTCATGTCTCAGTTTATAATCAGGGTGTTAAGGGCCATTTATTTCTGACATATCATTGAAAATTTGTACTAGCAAATGCGATATTGAACATTTGGTTGTAGTCAATTGACTATAATTATCAGAAATACAGGGGTCAGGTTGTTTAAATGTAGGCAAATCAAGCTGAAGCATGAAAATATCCCAGTATATTTGGTGTTTTCCTTCTTATACAATACTGTATCACTGTTAAACACCTGGCAGTTCAATAAACCATTCAGAGAAGGGTTTGTCCTTTTGCTTGATTGCTAATACTTTTCTTACCATGAGGCACTGGTTTTTATAGTCACTGCAAAAACACTAGTTTTTGTCCCTCAGGAGGATTCAGATATGAAATTCCTTGATTCCTAAGAACATTCTATGTTTATCTAAGGGTCTGGGGTAAGTTTTACTAAAGGTCGTAAGCCCAAAGGTAGACGTAGACATAAACTTTGCTATGAAATATTTGTCTCCTCTCTAAAGAGGTCGAAACATAACGTACAATGTTTACAACATTTACCAAAGTATATAGACTTCAACAAAAATTCAGTTGACGTACATGTAGATTTAGTTGGAAAGTTTACATCTACGTTTTGGCTTAACGACCTTTAGTAAAACTCACCCCTGGTCTAGAAAGGAAGAAATTATAAATATGCTACTATGAATATACATGTACTTGTAAATTTGTTTTAAAGATGTGTATTTTCATGTCATACTTAATGCTTCTTAAGATTCTAGTCTAATTTTACATGTACTTATAGATATAATAGAGAATTCTGAGATCCAGACGGTAATGGCATCGGGGCAGGGCAGCCACACTGTCTCTGTACCTTTACTTGCATCAGCATTCTTACAGATTGGAGATAAGTTTCTTGTTACCATGACAGGGCTGGGAATTGTATCAGGTATAGTTCTGTATGTTATTGTAACCGCTAGTTGCTGCCCTCATTTTTGAGGTTGACCTTTTAAACTTTGATTAATTAATTAAAAGCTTTAGTTTACATTTAAAAACACTTCTCTGTAGCAAATTAATGGGTATGTCTGAATAAAAGTTTTCATATTCAAAACTTTTAGATTACATTTAAAAACACTTCTTTGTGGTAAATTTATGTGCATATTAAAATAAAAAGTTTCGAAATTGAAATATCTTTTGTCTGTCTTTATTTCTTGAAAGATAAAAATCGATATTATTGAAACTGTAAAACATTTTAAATTAAATATGGTCATAAAGCATTTTGAAATTCTATTACAGAATCAGATAAATAGGTGCACAGATTCTAATAATCTTTTTGACTGGTCACTGCATGCATTTTGTAATTTTACTTCAGTATTCATTGATTTTTACACTTGAAATACACAGTAAAAGCAGATTAAGATTTACATATATGTGTAGTTGTTTTCATCATTATAAATGAAAGAATGCCTATGAATCCGTTGCATCTAAGTTGAATTCAAAAAGAATATGAATGTTTATTTTTTTCTAAAAAACATATTTTCATTTAGAACCAAAATTAGGATATTTCAATTCTCCGATCTTTGGGAGTCGAGTAGAAGTTCAAATTCCGATCACTATAGCTGTGGCTAATGGAGAAATTGGATTCAGAAATACTCAGCCCATCACAGTCAGTGAACCAGACACTGCCCCATATCAGGTACCTAAGGAAATAATGGTCTTACAATTTAGAAAATAAAAGAAAAAATAAGAGTGGAAAAAATTTTGTAATAATTTCAATTAAAAAAAAACAACTTATGATTTAACGGTGTTACATGTTAATGATATACTACTAGGTAAAAACAAGAAAGATGTATAGTTGTCTCTGAATAATTGAAATTGGAAGGGACTTTGTGACACAGTTCGAGTTAAGGAGATTTGGAGTTAGGAATATACCGTATATCTATATTAAGAAATTGGAATCTGACATTAAAAGTAGTTTGAGTTAACAGGAATTTAGAATCATTGGTGTATGAGTAAAGGAGATTCAACTGCACATGTGAAATCAATTTTAGTGTTGTATACTTTTGTGTTGTTTTAATTTTTATTTTAATCTTTTGTTTTAGGTGTTGATACAGCTATCGAGAGAGGGAACTAGTGGAAGAGCTACCATTACTTGGTCAGTTGCGGGAACGGGTGATAATGCTGCAATGGTTACAATCAGTGATACAGGAAGTACCTCAGGATCTGTTGTTATGGAGGCTGGTAAGATTCAAGATTTTTAGTTTGCCAGTACAAATGTCTGGAGAGCTATGGTCATACCCCTGATGTCAGGATCCTTGTCCGTAGTCAAAACTTTAACCTGCATCATAACTTTTGAACCATTAGAGACAAGGCTTTAATTAATATTTCACATATGTATTCCTTGTGCCAAGAACTTTCATTTGGTACCAAAATTCCTAACCTTGTGACCTTGTCCTTGAAGATTGACCTACTTTTGATAAACTTTAACAATTATCATAACTTAGGAACAGTAAGAAATAGAGCTAAATATTTCATTTGTGTATTTTTTTGTGACAAGACCTTTCATTATGTATCAAATTTTTACATTTTGACTTTGACTTTGAGATTGACCTATTTACAGAAAACTTTTGCTCTCATTTGTCACCACTGGCGAGTTCTGTTGTCCTCTGACAAATCTTGTCATGTTTGTGACAGACTGTATGTATGTCATAATGATTAAATACATGTTCAATACATAGACTTGCTGAAACATTACACACTAGATTTGTCCTTAAAACTGACATTTCTAACACTCATTGTTAAGCATGATTTTCATAAATCTAGAGTAAGCATTTTCCTTGATTTATTTTATCTGTCCTTTAGTTGTTACAAAGTTTAGTTTAGTAAACAAACATTTTTTTAGATTTTAGATGCATTTGATATTTTGTATAAATGTAGCTTCTTTCTCATGGTTATCTTTCATTTAAGGGTCCTCTGAAGCAACTTTGACATTGACAATCATGCCAGATGAGGTTCCAGAATTAGATGAAGAAATTACAATGACATTGACTTCAGTATCTCCATCTGATACTCAAAGGTTAAAAGCTGGGTCATCAGAAATCAAGATTGTTGTGCTAGAGAATGACAACCCGGGAGGTATATTCCAGTTCTCCTCTGTGATGCAAAGCACCTATGAAGTACAGGTTTGGAATTATCTCGGTCTTCCTTACTAGATATTTTATTACAATTTACTGTTTAGATACAGGGTTATTTACAAAAATCATGATACCCGGATTTAAGGATCAAGATTTCATGACAATACTAATCTTTCTTTAAAATGATCTCTTTTGTGATGAGTGGGAATATGGGCCCATAGACTGGTTAACCACACGAATTACGTGACATTTGTCATTTAATTTGACCGTCCTTAGTCAGTACCAGAGCAGCATCACACTAGAATATTATGTGATGTCTTATTTGTGTGTTTATATTTGTATTTTCTGTATTTGCCACTTTTCCCATAAAACTGAGGTGGGTGTCTTCTTTCTTCTCTCCTTTAAAGCAACTTTTTTATTCCCCAGTCAGAAAGATTAAGGAATTCTTGAACGGACATGCTTTTTGCATCTTTTGTTGTGCTTATTTTGTGTTCTGCATTTTAATTTTTTAAATGAAGAAATAAAAAACATACAAAAATGATATATTTCATCATGTAACATCATCAGTGGGAAATCACAAAATATGAAGTTTTGCAATTAATGTTTGCAAAATGCAAGATGCAAAATGCAATTCACAAAAATGTAAAATGCAATTTACAAAATGCATGTTATCTCAGGAATTAATTGAAAAAGTAGAAGATATATAATATTCAGCTTTTGCATTGTTAGAGGGAATTTTCATTGATTGCATTATTTACATTTTTTTCATGCTCTTACTTCATGTAATACATGGCAATGATTTTTTATGTATTAAAGTTTTGAATTTGATGATTTGAAATTATATTTTTTTCATATTTTTTGAAATTATATTTTTTTCATATTTTTTGTTTTTGTAGGAAGGAAAATCATCCATTGAAGTAATAGTTGAAAGAACTGGTGGTGATTTACTACCTAAATATATCCAATATACAGTGACACCTGGTGGAGATCAGGAATTCTTTGGAGCAACAAATGTACTTAAATTTGAGCGTGGAATCCGATTTATAAATTCCACCCTCATTCCAATAGCAGATGGTATTCCAGAGGTATATAGAATTTATAAATTCCACCCTCATTCCAATAGCAGATGGTATCCCAGAGGTATACAGAAATTATTGTGTCACCTGTCAAACAATAAATTCATAAGCAATAAAACTAACGTATTCTCATCGATCACTGCCATTGTGTCTGCCCACCTAAATAAAACTAGCTATTGATTACCCTAACTTATAAAGTGCTATTCTGATAAAGAATGTCTTGTGTATTTTTTTTACTTCCCCCTCCCTATACCTGCCCAGTTAAAGAAGGGGAGATGAGATTCAATGTTCCACACATCAACTATTTGATATATGACTCAGTCTCCAGCCTTTTGCTGACTTGAAACCTAAAGGTAAAAGATATAGCAGGAGCATTAGTTGCTCATAGACACATCTAGTTCTAAAAGTTTTTAATTCATGTCAGATGAGCATACCTCATTATACCGTATATCTTTTTACTTTCAGTTGTCGGAGCAATACCTGTTACAATTAAAGAATTATGGCAACTCCTCAGCTACCATTGGCCCTCGGTCAAGCATTGCTATAAGTGTAGCAGAAAATGATGACCCATATGGACTTGTAGTATTCCAAGACAAAAGTCCTGTCTACCATATCAGTAAGAGGCTTTTATTCTGTGAAATATTTCTTATTCGTGGGGATCAATTTTCATGGTTGCTTGTGCCTATGAATTTACTTTCCACAAATTATCATTCTGCTTCAAGTAAACAGAACTAAATAAGCAAATCAAAACCTCCTAGTGTACGTTCAGGAAGGTCCAGTGTAATCGTTTAAATTACAATTAAAAAGGTGTTGTGTTAATAATTATCTATTTTTGTAACAATGTACAAGTTGATTAATCAATGATAACAAACATTTCCACAGTTTAGATACATGTAACCTTTGCTCTTGTGATAATATATGATACAAATAGAAGTAATGAAAGTAATGATTGACATTTTATACAAATATTAATTTATTTGATAATCTTGGTTTATTTGGAACTTATGCCAGTCATATGAAACCTTTCTCTCTAATCTAGCAGATAAAACATTTGGGACTGGTATAAAAGTGATATGACACTAAAATGAAAAATGAGCTTTATGAAAACAACACAAAAATGTAATCATAGATAGCAAAATAAACTATGGATATATTTTTATTTTAGATGAATCATACAATAGTGAAAAAGTTAGCATCTCCATTCCTGTAGAAAGAACCAAGGGTCTACATGGCAGCATTGTGGTGCAGTGGAATGTGACACCAGCAAATGGGGCAGATCTGATCCCTGTGTCGGGGACTATTTTGTTTAAGGATCAGCAGAGTAAAGGCCATATACTAATAGAGACTGTGTTGGATGATGTAAGATATTCTGATAACACAGATACTATAAGATATATTGACTTGGAAGTCATAAATGATGAAGTAAGTGAGGTTCTGATTGGTGTATTGCTGTTGTCATTCTGTAACAGATGATGTGACTGGTGGACTTTGTCTGGCTAATAGGATTGCTACATGATTTGAGCTATTTGTGTTCCCATGTCAGTTAGTGAACAGTATTTTATGTATGGTGTCTTCTTTAATTTTAACTCGTATGTACATATGTAGATGGTATTGGATGTATGACATGTACTAAATATGTTAGAAGCATTTGTGATCAAATTCATTTAAGCTTTTAGTCTATACCTATTTTGGAAACAGATACATGTCTTTGTTTTGTCTTCATAATCATATACCAGTACATAATTATATGTATCAATGTGTGTATATGTAGCTCATACCTTGTTTGGGTTGGCTGTGTGTATGTTTATTGATTTTATATATACAGGTATTGTATCTTAAAGTACATGTACTATTGATCATATGTATGCATATATACATATACCCATGTAGTTCGATATTTTATGTGAAGCTTAATATAGTCTTTGTGGTGTGGTACAGTATCTTTTGTATGTTGTTGTCTGTCAGCATCTGGATATCCTTTACCTCTTTAACTGATTTATCTCTTAATTGATTTCATGGTGACATATGGTTTGGGCAAAGTTTGAAGTTGTTAAAATTGATTGGTTAATTTAAAAGAGAAAAGAATGAATGCATGGCACATTGCAATTTTTTCAGTCATTTATGGTGTCTTGCTGGGACTAAAGCTATTAGCAAGACATACCCTTTTTAAATTTTGATGATGTAAAAATAGAGCCACGTCTTGTTGCTAGACTAGAGCCAACATTACGTGGTCAGTGAGGTGGCTTCGCTCTTGACTGAGAGGATTCAGATTTCAGACTCCCAGCCACTTGTTCTGTCTGTGTGGTGAGACAGTAAAAACCAAGGTATCTAGTCAGTATAAACAATGTGGCATATAGAAAATACTTCACTGCTTTAGTTTTGTTTCGCACATTGGTCTCGTTGTGTCTACAGCATTGGTCTAAATTTCTTTACAATGTATTTGGAAAATGCCATCACCATGTAAGCGTATCTTGGTGTAGCATAAAAACAAAAGAAAATAAAATATTATGGCTAAAACTTGTAGTCAAAGATAATTAGATGTGTGAATGTCCTGTCATCCTTTTTTTGTATTGTTCTTTATGACATCAATAGTATAGATTTCTAATTTATTTTCTTGTATTTCATAGATACCAGAAGGAGTGGAAAATTTTACCATCAGGTTAAGCATGTCCTCTGGGAAGGCTAGCATAGGGTCACGTGATACGGCTACAGTAACAATAGCAGCCAATGATTTTATACTATTTTTCCGAGGTAGATCACGTCGAGCTGTTAAATCTGGAGCACTATATTTTTTTGGTACTTGTTTGTAGATCACATTCGTTTTTTCATTTTAGATCTTTTCCATAGGCCTGTGAGGCATTGAAGACCTCTAGATAAACCTTCGTAGTTGTGAAAATTACCTGAAGTTTTATTGAAATGAAGGCCAGTAGTTGCATGGTTCTAGAATAGTGTTTGTGTATTATTAAGTGATCAAAATTTAAATTGATACTCGTTTCTTGTATAAGTTCTGTAAAATGACTGGCCAGTCATATTTCTAACATTTAAAATTGTTTTCTCAAAATTTTATGTAAAGCTACTCCGACATACCACATGTATTTCGTTTTGACTTCCTATAAAAAGGCAATAAACTGTAAATAAGTTTTTATAAACTGTAATTTGAATAGAGTTCATAATTGAATATTCACAATAATTCTGAAATATATGAGTTTTGTTCAGTTTCTCACTCATTTTATTTACCATTGCATGTATTCATAGTCGCTTTAATAGATTTTGGTTAATATTTTCAATTGTTCCTCCAACCCAGGATTTTAGGTATTTCTAGTGTGTTTCGTTGTCATGATTATATAGCTTTTTATGGCTGTACAAGTTAATTTTCTGCTTTGAATAGATTTAAAGGTCTAAATGTTTTCAGTCATTAAATTAACCAAGGTAATCATGAATATTTTAATAGACGCTTTCACTATAACTGTGGTAGTGACATTTTGGTTGGCAATATCATAATTGTTCCTGCAAAATGATGTCAGAGACATGTGATTTTTTATAATAACGTTGAAAATTTAATGGAGATATGTTATCATTTGCCAACCAAAACGCCAGGCAGTACCGCAGTAATAGTGAAAGGGTTTATCTGTGTTTTTCCTAATAAATTATGTTGTGTAATGTTAAACCCACATGTTATCTTTGTGGAATTTTCTCTCCGAAACAATATAAAAAATGAATCTGCACTGTGTTGGCTTTGAAATTTATTTTTAAAAGCAAGGATTGTTCAGGGTTCTCATAGCAACACGTTCCTAAGTATGATGTAGTAATACATGTAATTCAATTCTATGATCGTTCCTGTTACTTGATCAGAGAATTCTTGCTCATAGCTAAACATGATAATTCTAATGTTTTGATTTTTTATACATATAACTATACAGCTCATTACAATGTTTTTGAAATACCATTATAATTAAAATCATAGATTAAAGTACCACCATGTATTAGAGTTTTAATTATATTCATGAATCCAGTTTTCCAAATTCTTATTAAAATGTTGTCCGATACTTGTTACAGATGAGAGGCTAACTGCACGAGAGGCTTCTGTTGTGCAGGTTACTGTACAGCGGGGTGGTACAGGAGCAGATCAGGCTAAGATATTTTACAGGACTGTAGACAGTTCTGCAAGTGCTGGCCTTGGGGACTATACTCCAATTGTTGATCAGGAACTAGTGTTCAATGTGGGAGAATTTGTCAAGGTGTTTGATGTTCAGATCCTTAATGATGATATTCCAGAGGGGAATGAGACATTCTTTGTGCAGATATATGATATACAAGGTATGAAGCATTTACACTTGTAACTTACATGTTGTACATTGCACACAATGAAAATTACAGGTAATATTTATAACATGCTTCATTAATGGTAATTTACTTACAAATATAAAACAAAATAAATAGAAATCTGAACTTGCACATACCATAAATCATTTCCATTACCACTTATTGCAGTCTCTCTTGTGACAAAGTGATATAGTTAGATAAAATAAATCATTTTTAATTTTATATTGTAGGTGATCTCGTTCTGACCAACGGGTCAAACTGTACTATAACAATATTAGCCAATGATGATGCCTATGGTGTCTTCCAGTTCCGAGCTCCATATCAGAAAGTCTCGGAGGAGGGAGGCATAATATCCTTTGAGTAAGTCAGTTTGCTTTTACATTATTAATGTATGTGTTTTCATATCCCATGAATAAAACATTCAAACAAAGTTTTTGGTTCATCTGTTTTTGGCAGATTGTTTATAACGTTGCAACAGTAAAGGGTAAGAATTTGATTTTTCACATGTGTACTCCTTTTTACATACATTTTTGTTGGCATCAGAATTAACCTTGACCTTATCTTTGACCTTTGACCTACTTTTCAAGAACTTTAAAATTGGGTGCCATTAGCATCATTGTATAACAGACACATCGTGTTATCATGAAGCATGTATTATATGGTGATTCTAATGTAATGATTTATATAATGCCTCTTATATACCTTAATCAAATTAAAAAGTGATGCACCACATGGGTGCCTCCATTATGTAGGTGAACTTTTAGATTGGCATTAAAAAAAATCAGTCAATCATATATAAAAGGTATGGTTTACCCAGGTGATTTTTAACCTTTATGACTTTTCTTCTGTAGGGTGGGCCGAGACAAAGGGAGATTTGGTATTGTAGACATTCTCTGGGATATAACGGATGCTCTTACTGATCAGATCCTAAGTAGTGGTGGAGATTTCGTAACTGCTAATGGTTCACTGAGATTTAATCCAGGAGATTATTCCCAGCTTATCAGTGTCCAACCAAGAGCTGACTCAGTACCAGAGAATGATAAGAACTTCAAAATCCGACTCGTAGGAATTAATGGTAGGAAAACTACTGTGGCTAGTACATCATTTAATAGTTTCATAATAATAACTTTTGCAAAAAGACAACATGTATATACATGGATGTTGGTAGAGAGCATAAACTAAATTACAAGAGGTGAGAACATGTAACAAGCTGCAGCAAAACACTCAGAACTCAGAAAATCAGGTATTATTCATCACACTCAGCACTTAAACTTCTTGCAATTCCATGATGACCTTCAATTTTAAAAGGCCCATAGTTATAATGTTAAGTGTTTTGACTCTGTACTTTGACAATTTTAAGTGGATTTCCTTAAATTTTTCAGTCATTGAGGGCCTTTCAGATACTCCTCTTGCAACTTTTTCTCAAACAAATACAGAGGTAATCTTAACAGTCAAAGCCAGTGATGATCCTAATGGAAGGTTTGCTTTCACCTCCTCTTCAAAGGATCTTAAAATAGCTGAGGATTACTACCCTGGTCAGGAAGCTTTGACAAAAGCCACATTCTTTGTGGAGAGAAGACAGGGGTTCTTTGGGAAAGTGCAGGTAAATTCACTGTATTGCTGTTTGGATTGGAATATAAACGCTATCATACAAGTACATGAGTACATACTGTAAATGTATTTATTTTCTGTATATTGCATGAAGAGTATAGTGTATTTTTTTTTCAATAACTTTTTCCTGTATTATAAAAAGACTGACAGATTAAAAACCTCAAGTTTGAGTTATCATTTGTAAAGATAAAAATATAAAGAATACACAGTAATGCCTTGACTATATACAAGGTATCTAAAAGTGAAATAGGGTTATTTTTTGTTAAATGGCAAGTACCATAGTTCAGTTCTTATAGCTTCAGCATAAGTTACATACAATTATCCATGTTTACTCAAACACATATAACTCCATTATCCTGTCAACTTGCACATTTTTAAAAGTGCTGATTCTGTTTATACTTTGGAATACATGTATATATCTGTAACTTGAACTCTGACTTTTTTGCATAGACCCCTCGAATTTGACTATTGAAAGTCATCTGAATTTCTAATGATCTTGTTTGTTATTCAGTTTCATTGTTTGCATTTAGATTGCTTGGGAAGTATTTTCTGGCCAACTTGCTGGTAATTTGCCAAAGATCTACGACTTCATCTTTCTTGCCAATATTCAGTCTGAAGTGACATTGATGCCACCTAAACGCCGTGCAAACACAGGGACAGATGTGGTATATCTGACAGGAGCTGAAAGTAAGCAAACAAAGTAAAGTAAATAAAGCTTAAAGCTCTATTATAAAATAAAGGAGCAATGTATGTAACTAGATATTTGCACTGTTTGTGACTGAGTATACCTTATGTTTATATCTCTTATATAGTAGTGTCAGCTTGAGATTGAGAGTAATGGTTTCTGTGAAAAGAATTTTTAAAATAATTAAGCTCTGGCTCATACTTGATGTGTTCACCCAAGCCGATTGAAATTGGGAAGGTTCTCTTAGGATGAACCAGATATGTGGAAAAATAGTGTTTTTGTTCAAAATCAGATAGGCCTTAAGTATTTTGTACTTGGTTGCTTTTTTTGTAACATTTATGTGAAATATACAAAGGAAGCACAGCTCATCCCTGTTATATTTTGGTGCCAAAATCAAGATGGTGGTATGGTTCTTTAAGAAATTATGGCAATATGCCAGTTTGGTGATATAATGGGGATGTTTCCCAAATTTGTTTGTAGAAACAACACGTTATGAATGTTTATGAATGACTGACTGCTTGGTATAGAGAATCCTATTTATTACATAATTTCAGTTTATTAGTTCTAGAATTAAAGCTTCAGTTTTGGAAATAATCTTGTTTTTTTACACACTATTTAAGATAATTTCCTGACCATCAACTCAGTGGATCATCCCAGCTTGTCAGATGTTCAAGATGGTTTTAGTTTAAGTGTCTGGGTCCAACCAGTAGCCTACACAAGCAGTTATCTCATTGCCAAGACAACCAGTGGTGGCTCTCGTCTATTTTACACCCTGAAATTAACCACAAGTACCACCATCACCATCATATATTTTGGCTTCTCCATCACTGGAAGCAATGTAAGTATATATCACATATTAAACTATAACCTAAGTTAAAGATGAAATCATTGGTTAAATTCAATTACTAGAAAATACAGTCTTACATCTAGTGTATTCTGTATTTAGTAGTTGGAATTTGTAGTGTTCACTATTGCAGTATAGAGATTACCAACTTGTAGTGAAAGGTACCTTTACAAGGCTTTTAATAATTACTAAAATCAATATTGGTACACATGTCTATTGGTAAGTGGTTGCTTTTATACCCTTGGTCCTGCTTTCCTGAAGTTTACCATAATATTTAGTTGAGAGACTGATGCTTAAGGTAATTGTTCTTCACAAATATATATCTTTCTTTACTAATAATATAATTCTGTTGCTATATTATGTTTTTATAGTTGATAGTTATAACATCCTACAAAGATTATAGTTGATAGTTATCATATTCTACAAAGATTTCAATATATACAGACTCACAATGAAATGAAGTATGTTTTCGTATGTTTCAGCAAAATCAAGAAATTTCAGTGACACAACCAAATGATTTACAAGATGGAAAATGGCACTTGCTTGCTGTTACTGTGAAAACAGGAACCATCATTTTTTATTTAGATGGTAAATTGATTGCAACAAAGTAAGTAAAGTTTTAATGAAAACATTTTATTTTACAGTTTTCAAACTTAGTTCCTTGGATATTTGAAGCCAAGAAAGAAATGTAACCTTGTTTCCTGCATCCCAATTGACAATGAGTTTTACACACCCTCCTCCATGTTGTGTTATCATTAACTGTGGTCATGATTGATACCCATATGCTGATTTGTTGTAGCATAATATATTTGGAGTTGTTTTTCGTAGGTAACATAATTTACTTGTCCACCAATTATATACATTCATAGATTGGAGGTTATATTAAGTTTGGAATCACCTGTCAAGCTGGTTAAAAAAATCCTTTCTGATGCTGAGCTGTACCTACATGTTTTTAGCTTAACTGAGCCAAACCCTCAAGTGAACCATTATCATAGTTCATCATCCATCCATCTGTTGTCCATAAATTTTTTATATTTTCAACTTCTTTTACAAATGCACAGAAGGGATTTAAATCAAACTTAGTAGTGATGAGGGACTCATGGTGTCATACATGTGTTACTGTTTCTGCCTTCAAGGGAGTAACCCTGGGTGGGTAACATGATCCTGAGTACTGTCCTTTGACAAACTTTATCTTGAGACTTGCTGGATCAAACTACAAAATCATATGCATAAGATTGATCTAGAAGTGCGTGTATGAAGAAATCTTGCTTCTGGTTTTTTTTCAAAATCAAGTATTTGATGCATTTTTATAACTTTGTTAATTTTAAACATTTTCTTAAAAGATTTGAAAAGGAAGGAGGTGCCTTTTTCGCAAGTTATATTTTTCTTTGGAGCTAATGGAAAGATTTTGCCGAAACTTCCCAAAATAAAGTGCCACTCAACTATTTCTATATTGGCTAGATCTGATCACGGTTAGACACAGGGCAGGGTAAAGTAGATCCAAAAGTAGTTCAGTTTCAGAGTAACAGTATAAGAATCTGACATGATGTTGTAAAGATTATTTCATTAAAACAGGTCTGTTTACTGTGTGGCAGCGTCTGTCTGTAGTAGAATTATATTTCCTATACATTCTGCTTGTAGGTTGATCAGTAGTCAGAGTTTGATAGATGCACCTGGTGTGTTGTTAGTAGGAGCCAAGAGTCCAGGAACAGATCGCTTTATTGGTTATTTGCAAGAACCACGTTTCTTTAGCCGCACTCTCCAGACCAGGTAACAATTTTCTCTCTACATTACATAAAGGGGATGAACTAAAGTGCAATGCATGAACTTATTGCAATATCTCACTTCTGTCAAATTTTGTTACATCTCCAACTAGCACAGATTGCAAAGTCAGTGTATTAACCTAAACCAGTGGGGTTTTCATGGTGCTTGAGCACTTGATCAGTATTCTCATTACTAAAGAGTGACAGACAAACTGTAGGTGAAATTTTCTTGGCATGGGGTTTACCAGTAATAACAGTAATGAACAAACTGAATAAAATATTATATGCTTGTGACAGGTTAGCAAATGAATTGATTTGATCAGCCTGCTGTGTGATATTATATGTCATTATATGTCATATATGTTATTTTGTAGTGAGATCCTAGAGCTCTATACCACACCTTCTGTATTAGATGTCCGACCAATATCTGGTTATCTCACTTACAATGAGGGAACTGGAGAGAGGAATTTCACCATCTCGACGATACAAGACACAGAAGAAGAAAATGATGAAGTGTTTTCTGTGTATTTGTATGGTGCTAACAAAGGAGCCCAATTGTCTACCACTGACTCTATTGCCACTCTCACTAGTAAGTCATGAAATGCGTGTAAAACTGACTTCAGTATGAAGTTAAGTGAGTCAAACAATTTGAAATTAAACCGTTTGAGATCAATAGTTTTGAATTTTGCTACCATGTCCAATGGCTCTTGTATGAAGTAAGTATGAGTAGCATAATTCTGAACTAGATACTCATATGAAGCATTTCTGATTGTACTTGTCAGTGCGGCAATTGTCAGTCCAAATCTCTTTCATTGAAATTTTGTTAATTTTCTTTTATTTTAATTCTTCAATGTCAGAATTATGAGTGTACTTTACAGTTTTAAAAAGTGACAATGCCAATGGTGTGTTTGGTTTCTCTACTCCCACTCGCTGTACTCCTTCAATGGCTCTCTTGGAAAATGTGGACGTAGTTTGTACAGTCAATCGTAACCGTGGAGATGATGGTGCTGTTAATGTAACTTGGGCTGTAGTTTACTCTGGAACTAACACTGTTGCCTCACCAGACTTTGAAACCAGCAGTGGATATCTAGAGTTCAAACCAGGAGACCGAACGAAGGTAGGTTTTATGAATACATCTATTTATTAATCCTTGCTCTCATTTTGAAGCCATATATGATTGAATGTTATCGTGTAATTGTTTCTTTACAATAATAACTCCTTTGTAATACTTTTGTTTTCAGACATTTTCCATGAAGATAACAGCTGATGGTATTCCAGAACAGAGAGAAAATTTTGAGATCAAATTACTAAGTGTATCATCTGGGGATGGTAGCTCAGGAACCACTAACACTAGCGGAGCTAGTATAGATCAGAATGCTGCTGTGTTCAACTTCCATATAGAGAAAAATGACAATGCTAATGGTCTGCTGCAGTTCACTAATGCTACTACACCTCCACAACCTTCTGATGGAATCATACCACCAGCTGTACAGAGACCCACAGTATGTATAGAATGCAGGGTATTTAGTAATGTATTCTCAAGTGAGTAAAATAAGTTTCAGATATTTATACCTTGTATTTCTCTGTTTGTACTACGGGTAATTTAAGCAGTTAAGTTAATGTAAAGGCAACTTTGGTCCATTTCCTTATTTCTGCACTATATAAGAATTTTTTGTACTAACATTTAGCCTCTAGCAAATATGATAAATTACTGTATTTTATTAGACTGTGAAAGTTGTCTTTCTAGAGGAAGGTATCTAGTACCTTGATTAATAGCAAGATTTTTAGGCCCTTGGATCAAAATATTAGGAGCTTATTGTTTCTGCTTTGTTTGTCAGATTGTTTGTCACTTACTTGATTTTGACTAAAACTTTTGAATCATAAAAGATAAAGACCTTAATTTTGGAATGTGTATTGCAGTAATAAAGCTCTTTCAAATAAGACCAATATCAATGGCCTTGTGGTCTTGACTGTGACCTTTATGTCAAAAATAGATCTTCTGTCAGCACTTTCTGTTCTCACAAGATCTCAAGTTTGCCTGCAGAGATTTACATGATATTATACCACAATCATTGTGAGGACCTAAGAAAGACCAATTTTGCTTATTATGAAATTCTTTGTCATGTTGCAGAGTTACGGTACTTTGTATGTAGAAAATCGCCTTTATTCTGACAAATATTGTCTGTGTCTTACAATAACTCAAGTTTGCCAGAAAGGGTTTAGATGAAATTAAAACACACTTAATATCAGGGCATAAGAAAGACCAGCGTTGTTTTTGATATTGTCATTGTGGAGTACTTTGTATGCTAAGACTATCCTGTATTCAGGCATATATAATTCTCTGTATCTCATAATAACTTGAGTTTGCCTCGAGAGATTTAAATGATGTCATAATACATTCAGTACATGGACAGGCTTTTGTTGCCACTAGGGATGTAGCATTTGATATACACATCTTTTCAATCTTAATATTTCTTCTCCTTTTTATTCCACTTGCTTAGGTTTGCTTGATGAATGAAAAGTAAGTTAAAAACAATAAATGTTGCATACATTTACCTTATCTTGACAGATTTACATCAATGAGGAGATAGGTGTGCTGAGTTTGTTGGTAGTCAGAGCTCAAGGAACCTATGGGGCCGTTACTGTAGAATGGAGAACATCAGATGGGACAGCCAAAAGCAGCGGCAAAGTCCCTCCAGATTTTATCGTAAGTTCCAACTTAAAAGATATTTATCATGGAATAGATGGAAGTACTCTATTTTCTATAATATTTTCTTACTAGCTAACATGAATTAATAAGCTGGTGGGCTCAGTGGACGAGGTGCTCGGCTTGTGATCGAAAGGTTCCGAGTTTGATTCCTACTGTGGATACACAGGTGTTCTGTCTATTGGATGAGACATTAAAAACTGAGGTCCCATGTCACGGTAGGCGTGGCATGAAAAAATCCTTCACTGCTTGGGATGGGTCCATTGCAAAGGTAAAAATTTCTATGCAATGCATCAGGGAGATGCTTTCATCATATATGTGAAATAATCGTGGAGTGATGTAAAGCAATAATCAGTCAATCACATGGATTAAAGAATGAAATTTAATGCTAAATGTGATTCAGGATTATACAGAGTGTCAGCTTTGGGAGTAATACTCGGATAACCTCGGCATCATTGAATGATATTAGTGATACATCTTGACATGCAAGCCATAATGTTTTCTTTTGATGTTGTACTTAACTTTTATTTTACAGCAGAGTAACTTGATGAATGTTTTTAGTCAAGTCCGATTCTTATGTATTTCTGTGGTAAAATTGATATACATGTAATCTGCAACAGTGCATGTATATAAACTATGGTGGTGAACTGAATGCTAAATTTGCCCCTATATTATATGGGTTAATGACTGGGTTAATGTTTCTGTACATAAAGTCAGTTGTGATGCATTAATAAAGTGACATTGATATGATTTATATTAATGATAGTTCAGTAACCTGATAGAGGTTTTTGCCTTTCATTGAGACAGTTCATGATTGGTAATACTCTGCAAGTGGACCTTATCATAATGTTTGCTTGGTTGCATTGGCTCAGATGCTAAATATGAAGTGCATGATTAATATACACTAAAAAGTCCTTCAAGTGAAAATAGTACTCACTTATTCTTTTACTGTCCTTGTCTGAACAAATTGACAAACATTGTGTTAAATTGAAATAATTACCATTAATTTATGGATGAATTCCTTGTGAAACTTGTCATTTGTCAACTATTCTTTAATAATTCAGTTAAATGACAGAACATGCAGTCTGAGAGTCAGTGTGGATAACTTTACTGACTTACTACCTCTTAACTGTCATTTTAGAGACAGATGTCAGTGGGATAGTTTTTCACCCATAGAACAACTTGGAATTTGTCATGAATTATCATTATACCCCCCACAAACAAAGTTTAGGGGAGGGTTATATAGGAATCACCCTGTGTCCATCTGTCCACTAAACCTTGTCTGGGCCATAACTGCTCACCTTGTACACAGATTTTATAATATTTCACAGAATTGTTGCTTAGGATCGAAGGGTCATAGGTCAAAGGTCAAGGTCATAATAGACACAATAAATAAACCTTTGTCTGGGCCATAACTTCTTCCCCTGTGCACGGATTTCAAAAACTTTTCACAGAATTTTTGGTTATGATTCAAGGTTTTGTCATGACCTTAAGCTAAGGTCATAGGTAAAAGGTCAAGGTCATAATAGACACAATAAGTAAAACTTTGTACGGGCCATAACTTCTCACCCAGATTTCAAAAATATTTCACAGAATTGGTGTTTAGGATTCAAGAGTGTGTCATGACTTTGAACCAAGGTCATGGGTCAAAGGTCAAGGTCATAATAGACACAATAAGTAAAACTTTGTCTGGGCCATAGCTTCTCACCCTGTGCACAGATTTCAATAATATTTCACAGAATGTTTGCTTAGGATTTAAGGGTAAGTCATGACCTTTGAATAGACACAGTGGTTAAAACTTTGTTATACATGCTCTATAGATGCCTCATGGGTTGTCATAAAGGGATGAATTAATGCATGTCTCCACTTTGTTGCCGCTGGGGGCATTTGCCCCGTTAGGACAGCTCTAGTTTTTCTTTCGTCTTTCGTTCATGCCCATCCCCCTTTTCTCTAAATTCCTAGATATGACACTGAAAGGGTAAACCGTAAAATGGAAGCTATCCCAGAAACCTTTCCCTTGGATACTATTATGGCATGCAGTATCATGATATAGATGAAATTTGATGCCAAGTATTTACTATAGTTGATATATGATCTGATTTAATCACATGCTATACATTTGATACATAAATCAAAAGTTCAGGAGTAATAAAAAGTTTGATAACCAGACTTATGTTGAGTTTGCAGTTTCCAGACAATGGAACCCACACTATATGAATTAAATCTTATTCCTAGCATTTCCTCCAAAATTTTAGGAAAATTACCAGGAACATCATTATGTTACTGATTTAGAGAGTAAATGTCATAGTTTGTAACGAGTACATACAAAGAATATAAGGGGAATTTTTCCACCTACTGCCCTACACCTCAGTCCGAGCATGTCATGTACCCATTGTATGAAGCGGAATAACTTGATTTGTGTTAAGTTTGGACCATATTATGCTCCCTAAATACTAAAACAAATTTTAAGTATTACTAAATGAACAGTATTCTATTTGTCTACAAACATTTTCACTATGTATGTAATGAATTGCTGGGCAATTAACCTCTCTGATTCATCAATGGCCTCTTTATACATAGTTCATGTTGGGTGACCATTAATACTTAAAATGTAGCATAAATCATGCCAAAGCTGGTTGTCATGTTTTAGAAATGTCCACTCGTTGCACTCGGGCGATAATCCAGGAGGTTTTATCTGTTAGGTGTATATTTTTGGCGTAATATCTAACCAGTACACCCTCTCCTGTGAGCATATGCATATGCCTTTTTGTTCAATCTTATTAAAACGCGACTTGTACTCTGTTCCTCTACGATACTCTCTGTGTACATGGAGAGTGTCGTAGAGGAACGGAGTACAAGTCGTGTTTTTTAAAATAAGATATTGCCTTTTTGTTGTACTTCGCTGACATTTAATTTTCTGATATGTGAAATAGACATTTATGTACCAAAATATACATGTAAAACGGTGCAAAGTTTTAATGCGAACATCGTGCATAAATGTGACAATATGTTAAAATGAAATGTTAAAAATATAAATTATAAGACACACTGTATCTAAAGTCTAAATATAAAAAGGTTCAGAGGCGGATCCGGCAGTCCACATGGGACGTTCTTTTACAAGATGAGGAAATTTCCTTGATTGACATTTACAGAATAAAACACCATGCCGTAGTCATGGAGATACTACTTATTTAACTGAAAAAAAACTACTTATTTTACTGTAAAACATGCAGAGCTATGAAAGTGATGATTATTTTTGAAAAGTTGTATTAAGTTGTGCTTAAGCAGCTAGAATTTTTTTCGACAATTAAAAGTTTTGAACACCTGATCGAATTAAAATAAAAACCTAATAAAAACAATATTTGTTCTATCTTTTAGTACTAAAAATTATGTTTCTTTTAAATACCAATGTATTTCTGTCTTAAAGTAAATATAAATCAAATTTTGTTTAAATAACAATGTTTTTCCTTGTCTTAAATGTATTACAGCATGCAGTTTGCATATATATACACTTATACATTAATATCACACAGCACCGTATGAAACCTGTGTTATCGATATTTCTAGTGGGTTGCATTGCATTGTTAACATCGGTAGTCTCTAAAAATGAAATCTCCTGCCGGAGCGCTATGCTTACTTATCACTGATACGAATAGAATGCTAGTGTCCGCGTAACGTCATGAAAACAGTGTCTTTCTCAACAGACTGTTGGTGCTTATGTATCACATGACCAGTATGCCTTGTACATCATTATTACTCAATAATTATTGACAATGTCAATTATTTCAAATATCGACAATCACTTGGCTTGTTATTTTATGAAATTATATCATCTACAAGCTGTAATTTTGTGTACAAAGTCTGGTGCACGGCCACTTTGACACGTAATTCCTCATACCTCCGAAATGCCATCAAACAACAGTTTGCAAAGTGGTACACATTGAAAAGACCCAATTCGTGTATGATTCCTAATTTTAAAAAATAAGTTAGAATTTAAACTGACTCAGTTCTGATCATGGATGTCAGAATGTAAGTATCAGTGGCCATCCCGAACTTTCCTCTTTCGGGAGTTTCCTATATCCATCTTGTTCATATCCTCTCCGCCATAGTCTCACATACAAAGTTATATTTGATATTACAGTTGGCGTCGTGCCATGCATGGTCCGACTTTAAATCTAAGTATACACACTGAGACATGGTGTTATTGGGTTGCCCAGGGGCCCACTTGATAAAGACGAAAGGTCTAAGTGTCGTCTCCGATACCCACATCCACTGGTTGGACTTTGGAAAGAAAGTGCCACCTGTCCACCATCCTATCTTGTCGTGATGAGCTGAAAGGACAAACGTCGTTCTCACGTGATATATGACGGAAGCAGTATATAGAAAATGTCATAATTATCATATATTTTATGAAAGAAATAAAGAGTATATTTTATGAGTGTATTCAATGGAAACGAAATATGCCGTTTGTACTTTTACATGTCGTAAATATGTTTCATTTCAATGATTTGCATTCGAGTGTGTCGCTTTTTACATGTTATATCACTACTTTAAGATTCCAGTAACCTATATGCGAGCAGTCATGTATCTTTTTGCAGTGATTTGCTTATCGTATTATTCATTTCCCATTTCAGTCATATAAAACACAAATACGAATTAACAGAATAAAGAAATTCGTACATGAAAATATTACAAATTTCTGTATTTTGATGAAGTTGTCAATTTGACATTCATTTCTTTATTAAAATAAAGGTACATATCTGTGGTCGTTTGTTTTGAAAAAGATTTTCATAAAATTAGAGGGAAAATATTAATTTACTGTAGTGATGAATTAATTATTATTTCTCATTGACAATGTATGGTTTCTGGTTACTGGTTATACAAATTGATGCATTCTAATATAGCTTTTTAATTGGAGCTCTTGAACATAGTTAATTTTCAAAATGTTATAACTTAGGTACTGACTCAGAATCTATTTGTTATGAAAAAAAACAGTAAAAGGAGTTCCTGATGTATATAACATCATAATAATTATTATTATATCGTTACTATTAACGTTTCTATCCGATACAAATTGGGTTAATTTTGTGTGGTACGGTATATATTTACATAATTCATTTTCATTTGCGCACCATTCAGTTATTTGGTCAGTCTTTATACGATTATTATTTTACTTACCTATATCATTTTTAATCAAAAACGAAATAAGGTTGTGTTCCCGAATAGATCCAAGTGCAACAAGGTCACTGTTGAGGGCAGTACAATAATCCTTAGCATCATACCAAGTTGCATTGAAATTAGATAATAGATAACAGGAATCTCCGTTGTATATTGCAAAGAAACCCTTCGGACATAAGGATTTTGAGACCCTTTTTGAAATCGACAAATCTCGTTTTTGGTGGTTGCCAATGATATCCAAATGCTGCTCTATCTTCCTGACACTTCTGAGAAGTCGGCTGCTAAGGTCATCCATGGACCGAGTTAAACGCCTCTCTAATTTGGACATTTTCCGACGTAACTTATGTAGTTCTACCTGAACAGTGTTTGTAGCAGTGTTTGTGGAAGGAGTAACAGAGCGACGATTTCTCAAGTTTGAAAAATCTCCATTTTGTGATTGGTAACATGACGTTTTATCCTTCGTTATTCTTACGTCGTATGCGCATCCATCAATCTTCAAAGAACAACTGTTCCCTTGGTAACCATGTATTGCTTCAGGAATCGTCACTAGAGTAGTTAGAAGTAAAATGACTACCATACACTTTAGACAGTACTGATTATTCTCCAGTAACATTATAATCCCTGTATGATGTTTTATCTCCAGCTTCTAGCCAAGGATGAGGAGGCGTTACACTTGATCTGTCACGTTTTTAAATACATATCTCATTTGTCTGACCTTTGCTGTAATTACAAATGAATCATATGACGCGAACAATCCATTAAGATGTAAAACGTATCAGAAGTTAAATCAAAAGAAAACAATGGCAGGTGCGATGTGCATTAGCTGTATATGCCGATGCGTATACGGCCCCACTGCGAAATAAAGTCCGCTATCCCCGCGATGTCCCACAATGGATTATGATCCTAAATTGAAAGATTGTGAATATCCGCTGAAGCTAAAACGACTGTAAAATTGACTTTTTTCACTTAATTCTATGTGATGAGTTTAAAATCTCTGTGCATAAAGGCTAATGTATTCCACCTACTGGAGGGTTTCGGTGCGCTTAAAAGAGGATTACTTAGAAGTAAATGCTCTTCCATACGATGGTGCATTTAACTGGATTCAACGGAAAGAAAAATTTGCATGATTTGGACACTTCTGAAACGTTACGGCGAGATTTATTTGTATGTTTTGTAAATAGGATAAAATGTTAGTTGAACGTAAACATGTTGTAAACATAACGTGATAACACGATTTTGATGTGATTCATTCTAATGTAAGCCTAGAGCTTACGAGTGAAATTAATGTGAAGTGATCATTAAAGATGTGTTCACTGCCGGTAAATACTTTCACGTTTTATTTGATCGAATTTCTCGTCATTTCGCTACTGCGGGACGTTTTATAGTTGGATTGTAAATTATAATTCAGAATTCGATTTTTATTTGTTATATTATAATATATTCCAGCCGCGTTTGAAATAAGGAAAACAACTTTATTACTTTGAACACAGATTTTGCATAATGAAGTCTTTGGCTGTATATAATAAATTATGATCGAGTAACTTTGATCAATGGTTTTTCTATTTACGAAATCTGAGAAGCATGTATATTTAGTTGTACAGTTCGTTTAATAAGAGGTCTCACCATCGAATGGAGTGGAATATTTTTATACCCTCGTCTGTGACGGGGCATATTATGATATAATGTACAATGAAATCCGTCCGTTCGTCCGGAAAGATTTATCCGTCGTTTTCTTTCTAAACGCTTCGGTTTAATAGGTTCGTACTCGGTAGAAAGGTTCAAGGAAAGGTCAATTAAGGAGAATTTTTCTTGTTTATCCAATAAAATTCAGTTTTCTCTGTTTTATGCCCCCCTCCCCCTTCCCTCATCGAAGAAGAGGTGGTATATTGCTTTGCTGCTGTCGGTCGGTCGGTAGTGTCTTTTTCTAACTGTAAATTTTTATGATTTAAAGTGAGCACACGAAGGAAAAAGTTTTACTTTTTCAATCTTATTTTTCTGGTTATGAATTTAAAGTAGTAGATCATCCCTATTTATTTTCAGGTCAAAATGTCAAAGGTCACTGAGTGCAATACAGTATTTTTTACAGTCGGTGTCCTCCCATTACCTTGAAAACCCTTTGCTTGATAGTGATGATATTTCATATGCGGCTTCCTTATGAGTAGTAGATGACCAATATTGATTCTCAGGTCAAAAGGCCCAAGGTCATTAAGTGCATGTACAGTATAGTACCATAAGGGGACCATATGGGCTTTACAAACATCTCTAGTTTACAACTTTTTTTTCTAATTTTGATATGCCGGTACCTCAGTTTTGGTTTGCTAAATGGCAACAATTCAAACCTTGATGAAGGCATTTTTTTTTAATTTTACATCAAAACTAGTATTTATATATTATGCCACACTCAGTATATTAACCAAGTCATTTAAGAAAATAATTTAAAAATGGGGAGAAGAAAAATTCTGACTTAATTTTTTCACATATTCGTGTGTCATTGTTTTGATTTTTTTCAATGTAAAGAGGCAAATCCACATTCATTTGTCAGATGCACAATAAGAAAGAGAATATGTGTATTTGTTAGTTTCTTTAAAAAATCTTTTGAATGAGCAAATTGTGCTTAGGTGAGTGATATCAGTGCATTTGGGTCACTTGCTTAGAAATAAAATTTACAATTATGATATTTTGGATAACTAATATAATCTTTGCGACTTTGTTCAGACTTATTAAGAAAATATCAGCTCTGCATTATTTGCCCATGTCAATTGGAGTAAAAGATTTTTTCAGGAAATATTGTTTTGTTTTTTTATTTTTTCTTCTTTTTTTATGATTATTTTCATACATCAAGAATTGTAACATTATCAGGCATTATTACATCATGTGACAGTTGTGAGTGATAGTGCTTATCATAAGTTTCTGAATTGTTTGATCTTATTGTGGTATTGGTACTTTCAGGCTGGAGCTGGGAAACTGACCTTCTCTAATGGTCAACTGTATAATTATATCAATATACAAATACTGGATAATCCTCAACCTGAAGATCAGAAGATGTTTTATCTGAATTTATTTAACCCTACAAATGATGCAGCTCTGGGTATTGGATCATCTGTTACCATAGTAATAAACCATTCTGATGGTGCTTATGGTATCTTCCAGTTTGATGATAATTCCCTTTCCAAGCAAGTAAATGAAGTGGGGGATTCAGGATACACATCTACAAGTCTACAGGTATTTGTATTCTGTTCCAATATGTATATAGGTACACTATAAACATCAATGAGAGTACAGGTATGCTGTATTTAACTATATACATCAATCTGTACATAGGTACACTATACACATCAATGAGTATACAGGTATGCTGTATTTAGCTGTATACATCAGTCTGTATATAAGTACACTATACACATCAATGAGTGTACAGGTATGCTGTATTTAACTGTATACATCAATCTGTATATAAGTACACCATAAACATCAATGAGTATACAGGTATGCTGTATTTAAATATATACATCAATCTGTATATAAGTACACCATAAACATCAATGAGTATACAGGTATGCTGTATTTAGCTATATACATCAATCTGTATATGAGTACACCATAAACATCAATGAGTATACAGGTATGCTGTACTTAGCTATATACATCAATATGTATATAGGTACACCATAAACATCAATGAGTATACAGGTATGCTGTACTTAGCTATATACATCAATATGTATATAGGTACACTATAAACCTCAATGAGTATACAGGTATGCTATATTTAGCTATATACATCAGTATGTATATGAGTTCACCATAAACATCAATGAGTATACAGGTACGCTGTATTTAGCTATATACACCAATCTGTATATGAGTACACCATAAACGTCAATGAGTATACAGGTATGCTGTACTTAGCTATATACATCAATATGTATATAGGTACACAATAAACATCAATGAGTATACAAGTATGCTGTATTTAGTTATATACATCAATATGTATATAGGTACACTATAAACATCAATGAGTATACTGGTATGCTGTATTTAAATATATACATCAATCTGTATATAAGTACACCATAAACATCAATGAGTATACAGGTATGCTGTATTTAGCTATATACATCAATCTGTATATGAGTACACCATAAACATCAATGAGTATACAGGTATGCTGTACTTAGCTATATACATCAATATGTATATAGGTACACCATAAACATCAATGAGTATACAGGTATGCTGTACTTAGCTATATACATCAATATGTATATAGGTACACCATAAACATCAATGAGTATACAGGTATGCTGTACTTAGCTATATACATCAATATGTATATAGGTACACTATAAACCTCAATGAGTATACAGGTATGCTGTATTTAGCTATATACATCAATATGTATATGAGTTCACCATAAACATCAATGAGTATACAGGTACGCTGTATTTAGCTATATACACCAATCTGTATATGAGTACACCATAAACGTCAATGAGTATACAGGTATGCTGTACTTAGCTATATACATCAATATGTATATAGGTACACAATAAACATCAATGAGTATACAAGTATGATGTATTTAGTTATATACATCAATATGTATATAGGTACACTATAAACATCAATGAGTATACAGGTATGCTGTATTTAGCTATTTACATCAGTCTGTATATAGGTACACTATAAACATCAGTGAGTATACAGGTATGCTGTATTTAGCTATATACATCAATCTGTATGTGAGTACACCATAAACATCAATGAGTATACAGGTATGCTGCATTTAGCTATATACATCAATATGTATATGAGCACACCATCAACATCAATGAGTATACAGGTATGCTGTATTTAGCTACATACATCAGTCTGTATATGAGTACACCAAAAACATCAATGAGTATACAGGTATGCTGTATTTAGCTTTATATATCAATCTGTATATGAGTACACTATAAACATCAGTGAGTATACAGGTATGCTGTATTTAGCTATATACATCAATCTGTATATAAGTACACCATAAACATCAATGAGTATACAGGTATGCTGTATTTAGCTATATACATCAGTCTGTATATGAGTACACCAAAAACATCAATGAGTATACAGGTATGCTGTATTTAGCTTTATACATCAATCTGTATATGAGTACACTATAAACATCAATGAGTATACAGGTATGCTGTATTTAGCTATATACATCAATCTGTATATGAGTACACCATAAACATCAGAGTATACAGGTATGCTGTATTTAGCTATATGCATCAATATGTATATAGGTACACTATAAACAACAATGAGTATACAGGTATGCTGTATTTAGCTATATACATCAATCTGTATATAGGTACACCATAAACATCAAAGAGTATACTGGTATGCTGTATTTAGCTATATACATCAATCTGTATATAGGTACACTATAAACATCAGTGAGTATACAGGTATGCTGTATTTAGCTATATACATCAATTTGTATATAAGTACACTATAAACATCAATGAGTATACAGGTATACTGTATTTAGCTATATACATCAATATGTATATAGGTACACTATAAACATCAATGAGAGTACAGGTATGCTGTATTTAACTATATACATCAATCTGTACATAGGTACACTATACACATCAATGAGTATACAGGTATGCTGTATTTAGCTGTATACATCAGTCTGTATATAGGTACACTATAAACATAAATGAGTATACAGGTATGCTGTATTTAGCTATATACATCAATCTGTACATAAGTACACCATAAACATCAATGAGTCTACTGGTATGCTGTATTTAGCTATATATATCAATCTGTATATGAGTACACCATAAACATCAATGAGTATACATGTATGCTGTATTTAGCTATATACATCAATCTGTATATAAGTACACTATAAACATCAATGATTATACAGGTATACTGTATTTAGCTATATAAATCAATATGTATATAGGTACACTATAAACATCAATGAGAGTACAGGTATGCTGTATTTAACTATATACATCAATCTGTACATAGGTACACTATACACATCAATGAGTATACAGGTATGCTGTATTTAGCTATATACATCAATCTGTACATAGGTACACTATACACATCAATGAGTATACAGGTATGCTGTATTTAGCTATATACATCAATCTATATATAGGTACACTATAAACATCAATGAGTACAGGTATGCTGTATTTAGCTGTATTCATCAGTCTGTATATAGGTACACTATAAACATCAATGAGTATACAGGTATGCTGTAGGTACACTATAAACATCAATGAGTATACAGGTATGCTGTAGGTACACTATAAACATCAATGAGTGCAGGTATGCTGTATTTAGCTATATACATCAATCTGTATATAGGTACACTATAAACATCAATGAGTCTACTGGTATGCTGTATTTAGCTATATATATATCAATCTGTATATAGGTACACTATAAACATCAATGAGTACACAGGTATGCTGTATTTATCAGTGTACAGGTATACTTTATGCCAGATTACTACATGCATATACATAATTCATTTTGACGGTGAAATAGTGTACCCGTATATACCTAATCACTACAGGAAACAGACTACAGGTATATTAAATCTATCAACAACTCTTCAAGTAGAACCACATAGCTTAGTCAGTAGAGTTTCTGACTTGTGACCAAGTGGTTCCTGATTCGAGTCCTACAAGTAGGTTGTTAGTGTCCAGTTTTTGTCCAGAAAACTGAGGTCCCATGTCATGGTATACATTGGTTGGAAAAGTCTCTCACTGCTTTGGTGGGACAGTTACATAGATCTTAATTTCTGTGACAGATGCCATCTCCATGTAACTAAGTGAAATACTCTTGGTATGACTTGAAACAAGGATTCTAATGCATCCCGTTTGTTACACACAGTCTCATTGGTTGACTGGTTTGAAAACTGGAAGGGGATTCACATTTCACTGCAGCTTTGTATATGACATCACGGCAAGCTTGAATATTTATACAGATTTGTGTTTTACAAAAATGCACAATTTATTGTCAAATCCATAGTCAGAAATTTAGTTGCAATGTGAGGCATTATATCCTGTCAGTTTTTGTGAAACACATACATGGTAAACCTAAACAAACACTTGTCAGTTATAATGTATACCTCAGTCTACAGATATATACGTACATTAATCAGTCTACAGATTTAGTGTATACATTACTTCAGTCTACAAAGTATTCTGTATACATCAATCACTCTGTAGGTGTAATGTATACATCAATCAATGTACTGGTGTATTGTATACCTCAGTCTATAAGCATACTATATACATTGATCACTGTACAAGTGTAATGTATACCTCAGGCTATAACCATACTACATTTATATACATTGATCACTTTTCAGGTGTAATGTATACCTCAGTCTATTGGTATACTATATACATTGATCTCTCTATAGGTGTATTGTATACCTCAGTCTATAAGTATACTATGTACATTGATCTCTCTACTGGTGTATTGTATACCTCAGTCTATATGTATACTATATACATTTATCTCTCTACAGGTATAAGGTATACCTCCGTTTATAAGTATACTATATGCATTGATCACTATACAGGTATAATGTGTACCTCAGTCTATAAGCATACTGTATGCATTGATCTCTCTACAGGTATATTGTATACCTCAGTTTATATGTATACTATATACATTTGTAATGTATACCTCAGTCTATAAATATACTATATACATTGATCTCTCTACAGGTGTATTGTATACCTCATTCTATAAATATACTATATACATTGATCTCTCTACAGGTGTATTGTATACCTCAGTCTCTATGTATACTATATACATTGATCACTCTACAGCTGTCATGTATATATACTCAATCTACATAGTATATAAGTAGTAGATCTATCAGTCTAGTTTTGCTATACACATCACCAACATACTTTCTATGAATATTAATGAAATCAGATATATATTTGCAGATGTGTAATATGTATCATGGACATTTTGCCAGATTTTGAAACCTATGTACATTTATTATGATATGCAGGTATGTTTGAAATGTGTATGACATATTTCAGATTGTAAGAACACAAGGAAGTATAGGCACAGTAACTGTCACATGGGAGTTGCTTGGTAACCCTGAGAATGATATTGTAGCTACTACAGGAGGTGTTACATTTGTGTCAGGGGAACTAAAGTCACAAGTATTTATCAACATCCGAGGTGATACAGCACCTGAACTAGATAAAGCATACACAGTTGTACTGACAGGCGCATCACCTGTAAGTGTCCAAGTTTTATTGTACTCGTTAATACATGTAGTAATATTTATGCTTTAAGATATTTTTATATGCCCATTGTTACACGAGACACTCTATTATGGCGCTGTGTGTAACCAGGTCATTTTTTTCCAAAAAGCCGTCAGTCATACTTTGAGATATTGCAGTGAAACTTTGTGCGTATGCTTAGTATGAGGTCCTATGTATGAAGTTTGAATTTCTGACCTTATCTTACAAGAGTTATTGCCCTTCAATGAAATTCTGTGTTCTGAAAATCAGTGAGCCGTGCTTTGAGATATTGAAATGAAACTTGGAGTGCATGTATATAACAGGTCCAAATAAAGGTGACTTTTGTCTCAATTAACCCCATTTTCAAAGAGTCACCGTCCTTTAATGGAAATTAATACTCCATATTCTTCATTAATTGTTTTAAACATTCAAGTGAAACTCATTGTGTATGTTTACTATGAGGTATCATAGATAAAGTGAAACTTTTGTCACAATTGACCCATTTTTACAAGACTTAGTGTTTTTGCTCAATAGTTAACTATTTCTGCCCTCAGTAGAAAGTTTCTTTCCTGAAATTAAGCATCTAAGGGACATATTTTGTTGTGTAGGCATTGCGTTTGTGATATTTAGAGAAGAGAGTTTATTTTGTAAGGTACACAACTGTCTCTTATTGAAGTAATGTTACACACATTATGGTGAAGAATTTATGATAGGATAAGTGATGGAAGTGTTAGGAGAAATTTGCATATTTGCATGCTGTATATAAAGTATCATGGGTAATAGGGGAGGATTGTATGAAAGCACTATGTGTAACTTAAGTTTTGTATTAAGTGTCATCTAGATCAACAATAATATTTTGTGTGAAAGAAATGGTGCTTAGAAAAATTAAAGATTGAATCAAACTAATATTGGGGCTCATTCAATTGTTGGAAATTGATCTAGAAAATGAATATATATTGACTTTTTACATGTTCAAAGAATGATTCTGACAATGTATGTTTTGATGTATGAAAACGAATAATTGATCTTTGTTTATGTATAGGGGAGTTTAGGAGAAAGTGCTAAGATCCGTAGCAATGTGACAGTTCTTGCTAATGATCATCCATATGGTGTGTTCATCATTTCACCCAATCAAAGACCAATACAAGTAGATGAGACTTATAAAAGTATGTTCTGATTGAATTCTTTATAGTTACATGTAGTTATCTAGCTGATCCTTTATAGTTACATGTAGTTATCTAGCTGATCCTTTACTTTTTGAATATTTAAGTGCATGTATGATGTACCATTTCACCTGGCAAATGGCTGTAAAGTACTTATAGATTTACCACTTTATGTAATTAATTAAACAATTACCTGTATAGATCCAAGGTTCCTAAGTGTAAAATTTGTCAGTAATGAAGAACAAAAAACCATCAGCATTAAAGTAGTTAGACATTGAGATTTATAAGTTTGCTTTATAAAAAAAAATATCAGTAAAAGATATAGACTCTGCATATGATGAAATTCTGTCCTTCCAGATGTATCTGTGCAAATACAGAGGACATATGGTACCTATGGTACGGTGGATGTGTTCTACAGAACTTTATCACAAACTGAGACTTACCCTTACCTCCCTGGCACTTCAGCAAGGGCAAATAACTCTGATTTCCGTTTCACTGAAGGCTCAGTGAGATTTGAACGAGAGCAGACATTAGCAAGTTTCAATGTCGTCATCTTGGATGATAATGATCCAGAAAATGATGAGTCCGTATTCGTCAGCCTGCAGCGAGTGCAGCTTGTTGTCCCAGGACAAACCAGGCCAGGTAAACAGATAATCCTTGGTGCTGTACTTTTGTTTGATACTGGTATGAATTTCTACTATTTTGCAGTATTTGATTTGAAGTATACAGAACATGATCACAAAAAAGCAGAAAAAATTCAAATTATTAGCCTAGTTATACTCATTTTTTGAGATTCAGTACATTTAAGACATCATGCTATCTTATGTTCTGTTATAGTGTCAGACTCTCCGTCACTGGGACAGACGTCAGAGACATATGGTCAGATCATCATCAGAAGTAATGATAATGCACATGGTACTCTGGAGTTGTCTCCCTCAATTATAACCATTCATGAAAACGCAACAAGTATTGGTATTAATATAGTGAGGAAAGCTGGAACGTTTGGACAGGTCTAGTTTTCTGTAGTATATACTTGGAGATAGTAGTATGATGTGTAATAGTACATGTATAATTATATAGACTGACTCTTTATTTAAAATGTTTTGAATCATTATTAACATCAGTCTGAGGTGATTTTATGATGAGAAACCTTAATATTATTGAAGAGAGCATTATACAATGTATTTCTCATGTTAAAAATTCTATTTTCTTGAAAGGAAACAAAAGATCAATTAGGATATCTTGCTATCTTACTCTCATTGTTGACACTCTCCATCTTACAGTATTCACTGGAAGTTTATAAACTTACTGAACTTATTGCTCGCAATGTAACACAAGAAGCCTATTGACTTTCTAGAACAAAGTTAAAAAGCTTAGGTCACACAAGATGATTCTCTGCTTTGCAGTACTCTCCTATGTATTTTTTTTTCTATTTATAAGTTAATATGGGGTTTTTTTTTTGTGATTTGAATTATGCCCACACACGATTATTTGCTGAGGGAAATAGTATAACATTATCATTTGTCAACCTGTCTTTCCATTCAATTTCCATTCTTTATAAGTATTTGTTCTTTTATCACGTAGACACTACCAAATGTCAGGTTATATAATTAGATGCCCAGCTCTACAGGGCAATTATTGTAGTACTTTGCTGTCTGGTGACTAGTCTCAACAATTCTCTAAGATTATGTTCTGTCAGATTTTTTAATATTAGTACTTCAAATATTTGTAATATAAGTTTCATTTTAATGTTTGCCGAAGACTTGAATGTATCCATGTAAATCCTTGAATTTATCTGAATTTTACTTAAGATAATTTCTTTTTAATTCTAGGTTTCAGTAAGATTTAGAATAATCAATGGAACAGCCATTGAAAACTTAGATTTCAAAGCACAAGCTGATACAGTGGTGTTTCTGGAAGGGGAAACCTCTAAGCCCCTCCCCATACAAATAATAGATGACTTCATTCCAGAAGAGGTTGAAACATTCTATGTTCAGTTGGAAAACCCCATTACAGGTGGTGCCATGCTGGGTTCCACCACATACGGTACTATCAGTATATTACCGTCAGATGATCCCACCGGGGCATTTGGTAAGATCATTAACAACAAGTTTCACTGTATGATGTGACAAAAATACATTTCAACATCTTGATATACACATGTATACAGAAGCAGGGAATACCACCTTAAAATAATTATCATGTAATGGGTAATAGGTACATAATTCAATCATGCACTAATGTGAGAGAGAGAGAATGTGTGTATCAGATTCGCATAGGACATTTTTTATTATATCATTTCATATGACAAGAACACTTAAATCGAATACATGTTATTATCACATTAAACATCAGTGAAAGTATTCAAAGAAAATAATTACCATGTATTTTATTATGATTATTTATCATATCTTTTGTGAAGTACTCTTTGTTAAGTGATTAAAATATTCTAATGTTTGTAGAATATTCTTAATTAAAATGATTAAATATGATGGAGCCTTTATGGTATTTCAGAGTTTGCAATCTCAAAGACATCGGTAGAGGAAGGAGAGAATGGGTCCCCAGTCAATGTTAACATCAGTGTAGTGAGGAGAGGTGGATCCATAGGTGTAGTCACTGTTGACTGGAAAGCTATGCTAAATGGTAAACAAGGGTTGACACAATAAATCATTGTAAACTACTTAATTAATGCTTTTTCACTCCACTTTGAATGTTCTTGTTTATTTATACAGCTTATCCTTCTAGGTTTGTATTTAAGATTGAACAAAACAAAGTAAATGAAAGGCATGTACATGCTAAATATTTTAATTTACTAGTACAGTCAAACCTCGTTATCTCGAAGTCGGAGGGACCGTGGAAAATACTTTGAGATATCCGTAGTTCGAGATATCCAAATTTCGAGTTTAGGATCCCAAATCTTGCAGTTGTTAATGTACGCCGATTCATTTGACATTTGCGATTATTATAGTAGATGTATGAGATATACATGTATTTATCAATAAATACACATGAAGATGTGCATATTGTATTGTTCCTAAATAATTAATCTAAATCTCATTATACCTTTTATATTTTATGAATATATAGAGAATATACTCCAAAACCGAAAACTGCATATTTCCTTTTCAGTAACATCGTAATTTAAATTCAATACTGGATATATATGGTCTTATACTATACCTAAAACCGAGGACAGGCTAACACGTAAGACAAGATAAAGACACACACATAGACATACACACGGATTGGAAATAGTTATAATTAATGAACAGTGTAAAGAAATTTCTTTAAACGCAGGTATGAAAAAGCATTAATTACAGTTAATTTTATTATCTAATTTTGTGTCGAGTTTAATAAGCTATCATTATTTATTAATATTTGGTATAAATAACAGGGTTCGCACGTACGCGATCGATTTTGTAATTACTGCGGCTTTGTACACACAGACACGGTCAACTGATCACACCACGTGAGCGACCTGTCGTTTAGGGTGAACGCCGCGGGGAATATTGTCAATAAGAAGCCAACTTCGAGATAAACCGGGTAAATAAGAACTTCGGGACTTGAAAATGTATTCGAAATAAGCATGGTATTAGACATATCAGTGTTCGACACATCCGGGGTGAATTTAATCATAATATGAAGGATTTTTTTCGGGACCGACGTTCGACTTCGAGATATCCCGGGTATTCGAGATATCAGTGTTCGAGATATCGAAGTTTGACTGTATTAATAACTAGTAATAATTCTAAATTCAAGAGCCCCCAAGTACAAGAAATCAATTTAACTTAAATACTGAAGAAACATCTGTATATATGAATTGGCATTTAATAAATTAGCATAATTTAACCATAGGATCAAGTTATCAGTGTTCAAATAAACACAGATCAACTGTAATTTATATTGCAGTGATGGATATATTTTTATGCAGCACTCTTAGTAAAGTGATTAGAATATCCTAATGTTTGTAGAAAATTCTTATCATAATCATTTGTATTTTTTAATACAATTTTGGGGTAAATTCGAATCACCTTGTCCTTCTGTCAGGTATCTGTGTTCAGGGTACATTTAGTGAAAGTCAGCCCTTTTCTCCATACATTCGGCCCCACAGGGGGTACTGGTATAAGTCCTGTTGACAGTTGTAGTTATATTTGTAGGAGGTGATGCTAAGGGGGATGTAAGCCCTACGTCAGGGAAGATATTCTTCCTGAGTAATGAAGCCAGTAGGAATATTCTAATCACTGTGTTGCCTGATGATGAACCAGAAGGGTCAGAGGTAAGCCAGTAGGAATATTCTGATCACTTTGTTGCCTGATGATGAACCAGAAGGACTAGAGGTAAGCCAGTAGGAATATTCTGATCACTGTGTTGCCTGATGATGAACCAGAAGGACTAGAGGTAAGCCAGTAGGAATATTCTGATCACTGTGTTGCCTGATGATGAACCAGAAGGACTAGAGGTAAGCCAGTAGGAATATTCTGATCACTGTGTTGCCTGATGATGAACCAGAAGGACTAGAGGTAAGCCAGTAGAAATATTCTGATCACTTTGTTGCCTGATGATGAACCAGAAGGACTAGAGGTTAGCCAGTAGGAATATTCTGATCACTTTGTTGCCTGATGATGAACCAGAAGGACTAGAGGTAAGCCAGTAGGTATATTCTGATCACTGTGTTGCCTGATGATGAACCAGAAGGACTAGAGGTAAGCCAGTAGGAATATTCTGATCACTTTGTTGCCTGATGATGAACCAGAAGGACTAGAGGTAAGCCAGTAGGAATATTCTGATCACTTTGTTGCCTGATGATGAATCAGAAGGACTAGAGGTAAGCCAGTAGGAATATTCTAATCACTGTGTTGCCTGATGATGAACCAGAAGGATTAGAGGTAAGCCAGTAGGAATATTCTGATCACTGTGTTGCCTGATGATGAACCAGAAGGATTAGAGGTAAGCCAGTAGGTATATTCTGATCACTTTGTTGCCTGATGATGAACCAGAAGGGTCAGAGGTAAGCCAATAGATTATATTTTTATCACTGTGTTGCCTGATGATGAACCAGAAGGACTAGAGGTAAGCCAGTAGGAATATTCTGATCACTTTGTTGTCTGATGATGAATCAGAAGGACTAGAGGTAAGCCAGTAGGAATATTCTAATCACTGTGTTGCCTGATGATGAACCAGAAGGACTAGAGGTAAGCCAGTAGGAATATTCTGATCACTGTGTTGCCTGATGATGAATCAGAAGGACTAGAGGTAAGCCAGTAGGAATATTCTAATCACTGTGTTGCCTGATGATGAACCAGAAGGATTAGAGGTAAGCCAGTAGGTATATTCTGATCACTTTGTTGCCTGATGATGAACCAGAAGGGTCAGAGGTAAGCCAGTAGATTATATTCTTATCACTGTGTTGCCAGATGATGAACCAGAAGGACCAGAGGTAACCATTTTATTCAGGAGAACTGTAAAGTATAGAGATAGAAATTAATCATAAGATGATATAGTATGTACATATGTTTTTTTATCGGTGAGGAATGGAGAGGGGAGTGAGTCATTTAGCTTCTGCTTCTTACTTGTAATAAAAATATGTTAAACAATAAGATTGTATACATGAATATTATATTGTATATTGTATTGCATCATTCATGTATATGTAGTATGATAGATTATATTGAACAGATTAGAACTGTATCACACTATGAAGATAGCACATTGTCTTACTTGTATATGGCATGTTTTCACATTAATACAGAACATAGTGCTGACTCTGACCAGTGCTACTAATGGGGGAAGAATAGGGACAGTGAATCAGTTCACACTCTCAATAGGTCCTAACGATAATCCACATGGCATTGTCCAGTTTGTGACTCAGAATTTCACTGTAACTGAAGAGTTGACCAACAGTGTACAGTATCTCAGCCTTAGTAGAACGTAAGTAAACTATATGATGATAGGTTATGTCTGAATATCATCTGTATGTTCTTTGATCTTAAAAATTGATATTTTGGTGACACTGGTTGTAGATACTAAAATAATTAAATTAAATTAAAGAAATGAACAAATTAGACATTAATTTTAATCAATTTTTCAGAAGATGCAGTTTCTACATTTTGACTTATATCCAGTGATGTTGCAGTTTATATTATAGACAACTATTTTAATGATGTAAAATGTTTACAGGCTGATTGATGTTCTCTTAGATTTGTTGTCTAAATCAGGACAACTTGCCCTTTCACCTGAATACAATTGTAATTTAACTTGCAATCAGTTTAGCTTTTTTCTTTTTGGTTTCAAGTTCTTTTTGTCTCTTCTTTCTCAAATCTCCTATATCTCAAACAACATGTAGACTACAAAGTAATGAAAGAGCATTAGCGAGTACTATGAACAATCATTTGGTACTTGTTGGATGTAGAATAGGGTAGGAATTGTTTTCTACAATGATACTGGTAAATGTAGTACATGCATATTAAAAAATTAAATATTTTCTTTGAAGTGGAGGTATGATTGGTCAGTTGCGAGTCTACTACAGTACTCTCCAGCTAGATTCGGCAACAACAGGTAGTGCTAGTACGTCTGTACTGAACTATTTTGATCCTCCCCAGAATGGGAAGAGGGGCACTACAGGCCAAGTGGCAGATATCAGTAATGCTTTCAGTCCACTACAGGTAAAATATTATGTATAATGAATGTATAGTGTATAACACAGTCTATGATAAGTTGTCACTGCCATGTTATAGTATATAAACAATATTTTTATCACATTAATCAATTATTTTTGAAATAGCATGTTAAGAAACAATGTTCAAAATAAAAGTTTTCGATTTAGTCAATGTTTGATGCAATCTTTATATTATAATATTGCATACAGGAAACAGTTACCTCTTTGAATTCAAGATAATATTAGTTGTTAATGCCATAGTTGTGAAGGGCAGTAGCTGAAGTTTAGATATATTAACTTTTCCCTGATCTGAAAGTGATATTGTAAATCACTAATGATGATGTGATGTGCATGTACACATGTTATGTCAGTGATGATCTCATTTGGGATATATAATTATATGAGATCTTCATTAGGGGTCATTTATATTTTAACAGTCATATCCAAGGGCATTGGAGTCATATTCGCTGATCTAAGCAACATTAAATTTCTCATGAATAAAATATAAATATGGTAATTTGCTGTCTAAAAATAAAAACTGGTTCTGCATTATTTTTCTCCATCCAAACATGTATAAAATATAATTTACATCAGTGTGGTAGCATTCAAATGTGAGCTTTAATAAAAAGTATTTTTGATATTTACAATGGGGTACAGGATTGAGTTTACAAAATAAACTTCACTAGTACAGCACTCGTTGTGAATTTTTACACTCTCAGGTGCAAGTGTAGAATATCTTTTACAGAGTTGTTCGGAAACTTGCCTTCAAGCAGAGTCCTGTCTAGCTTTTGAGATCTCTATCATTAACAACATCAGCCTTTGTATGTGGTTCTCCACCCATACCACGGAACCTCTCATTCCAAGCATCAACTACCAACATTATGTCAAAAATCTCAAGAAGGTAGGCCACATGGTTAGAATCCAACTTACAACATTAGTTATATACAAAAAATAAGATATGTGCAGTATATGATGGTAATGGGAGGTAATCTCTTTAATAGTATATTCCTTTATTTTTTACTAGTATATTTGTATGTTTTTCAACTAGAATATACACATTTATTTTACCTTTGCATGTTTTTCCCCTATATGTAGGTAGTCCCATGGATATTGCTATTGGTTTATCCATCTGCGGATAGGTGATATATCTGGTTCATAGCTCATTTTTCCCAGATCATAGTCCATTGAGCTATAGACTGGCTGACACAGTAACATCAGGCACTAATACAAAACACCTGGTGTATTTCCTTATACAATTGAATATACATGTAAATAGCAAGTTGGTATATATCTCATCTTTCCTAGTAACAGTCATAAATAAACATATTTAAATACAAAAGGCATTTTATTCTTTTTATTTATTCACACAACATATATCAAAATTATAAACACTTGTCTTCAAATACAAACTAAATACATGTACTAATAAATTCGAAAATTGCATACTTTCAGAATTTTTCCAAGAAACTGTGATGATAATTTTTTTTTCATAACCATTTACTTGAGTTATCTACCCCTGATATTTTATGTCAAAAATTTAAAAAGTGGACAAGATGAGGAAAAGAGTTGTATATACATATATATATATATATATAGAGAGAGAGAGAGAGAGAGAGAGAGAGAGAGCCTTTTTCAATCCTCAATAATGAGGATAGAAAAAATTACAAAAATTTCATAAAAACAGCACTGAGCATCTTGGAGTTGTATTTAAAAGAAAAGGGATATTCAGGAAGCATTTCTCTATCATCTATGGATGATTTCCATGACTACTTGATTCAATACAAACATGTTGTGGTATATTTGTGGTTTGCATCAGTATAATAAAACACTTATAGACTGGGCACTCGAGTTAAATTCATTTCTTTGTTTTAAACTGGGCACTTGAGTTATAGTCATTAATTTCTTTGCCTTCAGCCTCTGGAAATAGTTTGTCTTTTGGGGAAAAGGAAATGACCATAACCCTAGCTTGTGCCCAGTCTATAACTGTATAATTTGATAGCAATGAGTTTTTCTGAACTTTCGGAATATTATATGAAAATAAGATATCATGCACCAACATTCTACTTATGTTTATTAACTTTATGAAGCAAATTTGCAAAATTCATTATTTTCTGGTACTTAATTGTATGTCTGTATTAACAAACATTTTTGGATTTATTTCATTCATAATGTACATTTCCTTCTCACCATGTATATTCATAATATGATGTCATACTATGCTGATCTTTATAGGTACAGGAACTTCAAAGTCTAATCGCTGCAGCAGGACAAGATTTTAGTGTTGTGACCAATGGACACGTGTTGATAAACAATGGAGACAATCAGGGTTCTGTACCAGTCACAATACTAGCAGATAGTCTTCCTGAACTGGATGAGTCATTTCTTGTAACTCTTACTAGAGTGGAGGTGATGGGTTCAGGAGCATCAGATAAGTTTCCACCAACCATAGGACAGTTCTCAAACACTACAGTCACCATTGCTAAAAATGATAATGCTTTTGGAATCTTTCGTATTTATAGCAGTAGTCCTAAGGCAACAGAAGATGGCCATAGATTGGAAGTTGAGGAAAAACCACAGTTAGCCGTTGACCTTGTAGTTGAAAGAGAAGGTCAGTTTAATATGTTAAAACCAACAGGTTTTATTGTTAGCAATTTTTTTCTTTGTTTAGAATTTATGAATGTACAGAGTTCTACAAAGAGCATCATCATATGGTAGAAAGTGTTATTTGGTTCATATCATAGACTTATCCTTATAATATGTTGTTACTTGAATTAAATTCACACAGGTGGAAACCTTGGACAAGTGAGCATAGATTGGTATGTGAATACAACTGCCACAACAGCTGTCAAGGGGACAGATTATAATGCAGATGGGGCAACTCTTCAGTTCCTGCCTGGACAAACACAGAGAAGTATGTTGTTTTTTTCACTATTTAGACTATAACCTTGCTTCAACCTTTATCTATTTTCTAAACATCAAATGTTCCCTTTACATCTAAGAATATAGAGAGTGTTGTCTGATTTCAGTAATAACCTTGACAATACTAGATGACGATGTTCCTGAGCCAAGTAAAATTTTGATAGTGCAGATGATGAATCCACTAGGTGGTGCAGAAGTTGGTGCCATGAGCACAATGACGGTGGTGATCCTAGAGAATGATAATGTAGCAGGTGTACTAGCATTTGATACCACAGCTAAACTAGCGAAAGAGGGTAAGTTATAGATACCCAATTATACCTTGGTCATATTTTCAAAAGTTGTATTATTGTCTTCTGATGAATCCACCATCAATAGGTAAATGCACAATGTTGAAAATCATCAAAGTCTCCCTGCAAGTTTCTAAAAAGTAAGTCAGTAACCTAATTGATAGAGCATCTTTTGATGAATAAGTGGAATTGTGACAAGGGTATCATGTGATTAAAAAGAAATGAAATAATAGCACAGTATATGAGGGGTGATTAAAAATCTGTTAACTTTGCAAGGCTGTCATTGAGCAGCTTGCTTACTTAAAGCTATGTAACCAGCAGCTTGTGTCAGTTGGTCAACTAATGTGGTAGTGGTAATTCACAAAAGAAGACAAGGTCAGTAACATTCGAAAGATGAAGCAACTGTTTTGGTGAGTTGTAATAATGTATTTGGCGAAAAAGACCTTAGCACTGAAGCTATTTATATGCTAATATTCAGTCTTTTTGTTACACAGAGTTGTCTCCCATTTGGGACGGTATCTAATTATGACGTCATTAAATTCTATGGAAACTGATCTAAAACTCAGGGAAATGATAGTCCACAAATGACATTATCATAGAAATTGATGACATCATAATTGAATTACGTCAGATACCGTCCCAAATGGGAATAACTAACGAAATAATGAAAAGACTCAATAGCGAAGAGACTTGAATTGGACTCTCTACGTATACTTTTGGATAGAGGTGGACAGGGATTCTATTATCATAAATTTATTTACAGTCTTGATACTACATGAATTTGTATACCCCCCGCAAACAAACTTTGGGGGGTATATAGGAATCACCTTGTCCCTCTGTCTGTCTGTCGTACCGTCTGTCCGTCCATCTGTGCGTCTGTCTGTCCAGAAAACTTTAACCTTGACCATAACTTTTGAACCAAAAGAGACTGGGTATTCATACTTTACATGTATATTCCTTGTGGCAAGACCTTTCTTTTGGTACCAAAATTTTTGACCTTGTGACCTTGGCCTTGACATTTGACCTACATTTAAAAAACTTTAACCTTAGCTATAACTTTTGAACCTAAAGAGACTGGGTATTCATATTACACATGTATATTCCTTGTGGCAAGACCTTTCTTTTGGTACCAAAATTTTTGACGTTGTGACCTTGGCCTTGACATTTGACTTACCTTTTAAAAACTTTAACCTTAGCCATAACTTTTGAAAGAAAAGAGATGGGGCCTTCATACTACACATGTTTATTCCTTGTGGCAAGACCTTTCTGTCAATACCAACATTTTCGACCTTGTGACCTTGGTCTTGATGTTTGACCTTCTTTTTAAAAACTTTAACCTTAGCCATAACTTTTGAAAGAAAAGAGATGGGCCCTTCATACTATATATGTGTATTCTTTGTGGCAAGACCTTTCAGTCAGTACCAGCTTTTTGACCTTGTGACCTTGGCCTTGACATTTGACTTTGTTTTGGAAAAACTTTAACTTTGACGGTAACGTATAGTCATAGAGAGATAGGGAGTCCATTTTACATGTGTGTATTCTGTATGACAAGTCCTGTACACTGATACAAGAAGAATTTACACAACCACCTTAACCTTCACCTTCTTCTCCAAAACTTAAATATTGATCATATATATAGTTCTATGCCCTATTTTGAATTTTGGTGCCGCGGGGGGTATTTGTCCCGTTAGGACAGTTCCAGTTTCAATTTTTTTTTTATTTCAGGAGATAAAATCCCTATGAGTATTCTTAGGAAAGGTTCTGCATTGGGTACTGTAATGATAGACTGGGAAATCAGGGGTCAAAATGGTGCTGACCCTGCACAAGGATTTACAGTGTATAGAGGTTCCTACACATTCCTACCTGTAAGTATTCAGTATCCTGTATCATAGCATCTTTTTAGTCAAGTCTTGTCTCATTAATCCCGAGTGTTCATGATGTATAAAACACTTAATATGAAACAGAAATTTTAATATTTTGATGATCCATTCAAATTAAAAGTATATTGTTTATGGTCTGTGTGATCATCATACTTACGATATGTCTGTCTTTTACAACCTTTAATCTTTGCTTTAATTTTCATTGTTTTAGTCTTTAATTTAGTCTTCATATATATACATAACAGGTGTTTTCTGTTACTGAAACCATTTTAAATAAGATCAAGTTCTGTAATTACCTTGACATACATAAAAAAATTTCTGTTGATGGTTCAATAAACGGCTGGTTGGGGGAATTTTTAAGGGAATGTCATTGTGAATTCTGTTTTCTGTGATTTCTTCTGTCACCAATTATCTACCACAATCATATTGACTTACAGTAAATCAATGAATGCTACAAAACTCAGAAAAAAATGAAATAAAATGGAAATATAAAAATTTATGAATAAAGAAATTTTAGTATTAAACGTTTTATTTCCACAGGGTGAAACTTCAAAGCAGATTAGTCTTGATGTGAAATCTGATGATAAACCAGAAACCAATGAAGAATACCAAATACATCTCCTGAACATCAAGACCAGTGGTTAGGCTGTCAAATACCGAAGTTCTTTTCTATTTTTATCCATATTATTATCATATTTTTATAGCTAATACATGTATTTGTACCAGACATAAACACTAACACCAATGATGAAATAGCTATAAATGGAACAGTGATTTGAACTACATGTAAATATAATTTTAGTGTTCAGTTTTTGTATATTTATTAAATATATTCACTGCTTGTTATTTTTGTAAAATTATTTTTTTACTATTCAGGGGTAGGACCGACTGGTGCAGCAAAGATTGATCCCCAGTTTCAGTACGCTACAATAACTATACAAGGCAGTAATGACCCCCATGGTCTCATTGAATTTGCTGATGGCTCTTTAAATGTTCGCACTGAAGAAAATAGCAAAAATGTTAGTTTACAGATAGTGAGGAAATTCGGGGCAATAGGTAAGAGCATAAATTCATAAAATCAGTGAACCATAAATGGTAATATATTATGATATCTTATCATGTACATGTATGTATTTTCTTTGCATTTGGTTTACAAATTTCACATTGTATCAAATACTTGTTTATAAACTTGAATATATAAGGATCATTCTAACTATTTGTCCGTTCAGTAGGAGAAAGAATTTTGAAAAATAGATGGTAGTCCATGCATGTTCCTTCAAATGCTCTAGTTTAATTATAACATTGTAGACTAATAGCTCACTTTTCATATTCACAGGTGATTGTGAACTTTGCTTCTCAGTAACAATTTATGTTTTAAATGAACAAATTAATAGTTGTTGTTTACAATTTAATTACAGGTGTTGTGCGAGTTTCCTATGACATAACTCAGGGGTCCCTCTCTCCTGTCACTGAAGATTTACAACTGGCCATATCAGGCGAGGATTTTACCAACAGGAAAAGTTATGTTGATATGGCAGATGGTGTTGCAGCAGTATCAGTTGATGTACAGGTCATAGATGATGACAAACCAGAAGTCGAGGAAGCTTTTGTAGTCAAACTTACTGGTGTGACATTACTTGGTGGAGTAGATAGCAGTAATATGCCTCCACGATTAGGTAACTTCATTATGTACATGGTTTTGGAATAAGTCACATTTTGTTGATATACCAGGTATTAAATAGGCTGTTCAGTGTATAAAAGACTATTTTAGTTTAGGTTCTGGTTAATTCTAGGCTTGTTTATTCAATTTTAAGCTAGCATAGTTTAGTACAATCATGTGTAGTTCAATCTAGTCTTGTAGTGTTGAGTCTAGTTTAGTCTTGTGAGTTTTATTCTAGTCTTCATTGTTTATCATAAACTGGAAATTTGTTTGTAAAATTCTACTTGCATGTACTTCAATTTATGTAATAAGATAAAAGTACGTTTAAGGAAGCTTAACATACACCTGTTGATTTTTTTTTCTTAAAGGAGTAAATGGATCTGTAGCACAGGTGATAATCAATGCAAATGATGGCACTAAAGGTGTAGTTACCTTCATTCCTTCCTCACAGAAGTAAGTTATATAAAGCATATCATTTTGTCCTCTTAATTAATGGTAGAGATGTATTATTACTTGCGTAATAGCATAAGAGCAACATAGAATGGTACTCTTAAAGACCTTTCATATATGGTTATATATATGACACTGCTTGCTATATGTATACATGTATATACATGTATACATATCAGTGGAATGTATCGTATGTGGCAATCAAGAATTGTTTTTTCTGAGTTTTATATATAAAATTATACATTTTTACTGATTCTTTTTCTGAACAGTAAAATTTAGATTAGGAGTTACGCTTAGTTTCCAGGAACTGCAATGAAAGCAAGAGAGAAAAAGTTTCTGTTTATAACCCGAACTACATCAGTGTGTTCATTTTATTGGCCGCATGACTAGCAGTGCTGAGAGGATAGCAACTTTTTCTCATAAGTTAAAGGTTGCAAGTTTGAATCCTGCTGGACTTTTGATGATTTTAGGTTTATATCCTATGGTTTGGATTAAATAAACCAATGGTCAGGATGTAGACTTTGTTCTGAGGGCTAGGAGGGCTAGGCGACTTTCAGTTAAGCTGCTCAACCAGGGTTATATATGTGCTAGACTAGCATCGTCACTGAGGAAGTTCTACAGTCGTTACGAGACTCTTATTACTCCATATGATATCTCGTTATCCGGACTTTTAAATGATATTCTGGACTGAGACCAATTCCGATCACTTTACACAGATTTGACACCTTCTATACTAGAAGGTTACCTACTTCGACTTCTCCATATATAGATACATATGGAATTCACACGATTTGACTCTTTCTACGGGGTATATGTGACGGGTGTTGCTAGCAAGCAGGAGATGCTCACTCTCCCCGGGCACCTGATCTCACTCCATCACAGGGGTTCACATATGCTCTTCAAGTATACATATTTTGTTATTTTCCATTTGTTTTTCATTTTCACTGATTTTGTATGTCCTATGGTTTCATGATTTTTGGACTTGTGGTTTGGATTTATCCATCATCTTTACATACTAATAACTGGCTTGTAAAGTTAAAGCCTTGACATGTTAAAAGTCCCTAGCTCTCAACAGCTATGATGCTTGGTAGTGGGTTATAGTTTGTTTATCGTGGTATCTATTACAGTGTGATCGTAGATGAGATTGCAAAGAATATATCCCTGACTGTGCTGCGAGAGAAGGGGACATTTGGTAATGTGTCTGTGTTTTACTATGCTCAGAGCATTGTACCAGGTACTACACAAGGCACTGACTATAGAGTGGAACCCAAGGTAAGTCTCGCCCACAGATGAAGTTCATTTAGTGCCAGTTTTACATTGAGAGAATCAAATGGTGTGTACATGATTTCAGGAATATGTATCTTTGTTAGTTTGACCAAATTTCATTTTAAGATTTTTATTTCCCAGGTCTGCTTTAGTTAAAGTCATATTTGTATAACATACTGTGATTTTGTACTGCTTTCAAACATTTTTGTTCGTAAAAGTATTTTTACAAACAACCCTAGAGTCATAAGTGTAGCATTTCAGTATCTACTGAACACTTTTCATATTAGAGTTAAAAGAAGGACATTTGTTAGGCCTTTGTTGGCAGTTGGGACATTGGGGCATTCTAAGTCGCAGACAACATTCCTGTTCAGCATAAGACATCTCACATTCTTTGTTTTTATTTAAATGTAAAAAAAAAATGTTTTAGAGAAGGTGTACATAACAAAGTCTTTATGCATAACCCTGTTCAAAATGAAATCTTTTACAATTATCATATTGACCTTTTTTTGTCTCACATTTGTTTGATCTAAAATAAACTATACTCATTATATGGCTTCATAGAACGCTCACAATTTGATTTTAATTTTTGTATGAATATTGCAAAAGCAGAAACTTGCATGTTTCATAGATCTATTTATTATATTTTGTTTGATATTTTTGGAAATATATTATTATGAACAAGAATTTTATGGCCTTATTTTGTTGGATACTTTTTACAAACAACCCTAGAGTCATAAGTGTAGTATTTCAGTATCTACTGAACACTTTTCATTATTAGAGTTAAAAGAAGGACATTTGTTAGGCCTTTGTTGGCAGTTGGGACATTGGGGCATTCTAAGTCACAGACAACATTCCTGTTCAGCATAAGACATCTCACATTCTTTGTTTTTATTTAAAATGTAAAAAAAAAATGTTTTAGAGAAGGTGTACATAACAAAGTCTTTATGCATAACCCTGTTCAAAATGACATCTTTTACAATTATCATATTGACCTTTTTTTGTCTCACATTTGTTTAATCTATAATAAACTATACTCATTATATGGCTTCATAGAATGCTCACAATTTGATTTTAATTTTTGTATGAATATTGCAAAAGCAGAAACTTGCATGTTTCATAGATCTGTTTATTATATTTTGTTGGATATTTTTGGAAATGTATCACTATGAACATGAATTTTATGGCCTTATTTTGTTGGATACTTTTTACATGTATATAACTATATGTTTTATAGATGGTGACGGTTGATCTATCACATTGCTCACAGACAGGTATAGTTTTCTCACGTTCTGTTTGGTTTTCAAACTGTTTTTCTATCTCTTGCTTTTGAGGTAATTCATGCCAATTTTTTAATGCAATAATTAATGTTTTGCTTTAGGATTTGATTATTGCTTTCATAGGCAGATCTAGAAATTTTTGAAAGTGGGATTGCAGTCTCCCATGACTATGTGTTGGACTATTTGGTCTGGAAAGGGAGGGATGTAGTGCTAAAAATAGTTAAAAAATACCTTTTTTTTAGTGAAATTTTCCAACCAAAGGGGGTTGCAATTCCCCCCCCCCCCTCTAAATCCGCCAATAGCTTTTATGTTTATTTCAGGTAATATTATATAGTTTGTTTATTTAGGCCTTTATTTTGCTTTGACATGATTATCGTAGATATATGTATGTATTACAGTTTCTGATTCTATTTGGGTATTTTGCTGTCTCGTGATGAACACATACCTCTTAGAAATAACCAGTATTCCAGTCTTCACCACTCTTTATTTACTTATGAATTTTGCCATGAAGAATATGGCCTTTGTACTAAGTTTATCTGGAAAATACCTTAGAGAAAATATGCTGAAATATCAGTCTGATTGATGAAAGGTGTAGGCAAATTAAGGGCCATATTTTGCTCTTATGTTTTACACAATTTTTATTCAACACAGGAAAACGTTCTCATTTTAGTATTTACATTATTAACTGCTAATTTTCAATCAGTCTTCAGTTTTTAATATCCATAACAGGCTTACACAAAAAGTAATTTATAAATAAGATACAGCTTATAAACTTTACAGTCTGCATTATGACATTACTTATGCTGTATACATAGGGCAGCAAACTGCCTCTAATAATGATGTCAAATGACATAAAAAATGTGATACTTCTAATGTACTACAGGCTTTGTTGCCGCTAGGGGCATTAGTTTTCACTTTAACAGCTGGTTAAGCTGGTTTGTTTCTGTTTTTTTTTTTTTTTTTTTTTTTTTTTGGGGGGGGGGGGGTAGTCCATTTAGGTACTTAACGTAGAGATTTTGATACTGTTCCATTTTACAGACCATTTGGAAGCCTTATTAATCCTCCTCCTTTGAAAGTGGTATAAAGTGGTTGAAGAAGCATATTCATAGATTTTGGTCAGTTTTATGTAACTGCCTTGTCTTGAAATATTGATTAAATGGTAATAAACTATTTTTGTGTGAATTTCACCATTATGATTTGACAGTTAAAAAATAATTTAAAATGAAGAAAAACATGAATTTTTTATTCAGTTTTATTGATTTGCAGCTGGGATGGGGAATATAATCTGATTTTATATAGTTTAATTAAGAATGTCATATATTTAGAGACTGAATAGGTATAACCTGCATATGGATTACATTCTTCAGAGATTGGTCTTCAATAAGGGAGAAGACAGGAAGCTTATCATGCTGGAGATTTTAGATGATGATATACCAGAACCAGATGAAACCTTCCAGATTATTTTGTCTAATCCAGAGCAAGGGTTACAGCTTGGAGACCCATACAGAGGTCAGTGGTACTCTATACAATATATGTATACATCATACAGAGGTCAGTGGTACTCTTTACAATATATGTATACATCATACAGAGGTCAGTGGTACTCTATACAATATATGTATGCATCATACAGAGGTCAGTGGTACTCTTTACAATATATGTATACATCATACAGAGGTCAGTGGTACTCTATACAATATATGTATGCATCATACAGAGGTCAGTGGTACTCTTTACAATATATGTATACATCATACAGAGGTCAGTGGTACTCTACACAATATATGTATGCATCATACAGAGGTCAGTGGTACTCTATACAATATATGTATACATCATACAGAGGTCAGTGGTACTCTTTACAATATATGTATACATCATACAGAGGTCAGTGGTACTCTATACAATATATGTATGCATCATACAGAGGTCAGTGGTACTCTTTACAATATATGTATACATCATACAGAGGTCAGTGGTACTCTATACAATATATGTATGCATCATACAGAGGTCAGTGGTACTCTTTACAATATATGTATACATCATACAGAGGTCAGTGGTACTCTACACAATATATGTATGCATCATACAGAGGTCAGTGGTACTCTTTACAATATATGTATACATCATACAGAGGTCAGTGGTACTCTTTACAATATATGTATACATCATACAGAGGTCAGTGGTACTCTATACAATATATGTATACATCATACAGAGGTCAGTGGTACTCTATACAATATATGTATACATCATACAGAGGTCAGTGGTACTCTACACAATATATGTACACATCATACAGAGGTCAGTGGTACTCTATACAATATATGTACACATCATACAGAGGTCAGGGGTACTCTATACAATATATGTACACATCATACAGAGGTCAGTGGTACTCTTTACAATATATGTATACATCATACAGAGGTCAGTGGTACTCTACACAATATATGTACACATCATACAGAGGTCAGTGGTACTCTATACAATATATATATACATCATACAGAGGTCAGTGGTACTCTACACAATATATGTATACATCATACAGAGGTCAATGGTACTCTTTACAATATATGTACACATCGTACAGAGGTCAGTGGTACTCTATACAATATATGTATACATCATACAGAGGTCAGTGGTACTCTATACAATATATATATACATCATACAGATGTCTAACATCAGTATAAGTTTTAGATTTTACATATCGCATTAAGAGAAATTTGTCTTTGACATTAATAATTGTTCTGCTTGTCTGTATAAACTGAAAAGTTGGTGAGCTTATTTATTATTTTATACCACTGTAAGATTATTGGTGCAATAATTTCATTTTGTCCAATGCAAGGAACCCGCCATAATCTGTGAGATATTTTTATGTGCCAAATGTATGCCATGGCATAGGGCCTTGATTTATACTGCCTCATCTAGACAGATGGGGAGGCAAAACGTGATAAATCACCTTAGAAAACTCTGGACAAAAAGAGGAATTGAATACCGGTAGGAACTATTAAGTTCAGTGTGATACCATAGGACCAATTGGCTCTTGGGCTGAAACGAAATTAAGACTTACTTATGAGACACTTACAAAAGTCCCAAGGATTGTAGCAGTATTCAGAAATATTTTTAAAAAGTCAAAACGTAAGGCAGTCATGTGAAACCCCCAGGGTAGATTGTACCTCACAAACCCCATAGGACAATACAACCAAAAACCTTCAGAAGGTTTCTCTGAAATCCTGCGATCTCAGTGGTCCTCCACGAAATTGTGATGGTCTATTGAAACGACACTTAATATTGACAATATGGGTTATGTTACCTGTGTTGTAATGTGGCAGATTTCAAAGGTGTATAACCAGTATCCATGACAGATAGTTCAATATTTCCCAAGATTTTCAGAAACATGCTTTGCAAGTTTTGGTTATGGAGAGACGTGATGTCTTCACATCTGTCAAAACAGGAGTTCAAACACTTCTTTCGTAAGTAAGATTGATTTAATTGGTTGTAGGGGTGGTGTCTGATGACATGAATATTAATGAGTTCTGATGGTTTTTGTTTGTATTGTCCCATGGGGTTTGTGATGTACGATATACCCCGTTGGTTTCACAAGGTGAATGTAAGTTCATAATGAAAAACTTTCCAAGTGTAAAGGTCTTGTCAAAAGGAATACTGATTTAAAACATCTGAAGCTCATTCTTTCACCATTCAGAAGTTACAGACACAGACAGACTGACAAATTTATAGACAAACATAAATAGGGTAATTACATGCTTCTTGAGCTCTATCTCTAAGGGCATGTAAATAGATGTACAAGCTGTAAAACTGTTCAAGAAGGTTATACGTTACATTTCAGTAATCCCTAATAATTTCATTATAATATTTCATTGCTAAAAAATAGTAAAAATAAATAGGTGTTAATTTTTGTCAAATGTTAATGACTTCATACGTTGCTAATTCATATATGTATAAACAAAATAAAATGTGATTGTACTTGCAACTATATATTACAGACATTCTTAAATGTGACTAGTAGATATGAATGAAAGTTAATGTTATGATAAATAATCATACTAAGTAAATAGTATAAATAAATATGGTTGTAAAACATCTCAGGAAAATATGATCTTTATATTATACTCTCAGCAAATGTGACAATACTAGCTAATGATGGGGCTAGTGGAGCAGTAACCTTTGATACAAATGCCATGGTATCTATTGATGAAATTCCTGCTGCTGGTACTGATTCCAATAAAGCTAGGTTGACTGTGGTGAGAGGAACTGGGAAATACGGTGTGGTGAATGTACCTTTCCGTGTGGTACCAGAGCTAGCAGGCAACACTCAGGATCTAGTACCTATGCAAGGATATGTTACCTTCCAAAATGAACAGGTATTTAGAATTCTAATATGACAGCATTTTCATATGTTTCAGCAAAGATGGAAAAATTATTAACGGTGGAAGAAAAACCTATTAGATGTTTCAATATACTTGTATTAATGGATCATTTTAATTGGGTTTTTTATTCAGGATTCTGTAGTTCTTGAGATTCAAGCCCTCGATGATATCATACCTGAGCACTCGGAGAGATTTACAGTCCAGCTTCTGGCACCGGATAACGGAGCTAAACTCGGCTCCATAACCCAGAGAACTGTTGTTATCAACCCCAATGATGCTCCAAATGGACAACTACAAATCTATGTCAGACATACCAAGTAAGAACAGAATCTTGTTACTACATTAATGTCTTTGTTAGGATGTCCTAAACATCAGGAGGTACTTTCATGATCACAGGGCTACGTTCTGTTTATAGGAACATGTAACAGATCTTTATTTTGATGATGTTTTTAGCTCTACTGGTCTCGACCAGTCGAGCTCATGCGATGGTCCTTCGTCCGTTGTCCGGCTGTCCGGACATCCGTCCGTAAACAATTTTTTGTTCCCTCTTCTCCTCTGAAGGTATATACCCCAGAGACCTTATTATGGGTTCTTCTTGTTGGGTAGGTGGTGTAGTTGTGCATGTGCAATTTTGGTCCAGTTCCGACCCCTTGGGGGCCCACAAAAGGGCGTGGTCCCAAAATCTTGTTCCCTCTTCTTCTCTGATTGTATATATCCCAGAGACCAAATTACGGTCTCATCATGTTTTGTAGCTGGTCTAGTTGTGCATGTGCAATTTTGGTCCGGTCCGGACCCCCTGGGGCCCCTACAAAAGGGGCGTGGTCCCAAAATCTTGTTCCCTTTTCATTTCTGAAGGTATATATCATAGAGACCTAATTATGGTCTCATTTTGTTATATAGGTGGTCTAGTTGTGCATGTGCAATTTGGTACGGTCCGGCCCCCTTGGGCTCCCAGAAAGGGGCGTGGTCCCAAAATCTTGTTCCCTCTTCTATTCTTAAGGTATATGTCCCAGAGACCTAATCAGGGTCTCATCATGTTTGGTATGTGATCTAGTTGTGCATTTATTATTTTGGCCTGGTCCGCCCCCCCTGGGGTCCCACAAAAGGGCGTGGTCCCAAATTCTTGTTCCCTCTTCTATCCTTAAGGTATATGTCCCAGAGACCTAATTATGGTCTCATTTTGTTGGATAGGTGGTCTAGTTGTGCATGTGCAATTTTGGTCCAGTCCGGACCCCCTGGGACCCCACAAAGGGGCGTGGTCACAAAATATTGTTCCCTCTTCTTTTCTGAAGGTATATGTCCCAGAGACCTAATTATGGTCTCATCAAGTTTGGTATGTGATGTAGTTGTGCATGTATAATTTTGGTCTGGTCCGGACCCCCTGGGGTCCCAAAAAGGGGCGTGGTCCCAAAATCTTGTTCCCTCATTTTCTCTTAAGGTATATATCCTAGAGACCTAATTATGGTCTCATTTTGTTGGATAGGTGGTGTAGTTGTGCATGTGCAATTTTGGTCTGGTCCAGACCCCCTGGGACCCCACAAAGGGGCGTGGTCCCAAAATCTTGTTCCCTCTTCTTTTCTTAAGGTATATGTCCCAGAGACCTAATTATGGTCTAATCATGTTTGGTATGTGATCTAGTTGTGCATGTATAATTTTAGTCCAGTCTGGACCCCCTGGGGTCCCACAAACGGGTGTGGTCCCAAAATCTTGTTCCCTCTTCTTTTTTGAAGGTATATGTCCCAGAGACCTAATTATAGTCTCATCATGATTGATATGTGATGTAGTTGTGCATGTATAAGTTTGGTCCAGTCCGGACCCCCTTGGGTCCCACAAAGGGGTGTGGTCCCAAAATCTTGTTCCCTCTTTTTCTTTGAAAGTATATAGCCTAGAGACCTAATTATGGTCTCCTTTTGTTGGATAGGTGGTGTAATTGTGCATGTGCAATTTTGGACCAGTTCGGACCCCCTGGGGCCCCACAAAGGGGTGTGGTCCCAAAATCTTGTTCCCACTTCTTCTCTTATTGTATATGTCTGTGAGACTTAATTATGATCTCATCATGTTTGGTAGGTGGTCTAGTTGTGCATGTGCAATACAAAACATACATGTGTGGTCCAAATATATTTTTACCCCTTCTTCTCTGAAGGTAAATTGTTGTTTGAGTAGAGGATAACAGTAGAGCTCCAGTCTCGACAGAGACTTCTGGTTTTGATTTACATCAGTCAACATTATTACAAAAATTAAGATGCTATGGAATATTTACATGGATACTAGACTGCATTTCTGATGGGTTAAATTTGTGTTAAGATGTGTAAATAGGGAAAATCATTCAGTGCAGTTAATTGAACTTACATTTACAGCTACGTACATCAAGTGATCACGTGTCTTATACAGTCATCATGTTATCTTCCATACTGATATCTTTATAGTATATTAATCTGTATTGAGAGTTTGTCTGAAGTTGTCACTTTCTTGTTTTTCCCTTTGCGTACTGCTTTACACAGCTTAGCTTTTCAGGATGGATTTGAAATTTTTAGGTGATATTTTAAAATCAATAAATGTAAATTGTGTTGTTTTAAATGAAAATATTTTTTTGATAGGGGTTAAGCTACTATTTAATATCATTTATTCAATACTGAATATATTGTGTTTATATATGAGTGTAATATAAACTTTTAGATGTTCAGGAATGCATTTAATTCTTTTTATAGAAATAGTACAATATCCGTGGAAGAAAACATTGGACTGATTGTATTTGATGTGAAAAGAACTCAAGGTCTTGATGGCATGGTGACAGTTGATATGGTAACAAGACCAGGTACTGCAGTTACAAACTCTGATCTTACCTCAGTGACCTTGACACCTATAGAGGGTATTCCCACTGTTCAAGTTCAAGGTTGGCATGACTACACAGTGAACGGTACCCATTATATTCTCATGCTGACCAGCTTTAAGGTGGGAGATTTGACAACAGGCATAGGTAGTGCTGGATGGGAACAGACTGTTAATGTTGAGAGGCTTTACCAAACTACATTATTCAAATGGCAAGGTCAATTAGTTCCTTTGCAGGTGAGAATTTTTGCTACTCCACTGATAAGAGCAAGTATCTTAAAAATATTGATGTGTATTGAAAATGATTATTCAAAAATATTTTATTAAGCAGACAGAAGTTGAAAGACATTATCATAATTATCTTTTTAAAAAATTTTGGATATATAAGAATCAGTTTGACGAATTCTTAATTCATGGGTTAAAAGTTATACTTTTTCCAGTTTGTGGTAAAATGAGCTGGCCAATGAGTGTTCATTCCATTAAGGCTGTTCATTTACAGAGGTTGGGATGTAATAGTGATCCACATACTAGAATGTCCATGTCCATCTATCCAGTGTTCATTTCAATTACTATTTCAAGAGAATGAAAGAAGAATAAAAGTATTATTCCACATTTTGACCCTTAGCCCTCTGAAATCTGAGAATTTGTATGTTAAAAAACAGAGAGAAACTTCAGGAAAAGGAATAAAAAACGTTCAGTACTCACAAAACTTAAACGGAAAGCTGCTGACACACTTCAGTTCAAAATAACTATTTGAGGCAGACATCATTAACATTTTCTTTTCATACTACAAGAAATTATGCAAAACATATTGGATAGATAAATTAAATTTACCTATGCTCTTTTTGACTGAATGGAAAATCAAAATATGGGATCTTTGACTGGACTATGAAGTGCAACATAGAGATGTTGTTGGGTTCTTGCCCCCATATCTATGATGTTGACATCATAGGAAACCCATAGTGAAAACTTTATTCAGTAAGAACAGTTATACAATGTGAAACAATGTGAAACAACTTCAAGAACATATATTGAAAATTACCAATGACCTAAATGTCAAATAAAAGTTTTATCTAACAGTTTATCATCTAATTCTCTCAATTAGATCAGAATATAAAGAAGACGAGTTAGAGTGAACGATGTGTCGACCAACTTGTAAACTACCGTTACATGTATGATATACAGGCTGAGTTAGATTTAAGCTAATTCATTCTCATCATTTCCAGAATTATGGCTGTTGGTATTGAAATAACAAGGACATTTGTTAGAGTTGATAGTACAAAAATAATCAGAAATGTGGTGGCCTCCTTCTGTTCCAGTTGAGAATTTGGCTCACATGCTTTCCATTTTTTTGTCTCATTTATCACTGTAAACATTTTCAGACCATTGAGACTGATGCTGCTACGTCTGCTGAGTCATTTACAATAGATGGCAGCACCTATCTTGTCATAGCTAATTTAGGAAATGTACGTCGATTCCAAACAAAATCCAGACTCTACAAGATCAATAGCAATGGCACTCTCTTAGTGGTAAATAATAACTTGTTTCTTACTTATTATTCCTTATTGATATTTTAGCATTATGGATACTCTTTAAGAATCGCATTATCAGTCTGTTTATTTCTTTATCTGAGACATTCCATCAGTAGCTTTCAACCTACTGATTTCATAGGGTGTGGCACCATAAACTTAGAAAATACTTAAGTCAAAATTTCATATTCTTGTAGTCTACAATGAATAAATAACAGAGATTTGGATTTTATTGAGTCTTATTCTTTGATTAATAGAATAAAACCATTCTGCATGACAGTTTATTTGAACATTTGATAATGGTATAAATTAAATAGAAATAATTGACTTAAATTTGATTCAGAACTGTTAATAATTGCCTTTTATTTGATGTTTTAATTATATATTCATGTAAACAAAGTTAATATAGAAGATTCTGTTTGGTTTTGGAATCAAATCAAAGAGTCAAATTCAAAGTAAAGAATAAAGAAGTTTTTCATATTTTTTCATATAATTATCAGACTTCATAAATTATGAAAGGATGTGATGCCTTTTATTTATGAGACCTAGTATATAGACACTTCTTTCTAACTTAGGGAGTAATTTATTTTTTGAAAAATTTGTTCAATGCATTGTTTATGTACTTATCATATTTATAAATGAGAGTTCTTGCTAAATATGTCATATACTGTAGTTTATGATAAAGCTTGAGAAGCATATTGATATTCATCCTCTTGTCTGTCACACATTTGTTTTTACTGTTTACACTTGTGACATATTTGTTTCTTGAAGTTCTTATATAACATTTGTAGTATTTGAATATAGATTTCCTTTGTCTTTTATCTTGATTTGCCAATTGTAATTTTGTAACTGACAAGAAATTCATACATGGAACAGTTTTTCACTCATTTCCTTTTCGCAACAAAGTTGATCTATTGATATATTATATATGATTCTTTATTTCAGATCCAAGACATCGAAACCAGAGGTGCTATGGATGTTAAATTTTTCAGTGTTTTATCTAGCCATTTCTTAGTGTTCAGTAATTCTAAAGACGACAACAGTGAAACCCTTGTTAGTGTAGATGTTTTCAGATGGAATAATGTTTCTAAAATGTTTCTCCCATCTCCATGGCAATCACTGGACAACCAGGGGGCTACATCACTCAGTGTTTTCCTGCTAGAGGGAGTTACTTATATGGCTGTAGCTAATAATTATAACTCCAAACTCAAGACATATGACGTGGAGTAAGACCTTTTTACATCTATGAATTTCATAATATAAACATCATTGTTAGTTCTCTTAAATGAGTGTCACAAAAGGATGTACACTTGGTCTTTTTGATAAAGTGTCTCTTCAAGCATTGTTAATAACTAAACTTGAAGTACCTCATTTGTTTTTGATGAAGAACGTAGTTTGCTGAAATTGAAAATCTTATTCTTGATAGAGTTTGAAGACAAACGTTATATGAGGCCACACATGAGCCTTTTGTGAAACAAAATTTTCCTAGTTAAAAGTTTTTGTTTGATGTATACACTTTAGAAAATTGCTTCTGGTATCTTGTTACATTTAGTGCTCATAATCATTAAGATTTTGGGGGCATACTGCATTAGACTTATCCGTTTGTTTATTATATTTTTTATTCCAGAATCTTTGCTGCCAATATGTAGTATTTTTATTTTTACGAGAACAACTTGTTTTGATTCACACTTTAGTCAGTGCTTCATTTGACAAAATAAGACAATTTATTCTGCTCATGTCTTTCCTTTTAATCTTCATTTTCAAAAATTATTACTGAATTATTTCAAGCATATGCTTATTGAATTAAATTCTTAAATTCAAATGTTCCAGCATTGTTGATGCATGGGGTTTTTGTCCCATTAGGACAGCTTTAGATTAATTTAGTTGCAACTATGAATATTATATTTCAAAAGTTTTGAGTGATGGTTCGTAAAGATAAAAGATGTTTCATTTCTTTTTACAGTTCCATTATATACAAATTAGGGAGTGACATGAAATTCTCTGAACATCAGAGAGTCAAGACACAGGGTGCAAATTCTGTAGTCCACGTGGAGATTCAGGGTATCCACTTGCTGGTGTTTGGTAACAACAGAGGTGACATTGTTAGCAGTCCCCAGATGTCTCTGGTTTATAAATGGGACTCAACTGCTCAGAGATTTTTCAAGCATGCTGACTTAGAGACAAATCGTGTACAGAGTTTAACTTCTGTTATTGCAACTGACGGCACAGGTACATAAATAATAAAGATCAGATTCAGTTTTGCCTTAAAACGATATGATCAAAGGGCAAAACACTATGATTTAATACTGTCTACTTCTAGTGTAGACACTGTTAAACATAATTTTCATCAATACTGTATTTACATATAAAACATACAGACGATGGAATTCTTGCCTCATTGTTTTAATCTGAGACATTGATATGAAAAAAAATCTTAAAGTTACAATCCCTTTTATGTTATAAAATTTTAAAACATGATAAATACCACTTCTAAAACAAATACTAAAGCTGAATAAATGAATTATATTATAACTTATGTTTTAAGACACACTTAGAATTATACATGCATCACCTGAAGCATTAAAATAAAATGGTTTATGGAAGTCTGTGTATCCAAGTAACATATCTTGTCCACTGCAGCATACCTACTGGTAGCCAATGGTATTGGAAAGTCAGAGATATATGCCTGGAATCTACAAGGACAGAAGTTTGTTAGTGCGTGGAGTGGTCCTCCTAGCCTGCAGTTATATCCTATATCGGTTACCCAGGCAACTGGGACATTACTGCTCCTTCCTGTAGCTGATGCTCAGTCACAATCCAATGCAACACTTTTTCAATTTCAAAAAATTAAGAATAGTGATTTTTCACCAAGGTTTGTTTAAGATCTTAATATCTAGAATTTAGAAATTTTGCTTTCCAGTATGTATCTAGATGGTATAATGTACATTAAATATAATTTGTAGATTGTATAAACTATATAACCATAATATAAATTTAAAAATGAGAGATGAAAGCAAATATTACTAAATTTTCATCATTAAAAAATATCGATAAAGATGCTACTGACCCTTCCAATTTCATGTAGCAGTTGATACTTTTAAGAAAATTTTCATTCATAATATCATAAAGTAAGTTATTAATCCAATATTTATCAGATGAAACCTTTACAGTGAAAAATTAGGCCCAGTGAAGGGGTCAGTTGTTGCCCATTTTGATATATTTTTTGAATCGAAAAGATTTTCATACTATTTCATTTTTTGAATTTATGTCTTTTGAATACAGTTTCTTGGCCAATTAAATATCAATTACTTGTTTACACTGAAACTTTAATTATAACACAAACATTTCCTGTACTCAGAGTTATTATGGATCATTTGATGAGTTTACTTTTCTTTTTTACCTTCAGAACAGTGACTTTGACTTTTGGTGATGGCATATCCTCAAGGTCATCTAGTGTATATATTGTACAAGATGATACTCCAGAGGACACAGAGACATTTTATGTTACAATCAACAATCCAACAGGTGGCGCTGAGATAGGGCCACAGAACATGATCACTGTTGATATACTGTCAAATGACAATGCCCATGGTATCATAGAAATTGCACCAGTAAGTCACACACTTAGTACCTACAAGATGTAATATCTAATATGTGTACAATACCTGGATTTGTAACATTGTAATACACCTGTATTAAAATGTGGGAATATTTTACTAAACCTCTGTCATCTGTCCATACATCCCCACAATCCTATCCATACTTCTCCTCCTAACCATGACAGGTAGAAATGTTTCTGTGGTGTATATGAAAGGGTCTGATTAGATTTGTACACTGGGTTTTATACTGAGGTCTGGCCTTTGGGGTAAGGGAAAAATGGATGATTTAAGAAAGACTTGTCCATTCTTTATCCTTAACCAAGACAATGCAGTTGATTTGAACATGGTTTATGAAAGGAAATAACATGAAGTTGTGCAAGTGGGTTTTAAATTTTGGTCTGACCCTCAGGTAGGGACAATGGGCAGGGTAAAAAAAATTTGTGTGGGCTTCTTCTCCTTAACCAAGACAGATGCAGATAATTTGGTTGTGGTATATGAAAGAGTTGAACTTGTGTACTTGGGTTTTAAATTGGGGTTTGGCCCCTGGGGTTAGAATAAATGGATGGGATACAAAATATTTTGTCTGTGCTTTTTCTCCTTAACCAAGACAGTTGAGGATGATTTCATTTTGGCATATGAAAGGTCTGACTTGAAGGTATGCACTTGGCTTTAAAACTGGGGGTGTAGCACCTGGGGTAGGGAAAATGGATGGGGAAGAAAGAAAGGGTATATAACTTTAGCAGATGATTTGCAGGTTGTATATGGCAGATATTACTTGAATTTGCACACCTCAGTTTTAAACTTTGGTTGGGCCCCTTAGATAGGGAATCATTGCAAACTGCGGGTATACCATGCACCTGTTTGGCAGTACCCTATTTCTAATATCTTAAATTGTCCAAAAGTTCCAAATAGCTCAAGTCATTCCTCCTATGTAAGTGTCATCATCAACATTGCTGTTGAAGTCAAGTTAATGTTATTACTTTTGAAAGTAAATTGAGATATTCAAATGGAACCAATAAAGTCATTCCATGCTTAACATCAAAATGATTGTCTGTGGCAAACATCATGTTTGAAAACAGAAGTTTTGCCTACTGAAAGGGCATTTCAATTAAAAGAGTTGAGCATGTGGCTTTTTTGGAAGGGTAGCAATAGTTTTCATAAGATACATCAATTTAGTGTCTAGTTGCACAAACTTCAATCACTGATCAAGCTTTCCATTGGTTAAATTTTTCTACTATTTCTATGAAATAAAAAAAAAATTCTGCCCCGTAATCGATGATTGATAGATCAGGAGCATATTGTTTAAGTCCTGACTATCTGTTTGTTTGTTTGTCTGTTTGTTTGTTTGTTTGTCTATTTGTTTGTCTGTTGTCAACTTTTACTTTTACCATAACTTTTGAACCATGAGAGACAGACTTTATTTTTGGCATGCATATTCCACTAATAAAGTCCTTTTAAAATTACATCAAGGTCATTGACCATTTGAGCTTTGACCTACATTTCAAAATTTGCCTTATTTGGACTTTGTTGCCGCCAGAGGCATTCATGTTTCACAAACTCATCTGGTTTGTTATATACTTAACACTGATTTGTAGTTACGTGTTCATAAAGCAATGCAGTTTATATATCTATACAGTTATTTTCATTTCTTAAACTTCTTGTCTATCAATGTGAATTTACCAGTAGTTATAAAGTTTCATGCAATTAATTGACAGATTTCTGTCTCAAACTTTATATTATGCTTTAGGATTCCAGAGATGTGACTGTTCAGGAAGAAGATAACAGAGATAGTACAATACAAATCAATGTTTTACGTTCCAAAGGCTTCTTTGGCAGAGTAGTGGTCAAATGGGTTGCGACAGGGGATCAGAGTGGTCTCAACGACATAACTCCACTCACTGGACAGGTAAATCCTAAAATAACTTCATTTTTTTACCAGACAATTTTAACTTTACAGACTGGGTTCCCTAAGAATGTGAAGCTAATATAGTTTTGTTCTTTTAAAGGTGGAGTTTGCCAATGGACAATCAATAGCAACAATAACATTGACTATATTGAATGATAACCTAGCAGAGTTACCAGAGGTTACCTACATCAGGCTTACTGATATTGTAGAATCAGGCACTACGCTTTTAGGAAGAGGGGCACAAATTGGTAAATTAAATATTATGCGTGAATTCATATTTTATATCAAATGTAGTGGAATATAATTTTTTCACCTTAGATATGCAGAAACTTTAAATTTAGGACCGTAATTTTTTATTTTCTCACTTCTGAGAAAGCTTTGCTTGCTGTTTGACATACATGAATAAGAAAGTACTTTGGCATACCTGCTGAAAGTTGCTGAGGCTTTCCAAATTTTCAAATTCACCTACTGGAACATTTGTACGTCACCTTATCGTCCCACTATATTGATAGCTTTTTACTTTTTTTGTTTTAAGAACACTCATATACAAAACTTAAAGATATTGAGCAAAATGCGGCATGGAAGGGTATTCTAGCTTCAAATTCCTGTACAGATAATTTCACTCATATGGTGATGTCATTTACAATGATATGGGATGTCTCTTTTTACCATCTCTTCTTCCAGACACTGACCAGTTACCATTGGGATTCAAGCCCTGGGCCTCATGGTCCATTGGGATTCAAGTCCCTTGCCTCATGATCCAGTGGGATACAAGGGGTTGGGCCTTGTGTCATTGGAGTTCAAGCCCTGGGCATCATGGTCCATGGGATTCAAGCTCTGGGCTTTTGTAGCATTGGGATTCAAACCCTGGGCCTTGTGATCCATTGGGATTCAAGCCCTGGACCTCATGGTCCATTGGGATTCGAGCTCTGGGCCTTGTGGTCCATTGGGATTCAAGCCCTGGGCCTCTTGATACTGAGTTGAACACACTACAGACTAGCTACACCAGCCATAGCGATCCCCATTTACAGACATAGGTACCCTGTATAGGCCTTGTATGTACTACCACTTTCTAAAGTGCTCTTAATATGGAATTCAGAATAAAATAATAGTAATAGTTGAACATATTGATGTTGAACCAAAATTTATTTATTTATTTTGAATATTTTCAGGTTCAAACAACATTGCTAAATTAATAGTTCAAGCAAATGACTCTCCATATGGTGTAGTTCTGTGGGAGAAGAGTAGTATTGTGGTAACAGAACCTGAGCGGGAGGATACCAAACATGTGGTGTACATTGTACGAGAACAAGGATTAAAGGGAGAACTGCAAGTAGCATATCGGTAAGAATTCATTAGCAAGTACTTTAAGCTGACCTCAAAGTCATAAATATTGACATTTTTCTTTCCTTTATTCTTTTAGTCAAAGTAAGATATCTGTACATACCACTCTTTCTTTAGATGGAAATCCATTGTAATGCCAAGGGCTCCTTTTCTCCTGAATATGAAAAGGCCAGCTGTCAATCTGTAGTTGATGATTCAATGTTTGTTAAGAACAGGTGATACTGTGATTTGTAAAGCAGGCCTATGTAAGACGGCCAAAAAAAGTCTCAAAATTGACCAAATTTGGTAGATGTGTTACCAAACATACCACATGTACTCCTTCCTAAATAAACTTTTTTCATATATGCTTAATGAGTGAAGAAATGAACTTGGATACATGTATAAAGTGTTTGAGCTGTATATTCCTTTTGTATGTTATTTCATTAAAAGGACTGCTCTAGATGTAGGCCAGAAGGAATCTTCCCAAGCTATATCTGGACAGGACTATATTGCCAAGCAGGCTTTAGTGGTTATGCAGCAAAATGTGACTAGGGTGCCTGTAGAAATCGTCATAAGACAGGTGCATATATTTGATACAATGTATGATATTAATTTGATTCACTAAGGAATTTTAAAAAGTTCAGTGCAGTCTTTCTGCTGAAATTACTAAATTTCAAATTTCCAATGATTTGTGAAAATAGGAACATTTCGATTTTAGAATTCAAATTTGTTCACAATGTTGGTAGTCATTTGAGTAGGTATCACAACTTGTTCTAACACATATCCATATGTTTTCCTTTTTTTGAGAATTTGATAAAACAAAATAATTGATTTTTATTAATTTTCTGAATTAAGGTGCACAATTCTGTAAGTGTTGTATTAGATATAGTGAGATATATGTATATGTAGAGTGTCTAAATTATTCTAAAATTTTGGTTGATGTAAGTACTTGAAAAAATGTTTAATTAACTAATACATGTGATTTTCTTAAAGGACAATATTCCAGAAGCAGATGAAGGATTTATACTGAATATTACCAGTGTAACTCTCAGAGGGGAGACTCCTCCAACAGGAGCTGAACCAAGTGTCAAAGTACCAGGCAATATCATGTCTATTGTCATTTCAGAAAATGATTTAATTCGGGGAGTAGTACAGTTTGATGTTATGACAGTAAGTAGAACTTTAATTTATTTTCAAAAACATTTAATTCTGAAAGTGTGATATAAAGGAAAAAGTACTAAGAGGATGTGTCCATGTTATTTTAGAATATAGAGGGGAGAGTGGATGTGTATGAAGAATATGGTAAAAATACTACTGTTGTCCTGAAAGTTAGTCGCAGCATCGGTGTCTTAGGGGATGTAACTCTTACCTGGCAGGCAGATCCAAGAGAAGCAACAGTCCTTGATTTCAGTCCTGCTAGTGGAACAATACATTTAGCTGATGGGGAAGACCACTCCAATATTGTTATCAATATCTTGGATGATACCATTGCAGAGAATATGGAGGTAGATTTATCTATCATTTTGATGAATTCATCCTACTATCAATTTAAAATCGTAAATCAGATATGTATAAATTTTCTGGATGTTCGTGAATGTCACAGGTTTGCTTGAATTGCATGCAATTTGCATTGATTAAAATTTCGAGACCAAAAATATTGATCTGCCTCTTAAATTTAACAGACCTTTGATGTGAAGTTGCTAAGCATAAGCAGTGGCAAGTCCCAACTAGGCCCCAAGCGGTCTGTAAGAGTAGCAATTCTGAAGAATGACTCACCCAATGGACTATTCAGGTTTAACGAGACTGAGGTAAAATTATTTATATGCAGTTCTTATTTTATATGTACCATAAACCAGAGAATTGTATTCATGTGAAGATTTATCTAATAAATGTCAGCTGTAACTTTTTTATGGCAATATGAATATTATTTAGTTTTTTATGGCACTACTATTTTAATGTAAATCTACATGCATGAGTCAAGACTTATATTTATTATAATATGTAATTATTTTTTAATTGTATGCATAGTATCATTACATGCATTTAAAAATGCATAAGAAGAAACATTATCTGAAGTTTTATTTTGCTATTGATTAAGATAATTTCATTATATGAAAATAAACTCTATATAACATGTTATCTTAAGAGAAGTATCCAACAATATATATCATCTTTTTCATGCATAAATGAAGGTGAAAGTGAGAGAGTCACAGAGTCCCACAGATTCCCAAGGGCAGATAACTCTTATTATTGAGCGAATCCAAGGTTCTGAAGGAGTTGTTAATGTACAGTGGAGACTGAATGCAGAAGCTGCATATGACTTTGTAGAGCCGTTAACAAATACAATAGCATTTGGACAGGTATAATGAAAAAGTTTAGGAAGTTCTTTCGTTCTTAGACATAAACTCTCATGATTATGCTTTCTTTACATTAGCTTTTGTGATGATGTTTTATTTGTTTATACTGTTCCTCAAAGACTTTAAGGAGTAGCAGTAATATGAGTTTACTTTATAGGGAGAAACTACTAAAACCATAACTCTGAGAACAAAACAAGACTCTGTGCTAGAGGGAGAGGAAAGATTCCGTGTCTCCTTGATAACTGCTGATAACAATGCTGATATATCCCATACACAGGGAGATGCTACAGTTATAATATTACCAGATCCTGGTGCTAGAGGCACTGTCAGTATTATGCCAGATTCCAGAGTAGTCTATATCGGTAAGTTCTCTTTGTGACATCACCTTTGAATTCCATTTTTTCATGGATTTCAGTAATGGTCACAGTTGTGTATCCTGAATGTGTAAAGTTCAGTGAGGAAGTAAGTACAGGTAGTTGGATTTTTAATGAGAATTTGAATTTGAATGAATGCTTGGTTATGTAATTTGTCCTATCTGTTTGTTGACTTGTACTGTAGATGTAAAGCTAAGGTATCATTAGGCACATTAAAGATTTAAGCTGGCATATTTGGTAAAGATCTTAGCTTTCTGAAACAAGGGTCCTTAGCAGTTGATTAAAATTTTCACAATTAGAAATACACATATATGTAACCAAGTGTTCGATTGTTATATTGCAGTTTACATAGCGCAATGCGGCACTCATGTTTTACTCTCACCTGTATACGTATTGTCTTGTTGCACAGTTCACTTGTCCTTACTTGTCCATGTCTAAGTTTGTATGGTGTATGTATCAGTTGTAATCAAAGGAATGACCAATCGGACGAATGCGCATGATTTTACTTATACTAACCCGGCTGCCGCCAAAACTCCATTATTCTAACTCTAGTTCTCCTTAGAGTAAGACGTAACATTAATTTAAAACAATTATATTTTGTGACTGCAAAGTCTTTATGGAATTATTATCCCGACGCCTGGTATGTCAAATTACTTTTATTTATACTCTATACAATATAAAATCTGTGATTTGTAATTTGACAATTTTGTAATTTTTGATATAAATTAATGTATTGAAATTTATTTAACTTTACCGCGAAATTTTATATCTAGATTGTTATTATAATATTGTTATACAATTTCACAGGTTTTCCTTTGATATTAAACAATCAAAACTGTTCAAATGGAATCTTAATTATCTATCACCCAACCCCAGTGACATATACAGTTAAAAATATACCTGATATTTATTGACAAATTTGAGTACTAATTTTTTTAAGCTGTTGTTTGTATACATTAATCTGAAAGTTTGTCATGACATCATGTGTTTCAAGGTGAACCTGGTGAATCAAACCCAACATATAGTGGTCAAGTGCATATAACCCTTACAAGAGGACTTGGTATCTATGGCAACATAGAAGTATCATGGTCTTTGACTCCAAGAGAAGCAACTGCTTTCTTGCAAGTGGAAGGTTTAGTTACTTTTGCTGATTTACAACAAACAGCCAATATTACATTACAGGTATGTGTATGTAGAGAAATGTCTAGCATTAAAAGATAATAAACACTTTTTTTTATGCACCCAGATCGATAGATCGGGGGGCATACTGTTTGTTTGTTTGTCTGTCTATTGTCAACTTAACTTTTGAATAGTGAGAGATAGAGACTTCATATTTGGCATACATACTCCACCAATTAAGTTCTTTCAAATTACACCAAGGTCATCAACCTCATGATCTTGTCCATGACCTTTGACCTACATTTCAAAATTTGCCTTATTTGGACTTTGTTACCACTAGGGCATTCATGTTTCACAAATGCATCTTGTTTATAATTGAAACTGTATATTGACATTATGTGAAATCTAGTGAAAAGAAATGCTTTTCTTTGAAAAAACAATTTTCATCTATTGAAATGAGTGTTGAAAGAGCTTTTGATAAGCATGACAGCTTTGGCATTGAGTTTAGCTACTTATATAAATTCACTTTTCATTTGTCATGAGGGTAGGATATTCATTCTTCATAGTTATATTTTCACTTTTCAAGTCATACTGACTTTGACCATCAGATGACACTCTTTGCAAATCTTTTTACCCGTCACTTATTGAAAGGAACTTTTCAGACAATGAATGTTTATGTTTGATATTTGTATTAACAATTTTTCTGACAGTAGTTTGATATTGGTACTATGTTTGTTCTTCAGGTAATATTGAAATACATATCTGTGACACCTGTTAATATCTCCAAAGTCTTTCATACACTGGCAAAGCAAATTTAGGGAGTATATACATGTAGCAATCACTCTGTTTGGCTGCCTGTCCTGTTAAGACATTTCAAAGGCTTTTTCATATGACTACAACTGTGGTGTAATAATGATCTTGTAGATGCTCACACAATTATTATCCATAACACAAGGATTTAATGACCTTGACATCAGGTCGTTCCTTTAAAGTCGAGGTCTCACTTTAATTATGACCAAAGTGTCTGGACATTAAAACTGCTGCACATAGTTGTTACCTGTGACACCAAGGTCTTTTATGGCTGATCAAGATCAAGGTCATACTTGGCCTATGACCAGATTTGTCGTTATATAACTTGGCTGACACACTGGTATTTGTCACTTGTGGACTATTCTGGTATGTACCAGTATTTTGATCATGTATATAGTTTTTTTTTTTTTTGGGGGGGGGGGGGGTGTTGTAAAAATGTTGTTACATACTATATTGTCTTCTATCAACTCTTGTTACAAATCTAGAGTTTGCATTAAAGTAATTTATTGTTATCATTTGAGACCTCATTCTAAGTGCAATGTGATTATTGTTTTATAATGATTCCTGAGAATTCTAGCACATATTTATGAGATAGGAAAACGTATTAATAGAACAAAAATATTTAATCATTGTATTTGTATAGATTATTTCTCGTTCAGATGTTTTAACAGTGTTTTTCTATTTTTTATCTTTATTATTTTTTTACTAGGCAATTGATGACACCACCCCAGAATTACGCACCACCTATACCCTCCAACTGACATCTGCCACCAATGGTGCTGCTATAACCTCAGATCCTACAGCTTATGTGGCCAATGTGGTGTTTGTTGCTAGTGATTACCCTCATGGCTTATTTGAATTTGAATTACCAAAAACACAAGGTGTTCTAGAAGACACAAATATGGTATGTTCAATCATCATTTAGTACAAAACTTGCATAAACGGAGATACATTCTTGTATACTCTGAAAGTAATTACATTCTTATATACTCTAAAATTGAATATTTACATGTACTAAGATTCTCTAGAATTCTGATGATGAAACAATTATGGAGTGATGTAAAACAATTATCAATCAATCTACACCAGTGACAATGTTAAAAAGTGATGATCAGAAGTTTTGCATGGGCTTTGCATTTTTTTCCACAAAAGGACCCTGGTTCTATCATACAGGTAAAATAATCCTGGAGTAGTATCAAAACATAACAGAGGATAACGAGCACCAATACATCAGAATCTCCATCTTGCCTGTTGTGAAAATACTCTTTTTGTGATGATGACTCTAGTGAAGGACATACCAGCATTATATTCACCTTTATTATTTTTTTAATACTTTATAATTGTCCCGCGCTTTCAGACATTAAATCTCATTCGTCCGTCTGTTTGTCTGTCTGCCCATCCGTCTGTCACAAAAACTTTAACCTTGGTCATAACATTTTAACCGTAAGATATGGGGCCTTCATATTTGGCATGGGTGTTTCTAATTGCAATACCTTTCCATTGGTATGAAAAATTTTTTATCATATGACCTTGACCATGACCTTTGACCTACTTCAATGTACCTTTTTTACTGTAAGAGGTAGAGCCTTCATATTTGGCATGTGTGTCCCTAATTGCAATACCTTTCCGTTGGTACCAGAATTTTTTATCATGTGACCTTGACCATGACCTTTGACCTTCTCCAGTGTAACTTTTTAACCATAATTTTGTTTTTGCTTTAGGTAACAGTTCCTGTCCTGAGAACTTATGGACTTAATAGTCAAGTTTTGGTTTCTTATTCCACTACTGCTGGAACAGCACAGAACTACAATGACTTCTATCCAGCTGCTAGCATTCTCACATTCCAACAAGGTGAAAACAGACAAAATATTCAAGTTAGAATCATTCAAGATGACATTCCAGAGGGACAAGAAATGTTTTATATTAACCTTACATCGGCTCGATTAGAGAATCCAAGGTGAAGTATTTATAATATTGAGATATTTTTGTGTTTTTATGTTTTATTACTAAAGTTGAGAGCACAATAAATCTTGAGCCAAATGCAGAAGTGATCTATTGGCACCATCAGTCTCCAGCATTCATCGGGCATCCATAAACTTTTTACACTTTCAGTTTCTTCAGGATTATTGAGAAGATTCTGATATAACTTGGTAGGATACAGTACAGATAATCAAGGTCTCTCAGTAGTGTCATTTTTCAGTTGGAGCCATCAAGAGGTGAATCCAGAAAGAGGCTACATAACTATTTGAGAAACTTCTTCAAGCTGCATAGATTGACATACCAAATGCATTAGAGTGATTTAGAAGTGTTGTTTTTAATTCAATTCTAAAATCAAACTTTTGAAGTGGTTTTGACGTCTTTTCAGACTATGTCAGTGATGCATATTTTCAGGAAAGTTTTTCCTTTTTTCTAATTGAAGAACATTTATAATGCATTTATTATATATTACATTGCAGATTAGAGTTTTCACATTTTTTTTAATGTCATAAAATGGAAAAGGGTGCCCTATTACAGGTTATATACATTGGTTCAGTGGATTTCTTCTGAACTATTAATGGAAATAAATTCTCAAGGTTACAAATAAGGGTTGTAGTTTGCCTAGAACTGCTCAAGATTAGATCCATGGTGGGCAATGTAAATCTATGAGAGTACTCTCCTTTGTGAAATTAAATTTCAGATTAGCTACATTACATAGAAAATGAAATATATTGTTTATTCTACAGAAATGCAGCATTGTTTTGTGTAGATTCTTAAGTGTACTTTTTACTTCAGAACTTAAGAATCTACAAGAAAAAGTGCCGCTTTTCTGTAGAATATTTGATACATTTCATTTTCTATATTATGTAGCTAATCTGAAATTTAATTTCACAAAGGAGAGTCTGATTCGTTTTACTTTACTGTGTGTTCCAGGTGCTCATATGAGTGATATAGGTCTACCTGTGTCTTTTGTCCTACCATCCTTCTAAAAATGAATTGTGGGTGTGAACTAATTTGCTCGTAAATTACTCAGAAAATCCTTCTGTTTGCTTTCATGAATTTTGTTTTGTTGTTGCCACCAAAGATTTTCATGGTTTACAAACACATCTTCCCTCCATGTTTTATTTTGAATTTTTCGCCTTTTACATTCTACTAGTAAGAACAACTACACCATTATGAAGGGTCTTCCACTTGACATCCAGCCAGCCCTAGGACCAATCTCATCTAAGACCATCATAATTTATAAAAATGATGATGCAGAGGGTACAATAGAGTTTGACCCTTCAGCTGTACAGTTCAAAGGTAATACTGCTTTATGATTTATATTATACACTCCAGCATGTTCGGTTTTGGTATTATAGGAATATCAACTTTTAGATTTTAAGATCATTTTTCAATTCAGATTTTATTTCTTGTTAGATAAACATTTCAGATTTACATAATTTGTATAGAAACATGCAGGCTATAGCAGCTGATACCAAGTATATTTATAAATGTTTTTTCAAATATCTTTCAGTTGATGAAGGAGTTGGCATTGCAAAAGTTCCATTGATTAGGAAAGGAGGAAATTTTGGAAAAATGACTATTTCTTTCACTGTTCAGAATGTCACAGCGACATCTGGAATTGATTATGTTCCCATAGGAACTGAAGTGATAATGGATGATGGGTCTCGTAATGCTACCATTGATATCACAATCCATGATGACTCTGAGATGGAATTTGATGAGACCTTTCTCATTAAGCTAGATTCTATACAAGGTTAGTATATCTGTACCATTTTTTCATAGATAATACATTGTACTACATAAATATATTATTGCTTTATAACATAAGGGTATACACTTACTTGTGAAAAACATTTGAACATGAGTGAGCCTCTACTATATTGAAAATAAACATGGAATTAAGGTCAAGGTCTTTGACACTAAGTTGTGGGGCAGGATATGTAATGATATTGAGCCACATTACATTCGAAGCTTGTGGATATCCAGTAGCAGAAGTAGTATTCTGATGTAAGTAATGTATATAATATTGTTCTCATCACAGTACAAGGATTTCAGGTAAGATGTGTAAGCTGCATGAAAATCTCCTGAGTGATGTTGACAAATACCCAACAGCTGCCAGGATATCCACCGGAACATTTTAGGCACATGCACATACTCCACATCTTGAGTCAAATCGTCTGAAAGTTCTTGGAGAATTTTTTTACTTAAATGTTTCATACAGATTGTGGACTGTGGATGTGTTGGTGTCTGACATTCCCTGTTACTGCTGCCATCATTCCTCTTTTGTTTGATCCATTGGTCTTTTTTGTACGTGTTAAACAAGGATGTATCTGTATTCAACTTTTGATAACACAGATACAGCATGAACTTGATGTAGACCAATGGAGGAACTTGTAGAGTTTTGCCTTGGGAGTGAAGGGCCAGAACTTCCATCATTAATTCTGGGATTGCAGAATTTGGTACTGTTTCAAACATGTCAATGATGTAGGTTTTAGAAAGTTTTAACACATCTATGTTGATCAAGTCTCTGATTGGTTTCATGTACCAACGGTACATACTATGAGGATGATCTAACTTTTTCCTTGCAATCTGAAGCAAGTCGATAGCTTTATCCATTCTTTCAAGACGACAAAAGTATGTTGCAATTGACATTTCTTTCAGAAGACAGTAACATCCCCCACTGGAAAGCATATTGTTAATCTTTTTGATAATTCTTAGTGATTGTTTGTTGGTAGTAACATATCCGCATTTTAGATAATATCCAAGTAGAAGTAACCCTAATTCACAAGAATTTGCTCTTTGCAACCACGATATGTACACATCTTTCCTTTCAAGTGTTGACAGCGTACTCATTGCATATTGTAACCCCATCTCGAATAATACATAATCATAAAGATCATTGCTGTTCATTAAACCGATACTTCCCAACTCCTTTATTAAAATAAGATTGAAAAACTTGCTCAAGTAATTCTCTTCTTTATCAAATGGCACACTGGCTTTACCTGGAAATTTTATGATTTTCTCAAACACAGATGGCTGAAGGGAAGGACTTTGCAGTAAGCATTGGTAACCTTCTTTATAAAGATTGACTAAGACACTTAAGAGAATTTCTTGTTTTTCTCCTCTTATTTTCCCTACAAACATATTGTTTTGAGTAATGAAAAAATTTGGACAGTAACCATTTTTTACCCAGGATATGATGCGACTGAATGCTTTCCAAAATCCAAATAAAAAACTTTCGGCATTCCACACAAATTGTGGATTACTCTGAATTTCCCAAAACAGAGCTGTCTTCAAAAAATAGGAACAGAGACAATCTGATATTCTTTTGTCTTGGTTGATAACTTCTTTTAGGAAAATTTTAAGGAGACAGTATGTCAAGAATTGGAAGTAATTCATTGAATGAATGATGGTTGTCTCTGCGAGTGAGAAAGAGAGTCTCCATTCCACATGCTCAAAATGAGACATCTTGGCTCCAATAGGTACAAAATGACATCCTCCATTTACAATCTCATCTATGATTTTGGCTGCTGGCCAACCTGTATTCCTCATTCTGTGTATACATTCATTTGCTTGAGGTGGCCAGAAGTTCCCATGTAAACAATAAGCATAATCAACCTCTTTATCCCCAATAACATCACTGGTGCATGGACCATGAATTTGTGATGTAGATGTTCTTAAATGATCGTGAACGTTTTCTCTCCACTGTTTACTTGATAGGTATATCTTATCTAAGTATATGACCGAAGAATCTGAAAATCGTCTGAGAATATTAGAATTTTTTATCATCTCCAATAAAACAAACCCTGGTCTAGTGAATGCTGTTTCCATGTAGAAGCCAGCTGTACTTGGTTTCATTAACAGGCATACTTTTGGGTCAGATACAACCAGCCCTCTCTTTGTTATTACCATAGAGTCTATATCTGAAGACTTGAACCTTATACCCTCACCAAAGCTTCCTGTGAAAAGAATTTGAATTTCTTTGCTGGTTTTCATTTGGATAGCATTTTCTAGTTTTATCAGGTCTTGGTTCATTTTGATAACATGCTCTGGACCTGCTATTTCTTTCACTATTTCATATAATCCTCGAGATATATGCTGAAGGTTCTCCATATCTATATATCTGAAACAAAGTAAAGATTTACTGTAAACACAAGATAAACAAATCAGGAATATTTTTCATCTTCACAGAGGTCAACACATTCTTAGTTAATATTAGTCACAGATCTATAGATGTACAAATGAACTGGATAAATGAGTCCTTTTTGACTAATGATATGGTTTGTAAAGATTTATTAGAAATTTCCTTAATAATCCTCTTTATATTCAGTTTTAATATTCTGCCTGGAATTCAGATGCTAATAAGCAAAGAAGGCCATTTTACCTGCATTATTGGATCTAATGATTCAGAAGGGGATGCTTCAGAGTTGTCTTGAGCCAAAAATATTCCATTATAATTCTGAAAATTAAAATGATTGTCTTTGTCTAACATCTTTACGATATGTTGCAATAGTTGTCAGTGAAATGAAATCATGAAACATAGCAATAGAGACTTCATAATTCTAACTACCTCAGAGGGCATAGTATTCATGAATGTCTTGTTCAATACATGTACAATGATTCAGAAAAGTAATAAAAACTATAATGAAAATAAAGATGCTATTCAAATCCATTCTTTTGTTTATATTTTTGATTATTTAAGCTTAATTAAAAACTAATAATTAAACATACCTGTCTTTAAAATATGTTGAGCAATATCAGATTTATTGTTGAAGTCCAAGTGAATGAAACAACTTTTGTGCTAAAACATACTTAATAGTTTTACTAGATAAAATGTGATAAGTAGTGAGCTGTAAAGGAAGTAATGATTTCATTGTCTTCTCAAGAATTCATCATGACATCCTGTCTGTCATAAAGGGTTATGATATGTATGTCATTTGATTATATACTTGTAAAGTAGAGTTATATGTGTGAGCGAAAAACATGATACTTATTGCAGGAAGCGCTCGGCAGTCTTCCAGGGTTTTGTGTAGCAATGAAATTGCCGTACATTTTGTTTTTTAAAGAATTTGTTAAATGTATGATTTGTTGATATTTCTTTGGTTATTATTTTTCATGCTTTTTGTCCATTTGTTCATCAGAAATCATATGTTTTAAAGCATCTGATTAATTTTGATGACATGTGTACTATTTACAATATTGTGCACAGATGTTACATATGACCCATGTTTTTGCCATTTTCTCAAAAGTCAGTTAAGTATAATCATTTAAAAATGTAATAAAAACCTGCATTAATTTCTTAATATACTTTGAACAAATGTTGTGTAGAATATATTACATAATACACTGTCAGGCTTAAATCATTAACATCCAAGTTAAGATCATCTTAATGGGTTTACAGTGCCCACAAAATACAATATTTCGAGAAGCATCCATCACTTTTACTAGTGTTCTTGTTATATGAGCAGTATCATTTAAAATCATTTCAATGGATTGATGAATAAGATTGTATATGCAATGTTCTACATATATAAATAATCATATATGTTCATGTCTAATGATGATCCTATACTAATGAAATAAAATTGATTTTATACACTAAACTGGATGTAAAACCTCATATATTAAAACAATACCTTTAAGAAAGTTTTGCATTATGGATTTGAAAAAAAAAAATTCAGGAAGGCATTCACAACAAAGCACTTAAATGATTATGAGTAATCTGATACATTCTCTCATCATAGGTTATAGTTTAATTGAGCCAACTCACAGCTTTAGGGTACAAGTCCCAGATGTTTTTAGCAAGCATTTGTTTGAAATAGTTTTGCTATATTGCTGTAGTGTTTTGTATCTTCATGATTATGAATTCTTGCGTTATTTTGTGATTTTTTTTGTCTATAAAACAGTAAATCTTTATTATTTTGGTTCTTGCAGGAGGAGCTAAGTTGGGAAGTTCTGTAACAGCTACAGTTATCATTGTCAAATCTGACTTTCCAAATGGCCGTTTTGGGTTCAAAAGTCCTTTGAATATTACTTTGGACAATCCAAACAGTCAGAAACAACAGGAATTATTACTGGAGAGAACTGGAGGAAATCAAGGAAGGCAAACAGTATGTAATTTTATACTGTGATGCATGTAAGTTTTATATTGTGATGCATGTAAGTGGTCATAGACAATCTTCATTCAGTCTTCTCAGAAAGGAGAGCCTGAAACAAAGTTGTTTTGGTGCACAAGAATAAGTTTATCCTATCAGTGCATCCATTCAAAGGTGTAAATTCAATTTTTCTACCTCAAATTATTAAAGTTAACTCATAGACTACCATGTTGTAGAGGTAATCCATACCTTTGGAGTCAGAAGGTGGGATATGGAGATAGATACAGGGAAAGGCTATTTATATCGTCACTCATTTCTCTTACTACAATCTCACATTCAACTTTACCTTTCCACCTTGACCTTCTTGTCAGAATACTTCAACATTAACTGCCATCTGATGCAGCAGTGTTTCACAAAGACATCTCCTTTTTTTTAACATTTTAAGAAAAACAGTTATGACAATATTATAATTAATTTCAGGTCAGCTGGCGAATTATGGGTCCAAACAATCCAGGGCAAGAGCTTCTGGTGACTAATGATGTGGCATACATCAACAACAATATGGAAACCACCTCTGGTAGTATGGTATGGAATGATAAAGAGTTAGGCACAAAGTCTATCGTGCTGGAGATCAAACCCTTGACTACATGGGAAGTACAGAAGTCATTTGTTATAGAGATCTACAAGGTGCAAGGAGATCCTTCTTCTGTTGGAGATGGCGAAATTAGTGTTACTACTGGCAAAACCATTTTGACAGTAAGTTTACTCAGTTTTTAATAATGTTGATATTTCCCTTTACTGGAATTATGAAAAGCACCATTTGTATGTTTATCAGACCAGTTGACAACCAAACAGAGAAATGATTTGATGTAAGAAAGTTTCAAGAACAATAGTGAAAGATATCTCTTGGAGTATATTAAGGTGTATCTTATCAGTGGTTTCAAATACCCAAAATAAATGCATAAAGAGAATTGAGCACAAGTTTGTTTTCAATTTTTTGTTTGTTTATTAATTTATTCTTTTTTTTTTTTTGCACTGTTTTCCTTTTTCAGATTTCGAAATTTGGAGATCCCAATGGGAATATAACATTTGTTGGGGCAGCCCAGTCACTAAGAGAGGTGGAGGAGCCAACAGGGCCTGCTACACTAGAATTAAGATTTCCACTAAGTCGGAAACAGGGTACAGGGACTGTAGGCACCATAAAGGTAAAGAATAGAAAGCATTGTAGAAGTAGAAAGGATAAACTAAACCTGAAATTTAGATGGAATATACATACACCTTCTGAATTAATTTTTGGTTTTTAGATATTCATTTTGTACGTATACTCAAAAGATCTTTGGTATCTTGTTTTTCCCCTTTTTTTTGCATAAACTACAAATTTTCACAATTTCCTTCAGATCAACTGGGAGGTCCAGGGTCCAGTAGATCCTTCCTTTGCCGATGTTCAGCCACAGAATGGTTCTTTGATAATGGCAGATAAACAGAGAGATGGGGCTATCGTCGTACAGATTCTGCCGGATACAATTCCTGAGCTGACAGAGAAATTCAAACTCATCATCGTGTCAGTAGAAGGGGGAGCTGAAATTGACCCAACACATAATTCAGCATCATTTGATATCAAGTAAGTGTAGGTCTACATTCATAAGAAAAATTATGGCTTCATAGTAATAAATTAAAATTATTTCATTGAATAAATGCTTTAAATAGATGTATTATATATATATTGTATATCCGTAATGAATGAAATATGTACTCATGCTGGCATTTTAGATACTGTTTATATCAATAATGAACATTAGTATTGGTTGATATTATAAGAAACTATCGAAAGACATTCACAGTGCAACTTAACATATTCAATATAAAATCATTACAGGTTAACATGTGATTTCTCATGTCTCAGATATCCTCATAGAGTTCAGCTTCCTCTGCATTACATTCTAGGTATAATGACAATCCTCATGGCATATTTGGTATACAGCAGGCTTATCAGAGTATTGTAGTAGATCCAGCAGATCTGAAGAGATATGTCCAACTAAACATTACGCGATATGCAGGAATGTTTGGGAATGTCATTGTGACATATAATGTTAAGTATGATAAGGTAATGTCTATATCAGTATTCCTGTATGCTTGTTGATTAAAGGGAAATATTGAAAATGATAGGACACCTCAAACAAAACTAGAATCGATAGTGTGATTATATGAAACTGCTAATTATAAAACTACTTGTCAAATATTATGAAGGAAAAGAAAAGAAGTACATGTATTAGAGTTTTGATGTGCAATTCATTTTTAAAATGATAAAACATAATCAAACTTCAAACTTATGAAGCCTCCGGAATGAAAAGCTAATTTATTTTACTTTTTATCTAATTACATGGTTTAGTGAAGTGGTGTTTATCATCACTTTTATTGATACTCTTATTATATTGCAGCTTAGAAGCATGTTTTGAGCCTCTTAAATGTTTGAATGCAACAGGTTGCTTACATCACCAGCTTAACTCTTCATTGAGCTGTACCCATACCATTCTCATAAATGCTATGTTTCTTTATTCATAACATAATTTTACCATAATTAATCACAGGTTTATATTGGACTGCCTCTCCCTGTTAGTATTTCAAATATTCTATTATCCCCTCACAACAGCTTTGGAGGGGATATAGTAATATGGTCGTTCATGTGTGGTTGGATGAGGAAGTGGGTTGGTATGTGCATGCATGTGAATGTGCGTGAGTCTGTGACACTTCAACTTGTGGGCACAATACACACTACAGTTTTTGCCCAATTACTTTCAAACTTCACATCTTACTTGTAGATGATGAGAGGAAGAACCCTATCGATTTCATGTCACAGGGTCAAAGGGCAAGGTCAGCATTGGCAAACTGTCTGTGAAACCTTGTGGGCGCAATACAGACTACAGTTTTTGCCTAATCACTTTAAAACTTTGCATGTCAGTTATTGATGATGAGAGGAGGAATCTTATCGATTTTGGGTCAAAGGTCAAAGTCAACATTGGCAAACTGTCTGAGAAACTTTGTGGGTGCAATACACACTACAGTTATTGCTTAATCACTTTAAAACTTTGCATGTCAGTTGTTGATGATGAGAGGAGGAATCTTATTGATTTTGGGTCAAAGGTCAAGGTCAACATTGGCATACTGTCTGAGAAACCTTGTGGGCGCGATACACACTACAGTTTTTGCTTGATCACTCTCAAACTTGAGAGGAAGAACCCATTTGACTTTAGGTCATGGGGTAAAAAGTCAAGGTCAACATTGACAAACTGTCTTTGAAACATCATGGGCGCAATACAGACTATTTTTTGCCCGATCACTGACATTGGCAAACTGACCTTTGAAACCTTGTTGGCACAATACAGACTACAGTTTTTGCCTAATCACTTTAAAACTTTGCATGTCAGTTGTTAATGATGAGAGGATGAACCCTATTGATTTTGCCTCATGGGGTCAAAGGTCAAGTTCAACATTGGCAAACTGTTTGTAAAACCTTGTGGGCATGATACACACTAGTTTTTGGATGGCCAGGTCAGTTAGGTTTATCAGATCCAAATGGTCCTGTTGTAAGTGGATGCCCCACTTTGCAGAGCCCTTGTTTGGTATATTGACATTGGTTGATCATATTTGCAGCTGCAGTCTGGCATAAGCTTGGAAAATTCAGCTGGTACCCTAGGATTTGAGCCAGGGGTAAACTCTGTAAATTTTAAAATACCAATACAGGGCAATGGTTTCCTAGCCCAGGACACTACATTCACTGCTACACTGACCCAAGTTCAGTATCTAGGAGCTGGTGGTAAGATCACATGTTATATTTATTGATAATTTGAATTAATGAATTGAATGAATTAAGAATTTAAGCTCAAGTTTTGTTTGCAATTCTATAAAGATTTTATTAAAATGTATTTTATATGATGCCTTTATTTCTTTCCTGTGTATAGTGACACAACCTCCAACATTTAAAGCTGGTGAAACAGAGGCCAAAATATCAGTTCCAGCAGTGGCAGCCAACAGTGAAATAGGATTTCAAACCAGTCTAGGCAGCATTGATGAAGGTGACACAAATTCTGCTGTTTTATTGAGATAAAGAAATGATTAAATTTGGTATTATTCTATAATTTTCCATTATCATTGTTCAATGCATATTTTCACATGAGATGATGTTAAATAAGGGTTTTATTTCTTAGCTACAAACACTGCTGTGTTAACTTTGTTGCGGATTGGACTCTATGGAAGTATCAATGTTCCCTGGAAAGCTGGCTTCCCTGAAAACTCATTACCTCAAGGTTTTGTGGAAGGGGGAATATCTCCTGCCACTGGATCTGTTAGTATAGGACATGGAATAGAAACCAAAAACTTCACAGTTCTGGTATGTATATGCTTTTCATGTTTAAATGCTATACAGAAACAATCATATATTATTTGATTGATGTAAGTGTGTTTCAATAATTTGGAACTATTTATAGAGTGGAAAACATTAATTTTTTATGTGCTTTACATTTCAGTTATTTGTTAATGTTGATTATTTTTGAAATGTGATTCAGAATAGCTTAATATATTTATAGGTTACAGCAATGCCTGCGAGGCCAGAACTTTTTTCTGTGCACTTACCATCAACACCTGTGGCTCCAGTACCAGGTGGTGCCAGATTGTCATCATCCAGGAATATCATTCGCTTAGAACCGCATGGTATCATCAGGATTGCAGCCAACTCAACAAGCCCGAAAGTCTCTGAAATGGATGGAAAGGTACAATAATACAATTTAATTAGTTGTTCATATTACTTGCTTCTAAATTAAATTTTAAAACCCTTTCTTAGAACTTTTAAAGTGTTGCATCTGCTCTGTAAATGGTTCACATCAAGGGTTTCAGTTCAATCCTTTACCTCTCTAATTAAGAGGCTTAAGGAAATGATATTATTCCATATAATGATATGAATGAAAATTTTTTGACTGGAAAATATGAATTGCCAATGGCAAGCCAGACTCTCAAAATCTAAACCAATAATATTCTTTCTAACCACAGACATAATATATATACTAAGAATTTGATTAATTTACCATTGTAGGTTCATTTATATGTTCAAAGATTATATGGATCTGAAGGCAAGATAGAAGTAACTTATAGGTCAAAGGCTGTTACAGCTACCAAGGACTTGGATTATATAACCATGGAGACTAATGCTGTAGTAATGGAGTCAGGGCAAACAGCTGGTGTTATAACTATTCAGGTTAGGGGATATAAATCTGACAAAACATAGCGTAATTGCAGTGGCAGTGTTCAAGATTGTTATTGCATCTCGGGAAATTAAGAAATTATTTTTTTAAGAATATACTGCACCAGTTTAAATTACATGTATTTATATTACCTTCATAATTTACACTATCATATTTACTCAGGAGTATGTGTATAGAATCTCTTAAAAATATCATATCATAAAGTGTGATAAATACAGTATGTGTTGTTCTTTATTTCAGTAGAGTCTTAGAATACATGTATGTGTCAAAGTTATAACTGTTTTGAAATGGTACATATATGTTATAAAATATAAGTTTTGAAGAAAAAATATCTTTGTTGGTCTAAAAGCTGCTTTATGTTCTCAGATCATGAAGCAGCAACCATTAATCTCTTCAGATTAAAAAAAAAAAGAGGAATTTGGTAAATTTATACAATTTTAATGTGAAAGTATTATATGATAGTATTATATGATACATGTAGTATTATATGAAATAAGTATTTCAAATTCTGTAGGTAATGCAAGACAATCAACCAGAAGAGGAGGAAACTCTTCAAATTATCTTAACACATGTGGAGAAATATCCTACAGAAATCATCCCTAGTGAGTCCAGTATCATTCATTCAACCATAAACAAAGAATAACACTTTTATATTTATTATGCCCTTTGATTGATAGATCAAGGGCATTTTGTTTTTGACCTGTCTGTCTGTTTGTCTGTCTGTCTTCGCCATTACTTTGAACTGTGAGAGATAGAAACTTCATATATGACATGTATATTCCTCTACTAAAGCCCCTTCAAATTACATCAAGGTCTTTGACTTCATGATTTTGATTGTGACCTCTGACCTACATTTCAAAATTTCCCATATTTGGGCTTTGTTGACGTGGGCATTCATGTTTTACAAACACATCTTGTTAATAATGTTTCTTCTGTGCCCCATGGTACCTGTATATATGTATATCAAACTTACTCAGCTTGGAACATTTTAGTTTCCTAAATTAGCTCATTAGTATGAAATGTATTATGAAATACAGCATTATATGCTAAATTCTGAATTGAGATATTTAAGTCTTTTATGAAAAAAAACATATTTTCGCTCAATCTGAAAACTTTTGTGATTTACAGAGATATCTCCTCGTCTGAGTAGTATATCTGCAGCCTCTGTTATCCATATAGAGGAGAGTAATGACCCATATGGAGTGATAAGCTTAGAGCCATCATCTGTAACTCTAGCCGAAGAATATAAAAAAGTCAATCTTACTATTCAGAGAAGTGGTGAGTCAGCATAAGAAGTACATGTATAGAGAAGTTTTCTATGTATCTAGCATAATTCATAACTGTAAAAGATACATATTTCTGTTTATCTGAACATGATTACTAACATACCATTTCGTCTGGAAATTGAAAAGTTCTTCAACAGTAGAAAAACATATATGTACAATAAATCATGTAATCTCCCATCATATCAGCCACAGAATGTACTCATTAAACTTGGACAGATTGTTGTAAAATATAATCATGTTAGGCATAAATGGTCTGCTAGTTTATATTTTGTATTGGCGGTATATTTCTTTAATATTAAATGTCAGGTGGTATCTATGGAACTGTGAGTGTAGTTGTAAGAACTGTTGGAGGTGGTGAACAGTGGACCTCTCAGATAGTCCCTATACAAGGTACCAGTAACAATGACACCATTACAGAAGTATTAGGTAACCGTCAACCCTACCATGAGGCTACCGGTGGTCTGGACTATGAAGTATTGGATACACAGGTGGTCTTTCAGGTAATGTGTCAGATCACAGCATTTATAAATGTTTATTTTCAATGATGCACAAATAGTATTGCCATTTAACAATTGAAAATCTGAGAGAAAAGAAAGAGATGTTACGAAAGCTGCAAACATTTAAATTTGTACAGCAAATGTTTCCAAGGTTTTTATAGGTAGATGTTTTTAGTAATGCCTATGATTAAAAGTGTATGCAGAACGCATATGGTATGTACTTATTATAAAATTATGTACATCAGTATCTGTGTCTCTCTTAAATCACAATAAAAAAAACTTGATTAATGAAATAGAGCAAAGTTAATTAACATTGTAGATTACTACTTAGCTATGTTAGATCCACAGCATACTTTAATCATTTATTGTCTAATACAGCAAGGAGAGGAGTACAAGTTTGTTGAAGTGACAATATTATCTGATGAGATGGCAGAACCTGACGAGACTGTGATTGTCTACCTTACCCAACCAACAGGTGGTGCTCGCATTGCCAAGGGAACACCCGATGGAGGCAAAAGGGTAAGTAATTTATATCAGGCCTGGTCTTTAAAGATCAGGAAAGTTTATGTGATACATGTATGGTATTCAATATTTATAAATACATGTACCAGTATAACTCATTAACAGTTTATTTAGAAGTCTATAATGATCTGATTTATCAATTTTAGGGATTTTCTGTGTTGACTATCCTACAAAATGACCTTTCCAATGGTGTTGTTGGTTTTGCGGAGAGTTCCAAGGCTATAACAGTGAATGAAGATGTCTCTCCAACATTTCCTCTGACTCTGTCCAGGATTAATGCAGTATTTGGAGATGTAGAGGTCAGCCCGTTCAGTCTCTAATTGTTCCCATTTTTCTAAATTATTCATGGTAGATTTAGGGGCGGCAACGTCAGCTGGACTTCTGTAGACAAACTGATTTATTGCTTGTTAATTTTATTGTTATTTTTTGAACTGGTCTATGAAATATCAAACCCTGTCCATCCATTCATCCATCCAGCGTCAAAGATTTGGGTTCAGCTTGATTTCTTGCATACCATAAATGATACTTATGTCAAACTATGTGGGACATGTAGATAGTGATAAATTCTCCCAAGTAATGCAAAATTTGGTGACTTTGACTTTAATATCGCACTCCTCTAAACACAGACTGATTTTGTGCGTAGCTTGATTGCTTGGATATTATTAATGATACCTTCATCAAGCTTTCTGGAAATGTCTTCAAACAAGACATGTACCTAGACAAGATTGTAAAGGTGAAGTTCTCATGTCAATGGTTCATGTTTTTCATTCCATTCATACAGCTCTGATGGTTTCTTCTATGAAAATATGAAATAGATTTCGAATACTTTCATATTAAACTAAAATCATTATGATCGATTATGTGAATACAAATAAACATTGCATCCATAAAATCAATTGGCAAATTTCATTTATAAACCTGAATAATAAATATGTAAAACAATGTCATTAATTTGAACATAATACATGTAGTTAAGTTACAATGCTTTTTATGACCCCGGATTTTGATAGATTGGGGGCATATTGTTTTTGTCCTGTTTGTTGTCAACATTCACCTTGGCCATAACTTTTGAACCATGAGGGATAGAGACTTCATATTTTACATGCATACTCAACTAATGAAGCCCTTTCAAGTGACAATAAAGTTGATAACCTTTTGACCTTGACAATGACCTTCATGCTAAAAATAACTTTTTTGGACTTTGTTGCCCCCTTGGGGCATTAGTATTTCACAAACACAGTTTCTTTTACCACTGGTTACATAGGTATAGGTAGTCTATGGTCTATCTCTTCATTTTTACAACATGCTTATAAGGGGAATTGTTACTATCAATTAATTTGTTTCATCAACACATTTTATTTCATTCAGGTTTCTTGGGTTGCAAAGCTTGCAGAGAATAGTACAGAATCAGAGGATGCTGTTTTGGCATCTGAACTAGAGGAGCCAGGAGGAACTGTTCTATGTCCTGCTAGAGTAGCCTTATGTAGATTCAATGTTTCTCTCAAAAATGATGAAGTAAGTAACAACATTTTTATATTTCAAAATGAACAGAGACCTATCTTGTTCTATTTCTTTGATTTTATCTGTTTTTTATCTGTGTTTTTTGTTTATTTATACTATGTTTGTTTTATGATTGTTAGATTCCAGAGGAAGAAAAGACATTTGTTGTTAAACTTCTAAGTGTAAAATATGATGCTCAACTTAGTGAATCAGGCAAAATTGCAAAAGTGACTGTAGAACCAAGTGACAACATCAGGGGTTTAATACAGTTTAGAAAAGATTCCAGGCAAGTTCCTTACACTCTTCTCACCATCTTCATGATGAGATATAAACTATCATAGTGTTAACATAGAGATTAAGCCTTGCATGGCTAAGTTGATAATGACTTCCATGCATAATTATAAATATACAAGTTCAAACCTCAATGGACCCATGGTCCAGTCATGTATAGGATCCTGCATAAAGAATACAGCTAACACATGAAATTCCATAACAAGCAAATTTAAAAGTTTAAAATTTTTATCTATGTACAGTTTATGTTTTCTCAATGTAGTTTAATAAATACTCTTGAAATGGCAATAACAAACAAACTAAGTAACTAATACAGATTTACTCTTATTTTAAATTTTTGAGTTGATTTGAGTGTAGGATCAATAATGAAGATTTGTTAACAGAAACATGCATGTTTGGCCTGTATTGTAAATTGTATTTCATTTTTAGTGAAATAGTGCACTAAATCTAAACTCTCTTTATGTTTGACTGAATTGTAGGATAAAAATAGTTGGTAGTTCTGAGACATCCACTCGCGTGAGTGTAGAGAGACTGAAGGGACAGGACTATGAAGTACAGGTCCGATACCGCATCATGCAGATGAATCGTCAAGAACAACTCTATAACATTGTCATCAGCCCAGCACTAGCAGGAGAAGATTTCATAGAAGAAACTAGTAATTTAACATTTCAGAAAGGAAAACAGGTAGAGATTTACTTGTTTAGATTAAAAAGGCAATAATTCAGCTAGTTGTTTTTTCTTTCTTTTTCATTTAAGTGTGTAATATGTAAAAGTCAAGGGAAATGTTGAGTTGAAGTAAAATTTATCTTTATAGAACTTTGTCAGGGACATGTAGTCCAGTGACAATCTTGAAATGGTTGACCTTGTTCATGCCAGTATCTGCTTTCTTTCAAAATTTTAATATAGGGCATGTGATAAGTGCCTTCACATGATAGTTGAAATAAGTATTAGAACATATATATACATTGTAATTTTGTGCACCAACCACTTACGTCTCTTCAGAGATGCTCATGGCTGAATCATTGGAATTCTAATAATATATAAATATTTGAAGAGCAGAGTTAAAAACTAAAGTGGCCGAATAAGTGAGGCAAATAATCAATCTTAGGACAGAGGCATGCATGAAGGAAATACGCCATAGTTTTAGAGTAATTTACAAAAATTCATGACTGAAAATTTTAAGTATGTATTTCAGAAAACTAGACCCTTGATGCCCTCACGGACTATCAGTCCACCAGCAGTGACACTGGCCTAGGGGTTATAATGAATATTAGAACATATAAATGTCATAATTTTGTACACCAAAAACATAGCTGAAATCAACATATAGCAGTCTGCAAGTGTAACAATGCTATATAGTTTGATAATCTTCAGGTTAATTCTATCATACTAAAAAAAACTCTGCAGATAACAGTTATTTAGCTGATAAAATGATTATTTTTCTCTAAAAACACTCTATATCTAGCTAAAATTTTCTTCTAATATTCAGAACACTATCCGCAAAAGTATTTATGACATTCAGTAAGTCAATTACCTTAATATTACAGGAATGGAAGAATATAGAAATAGTTCTTACTCCTTTATTAAAACATAGCAACCCATTACCAAAGCAGTTCTTTGTGCAGTTAAAGGACCCAACCAATGGTGCACAGTATGTACTTTAGTTGTTTATGTCATACTTTATTAAACATTAAAATGCCATCAAGGTTAAATAACTTTTTACTGGTATTTATGCTGAATCGGCTCAATTAAAACAAAACTTTGACACAAAAGTTTGAACCACATATATGTTGCTTTTGTTATTATATGAGAACCATAGAATCATTAAATAACTCTGACTATTGGTTTTATCTTAACCTCTTATTTCTTTTGTATTCATTTAACTTAATGATATAGAAGCTTAGATTAACTTTCACTGATTTTCCTACTTGGACTGTTTTTAATGTTGATCTAATTTCTAGACTGTGTTTTAAGCAATAGTGCACACTTAAACATTCTCAAATTTTGTAGTAAATTCTAGCTGATTTTTTTGTTTAGAAAACACCTGTGACTTATTTTTCATGCGTCTTATTTCAAAACCTACTTATTTTCAGGCCTTAATCCATATTGCCTTAATTTGTGTCATTTCAGATTACATTCAGACCTCACTTTTTCTCAGGCCTTGATCCATATTGCATGTGTGATTTCAGTTTACATTCAAACCCCACTTATTCTCAGGCCTTGATCTGTATTGCATGTCTCATTTCAGATTACATTTAGACCCCACTTTTTCTCAGGCCTTGATCCATATTGCATGTGTCTCATTTCAGATTACATTCAGACCCCACTTATTCTCAGGCCTTGATCCATATTGCATGTGTCTCATTTCAGATTACATTTAGACCCCACTTATTCTCAGGCCTTGATCCATATTGCATGTGTCTCATTTCAGATTACATTCAGACCCCACTTATTCTCAGGCCTTGATCCATATTACATGTGTCTCATTTCAGATTACATTCAGACCCCACTTATTCTCAGGCCTTGATCCATATTGCATGTGTCTCATTTTAGATTACATTCAGACCCCACTTATTCTCAGGCCTTGATCCGTATAGTGGAGGATAGCACCAAGAAGATTTGGACAGCAGTCACTGACCGTGATTCTGGATCGCTAAAAAATGATTCTGCTATGCTGCAGTGAGTATACAACAAACAGTTGATTTAGCTTTTTATGCATCTTTTAATCAAAGTCTTTTAGAGGGAACAGTAAACTAGTGATCATGCTAAGGACTAACTATAATAATGTAAACCCACACACACACACACACACACACACACACACACACCAACTGGCTTCTATTTTTGGGAGTGGGGTAACAAATGAGAGCATCAAAATAGCAATGAGTTGGGGAGAAGTACATGTACTGTAGTTGACTAAGGACTAACTTGACATTTTTAAATTGATAAAACAATATGCAAGACTGTATTTATATGAGTATGCATGCAAGAGTGAAAATTTTTGATTTATAGAAAGCCTGTTTTTACAGAATGCTTGCTGAGTTAGATCCTATTGCTAAAGGACACCTTGATCAGACAGAAGTCATTCTGCTGGAGAACATACTAGGAGACATGATAGAAGAAGGACTAGCCAGGCCGTATGTATACAATACAGTGTATTCCATCTGTCGGTGTAACTTGTCCTTCTATTTGGCATTACTTAAGAGCTTAAAAATGTTTTTCGATAAATCTTGTGATAGAAAATGCAGTGTAATATATAACAAATTTTATTACTTTAAATATGGAAAAGTGTGTGTTACATACTGTACATTTACAGACATTGAAGTGATTTTTTGCATTTTCAGTTTCACAGCAAGCCTTTAGGATTTATTCAATATTTGTTTGAATTAATTTCAGTTTACCAAATCCGATTCTGAATCAGCTATTGAATGTTTTATGTAATATGATGAATCCAGCAAAGAATGATGCGACACGAGGAAGGTCAAACTTAGCATTGCTGATGGAAAACCTTGCTTTTACCAAGCTGACAGGAAAGCCTTGTCCTTCTCCAACACCTCCTGACACGTAAAACTTTATCATTTTTTCATTTTCGTGTTGCAGCAAAATGTCAATGATAACTGGAAAAAAATTAATTAGAATAGTTGGTGGTTGGACTATCCCTAGTCCTTATGATGTATCTCTATTCTATATTTCCTTTTTCATTTCAATGAAACAAAATTGTCGTTGCATGTATTTCTGATAGCATATACCATATATGTAATGCTTATACAATTATTTTGGTGTCCATGGTAGCCAAGTGAGCAAATGGGTTGTACTAGAGCTTACCATAGCTTTTCATCTTGTCAACTGTACATGTAGATTCAATACCAGTCAGTACAAGTTTGAAAGGTACATTTATGTACCACTCTAAGTTAATTGTGTTTCTAAATATCTGGTTTCCCTAAACATTGACAGTCACCGTATTGATTAGATATTTTGCAGCCATGAACAACAACCAAATATGTAAACAATGGCTATTGTGATTCATGATATGGTCATTTTGTTAAATTTTGTTAAAGTGTAGATAACTTCAAAATATTTTCCCTTTTATATTGATAACTCACATCTTAAAGATCAGATACTTAAGGAGTCAAGATTAATTAATAATAGTGAGCTTAGCATTATGAAATAGAATTAAGAAATAATGACATTTTAGTCATTATCTAATGTCCAGTAACTGCCCCGAGTCGCATTAATCAATGAAATTGATTGGTTAATGCGACGAGGCGTTAGATAACGATTAGGATGTCATTATTTCTATTCTGACATGAACTAGATAAGTACGTACCGTAAATATTAATATCTTATATCAACAACAATAAATTTAGACCATGCAGACAACAGTGGTGCATGTGATGTAAAAATCAAGAATTTGATTTTCAGAAAACCTAAATGACATGACCTAAATTGGTTTTCTGGAAATCTACTTATTGATTTTATTGACACGGTCAAAATACCGATGGGCGGGGCTTTTAAACGTTGTGACTGCTAGTAAGGCGTGGTGATTCTAACCGTGAATATATCAGAGAATAATGCACAGTGGAACTCTATGGGACATATAGGGGGAAATTCTCAAGTCATGTTAGAATTCTAGGATATATCACATTTAACTATATATAAAGCATTGTCAACATATGTAGCTTTAATTTTAAAATGAAAAAGTAATGTGGAACTTCAGTTATCTACTATGACACTGTGACATATGTATTTCAGTTCCACTATGCAGTGCAGGTTTGCTAATATAGCTGTAGGTCGCTGGCCACTTGAAAAAATACAAAACTTTCAATATAATGCCCAGTAAGTATATAGTTTTATTTACAAATTTAAATACAGTTTGATAGATTTGATATAAGAAAGATATGTATAGTCAGTCATGTTTTTATATCAAAGAAATAAAAACATAAGCACTGAATCATGCAGTTCCAATTTTAATCAATATCTTATTCATATGTTGCCACTAGCTGTAAGTATATTTAAATTTACTTGTTAATAAACTGAATATATTTTCTTTTTCTTCATGATAATTTGTCTTTCTTTTCAAGAAAACAAGATTCATTTACATTACCCAGACAGTTACCTAATATGGCAGTATCACAGAATTCTGATGTAAGTGTTCATTTATCTCGTAAGTTTTAGTGTGCCATGTAGTGTGGTGTTACATGTGATCATCTCTGATGTATATGATGTATGTTCCCTTAGTGTGTTGTGATGTGTGATCATCCCTTATGTATGATGATGTATGTTCCCTTAGCATGTTGTGATGTGTGATCATCCCTTATGTATGATGATGTATGTTCCCTTAGTGTGTTGTGATGTGTGATCATCCCTTATGTATGATGATGTATGTTCCATTAGTGGGTTGTGATATGTGATCATCCCTGATGTATAATGGTGTATGTTCCCTTAGTAGGTTGTGATATGTGATCATCCTTAATGTATAATGATGTATGTTCCCTTAGTAGGTTGTGATATGTGATCATCCCTAATGTATAATGATGTATGTTCCTGTAGTGGGTTGTGATGTGCAATCATCCTTAATGTACAATGATGTATGTTTTATCAGTGGGTTTTGATGTGTGATCATCCTTAGTGTATAATCATGTATGTTCCCTTAGTGTATTGTGATGTGTGATCATCCTTAGTGTATAATGATGTATGTTTCATCAGTGGGTTTTGATGTGTGATCATCCTTAATGTATAATGGTGTATGTTCCATTAATGTGTTGTGATGTGTGATCATCCTTAGTGTATAATGATGTATGTTTCATCAGTGGGTTTTGATGTGTGATCATCCTTATTAAATGTATAATGATGTATGTTCCATTAATGTGTTGTGATGTGTGTTCATCCTTAATGTACAATGATGTATGTTCCCTTAGTGGGTTGTGATGTCTGTTCATCCTTAATGTACAATGATGTATGTTCCCTTAGTGTGTTGTGATGTATGATCATTTCTTATGTATAATGATGTATAGTGGGTTGTTATGTGGGTTCCTCTAAGTGAGTAATGTCACCGAGTATATTGTGATGTCAATTTTCTTTTGTGTGTGATAATGTTTGTGTTATCTAGTGTAGTGATGTGCCTGTGTCATTTGTGTAATATATGTGCCCCTTAGTGTATTGTGGTGTTCATGTCTGTTAGTGTATTGTGATGTGTTTATTCTTGTAAGTGAAAAGTGATGTATATGTCCTTCCAGTGTGTTGTGAAATATGTGTTCCCCAGTGGATTTTGATATAATGTAAGTGTCCCTCAGTGTGTTGTGATGTGTTAGCCCTTTAGTGTACAGTGATTTGTATGTCCCTTAGTGTATTGTGACATATGCATCCATTGGTGTGTGTGTCATGTATGTCTCTTAGTGAATTGTGATGTGTGTTCCCTTTGGTGTAAAGTGATGTGTGCATCCCTAAGTGTGTTGTGGTGCTTGTATCCCTTAGATTACCATAATGTGTGTGCCTCAGAGTGTGTAATGATATATGTTTCTTTTAGTATGTTGTTATAAGCATTTATTCCTTAATGAACAGTCATTTTGCCCATTACTGTGTAATTATGTGTGTGTTCTTTGTACATTGTGATGTCTGTCTCCGTTAACAAATTATGTGTGTTTTTGTGGGTGGATGGGTGTGGGTGTGTGTATGTGTGTATCTTGATGGATTATGATATTTTTATCCCTACAAAAATCTTATGAAAATACTTGTTTAATATGCTGTATTTGTACTTGTTTTTCAGTGTAAAGATTTCCACCTTATTGAATACAATTCTGAGCAATGGTTTACTTCAAATGAAGAAGTACTTCTGAGTAACAAGGTAAGAGTGAGAGAAAATCAGTAATTCAAGACAAATTTAGTTGGTTATTAAGGAATCCTCCTTTCTGTCTGTCTGTGTGGTCTGATTAAGAAGTTTTGGTAACTACTTTATCATGTAAATACTACTACTGTGTACTGTTGATCTGATTGACACTTCACACAATTGTTACCCATGACACACCCATTAAATAAAGGTGACACAAAGGTGTATCATTACTGTGATGCAAAGTCATATTTCTAAGGTCAAGGTCATAGTGAACCTACGGTATGACAAAATTTGTTGTTGTAGTAAAACTTTGCTGCCATTGGAGGGAATTGTCCACAGAAGACTGTTTGAAGTTATTCACCGAAATTCCAAAACATTTCTTTTTAAGCAAAATGTATCTAACAGTACATCTTACCCTATTGTAGATAATAGCTTTTGGAATCAAAGGTAGACAATCAGCATATAGTGACTTCCCTGCTACATTTAGGATCCATTCACCAGACAGGAGAATTGCTACCAGACATGCTCAGTTAGTATAATGTCTAATGTTTATAAGAATAATAGATTCTGGTTTATTTTTGTGAAGAAAAAATAATGAGTTTTTTAACCTTTAGCTTGAATTTCATAAATATGACATGCAAGAGCTGCTTGCAAATTTTTTTTAAAACTTCCCACAATTTGTAACATACAGTAACAAGACTGAAAGTGATTGCATGACTGAGATGTGAGCGTAGAATGTTTTTACTGGATAGTGTTCATGTCTACTAACTAATCTTCTTTAGGGGCTAATTTGAATTGTTGCAGCTTTTCATTTTTTGTATATAAACCTTTGTTCTTTCTTATTGGTCGATAAACATGCCAAAGAGTTGGCACAAAATCAGTATGAGATATAAAGACCAAACAGGAAATTCAAACCAAAACCCTCAGTTTACTGTACCCACTTTAATGATGGTTTACTTATGTCAATGGCTTGCTCAGCTCAAGCTTTCAAATATTATGATTTGACTTCTGTATTAAGACACTACAGCAACTCTACAGACTTCTATTAGTTCCCCATCAGTAAAACCGGAGGGACTATAAGTTTCCACCCTGTCTGTCCATCTGTTTGAGACACTTGGGTTTTCAGGACTGTTTTTGCAACCATTGATGATATTCATAATCTGATGTATCATTGAATACAGTGACTTTGTCTTGCCAGATGTGTGTATTTTGACTTCGCCTTCAATACTTGGATAAATCCCAGTGGTACATGCCAGGTACAGAATGACCTAGATTCCGGACAGTATGATTATGTGGATTGCTCCTGTAAACATCTAACACACTATGCAGTCAAAGCTACTGTCACTGATCCTGGACTTGTAGGATATACTCTCTGGTTCTACATTGCCTGTTTTACATGTATGGTAGGTATTGTAATGGAATATTCCATCTGGTTCTACATAGCCTGCCTTTCATGCATGGTAAATATTGAAATGGGATATTCTATCAGGTTCTACATGTATTGCCTACTATACATGCATGGTAGGTATTGTAATGGAATATTCCATCTGGTTCTACATAGCCTGCCTTTCATGCATGGTAAATATTGAAATGGGATATTCTATCAGGTTCTACATGTATTGCCTACTGTACATGCATGGTAGGTATTGTAATGGGATATTCTATCTGGTTCTGCATAGCCTGCCTTTCATGCATGGTAAATATTGAAATGGGATATGCTATCAGGTTCTACATGTATTGCCTACTATACATGCATGGTAGGTATTGTAATGGAATATTCCATCTGGTTCTACATAGCCTGCCTTTCATGCATGGTAAATATTGAAATGGGATATTCTATCAGGTTCTACATGTATTGCCTACTATACATGCATGGTAGGTATTGTAATGGGATATTCTATCTGGTTCTACATCACTTGCTTTACATGCATGGTAAGTATTGCCATGAGATTTTCTATCTGGTTCTACATTGCCTACTTTACATCCATGGTAGGGATTGTAGTGGAATACATGTATTCCATTGGCTCAACATTGCCTACTTTACATGCATGGTAGGTGGTGTAATGGAATATTCTATCTGATTCTACGTAGCATGCTTTACATGCATATAGTAGGTATTGGAATTTTCATTAACATTTTATTTCATTCATTAATTAAATCATGTAAATTAATTAGACATTTTGATGTTACATCTTAATACCTATGAAAAGTACACTTAGTAAAATTCAGTTAATATTCTTACTAATACCCTACTTGTATACATCTGATTTGCAGATTGGAATGGCTTTAGCTGTACTGGTTCATCACATTTGTGCAACTTTACATGCCATGTTTTCTGCCAATTTGCTCATGCACATGTGTTTTGCCTGCTTTGCGACACAGGTAGGAAGTATTCATGTTTAAGCAAAACAAAAATATGTACAAAGTCAAAAATATTTTTATTTCCCCCAGATTGAAGATTTGCAGGCATATAGATTTTGGCCTGTCTGGCTGTGGAATTCACTTTAACAATGGTCATAACTTCTGAACAGCTTGAGACAGGTCTTTGATATTTTGCATGTGTATTCCTTGAGACAGTACCTTTTTGTTGACACCAAAAAAAATTACTTTTACTTTCTTTTGGATCTTTTACCTCCTTTCCAAAAATATAAGCTGCTGTTTGAGGGCACCCATGTTTCACAAACATATCTGGTATATTTTTATTATTAGACTGTTAATAACATACCAGACTATAGCTGTCTGAGGCTTTACCTGTGTCTTATTCTTGTATTGTTCTTTTCATTGATTTCTTTGATTGTTCTGCCGTTACGGTGAGTGGGAAGGTGGGCCCGTAAACCGGTGAACCACACCATTTGTTTGACTTTTGTCAAATTAAATGACCGTCCTATGTCGGTGTCATAATTGCACTACAATCAAATATTTTTGTAATGTGTTATATGTTCTAGTATATTATTTAGATTCATGTATTGTATAGCTCCACAGTGACTTCTGCCACATAACTGAGCCAGTAACTCCTCTTTTTTCTTTCAGCTGTGTTATATTGTAGCAGCCTATACCAGTCCATCTGAAGTTCTAGTCTATACCCTGGACCAAGATAATTATAGATGTATTGTCATGGGTCTCTTTATGCATTATTTCTTCTTAACTCAGTTTACCTGGATGATGGCTCAGGTGAGTGGGCTGTTTTTAAGCATCTTTTTCAGAAGATATAAAATGAATACGAAAAGGTATTTTGTCATATGTTTTTCAGTCAAGTGTATGCATCCATTGAATGGCATGTTAAAGCCAAAGCCAATGTCTAGGTTAGACTCTAAGCATGTAGAAGATCTAGAGCATCTGGAATGTATGAAAGCATTCATTTCGTTGGCTTTTTTACATTTTATTTTACACTTCTACATAGATTAAAAAATGAGGTTACATTAAATAGTGTTCCCAGTTTACAGTTTAATACACATAATCTGGACAGCATCAGTTATTCTTAATACATCAACATTCCTGCAAGAATGATTGACTAAAGGCATTGAAATAAAAGCATCTCAGACAGAGCATTTATTTCATGAACATTCTAAATGAATTGTAATATTCGTTGGAAAGAATGTTTCTTCATAAAAAGATTTTCTTTACCTGGACATGGAGAAAAAGGAATATGATAGGACTATAAAATATATTCTTTTAACACAAATAAGAAATGCAGTTTTTTTATCTGGTTATGTAACTTTGTTACTTTCTCTTGTTTAATCCTTACAGGCAATCAATTTTTGGAAGATCTTAGTGATGAATGATGAGCATACTGATAGGAAGTATGTCTTCTTCTTTTTGCTAGGATGGGGTAAGTTGCATTTAATCACTCTTGGTAGGATGAAATAAGTTACAGGTTACTCATTTAATTACTTTTGTTAGGATGCGGCAAGTTACAGATTACTCATTTAATTACTTTTCCTAGGATGCGGTAAGTTGCAGGTTACTCATTTAATTACTTTTCCTAGGATGGGGTAAGTTACAGGTTACTCATTTAATTACTTTTGCTAGGATGGGGTAAGTTACAGGTTACTCATTTAATTACTTTTGTTAGGATGGGGTAAGTTACAGGTTACTCATTTAATTACTTTTCCTAGGATGGGGCAAGTTACAGGTTACTCATTTAATTACTTTTCCTAGGATGGGGCAAGTTACAGGTTACCCATTTAATTACTTTTGCTAGGATGCGGTAAGTTACAGGTTACTCATTTAATCACTTTTGCTATGTTGGGGTAAGTTACAGGTTACTCATTTAATTACTTTTGTTAGGATGGGGTAAGTTACAGGTTACTCATTTAATTACTTTTCCTAGGATGCGGTAAGTTGCAGGTTACTCATTTAATTACTTTTCCTAGGATGGGGCAAGTTACAGGTTACTCATTTAGTTACTTTTGCTACAATGAGGTAAGTTGCAGGTTACTCATTTAATTATCCCCTCACAACAGCATTGCAAGGGGATATTGTAATGGTACAGTTTGTATGTGGACGTGTGCGTAGATGGGTGGGTGCATGCATATATATGTACAAAACCTGAAAGTAGACACTCTAGAGGTAACAGTTTTTGACCCATTGGTTTCATACTTCACATATAAGATAACGAGCCTCAACTGACAAAATAAGACATCAACAAAATTAATTTTTGTTATGGTTACCTGTTAAAGCAAAATGCATGTCACCTTAGATGATCTTGATGTTTGTGACTGTTAAGTTTGGGATTGTACAATATGAATTCCCTTTATGGAGTTATCTCCCCTAGTTATAAATATAAAAAATGTAAAGTGCAGAAATACTGCATGGTGAACTTCATTTTTGTTTATGAATATTGATAAATTAAATATTACGGAACTTTTAACCTCGAGTTTTTCGAAAATTTTGTCTTTTGTGAAAAAATATGAACAAAATATAGTAATTCCCATAAGGTTCAATATAAATGTAAATTATCCCTAGTGGACCAAATAAGATTATTTTTTTAAAAATCCTTTCGATAAAAGCTTAAGGTCTTATTTTGTGAGAATCGCTTCAAAATGATATATTCATTTTAAAGATAAAAGTTCTATCTATATAGATCTAATTAGTGTATGTTATGGATTGATTACCTTAAGTATATCAAGGGGAAGACCCCTATTGATTGTGGGGTTAAAAGATCAAAGGATAATGTCACCAGAGGTCATCATAGAAAAACCTTGTAGACACTCTAGAAGTTACAGTTTTGATCTTATTCATACTTCACATATAGCTTTAGTATAAGGAGAGGAAGATCCCTATTGATTTCAGGGTAAGAAAGTTTAAGGTCAAGGTCAGTTTAGTACCACGGATGTTGCTGTTGTGTGAAGGGATGCCATGCTTGACATTGCTGTTGTTACTTTCATGTTTTATATGAAATATTTTTGGACATTAATTTCTTGTAATAATCATTACTGGTATACAATTACATAGCTTTTTTAAAATTACATTTGCTATTCAGTTTACTTTGAAATGGTAGTTGTTAGATAGTTCATTTAAAAAAAGAAATAGCTTGAAATGAAAGTAATAGTATTTCAATCGTTTTTGTTTGAGTGAAGTATTTTATATGTAATATTCTACATGCTAATGTTTCCTTCATATTTTCAGGTTCCCCCGTAGGTGTTTTGGCTGTCTTTTATGCTGTTACTTTCAATGTTTATAAATATGTGTACAATATGCCGGCAGAATTTATATATGGCGATGTTAACAATAATAGAGAAATGTAAGAAATCAACATTATCTTTAAGATTATATTTATTACTATCAATATCATATTTTTAAAATTACAATGACATTGTCAAATTTTTGTTTCTATAATTTGATCATTCAACTTTAGATAAAAATATTTTCAAATGTATGTTTTATGATTTGGTTACAGAGAGTTACATTTTCATATAATGAACTTAGATATAATGTAAAACTATTTAACTGCAACAGTCTTTGTAACCCTCTGAACAATTGGAAGAATATATATTTGTTTTTTGGGGGTTTTTTTTCAGGTGTTTCATTACTAATGCCTATGCAGCATTGGGTGGAGTTATTGCCCCTATTTTGTTGATGTTGGTTGTGATAGGGATCATTTTTGTAAAGGCTTTCCAGGTCACTCCACAGTGGCAAGCCTATGATGACATCTATAGAGGGCGCTATAATATCAATGGTAAAAATATTAAAAGATTAATCTAATAACTAAAATTACTATTATATTAGACATTGATACTCCGTGAAATGACGACAAATTTGTCTAACTTTGAAAATTCCAATGTTTATTTTGTAATTTTAAAGATGTGAATCAAAATCATTTTATAAATAAACCATTTTCGAGTTTCGTTTCTTTTATTATGAAATCTTTAAGTGGAATTGTTTGTCCATAGGCACATGAAAACAAATGAACTGTGTTTTTCAGAGATTCGTACTCTGTTATCCTTCTGGGCTGTTATCTCAGTCACTTGGTTATGGGGTGGACTTCACATGGTGTACGGTCAACTGTGGATGCTGATTCTATTCTGTATATTCAATATACTACAGGTAATGTTACTTTGTGTGTAGTGATATATATATTACAATGTTACTATGTGGTCATGAATAGTGTTGTTCTTGATGTTTTGAATCTTTCAAGAATAATTGATAGATAAAAGTAGTATATGTAGTTTGTAAGATCTATAAAGTATTAACTGAAACACTGACTTGCTAAATGTATAATCTACACAGCTATATCATTCAAAGCTTGTGCATTCAATGTATGATTATTGTATGTAAAAACTGAAATTGCTTAGTTTTTTCTTTTAATCGAAAGCAGTTATGTGTTTACACTTTGATAGAAATGTCCAGTTTAAGACATCTAATTTTATGGGTAGTATAAAAATGTGTAAACAATGTTGAGTTAACATGTAAATATATAATCAGTATTTAATTTTTTCTCACTTTGCAGTAAATGAAGCTTGATATCTAGTTTTAAAGAAAATCCTTTAAATGTGTTTGTTGTAGGGTATACTTGCTGTGGTATTGTACACCTTCTTGCGGAACCCCTGTATTCAGCAATGCTTTGGTCCCCAACGTAAGGCATATGCCATATCTAACAGCAATATAGTAGAGAATGGAAGTTTACCTCCAAACATTCATGCCCACCAGAACAACTTTGATGACATTGGCAGTTTGAAAGGTTCAAGAGCATCTATTCTCAATGATGTAAGTGGCATTGTCATACACATTGGAACTGGAAAATACAAATGCAATGCTCGTATTGAACTCATTTTGATTGACTAATTTAAGAATTAAGTGCTATAATCCATAGCAGCTGGTTTATCAATACAGATAATTACAACACTTCAAACATGTCCATAAGCTCTGATGGGAGAATCCCAACATATATTGTTTCTTATCAAGAGACAAAATAGCAAAGTGATCGATTGTTTGGGCTATGGATCAAGGTTAGAGCTCCTGAACTAGACTGAAAATGAGCAAATTTTAGGGTGTGTAGTTGATCACTACAGTACATTTATCAAATAAAGATGTTGTTTTTTAGCGGAAGCATATTCTTTAGTTTATATAGAGTCTAGATACCTTGAGGTTTTATTGTTATCTTGCAGTTGATAAATCTGCTTTATCTAATTACCATTTGATATAAGAAAGTTGAAAATCATTAGATAACTGGAAAAACAGGATCCATGCCAAACACTGTCACTATAGGCAACAAGAGATCTTAAGATATCAGGCCTATTAGAACACACATTTCAGCTTTACATATAGATTGCAATTGTCAGAAATACCCTTAGCAAGAGAATTTCCAACCTCCATTTCTTACTTTCTAATTCTAAGCTTTCAAAGTAGCTGTAATTACTTGTCTACTCATAGCTGGCTATATACTGTAATCAAATTATATCTTTGAAAAAAATACCCCTACATTGTAGACATGGGACAGAGACTCTACACTTCCATCTAAGAGTACAACAATGAAGGTGAAGCGTGCATTACCATCCAGTGGGAATATCTATGTCACACCACCTGTCCTGGTTCAAACGCCAGAAGTTCAGGACACAGACAAAGATTTTGAAGACTTACTGTTTGCTCTAAAGGGGCATGGAAATTATTCTGAGAGTGAAATAAATAGTTTAGATTCAGAACCTATCTCTGAAATATCAAGCAAAATAGACAAATATGAAATGAGGCGCATTTCTATTGCTGATACCCATCTCTAGTTGTCTGACCTGTATTGTCGTTATTTTATATTGGATTTTATTATGTTAATGATTTTCAATGATATTTTTTCTCATATTGTGTATTAGATCAATTCATTTCAATACATTATGTATATTTAATTATTTTTATGTTAATCATTTAAGTAAAACATATTTTGAAAACACTATTATGAATAAATAACATGGTACACTTGTATAAAATAATTAAATACACAATCATATTATTAGACATGTAATTCATCGCTTACTTGAAGTTCAAATATATGTAAGTATATCCGGTGTTCAGTGTCTTTGTACAGAGTTGAGAAAATGCTGTGTCACAAAATAATTAGATGGAATAACTGAATGTCATCAATCTCAATGCTATTCTGTACTATATGAGATAATAGGAATCATTATTGAAGTATATTTTGTGATAGTTGTGTTCGTTTTGTTTTTGTGTAATACAGCAGCAAGTGTCATAGTTTTGGAGTGCATGTTGGACGTTGAAATACTGAGGAGTCATGTAAACAGAAATATAAAGTTGTTTAAATATTTTAGTACATGTTTTTGAGTATGAAACAGATTTTATAGATGTTGCAGTTTGAAAGAAAGCTGTTTGATGTTGTTTGCGTAGCAATTGAATCAAATATTTGTATATCATCATATTTGTATAAAATATTGAAAATATTTTTGATTCCAGGTAATGCATTCTTTGTCCTCATGATTAAATGTGAAAACAAAAATATAATCCGTTTTGTCATGTCTTTGGAATTGAAAATTTAAGGCCTTTGCTGGTAACAGTTATAAAATTCTCATTGTCATGTGCTCACATGGGACATTATGTAACCCTAATGGGTAGTGATAGATAGGAAGGTCTACATAATCCTGATAAGCATCACAGCAGAAGTATTCTACGACTGTAACGGTATACTATTAAGGCATCACAGCAGACTGTAACGGTATACTAATAAGGCATCACAGCAGAAGTAATCTACGACTGTAACGGTATACTAACAAGGCATTACAGCAGACTGTAATGGTATACTAATAAGGCATCACAGCAGAAGTATTCTACGACTGTAACGGTATACTTATAAGGCATAACAGCAGACTGTAATGGCAGAAGTATTCTACGACTGTAATGGTACACTAATAAGGCATCACAGCAGAAGTATTCTACGACTGTAACGGTATACTTATAAGGCATAACAGCAGACTGTAATGGCAGAAGTATTCTACGACTGTAACGGTATATTAATAAGGCATCACAGCAGAAGTATTCTACGACTCTAACGGTATACTTATAAGGCATAACAGCAGACTGTAATGGCAGAAGTATTCTACGACTGTAACGGTATACTAATACGGCATCACAGCAGACTGTAATGGTATACTAATAAGGCATCACAGCAGAAGTATTCTACGACTGTAACGGTATACTAATAAGGCATCACAGCAGACTGTAATGGTATACTAATACGGCATCACAGCAGAAGTATTCTACGACTGTAGCGGTATACTAATAAGGCATCACAGCAGGAGTATTCTACGACTGTAATGGTATACTAATAAAGCATCACAGCAGAAGTATTCTACGACTGTAACGGTATACTAATAAGGAATCACAGCAGAAGTATTCTACGACTGTAACGGTATACTAATAAGGCATTACAGCAGAAGTATTCTACGACTGTAACGGTATACTAATAAAGCATCACAGCAGAAGTATTCTACGACTGTAACGGTATACTAATAAGGCATCACAGCAGACTGTAATGGTATACTAATAAGGCATCACAGCAGAAGTATTCTACGACTGTAGCGGTATACTAATAAGGCATCACAGCAGGAGTATTCTACGACTGTAACGGTATACTAATAAGGAATCACAGCAGACTGTAATGGTATACTAATAAGGCATCACAGCAGAAGTATTCTACGACTGTAGCGGTATACTAATAAGGCATCACAACAGAAGTATTCTACGACTGCAACGGTATACTAATAAGGCATCACAGCAGAAGTATTCTACGACTGTAACGCTATACTAACAAGGCATCACAGCAGAAGTATTCTACGACTGTAACGCTATACTAACAAGGCATCACAGCAGAAGTATTCTACGACTGTAACGGTATACTAATAAAGCATCACAGCAGAAGTATTCTACAACTGTAACGGTATACTAATAAGGCATTACAGCAGAAGTATTTTACGACTGCAACGGTATACTAATAAGGCATCACAGCAGACTGTAATGGTATACTAATAAGGCATCACAGCAGAAGTATTCTACGACTGTAACGGTATACTAATAAGGCATCACAGCAAAAGTATTCTACGACTGTAATGGTATACTAATAAGGCATCACAGCAGAAGTATTCTACGACTGTAACGCTATACTAATAAGGCATCACAGCAGACTGTAATGGTATACTAATAAGGCATCACAGCAGAAGTATTCTACGACTGTAACGGTATACTAATAAGGCATCACAGCAAAAGTATTCTACGACTGTAACGGTATACTAATAAGGCATCACAGCAGAAGTATTCTACGACTGTAACGCTATACTAATAAGGCATCACAGCAGACTGTAATGGTATACTAATAAGGCATCACAGCAGAAGTATTCTACGACTGTAACGGTATACTAATAAGGCATCACAGCAGAAGTATTCTACGACTGTAACGCTATACTAATAAGGCATTACAGCAGACTGTAATGGTATACTAATAAGGCATCACAGCAGAAGTATTCTACGACTGTAACGCTATACTAATAAGGCATCACAGCAGAAGTATTCTACGACTGTAACGGTATACTAATAAGGCATCACAGCAGACTGTAATGGTATACTAATAAGGCATCACAGCAGAAGTATTCTACGACTGTAACGGTATACTAATAAGGCATCACAGCAAACTGTAATGGCAGAAGTATTCTACGACTGTAACGGTATACTTATAAGGCATAACAGTGTACTAATAAGGCATCACAGCATAAGTATTCTACGACTGTAACGGTATACTTATAAGGCATCACAGCAGAAGTATTCTACGACTGTAACGGTATACTAATAAGGCATCACAGCAGAAGTATTCTACGACTGTAACGGTATACTAATAAGGCATCACAGCAGACTGTAATGGCAGAAGTATTCTACGACTGTAACGGTATATTAATAAGGCATCACAGCAGACTGTAATGGCAGAAGTATTCTACGACTGTAACGCTATACTATTAAGGCATCACAGCAGACTGTAACGGTATACTAATAAGGCATCACAGCAGAAGTATTCTACGACTGTAGCGGTATACTAATAAGGCATCACAGCAGAAGTATTCTACGACTGTAACGGTATACTACTAAGGCATCACAGCAAAAGTAATCTACGACTGTAACGGTATACTAACAAGGCATTACAGCAGACTGTAATGGTATACTAATAAGGCATCACAGCAGAAGTATTCTACAACTGTAATGGTACACTAATAAGGCATCACAGCAAAAGTATTCTACGACTATAACGGTATACTTATAAGGCATAACAGTGTACTAATAAGGCATCACAGCATAAGTATTCTACGACTGTAACGGTATACTAATAAGGCATCACAGCAGAAGTATTCTACGACTGTAACGCTATACTAATAAGGCATCACAGCAGACTGTAATGGCAGAAGTATTCTACGACTGTAACGGTATACTAATAAGGCATCACAGCAGAAGTATTCTACGACTGTAACCATATACTAATAAGGCATCACAGCAGACTGTAATGGCAGAAGTATTCTACGACTGTAACGGTATACTAATAAGGCATCACAGCAGAAGTATTCTACGACTGTAACGCTATACTAATAAGGCATCACAGCAGACTGCAATGGCAGAAGTATTCTACGACTGTAACGGTATACTAATAAGGCATCACAGCAGACGTATTCTACGACTGTAACGGTATACTAATAAGGCATCACAGCAGACTGTAATGGCAGAAGTATTCTACGACTGTAACGGTATACTAATAAGGCATCACAGCAGAAGTATTTTACGACTGTAACGCTATACTAATAAGGCATCACAGCAGACTGTAATGGCAGAAGTATTCTCCGACTGTAACGGTATACTAATAAGGCATCACAGCAGACTGTAATGGCAGAAGTATTCTACGACTGTAACGGTATATTAATAAGGCATCACAGCAAACTGTAACGGTATATTAGTAAGGCATCACAGCAGAAGTATTCTACGACTGTAGCGGTATACTAATAAGGCATCACAGCAGAAGTATTCTACGACTGTAACGGTATACTAATAAGGCATCACAGCAGACTGTAATGGTATATTAATAAGGCATCACAGCAGAAGTATTCTACGACTGTAGCGGTATACTAATAAGGCATCACAGCAGGAGTATTCTACGACTGTAATGGTATACTAATAAAGCATCACAGCAGAAGTATTCTACGACTGTAACGGTATACTAATAAGGCATTACAGCAGAAGTATTCTACGACTGCAACGGTATACTAATAAAGCATCACAGCAGAAGTATTCTACGACTGTAACGATATACTAATAAGGCATCACAGCAGAAGTATCCTACGACTGTAACGGTATACTAATAAGGCATTACAGCAGAAGTATTTTACGACTGCAACGGTATACTAATAAGGCATCACAGCAGAAGTATTCTACGACTGTAACGCTATACTAATAAGGCATCACAGCAGACTGCAATAGCAGAAGTATTCTACGACTGTAACGGTATACTAATAAGGCATCACAGCAAAAGTATTCTATGACTGTAACGGTATACTAATAAGGCATCACAGCAGACTGTAATGGCAGAAGTATTCTACGACTGTAACGGTATACTTATAAGGCATAACAGTGTACTAATAAGGCATCACAGCATAAGTATTCTACGACTGTAACGGTACACTTATAAGGCATCACAGCAGAAGTATTCTACGACTGTAACGCTATACTAATAAGGCATCACAGCAGACTGCTATGGCAGAAGTATTCTACGACTGTAACGGTATACTAATAAGGCATCACAGCAGAAGTATTCTACGACTGTAACGGTATACTAATAAGGCATCACAGCAGACTGTAATGGCAGAAGTATTCTACAACTGTAACGGTATACTAATAAGGCATTACAGCAGAAGTATTCTACGACTGCAACGGTATACTAATAAAGCATCACAGCAGAAGTATTCTACGACTGTAACAATATACTAATAAGGCATCAAAGCAGAAGTATTCTACGACTGTAACGGTATACTAATAAGGCATTACAACAGAAGTATTGTACGACTGCAACGGTATAATAATAAGGCATCACAGCAGACTGTAATGGCAGAAGTATTCTACGACTGTAACGGTATACTAATAAGGCATCACAGCAGAAGTATTCTACGACTGTAACGCTATACTAATAAGGCATCACAGCAGACTGCAATGGCAGAAGTATTCTACGACTGTAACGGTATACTAATAAGGCATCACAGCAGAAGTATTCTACGACTGTAACGGTATACTAATAAGGCATCACAGCAGACTGTAATGGCAGAAGTATTCTACGACTGTAACGGTATACTAATAAGGCATCACAGCAGAAGTATTCTACGACTGTAACGCTATACTAATAAGGCATCACAGCAGACTGTAATGGCAGAAGTATTCTACGACTGTAACGGTATACTAATAAGGCATCACAGCAGACTGTAATGGCAGAAGTATTCTACGACTGTAACGGTATATTAATAAGGCATCACAGCAAACTGTAACGGTATACTAATAAGGCATCACAGCAGAAGTATTCTACGACTGTAGCGGTATACTAATAAGGCATCACAGCAGAAGTATTCTACGACTGTAACGGTATACTAATAAGGCATCACAGCAGACTGTAATGGTATACTAATAAGGCATCACAGCAGAAGTATTCTACGACTGTAGCGGTATACTAATAAGGCATCACAGCAGGAGTATTCTACGACTGTAATGGTATACTAATAAAGCATCACAGCAGAAGTATTCTACGACTGTAACGGTATACTAATAAGGCATTACAGCAGAAGTATTCTACGACTGCAACGGTATACTAATAAAGCATCACAGCAGAAGTATTCTACGACTGTAACGATATACTAATAAGGCATCAGAGCAGAAGTATTCTACGACTGTAACGGTATACTAATAAGGCATTACAGCAGAAGTATTTTACGACTGCAACGGTATACTAATAAGGCATCACAGCAGAAGTATTCTACGACTGTAACGCTATACTAATAAGGCATCACAGCAGATTGCAATAGCAGAAGTATTCTACGACTGTAACGGTATACTAATAAGGCATCACAGCAAAAGTATTCTATGACTGTAACGGTATACTAATAAGGCATCACAGCAGACTGTAATGGCAGAAGTATTCTACGACTGTAACGGTATACTTATAAGGCATAACAGTGTACTAATAAGGCATCACAGCATAAGTATTCTACGACTGTAACGGTATACTTATAAGGCATCACAGCAGAAGTATTCTACGACTGTAACGCTATACTAATAAGGCATCACAGCAGACTGCTATGGCAGAAGTATTCTACGACTGTAACGGTATACTAATAAGGCATCACAGCAGAAGTATTCTACGACTGTAACGGTATACTAATAAGGCATCACAGCAGACTGTAATGGCAGAAGTATTCTACGACTGTAACGGTATACTAATAAGGCATTACAGCAGAAGTATTCTACGACTGCAACGGTATACTAATAAAGCATCACAGCAGAAGTATTCTACGACTGTAACAATATACTAATAAGGCATCACAGCAGAAGTATTCTACGACTGTAACGGTATACTAATAAGGCATTACAGCAGAAGTATTTTACGACTGCAACGGTATAATAATAAGGCATCACAGCAGAAGTATTCTACGACTGTAACGGTATACTAATACGGCATCAAAGCAGAAGTATTCTACGACTGTAACGGTATACTAACAAGGCATCACAGCAGAAGTATTCTACGACTGTAATGGTATACTAAGAAGGCATCACAGCAGAAGTATTCTACGACTGTAATGGTACACTAATAAGGCATCACAGCAGAAGTATTCTACGACTGTAACGGTATACTTATAAGGCATAACAGTGTACTAATAAGGCATCACAGCAGAAGTATTCTACGACTGTAACGGTATACTAATAAGGAATGACAGCAGAAGTATTCTATGACTGTAACGTTATACTAATAAGGCATCACAGCAGAAGTATCCTACGACTGTAACGGTATAGTAATAAGGCATTACAGCAGAAGTATTCTACGACTGCAACAGTATACTAATAAGGCATTACAGCAGAAGTATTCTACGACTGCAACGGTATACTAATAAGGCATCACAGCAGAAGTATTCTACGACTGTAACGGTATATTAATAAGGCATCACAGCAGAAGTATTCTACGACTGTAATGGTATACTAATAAGGTATCACAGCAGTAGTATTCTACGACTGTAATGGTATACTAAGAAGGAATCACAGCAGAAGTAATCTACGACTGTAACGCTATACTAATAAGGCATCACAGCAGACTGCAATGGTATACTAATAAGGCATCACAGCAGAAGTATTCTACGACGGTAACGGTATACTAATAAGAAATCACAGCAGAAGTATTCTACGACTGTAACGCTATACTAATAAGGCATCACAGCAGAAGTAATCTACGACTATAACGGTATACTAATAAGGCATCACAGCAGACTGTAACGGTATACTAATAAGGCATCACAGCAGAAGTATTCTACGACTGTAACGCTATACTAATAAGGCATCACAGCAGACTGCAATGGCAGAAGTATTCTACGACTGTAACGGTATACTAATAAGGCATCACAGCAGAAGTATTCTACGACTGTAACGGTATACTAATAAGGCATCACAGCAGACTGTAATGGCAGAAGTATTCTACGACTGTAACGGTATACTAATAAGGCATCACAGCAGAAGTATTCTACGACTGTAACGTTATACTAATAAGGCATCACAGCAGACTGTAATGGCAGAAGTATTCTACGACTGTAACGGTATACTAATAAGGCATCACAGCAGACTGTAATGGCAGAAGTATTCTACGACTGTAACGGTATATTAATAAGGCATCACAGCAAACTGTAACGGTATACTAATAAGGCATCACAGCAGAAGTATTCTACGACTGTAGCGGTATACTAATAAGGCATCACAGCAGAAGTATTCTATGACTGTAACGCTATACTAATAAGGCATCACAGCAGAAGTAATCTACGACTGTAACGGTATACTAATAAGGCATCACAGCAGACTGTAATGGTATACTAATAAGGCATCACAGCAGAAGTATTCTACGACTGTAGCGGTATACTAATAAGGCATCACAGCAGGAGTGTTCTACGACTGTAATGGTATATTAATAAAGCATCACAGCAGAAGTATTCTACGACTGTAACGGTATACTAATAAGGCATCACAGCAGAAGTATTCTACGACTGTAACGATATACTAATAAGGCATCACAGCAGAAGTATTCTACGACTGTAACGGTATACTAATACGGCATCACAGCAGAAGTATTCTACGACTGTAATAGGATACTAATAAGGCATCACAGCAGAAGTATTCTACGACTGTAAAGGTATACTAAGAAGGCATCACAGCATAAGTATTCTACGACTGTAAAAGTATACTAATAAGGCATCAAAGCAGAAGTAATCTACGACTGTAACGGTATACTAATAAGGCATCACAGCAGACTGTAATGGTATACTAATAAGGCATCACAGCAGAAGTAATCTACGACTGTAACGGTATACTAATAAGGAATCACAGCAGAAGTATTCTATGACTGTAACGGTATACTAATAAGGCATCACAGCAGAAGTATCCTACGACTGTAACGGTATACTAATAAGGCATTACAGCAGAAGTATTCTACGACTGCAACAGTATACTAATAAGGCATTACAGCAGAAGTATTCTACGACTGCAACGGTATACTAATAAGGCATCACAGCAGAAGTATTCTACGACTGTAACTGTATATTAATAAGGCATCACAGCAGAAGTATTCTACGACTGTAATGGTATACTAATAAGGTATCACAGCAGTAGTATTCTACGACTGTAATGGTATACTAAGAAGGAATCACAGCAGAAGTAATCTACGACTGTAATGGTATACTAATAAGGCATCACAGCAGAAGTATCCTACGACTGTAACGGTATACTAATAAGACATCACAGCAGAAGTATTCTACGACTGTAGCGGTATACTAATAAGGAATCACAGCAGAAGTATTCTACGACTGTAACGGTATACTTATAAGGCATCACAGCAGAAGTATTCTACGACTGTAACGCTATACTAATAAGGCATCACAGCAGACTGCAATGGCAGAGGTATTCTACGACTGTAACGGTATACTAATAAAGCATCATAGCAGAAGTATTCTACGACTGTAACCGTATACTAATAAGGCATCACAGCAGACTGTAATGGCAGAAGTATTCTACGACTGTAACGGTATACTAATAAGACATCACAGCAGAAGTATTCTACGACTGTAACGCTATACTAATAAGGCATCACAGCAGACTGTAATGGCAGAAGTATTCTACGACTGTAACGGTATACTAATAAGGCATCACAACAGACTGTAATGGCAGAAGTATTCTACGACTGTATCGGTATATTAATAAGGCATCACAGCAAACTGTAACGGTATACTAATAAGGCATCACAGCAGAAGTATTCTACGACTGTAGCGGTATACTAATAAGGCATCACAGCAGAAGTAATCTACGACTGTAACGGTATACTAATTAGGCATCACAGCAGACTGTAATGGTATACTAATAAGGCATCACAGCAGAAGTATTCTACGACTGTAGCGGTATACTAATAAGGCATCACAGCAGGAGTATTCTACGACTGTAATGGTATACTAATAAAGCATCACAGCAGAAGTATTCTACGACTGTAACGGTATACTAATAAGGCATCAGAGCAGAAGTATTCTACGACTGTAACGGTATACTAATACGGCATCACAGCAGAAGTATTCTACGACTGTAATGGTATACTAATAAAGCATCACAGCAGAAGTATTCTACGACTGTAATGGTATACTAAGAAGGCATCACAGCATAAGTATTCTACGACTGTAACGGTATACTAATAAGGCATCAAAGCAGAAGTAATCTACGACTGTAACGGTATACTAATAAGGCATCACAGCAGACTTTAATGGTATACTAATAAGGCATCACAGCAGAAGTATTCTACGACTGTAACGGTATACTAATAAGGAATCACAGCAGAAGTATTCTATGACTGTAACGGTATACTAATAAGGCATCACAGCAGAAGTATTCTACGACTGTAACGGTATACTAATAAGGCATCACAGCAGACTGTAATGGTATACTAATGAGGCATCACAGCAGAAGTATCCTACGACTGTAACGGTATACTAATAAGGCATTGCAGCAGAAGTATTCTACGACTGCAACAGTATACTAATAAGGCATTACAGCAGAAGTATTCTACGACTGCAACGGTATACTAATAAGGCATCACAGCAGAAGTATTCTACGACTGTAACGGTATACTAATAAGGAATCACAGCAGAAGTATTCTATGACTGTAACGGTATACTAATAAGGCATCACAGCAGAAGTATCCTACGACTGTAACGGTATACTAATAAGGCATTACAGCAGAAGTATTCTACGACTGCAACAGTATACTAATAAGGCATTACAGCAGAAGTATTCTACGACTGCAACGGTATACTAATAAGGCATCACAGCAGAAGTATTCTACGACTGTAACGGTATATTAATAAGGCATCACAGCAGAAGTATTCTACGACTGTAATGGTATACTAATAAGGTATCACAGCAGTAGTATTCTACGACTGTAATGGTATACTAAGAAGGAATCACAGCAGAAGTAATCTACGACTGTAACGGTATACTAATAAGGCATCACAGCAGACTGTAATGGCAGAAGTATTCTACGCCTGTAACGGTATATTAATAAGGCATCACAGCAAACTGTAACGGTATATTAATAAGGCATCACAGCAGAAGTATTCTACGACTGTAGCGGTATACTAATAAGGCATCACAGCAGAAGTATTCTACGACTGCAACGGTATACTAATAAGGCATCACAGCAGAAGTATTCTACGACTGTAACGCTATACTAACAAGGCATCACAGCAGAAGTATTCTACGACTGTAACGCTATACTAACAAGGCATCACAGCAGAAGTATTCTACGACTGTAACGGTATACTAATAAAGCATCACAGCAGAAGTATTCTACAACTGTAACGGTATAGTAATAAGGCATTACAGCAGAAGTATTTTACGACTGCAACGGTATACTAATAAGGCATCACAGCAGACTGTAATGGTATACTAATAAGGCATCACAGCAGAAGTATTCTACGACTGTAACGGTATACTAATAAGGCATCACAGCAAAAGTCTTCTACGACTGTAATGGTATACTAATAAGGCATCACAGCAGAAGTATTCTACGACTGTAACGGTATACTAATAAGGCATCACAGCAGACTGTAATGGTATACTAATAAGGCATCACAGCAGAAGTATTCTACGACTGTAACGGTATACTAATAAGGCATCACAGCAAAAGTATTCTACGACTGTAACAGTATACTAATAAGGCATCACAGCAGAAGTATTCTACGACTGTAACGCTATACTAATAAGGCATCACAGCAGACTGTAATGGTATACTAATAAGGCATCACAGCAGAAGTATTCTACGACTGTAACGGTATACTAATAAGGCATCACAGCAGAAGTATTCTACGACTGTAACGCTATACTAATAAGGCATTACAGCAGACTGTAATGGTATACTAATAAGGCATCACAGCAGAAGTATTCTACGACTGTAACGCTATACTAATAAGGCATCACAGCAGAAGTATTCTACGACTGTAACGCTATACTAATAAGGCATCACAGCAGACTGTAATGGTATACTAATAAGGCATCACAGCAGAAGTATTCTACGACTCTAACGGTATACTAATAAGGCATCACAGCAAACTGTAATGGCAGAAGTATTCTACGACAGTAACGGTATACTTATAAGGCATAACAGTGTACTAATAAGGCATCACAGCATAAGTATTCTACGACTGTAACGGTATACTTATAAGGCATCACAGCAGAAGTATTCTACGACTGTAACGGTATACTAATAAGGAATCACAGCAGAAGTATTCTATGACTGTAACGGTATACTAATAAGGCATCACAGCAGAAGTATCCTACGACTGTAACGGTATACTAATAAGGCATTACAGCAGAAGTATTCTACGACTGCAACAGTATACTAATAAGGCATTACAGCAGAAGTATTCTACGACTGCAACGGTATACTAATAAGGCATCACAGCAGAAGTATTCTACGACTGTAACTGTATATCAATAAGGCATCACAGCAGAAGTATTCTACGACTGTAATGGTATACTAATAAGGTATCACAGCAGTAGTATTCTAAGACTGTAATGGTATACTAAGAAGGAATCACAGCAGAAGTAATCTACGACTGTAATGGTATACTAATAAGGCATCACAGCAGAAGTATCCTACGACTGTAACGGTATACTAATAAGACATCACAGCAGAAGTATTCTACGACTGTAGCGGTATACTAATAAGGAATCACAGCAGAAGTATTCTACGACTGTAACGGTATACTTATAAGGCATCACAGCAGAAGTATTCTACGACTGTAACGCTATACTAATAAGGCATCACAGCAGACTGCAATGGCAGAGGTATTCTACGACTGTAACGGTATACTAATAAAGCATCACAGCAGAAGTATTCTACGACTGTAACGGTATACTAATAAGGCATTACAGCAGAAGTATTTTACGACTGCAACGGTATAATAATAAGGCATCACAGCAGAAGTATTCTACGACTGTAACGGTATACTAATACGGCATCAAAGCAGAAGTATTCTACGACTGTAACGGTATACTAACAAGGCATCACAGCAGAAGTATTCTACGACTGTAATGGTATACTAAGAAGGCATCACAGCAGAAGTATTCTACGACTGTAATGGTACACTAATAAGGCATCACAGCAGAAGTATTCTACGACTGTAACGGTATACTTATAAGGCATAACAGTGTACTAATAAGGCATCACAGCAGAAGTATTCTACGACTGTAACGGTATACTAATAAGGAATGACAGCAGAAGTATTCTATGACTGTAACGTTATACTAATAAGGCATCACAGCAGAAGTATCCTACGACTGTAACGGTATACTAATAAGGCATTACAGCAGAAGTATTCTACGACTGCAACAGTATACTAATAAGGCATTACAGCAGAAGTATTCTACGACTGCAACGGTATACTAATAAGGCATCACAGCAGAAGTATTCTACGACTGTAACGGTATATTAATAAGGCATCACAGCAGAAGTATTCTACGACTGTAATGGTATACTAATAAGGTATCACAGCAGTAGTATTCTACGACTGTAATGGTATACTAAGAAGGAATCACAGCAGAAGTAATCTACGACTGTAACGGTATACTAATAAGGCATCACAGCAGACTGTAACGGTATACTAATAAGGCATCACAGCAGAAGTATTCTACGACTGTAACGCTATACTAATAAGGCATCACAGCAGACTGCAATGGCAGAAGTATTCTACGACTGTAACGGTATACTAATAAGGCATCACAGCAGAAGTATTCTACGACTGTAACGGTATACTAATAAGGCATCACAGCAGACTGTAATGGCAGAAGTATTCTACGACTGTAACGGTATACTAATAAGGCATCACAGCAGAAGTATTCTACGACTGTAACGCTATACTAATAAGGCATCACAGCAGAATGTAATGGCAGAAGTATTCTACGACTGTAACGGTATACTAATAAGGCATCACAGCAGACTGTAATGGCAGAAGTATTCTACGACTGTAACGGTATATTAATAAGGCATCACAGCAAACTGTAACGGTATACTAATAAGGCATCACAGCAGAAGTATTCTACGACTGTAGCGGTATACTAATAAGGCATCACAGCAGGAGTATTCTACGACTGTAATGGTATATTAATAAAGCATCACAGCAGAAGTATTCTACGACTGTAACGGTATACTAATAAGGCATCACAGCAGAAGTATTCTACGACTGTAACGATATACTAATAAGGCATCACAGCAGAAGTATTCTACGACTGTAACGGTATACTAATACGGCATCACAGCAGAAGTATTCTACGACTGTAATAGGATACTAATAAGGCATCACAGCAGAAGTATTCTACGACTGTAAAGGTATACTAAGAAGGCATCACAGCATAAGTATTCTACGACTGTAAAAGTATACTAATAAGGCATCAAAGCAGAAGTAATCTACGACTGTAACGGTATACTAATAAGGCATCACAGCAGACTGTAATGGTATACTAATAAGGCATCACAGCAGAAGTATGCTACGACTGTAACGGTATACTAATAAGGAATCACAGCAGAACTATTCTATGACTGTAACGGTATACTAATAAGGCATCACAGCAGAAGTATCCTACTACTGTAACGGTATACTAATAAGGCATTACAGCAGAAGTATTCTACGACTGCAACAGTATACTAATAAGGCATTACAGCAGAAGTATTCTACGACTGCAACGGTATACTAATAAGGCATCACAGCAGAAGTATTCTACGACTGTAACTGTATATTAATAAGGCATCACAGCAGAAGTATTCTACGACTGTAATGGTATACTAATAAGGTATCACAGCAGTAGTATTCTACGACTGTAATGGTATACTAAGAAGGAATCACAGCAGAAGTAATCTACGACTGTAATGGTATACTAATAAGGCATCACAGCAGAAGTATCCTACGACTGTAACGGTATACTAATAAGACATCACAGCAGAAGTATTCTACGACTGTAGCGGTATACTAATAAGGAATCACAGCAGAAGTATTCTACGACTGTAACGGTATACTTATAAGGCATCACAGCAGAAGTATTCTACGACTGTAACGCTATACTAATAAGGCATCACAGCAGACTGCAATGGCAGAGGTATTCTACGACTGTAACGGTATACTAATAAAGCATCACAGCAGAAGTATTCTACGACTGTAACGGTATACTAATAAGGCATCACAGCAGACTGTAATGGCAGAAGTATTCTACGACTGTAACGGTATACTAATAAGACATCACAGCAGAAGTATTCTACGACTGTAACGCTATACTAATAAGGCATCACAGCAGACTGTAATGGCAGAAGTATTCTACGACTGTAACGGTATACTAATAAGGCATCACAGCAGACTGTAATGGCAGAAGTATTCTACGACTGTAACGGTATATTAATAAGGCATCACAGCAAACTGTAACGGTATACTAATAAGGCATCACAGCAGAAGTATTCTACGACTGTAGCGGTATACTAATAAGGCATCACAGCAGAAGTATTCTATGACTGTAACGCTATACTAATAAGGCATCACAGCAGAAGTAATCTACGACTGTAACGGTATACTAATAAGGCATCACAGCAGACTGTAATGGTATACTAATAAGGCATCACAGCAGAAGTATTCTACGACTGTAGCGGTATACTAATAAGGCATCACAGCAGGAGTATTCTACGACTGTAATGGTATATTAATAAAGCATCACAGCAGAAGTATTCTACGACTGTAACGGTATACTAATAAGGCATCACAGCAGAAGTATTCTACGACTGTAACGATATACTAATAAGGCATCACAGCAGAAGTATTCTACGACTGTAACGGTATACTAATACGGCATCACAGCAGAAGTATTCTACGACTGTAATAGGATACTAATAAGGCATCACAGCAGAAGTATTCTACGACTGTAAAGGTATACTAAGAGGGCATCACAGCATAAGTATTCTACGACTATAAAAGTATACTAATAAGGCATCAAAGCAGAAGTAATCTACGACTGTAACGGTATACTAATAAGGCATCACAGCAGACTGTAATGGTATACTAATAAGGCATCACAGCAGAAGTATTCTACGACTGTAACGGTATACTAATAAGGAATCACAGCAGAAGTATTCTATGACTGTAACGGTATACTAATAAGGCATCACAGCAGAAGTATCCTACGACTGTAACGGTATACTAATAAGGCATTACAGCAGAAGTATTCTACGACTGCAACAGTATACTAATAAGGCATTACAGCAGAAGTGTTCTACGACTGCAACGGTATACTAATAAGGCATCACAGAAGAAGTATTCTACGACTGTAACTGTATATTAATAAGGCATCACAGCAGAAGTATTCTACGACTGTAATGGTATACTAATAAGGTATCACAGCAGTAGTATTCTACGACTGTAATGGTATACTAAGAAGGAATCACAGCAGAAGTAATCTACGACTGTAATGGTATACTAATAAGGCATCACAGCAGAAGTATCCTACGACTGTAACGGTATACTAATAAGACATCACAGCAGAAGTATTCTACGACTGTAGCGGTATACTAATAAGGAATCACAGCAGAAGTATTCTACGACTGTAACGGTATACTTATAAGGCATCACAGCAGAAGTATTCTACGACTGTAACGCTATACTAATAAGGCATCACAGCAGACTGCAATGGCAGAGGTATTCTACGACTGTAACGGTATACTAATAAAGCATCACAGCAGAAGTATTCTACGACTGTAACGGTATACTAATAAGGCATCACAGCAGACTGTAATGGCAGAAGTATTCTACGACTGTAACGGTATACTAATAAGACATCACAGCAGAAGTATTCTACGACTGTAACGCTATACTAATAAGGCATCACAGCAGACTGTAATGGCAGAAGTATTCTACGACTGTAACGGTATACTAATAAGGCATCACAGCAGACTGTAATGGCAGAAGTATTCTACGACTGTAACGGTATATTAATAAGGCATCACAGCAAACTGTAACGGTATACTAATAAGGCATCACAGCAGAAGTATTCTACGGCTGTAGCGGTATACTAATAAGGCATCACAGCAGAAGTATTCTACGACTGTAACGCTATACTAATAAGGCATCACAGCAGAAGTAATCTACGACTGTAACGGTATACTAATTAGGCATCACAGCAGACTGTAATGGTATACTAATAAGGCATCACAGCAGAAGTATTCTACGACTGTAGCGGTATACTAATAAGGCATCACAGCAGGAGTATTCTACGACTGTAATGGTATACTAATAAAGCATCACAGCAGAAGTATTCTACGACTGTAACGGTATACTAATAAGGCATCACAGCAGAAGTATTCTACGACTGTAACGGTATACTAATACGGCATCACAGCAGAAGTATTCTACGACTGTAATGGTATACTAATAAGGCATCACAGCAGAAGTATTCTACGACTGTAATGGTATACTAAGAAGGCATCACAGCATAAGTATTCTACGACTGTAACGGTATACTAATAAGGCATCAAAGCAGAAGTAATCTACGACTGTAACGGTATACTAATAAGGCATCACAGCAGACTTTAATGGTATACTAATAAGGCATCACAGCAGAAGTATTCTACGACTGTAACGGTATACTAATAAGGAATCACAGCAGAAGTATTCTATGACTGTAACGGTATACTAATAAGGCATCACAGCAGAAGTATTCTACAACTGTAACGGTATACTAATAAGGCATCACAGCAGACTGTAATGGTATACTAATGAGGCATCACAGCAGAAGTATCCTACGACTGTAACGGTATACTAATAAGGCATTGCAGCAGAAGTATTCTACGACTGCAACAGTATACTAATAAGGCATTACAGCAGAAGTATTCTACGACTGCAACGGTATACTAATAAGGCATCACAGCAGAAGTATTCTACGACTGTAACGGTATACTAATAAGGCATCACAGCAGAAGTATTCTACGACTGTAACCATATACTAATAAGGCATCACAGCAGACTGTAATGGCAGATGTATTCTATGACTGTAACGGTATACTAATAAGGCATCACAGCAGAAGTATTCTACGACTGTAACGCTATACTAATAAGGCATCACAGCAGACTGCAATGGCAGAAGTATTCTACGACTGTAACGGTATACTAATAAGGCATCACAGCAGAAGTATTCTACGACTGTAACGGTATACTAATAAGGCATCACAGCAGACTGTAATGGCAGAAGTATTCTACGACTGTAACGGTATACTAATAAGGCATCACAGCAGAAGTATTCTACGACTGTAACGCTATACTAATAAGGCATCACAGCAGACTGTAATGGCAGAAGTATTCTACGACTGTAACGGTATACTAATAAGGCATCACAGCAGACTGTAATGGCAGAAGTATTCTACGACTGTAACGGTATATTAATAAGGCATCACAGCAAACTGTAACGGTATATTAATAAGGCATCACAGCAGAAGTATTCTACGACTGTAGCGGTATACTAATAAGGCATCACAGCAGAAGTATTCTACGACTGTAACGGTATACTAATAAGGCATCACAGCAGACTGTAATGGTATACTAATAAGGCATCACAGCAGAAGTATTCTACGACTGTAGCGGTATACTAATAAGGCATCACAGCAGGAGTATTCTACGACTGTAATGGTATACTAATAAAGCATCACAGCAGAAGTATTCTACGACTGTAACGGTATACTAATAAGGCATTACAGCAGAAGTATTCTACGACTGCAACGGTATACTAATAAAGCATCACAGCAGAAGTATTCTACGACTGTAACGATATACTAATAAGGCATCACAGCAGAAGTATTCTACGACTGTAACGGTATACTAATAAGGCATTACAGCAGAAGTATTTTACGACTGCAACGGTATACTAATAAGGCATCACAGCAGAAGTATTCTACGACTGTAACGCTATACTAATAAGGCATCACAGCAGACTGCAATAGCAGAAGTATTCTACGACTGTAACGGTATACTAATAAGGCATCACAGCAAAAGTATTTTATGACTGTAACGGTATACTAATAAGAAATCACAGCAGACTGTAATGGCAGAAGTATTCTACGACTGTAACGGTATACTTATAAGGCATAACAGTGTACTAATAAGGCATCACAGCATAAGTATTCTACGACTGTAACGGTATACTTATAAGGCATCACAGCAGAAGTATTCTACGACTGTAACGCTATACTAATAAGGCATCACAGCAGACTGCTATGGCAGAAGTATTCTACGACTGTAACGGTATACTAATAAGGCATCACAGCAGAAGTATTCTACGACTGTAACGGTATACTAATAAGGCATCACAGCAGACTGTAATGGCAGAAGTATTCTACGACTGTAACGGTATACTAATAAGGCATTACAGCAGAAGTATTCTACGACTGCAACGGTATACTAATAAAGCATCACAGCAGAAGTATTCTACGACTGTAACAATATACTAATATGGCATCACAGCAGAAGTATTCTACGACTGTAACGGTATACTAATAAGGCATTACAACAGAAGTATTTTACGACTGCAACGGTATAATAATAAGGCATCACAGCAGACTGTAATAGCAGAAGTATTCTACGACTGTAACGGTATACTAAAAAGGCATCACAGCAGAAGTATTCTACGACTGTAACGCTATACTAATAAGGCATCACAGCAGACTGCAATGGCAGAAGTATTCTACGACTGTAACGGTATACTAATAAGGCATCACAGCAGAAGTATTCTACGACTGTAACGGTATACTAATAAGGCATCACAGCAGACTGTAATGGCAGAAGTATTCTACGACTGTAACGGTATACTAATAAGGCATCACAGCAGAAGTATTCTACGACTGTAACGCTATACTAATAAGGCATCACAGCAGACTGTAATGGCAGAAGTATTCTACGACTGTAACGGTATACTAATAAGGCATCACAGCAGACTGTAATGGCAGAAGTATTCTACGACTGTAACGGTATATTAATAAGGCATCACAGCAAACTGTAACGGTATACTAATAAGGCATCACAGCAGAAGTATTCTACGACTGTAGCGGTATACTAATAAGGCATCACAGCAGAAGTATTCTACGACTGTAACGGTATACTAATAAGGCATCACAGCAGACTGTAATGGTATACTAATAAGGCATCACAGCAGAAGTATTCTACGACTGTAGCGGTATACTAATAAGGCATCACAGCAGGAGTATTCTACGACTGTAATGGTATACTAATAAAGCATCACAGCAGAAGTATTCTACGACTGTAACGGTATACTAATAAGGCATTACAACAGAAGTATTCTACGACTGCAACGGTATACTAATAAAGCATCACAGCAGAAGTATTCTACGACTGTAACGGTATACTAATAAGGCATCACAGCAGACTGCTATGGCAGAAGTATTCTACGACTGTAACGGTATACTAATAAGGCATCACAGCAGACTGTAATGGCAGAAGTATTCTACGACTGTAACGGTATACTAATAAGGCATTACAGCAGAAGTATTCTACGACTGCAACGGTATACTAATAAAGCATCACAGCAGAAGTATTCTACGACTGTAACAATATACTAATAAGTCATCACAGCAGAAGTATTCTACGACTGTAACGGTATACTAATAAGGCATTACAGCAGAAGTATTTTACGACTGCAACGGTATAATAATAAGGCATCACAGCAGAAGTATTCTACGACTGTAACGGTATACTAATACGGCATCAAAGCAGAAGTATTCTACGACTGTAACGGTATACTAACAAGGCATCACAGCAGAAGTATTCTACGACTGTAATGGTATACTAAGAAGGCATCACAGCAGAAGTATTCTACGACTGTAATGGTACACTAATAAGGCATCACAGCAGAAGTATTCTACGACAGTAACGGTATACTTATAAGGCATAACAGTGTACTAATAAGGCATCACAGCATAAGTATTCTACGACTGTAACGGTATACTTATAAGGCATCACAGCAGAAGTATTCTACGACTGTAAGGGTATACTAATAAGGAATCACAGCAGAAGTATTCTATGACTGTAACGGTATACTAATAAGGCATCACAGCAGAAGTATCCTACGACTGTAACGGTATACTAATAAGGCATTACAGCAGAAGTATTCTACGACTGCAACAGTATACTAATAAGGCATTACAGCAGAAGTATTCTACGACTGCAACGGTATACTAATAAGGCATCACAGCAGAAGTATTCTACGACTGTAACTGTATATTAATAAGGCATCACAGCAGAAGTATTCTACGACTGTAATGGTATACTAATAAGGTATCACAGCAGTAGTATTCTACGACTGTAATGGTATACTAAGAAGGAATCACAGCAGAAGTAATCTACGACTGTAATGGTATACTAATAAGGCATCACAGCAGAAGTATCCTACGACTGTAACGGTATACTAATAAGACATCACAGCAGAAGTATTCTACGACTGTAGCGGTATACTAATAAGGAATCACAGCAGAAGTATTCTACGACTGTAACGGTATACTTATAAGGCATCACAGCAGAAGTATTCTACGACTGTAACGCTATACTAATAAGGCATCACAGCAGACTGCAATGGCAGAGGTATTCTACGACTGTAACGGTATACTAATAAAGCATCACAGCAGAAGTATTCTACGACTGTAACGGTATACTAATAAGGCATTACAGCAGAAGTATTTTACGACTGCAACGGTATAATAATAAGGCATCACAGCAGAAGTATTCTACGACTGTAACGGTATACTAATACGGCATCAAAGCAGAAATATTCTACGACTGTAACGGTATACTAACAAGGCATCACAGCAGAAGTATTCTACGACTGTAATGGTATACTAAGAAGGCATCACAGCAGAAGTATTCTACGACTGTAATGGTACACTAATAAGGCATCACAGCAGAAGTATTCTACGACTGTAACGGTATACTTATAAGGCATAACAGTGTACTAATAAGGCATCACAGCAGAAGTATTCTACGACTGTAACGGTATACTAATAAGGAATGACAGCAGAAGTATTCTATGACTGTAACGTTATACTAATAAGGCATCACAGCAGAAGTATCCTACGACTGTAACGGTATACTAATAAGGCATTACAGCAGAAGTATTCTACGACTGCAACAGTATACTAATAAGGCATTACAGCACAAGTATTCTACGACTGCAACGGTATACTAATAAGGCATCACAGCAGAAGTATTCTACGACTGTAACGGTATATTAATAAGGCATCACAGCAGAAGTATTCTACGACTGTAATGGTATACTAATAAGGTATCACAGCAGTAGTATTCTACGACTGTAATGGTATACTAAGAAGGAATCACAGCAGAAGTAATCTACGACTGTAACGGTATACTAATAAGGCATCACAGCAGACTGTAATGGTATTCTAATAAGGCATCACAGCAGAAGTATCGTACGACTGTAACGGTATACTAATAAGAAATCACAGCAGAAGTATTCTACGACTGTAGCGGTATACTAATAAGGAATCACAGCAGAAGTATTCTACGACTGTACGGTATACTAATAAGGCATCACAGCAGAAGTAATCTACGACTGTAACGGTATACTAATAAGACATCACAGCAGACTGTAACGGTATACTAATAAGGCATCACAGCAGAAGTATTCTACGACTGTAACGCTATACTAATAAGGCATCACAGCAGACTGCAATGGCAGAAGTATTCTACGACTGTAACGGTATACTAATAAGGCATCACAGCAGAAGTATTCTACGACTGTAACGGTATACTAATAAGGCATCACAGCAGACTGTAATGGCAGAAGTATTCTACGACTGTAACGGTATACTAATAAGGTATCACAGCAGAAGTATTCTACGACTGTAACGCTATACTAATAAGGCATCACAGCAGACTGTAATGGCAGAAGTATTCTACGACTGTAACGGTATACTAATAAGGCATCACAGCAGACTGTAATGGCAGAAGTATTCTACGACTGTAACGGTATATTAATAAGGCATCACAGCAAACTGTAACGGTATACTAATAAGGCATCACAGCAGAAGTATTCTACGACTGTAGCGGTATACTAATAAGGCATCACAGCAGAAGTATTCTATGACTGTAACGCTATACTAATAAGGCATCACAGCAGAAGTAATCTACGACTGTAACGGTATACTAATAAGGCATCACAGCAGACTGTAATGGTATACTAATAAGGCATCACAGCAGAAGTATTCTACGACTGTAGCGGTATACTAATAAGGCATCACAGCAGGAGTATTCTACGACTGTAATGGTATATTAATAAAGCATCACAGCAGAAGTATTCTACGACTGTAACGGTATACTAATAAGGCATCACAGCAGAAGTATTCTACGACTGTAACGATATACTAATAAGGCATCACAGCAGAAGTATTCTACGACTGTAACGGTATACTAATACGGCATCACAGCAGAAGTATTCTACGACTGTAATAGGATACTAATAAGGCATCACAGCAGAAGTATTCTACGACTGTAAAGGTATACTAAGAAGGCATCACAGCATAAGTATTCTACGACTGTAAAAGTATACTAATAAGGCATCAAAGCAGAAGTAATCTGCGACTGTAACGGTATACTAATAAGGCATCACAGCAGACTGTAATGGTATACTAATAAGGCATCACAGCAGAAGTATTCTACGACTGTAACGGTATACTAATAAGGAATGACAGCAGAAGTATTCTATGACTGTAACGGTATACTAATAAGGCATCACAGCAGAAGTATCCTACCACTGTAACGGTATACTAATAAGGCATTACAGCAGAAGTATTCTACGACTGCAACAGTATACTAATAAGGCATTACAGCAGAAGTATTCTACGACTGCAACGGTATACTAATAAGGCATCACAGCAGAAGTATTCTACGACTGTAACTGTATATTAATAAGGCATCACAGCAGAAGTATTCTACGACTGTAATGGTATACTAATAAGGTATCACAGCGGTAGTATTCTACGACTGTAATGGTATACTAAGAAGGAATCACAGCAGAAGTAATCTACGACTGTAATGGTATACTAATAAGGCATCACAGCAGAAGTATCCTACAACTGCAACGGTATACTAATAAGACATCACAGCAGAAGTATTCTACGACTGTAGCGGTATACTAATAAGGAATCACAGCAGAAGTATTCTACGACTGTAACGGTATACTTATAAGGCATCACAGCAGAAGTATTCTACGACTGTAACGCTATACTAATAAGGCATCACAGCAGACTGCAATGGCAGAGGTATTCTACGACTGTAACGGTATACTAATAAAGCATCACAGCAGAACTGTTCTACGACTGTAACGGTATACTAATAAGGCATCACAGCAGACTGTAATGGCAGAAGTATTCTACGACTGTAACGGTATACTAATAAGACATCACAGCAGAAGTATTCTACGACTGTAACGCTATACTAATAAGGCATCACAGCAGACTGTAATGGCAGAAGTATTCTACGACTGTAACGGTATACTAATAAGGCATCACAGCAGACTGTAATGGCAGAAGTATTCTACGACTGTAACGGTATATTAATAAGGCATCACAGCAAACTGTAACGGTATACTAATAAGGCATCACAGCAGAAGTATTCTACGACTGTAGCGGTATACTAATAAGGCATCACAGCAGAAGTATTCTACGACTGTAACGCTATACTAATAAGGCATCACAGCAGAAGTAATCTACGACTGTAACGGTATACTAATTAGGCATCACAGCAGACTGTAATGGTATACTAATAAGGCATCACAGCAGAAGTATTCTACGACTGTAGCGGTATACTAATAAGGCATCACAGCAGGAGTATTCTACGACTGTAATGGTATACTAATAAAGCATCACAGCAGAAGTATTCTACGACTGTAACGGTATACTAATAAGGCATCACAGCAGAAGTATTCTACGACTGTAACGGTATACTAATACGGCATCACAGCAGAAGTATTCTACGACTGTAATGGTATACTAATAAGGCATCACAGCAGAAGTATTCTACGACTGTAATGGTATACTAAGAAGGCATCACAGCATAAGTATTCTACGACTGTAACGGTATACTAATAAGGCATCAAAGCAGAAGTAATCTACGACTGTAACGGTATACTAATAAGGCATCACAGCAGACTTTAATGGTATACTAATAAGGCATCACAGCAGAAGTATTCTACGACTGTAACGGTATACTAATAAGGAATCACAGCAGAAGTATTCTATGACTGTAACGGTATACTAATAAGGCATCACAGCAGAAGTATTCTACGACTGTAACGGTATACTAATAAGGCATCACAGCAGACTGTAATGGAATACTAATGAGGCATCACAGCAGAAGTATCCTACAACTCTAACGGTATACTAATAAGGCATTGCAGCAGAAGTATTCTACGACTGCAACAGTATACTAATAAGGCATTACAGCAGAAGTATTCTACGACTGCAACGGTATACTAATAAGGCATCACAGCAGAAGTATTCTACGACTGTAACGGTATACTAATAAGGCATCACAGCAGAAGTATTCTACGACTGTAATAGAATACTAATAAGGCATCACAGCTGAAGTATTCTACGACTGTAATGGTATACTAAGAAGGCATCACAGCATAAGTATTCTACGACTGTAAAAGTATACTAATAAGGCATCAAAGCAGAAGTAATCTACGACTGTAACGGTATACTATTAAGGCATCACAGCAGTCTGTAATGGTATATTAATAAGGCATCACAGCAGAAGTATTCTACGACTGTAACGGTATACTAATAAGGAATCACAGCAGAAGTATTCTATGACTGTAACGGTATACTAATAAGGCATCACAGCAGAAGTATCCTACGACTGTAACGGTATACTAATAAGGCATTACAGCAGAAGTATTCTACGACTGCAACAGTATACTAATAAGGCATTACAGCAGAAGTATTCTACGACTGCAACGGTATACTAATAAGGCATCACAGCAGAAGTATTCTACGACTGTAACGGTATATTAATAAGGCATCACAGCAGAAGTATTCTACGACTGTAATGGTATACTAATAAGGTATCACAGCAGTAGTATTCTACGACTGTAATGGTATACTAAGAAGGAATCACAGCAGAAGTAATCTACGACTGTAACGGTATACTAATAAGGCATCACAGCAGACTGTAATGGCAGAAGTATTCTACGCCTGTAACGGTATATTAATAAGGCATCACAGCAAACTGTAACGGTATATTAATAAGGCATCACAGCAGAAGTATTCTACGACTGTAGCGGTATACTAATAAGGCATCACAGCAGAAGTATTCTACGACTGTAACGCTATACTAATAAGGCATCACAGCAGAAGTAATCTACGACTGTAACGGTATACTAATAAGGCATCACAGCAGACTGTAATGGTATACTAATAAGGCATCACAGCAGAAGTATTCTACGACTGTAGCGGTATACTAATAAGGCATCACAGCAGGAGTATTCTACGACTGTAATGGTATACTAATAAAGCATCACAGCAGAAGTATTCTACGACTGTAACGGTATACTAATAAGGCATCACAGCAGAAGTATTCTACGACTGTAACGGTATACTAATACGGCATCACAGCAGAAGTATTCTACGACTGTAATGGTATACTAATAAGGCATCACAGCAGAAGTATTCTACGACTGTAATGGTATACTAAGAAGGCATCACAGCATAAGTATTCTACGACTGTAACGGTATACTAATAAGGCATCAAAGGAGAAGTAATCTACGACTGTAACGGTATACTAATAAGGCATCACAGCAGACTGTAATGGTATACTAATAAGGCATCACAGCAGAAGTATTCTACGACTGTAACGGTATACTAATAAGGAATCACAGCAGAAGTATTCTATGACTGTAACGGTATACTAATAAGGCATCACAGCAGAAGTATTCTACGACTGTAACGGTATACTAATAAGGCATCACAGCAGACTGTAATGGTATACTAATGAGGCATCACAGCAGAAGTATCCTACGACTGTAACGGTATACTAATAAGGCATTGCAGCAGAAGTATTCTACGACTGCAACAGTATACTAATAAGGCATTACAGCAGAAGTATTCTACGACTGCAACGGTATACTAATAAGGCATCACAGCAGAAGTATTCTACGACTGTAACGGTATATTAATAAGGCATCATAGCAGAAGTATTCTACGATTGTAATGGTATACTAATAAGGTATCACAGCAGTAGTATTCTACGACTGTAATGGTATACTAAGAAGGAATCACAGCAGAAGTAATCTACGACTGTAACGGTATACTAATAAGGCATCACAGCAGACTGTAATGGCAGAAGTATTCTACGCCTGTAACGGTATATTAATAAGGCATCACAGCAAACTGTAACGGTATACTAATAAGGCATCACAGCAGAAGTATTCTACGACTGTAGCGGTATACAAATAAGGCATCACAGCAGAAGTATTCTACGACTGTAACGCTATACTAATAAGGCATCACAGCAGAAGTAATCTACGACTGTAACGGTATACTAATAAGGCATCACAGCAGACTGTAATGGTATACTAATAAGGCATCACAGCAGAAGTATTCTACGACTGTAGCGGTATACTAATAAGGCATCACAGCAGAAGTATTCTACGACTGTAACGGTATACTAATAATGCATCACAGCAGAAGTATTCTACGACTGTAACGGTATACTAATACGGCATCACAGCAGAAGTATTCTACGACTGTAATGGTATACTAATAAGGCATCACAGCAGAAGTATTCTACGACTGTAATGGTATACTAAGAAGGCATCACAGCATAAGTATTCTACGACTGTAACGGTATACTAATAAGGCATCAAAGCAGAAGTAATCTACGACTGTAACGGTATACTAATAAGGCATCACAGCAGACTGTAATGGTATACTAATAAGGCATCACAGCAGAAGTATTCTACGACTGTAACGGTATACTAATAAGGAATCACAGCAGAAGTATTCTATGACTGTAACGGTATACTAATAAGGCATCACAGCAGAAGTATTCTACGACTGTAACGGTATACTAATAAGGCATCACAGCAGACTGTAATGGTATACTAATGAGGTATCACAGCAGAAGTATCCTACGACTGTAACGGTATACTAATAAGGCATTGCAGCAGAAGTATTCTACGACTGCAACAGTATACTAATAAAGCATTACCTCAGAAGTATTCTACGACTGCAACGGTATACTAATAAGGCATCACAGCAGAAGTATTCTACGACTGTAACGGTATAGTAATAAGGCATCACAGCAGAAGTATTCTACGACTGTAATAGAATACTAATAAGGCATCACAGCTGAAGTATTCTACGACTGTAATGGTATACTAAGAAGGCATCACAGCATAAGTATTCTACGACTGTAAAAGTATACTAATAAGGCATCAAAGCAGAAGTAATCTACGACTGTAACGGTATGCTATTAAGGCATCACAGCAGACTGTAATGGTATATTAATAAGGCATCACAGCAGAAGTATTCTACGACTGTAACGGTAAACTAATAAAGAATCACAGCAAAAGTATTCTATGACTGTAACAGTATACTAATAAGGCATCACAGCAGAAGTATCCTACGACTGTAACGGTATACTAATAAGGCATTACAGCAGAAGTATTCTACGACTGCAACAGTATACTAATAAGGCATTACAGCAGAAGTATTCTACGACGGCAACGGTATACTAATAAGGCATCACAGCAGAAGTATTCTACGACTGTAACGGTATATTAATAAGGCATCACAGCAGAAGTATTCTACGACTGTAATGGTATACTAATAAGGTATCACAGCAGTAGTATTCTACGACTGTAATGGTATACTAAGAAGGAATCACAGCAGAAGTAATCTACGACTGTAACGGTATACTAATAAGGCATCACAGCAGACTGTAATGGTATACTAATAAGGCATCACAGCAGAAGTATCCTACGACTGTAACGGTATACTAATAAGAAATCACAGCAGAAGTATTCTACGACTGTAGCGGTATACTAATAAGGAATCACAGCAGAAGTATTCTACGACTGTAACGGTATACTTATAAGGCATCACAGCAGAAGTATTCTACGACTGTAACGCTATACTAATAAGGCATCACAGCAGACTGCAATGGCAGAAGTATTCTACGACTGTAACGGTATACTAATAAGGCATCACAGCAGAAGTATTCTACGACTGTAACGGTATACTAATAAGGCAACACAGCAGACTGTAATGGCAGAAGTATTCTACGACTGTAACGGTATACTAATAAGGCATCACAGCAGAAGTATTCTACGACTGTAACGCTATACTAATAAGGCATCACAGCAGACTGTAATGGCAGAAGTATTCTACGACTGTAACGGTATACTAATAAGGCATCACAGCAGACTGTAATAGCAGAAGTATTCTACGACTGTAACGGTATATTAATAAGGCATCACAGCAAACTGTAACGGTATACTAATAAGGCATCAAAGCAGAAGTATTCTACGACTGTAGCGGTATACTAATAAGGCATCACAGCAGAAGTATTCTACGACTGTAACGCTATACTAATAAGGCATCACAGCAGAAGTAATCTACGTCTGTAACGGTATACTAATAAGGCATCACAGCAGACTGTAATGGTATACTAATAAGGCATCACAGCAGAAGTATTCTACGACTGTAGCGGTATACTAATAAGGCATCACAGCAGGAGTATTCTACGACTGTAATGGTAAATTAATAAAGCATCACAGCAGAAGTATTCTACGACTGTAACGGTATACTAATAAGGCATCACAGCAGAAGTATTCTACGACTGTAACGGTATACTAATACGGCATCACAGCAGAAGTATTCTACGACTGTAATGGTATACTAATAAGGCATCACAGCAGAAGTATTCTACGACTGTAATGGTATACTAAGAAGGCATCACAGCATAAGTATTCTACGACTGTAAGGTATACTAATAAGGCATCAAAGCAGAAGTAATCTACGACTGTAACGGTATACTAATAAGGCATCACAGCAGACTGTAATGGTATACTAATAAGGCATCACAGCAGAAGTATTCTACGACTGTAATGGTATACTAATAAGGAATCACAGCAGAAGTATTCTATGACTGTAACGGTATACTAATAAGGCATCACAGCAGAAGTATCCTACGACTGTAACGGTATACTAATAAGGCATCACAGCAGACTGTAATGGTATACTAATAAGGCATCACAGCAGAAGTATCCTACGACTGTAACGGTATACTAATAAGGCATTGCAGCAGAAGTATTCTACGACTGCAACAGTATACTAATAAGGCATTACAGCAGAAGTATTCTACGACTGCAACGGTATACTAATAAGGCATCACAGCAGAGGTATTCTACGACTGTAACGGTATACTAATAAGGCATCACAGCAGAAGTATTCTACGACTGTAATGGTATACTAATAAGGTATCACAGCAGAAGTATTCTACGACTGTAATGGTATACTAAGAAGGAATCACAGCAGAAGTAATCTACGACTGTAACGGTATACTAATAAGGCATCACAGCAGACTGTAATGGTATACTAATAAGGCATCACAGCAGAAGTATCCTACGACTGTAACGGTATACTAATAAGACATCACAGCAGAAGTATTCTACGACTGTAGCGGTATACTAATAAGGAATCACAGCAGAAGTATTCTATGACTGTAACGGTATACTAATAAGGCATCACAGCAGACTGTAATGGCAGAAGTATCCTACGACTGTAACGCTATACTAATAAGGCATCACAGCAGACTGTAATGGCAGAAGTATTCTACGACTGTAACGGTATACTAATAAGGCATCACAGCAGAAGTATTCTACGACTGTAACGGTATACTAATAAGGAATCACAGCAGAAGTATTCTATGACTGTAACGGTATACTAATAAGGCATCACAGCAGACTGTAATGGCAGAAGTATTCTACGACTGTAACGGTATACTAATAAGGCATCACAGCAGACTGTAACGGTATACTAATAAGGCATCACAGCAGAAGTATTCTACGACTGTAACGGTATACTAATAAGGCATCACAGCAGACTGTAACGGTATACTAATAAGGTATCACAGCAGAAGTATTCTACGACTGTAAAGGTATAGTAATAAGGCATCACAGCAGAAGTATTCTACGACTGTAACGGTATACTAATAAGGCATCACAGCAGACTGTAACGGTATACTAATAAGGCATCACAGCAGAAGTATTCTACAACTGTAACGCTATACTAATAAGGCATCACAGTTATATAAAAGCTATCTCAAATAGTGTGAAATGCTATTCATGGTATTACTTATACATGATTGTACTACTTAACCAACAGCGATCATGGTAAAGGAGTTTTGACATGTAAATTTCACAAGGCGAATGTTTATCTTGACTGGAGAATATGAACTTTTATGCTTTATTCTCTTGTGTCTGAAAATATGAACCGTGTTTTCGAGGAAAGATTTTGGTACATGTTGGTTATTAAAGAATGCAATGTAGTTTTGTTTTAGTCATTTATTTGTCAATGGCAAATGATCAATTTCAGATTTCGTAAAATCATATAGAATGACGAATTTTAAATAATGACTAGCGGAGTGTGCATAAGAGTAAATCATCCTTTAATTTCATATACTAGCGCACCTACCTCTAGCAATAACAAGCCAAGTATAAATACTTGTTGATCTGTGGTCTAAAATTGTATGGGTAATTTACTAAAATTACTATTATCAGACAGATGATTATAATTGTAGTATTATATGGAATATTAAATGCTATGTCTGTAATAACCCTTTCATCATATCAAAATTTTAGAAAATAGGTCTACACACATTTTCATAAATAAACGCACATAATTTGCTTTACAGATGTTAACATACAATAGTTCCCCTTTTAGAATGGATACATCACAAATTTGCCGGTCTGAGAAGAGTTATATCACTACATCTGTATTGACTCGTTTTGCCATTTACATCCTCGTTCCGTGGGCTTAAAGTAGTCTGACACGTTATTTAAAGCTAGTCGGAGTTTAAACCTTCAGACAATAAGTCAAGTTTTGCATGTAACATTGTAAATATTGAAATGAACAGTATCATTAACGTCTCTATAATGCCCAGTTTTGTCGTTTTTTAAGTTTGAAGTAGCGTGAAAATACAACTACTTTTTCGACAATTACAAATACTAATGTATCATGAAATAACGGGTATCTCGTTCTACGGAGACCAAGGGGTGTGGGGGATTATGCAGAATAACTCCCTTTTTAACTTATTTTTTAAGGATACTGATTTGGCTGTACATGTATGAGAAAACTCTCTACGGATGCGCAGAACATAAATAAAGAACATATATTAACTTCACAAAAACATTCCATCATACTGCAGCCGTGGTACCGGTATAGTTATACATCATACTACAGCCGTGGTACCGGTATAGTTATACATCATACTGCAGCCGTGGTACCGGTATAGTTATACATCATACTGCAGCCGTGGTACCGGTATAGTTATACATCATACTGCAGCCGTGGTACCGGTATAGTTATACATCATACTACAGCCGTGGTACCGGTATAGTTATACATCATACTGCAGCCGTGGTACCGGTATAGTTATACATCATACTGCAGCCGTGGTACCGGTATAGTTATCCACGGATATTGTTATGGATATAAAAAAAATGAAATGAAATAAACATACACCAACTGTGCTCTACCAAAAGCTAGCTAAGGTTCCTGATATGTAGGCGCACCCACTAACAGTCAGAGGGAACACAATTCAAGACCTTATCACCTTTGAATAGATTAAGAAAAGCACCGTCAAATAGTCCCTGCTGCCCTGTTAGTCCGAATGCAGCTTTGAAGGAAAAGTCGCCATACGGTGTAAATAAATAAATAGATAAATAAATAATTTTAGATGTGGTAGAGCGGTATACAAGGTACTGAGTCAAAGACTTGACTTGATTTATTATTTCATGAGTTTCTGACTTTGCCAGAATTTTTTAATTGATCAAAACACGAAACTTTAAGGCTTTATAATGTCAACCTGAACTATTGCCAGAGTGGAAGGTTTGTGTTCCGAAAGAATAGTAGATCTATAGGTTACCAAATTCATGCATAGTTTTCGATATTTTGGTTATTTCTATGTCGGATTACAATAATATGGACAACTTCATACTCTTATTTGTCTGGAAATCGCAAAGTCGAATTAAATCAACCAAACAATAGACGAGCCAGTGTAGATCAGTGGATAAGGTGCTGGACTCGTGAACGATTGGTCCTGAGTTCGACTTCCGCCGTGGACACACTGGTGACCTATCTTTCGGATAAGACATTGAACACTGATGTCTTGTACCGTGGCAGTGAGGACTTCCGAATAGTATATATATTAGTCCACTGTCATCTCTTGTGTGCAGTTGAAATGTTTTGTGGCATCTGTATTCCAGGGTACGTTTATGTGTCATCTTTATGCCAGGGTAAGTTCATGTGTCATCTGTATTTCAGGGTATGTTTATGTGTCATCTGTATGGCAGTGTATGTTTATGTGTCATCTGTATTTCAGGGTATGTTTATGTGTCATCTGTATGCTAGGGTTGTGTTTATGTGTCATCTGTATGACATTATACGTTAATGTGTCATCTGTATGACATGATATTGTTAATGTGTCATCTGTATGACATGATACGTTTGTGTCATGACATGATACATTTATGCGTCATCTGTATGACATGGTACGTTTATGTGCCATCTGTATGACATGATACATTTATATGTCATCTGTATGACATGGTATGTTTATGTGTCATCTGTACGCCAAGATATGTTAATGTGTCATCTGTACGCCAAGATATGTTAATGTGTCATCTGTATGACATGATACGTTTATGTGTCATCTGTATGACATGGTACGTTTATGTGTCATCTGTATGACACGGTACGTTTATGTGTCATCTGTATGGCATGGTACGTTTATGTGTCATCTGTATGACATGGTATGTTAATGTGACATCTGTATGACATGACACTTTA